>CM042012.1:99432297-100081463 GCA_023525715.1 Cichorium intybus
TATATATATATATATATATATATATATATATATATATATATATATATATATATATATATATATATATATATATATATATATATATATATATATATGGACTTAGGATCTTTTATGAACCAACGTCACCCCCAAGAACTCCCAAAACGATATTTTTTCAAAAAACTAACCTCATTGGCCTCTTAGACGCTCAAAATGGGCCCAGGGCGCTGAAAAAAATTTACGGAAAAACGATTTTTTTTTTTAAATTTGTACATGTGCAAAAAAATTTTTTTGTACATGTACAAACTTTTTTATACGTGCACTTTTTTCAAGTTTTTTTTATGGATGCCTTTCTAACACATATTTAAGGCGTTTTGTAAAAAAGAATTTGAAAAAAAGTGTACGTATAAAAAAGTTTGTACATGTACAATTTTTTTTGCACATGTACAAATTTTTCAAAAAAAAAGTCGTTTTTTTCGGAATTTTTTTTTCGGATAGGCTTATATTTGAGCGTTTTAGAGGCCCCAATTTTTAGTTTTTCGAAAATGTTGACCTTTTGGGAGTTCTCGGGTTCTCGATGTGAAGTTGGTTCTCAAAAGATCTTAACTCTATATATATATATATATATATATATATATATATATATATATATATATATATATATATATATATATATATATATATATATATATATATATATATATATATATATATATATATATATATATATATATATACCCTAAACCTTCTTCCTTTTTCTCTACGTTTCCTATGTTGGGATTTGATCAAAAACACAAAAACTCGTATGCAGCGGAAGACAAAACATATCAAATCACACAATATCTCATGAACACATTTAGGATCATATCAGTTCATAGAAGATCATAGCAACTTTAAACAAACAAGAATTTACCTCAAGAAGTTGTTGCCTTTGAGATCTAGTCAGGCCAAGATTAAAGGATGATCAGGATCCAAAATGTGAATCCCTCTAGTGGCTTGTACCCAGGGACAACCAGAAAACCAGGCAGATCAAGGGCAAATATCTCTAACCCTAGAGAGGGAAGAGATTTCGCAGATGGAGGAAAGGGAGAGGGGTTTGCGTCACTCAAGGGTTTTTGGGATGCCTTTGGGTGTTACCCCAAGGCCTCTATTTATAGTACAAGGCTCCTAGCGTTTCCAAACTTTGTAGCCTTTTGGCGGTCACATCCCTGGACTTGTTCCATTTATTATAACTTTTATCAATTACAATCCAGACCCTTTAATTGGTTCCAAATTTATCCCTGATTAATTTACCAATTAAATTATCATTATTCTTTTAGTTACTAATTAATTTATTCTTTAAAAATTAATTAACTAAATAATATTTCCTCTATTTTGACTCTGACTATTTTTCTGGGTTCTGAGGGCAACCCAAAAGAACTCTACCTTTTGTCAGAATTATTCTAACAAGTTGATGACCTTGGACACTATTCCAGCAGTCTCCCACTTGGACAAGTTGTCAACTTGAACACAACCTGAAAAACAGTAAAGTGTGTCATCCAATACAACAGCTGAACTCTGATCAACAAGAAGAATCGACTCCTAGATAAATGATCTTTTATTCCTCAGTTCTCAAGATATCGATATGAACTCGGGCCATGGAAATGGTCAGATCCCGTCAGTTCAAAGTTTGTTTCCCGATACTGATTTATGATGACCCATTCAGACCACCAATTGAATACATCAATTTGGTCAAGGCTTGGCCAAGCACTTAATGTCAACATCAAATCATCGAAAGGCCCACAGATATCGCTTCTCCTTGTCAGGCAGAAGGAACATATAAAATTTGACTACATAGTCTCTGTCTATCTCATCATATTACACTTGGACATACCCGTTATAACTACTAGTTACGAATAGCGTTTGAGTATACCAAAGTATGACAGAATCATAGTGCAGATCCCTCATGTATCTCGGTTTGAAGAATAAGAGATATTATCATCCTATGTTATTTGTGACTAAATCCATGAAGTAATCTCTAGGTGCGGGTTGTTCCAATACTTGAATCTCTATCAAGCACTCATGATGCATAGTCGCAATCACCATGCTATGTCTGATCTTCACAGACAATTTACTAGCACTCATGACAGTCTTAAATCACTACTTGCTTCGAAGAGTATGACCGATTGTGGAAGTTTGAATTTGTTAACATTCAGGAAGCAAGTTCCAAACATGAAAAAGTGAAACACAGTGATAATTGAAATGAAAATGGTGACTCACCAGTATTTTATTAAATCTCCACTAATAAAACACCAAGTCATGTACAATTAACACTACTCTATGTTTCGATTACTAGATTATTGTAACATCCCACCTTTCGTACACCTTAAATGGTGTAATCGTTTATAAAAACATGGTGAAGTAGAAATTGCATTCTTTCAAAAACTTTTCTTTTAGTATTTAAGACATCATTTGAAAACTTTTGGTCCCAATTAAAACATTTGCATTTAGAAATAATTAAGTAACTCTGGGGGTTACAAACTCAGATCAAAACAACTATAGTAAAGCCTTAAAACATCCTAGTGTTATGTCCCGTATTAACTAACATTTCTACCGAAAATTCGGCATGACCTTTGGGCAATATGGACAAATCCATACTGACTCGACTCAACAAAACAACCCAAAAATAATACAGGACATAACACAACTTTATAGTATAGCTCCAAGGGTATTTCTAAACCATAAATATAATGTCTCTCAACTACATAACAAACTATACCGCACTTGAATCAACTCTATCTTCTTGATCATCTTCTCTATCTACCATCCGCATAAAAGCTTCTAAATTCTTCACTCCTTTGATCCAATGCTAGACATCTTATTCCTGAGTACATAACATTTTAAAAAACAACAACAATACGTAAGACAAAAATGCCTCGTGAGATACATGGGTTTTAGACTCAATGAGTTTAAATCAATTAAAGTATCATTAACTATTAACAAATAAATAGAACATTTCCCTTCTTTTCAAAAACTGCAAACTCCACTGTTATGTCAAAACAATAAAACCAAAGTTCATTGCAATAATCATAAAATATAAGTCATTACTTCATCATAAAAAAAACATTAGGTTTTCCACTTTATCATAAGAAAACATAAATTGAACCCTTTCTTATCAAAACATAGACCAACTGTAATTCATGTTTCATTTAATATTATTTGGTTCATACGGGTTTCCCCGTATCTTCCCTCCCCGGAATAGAACCAATCTATCCGTGAGTGCATGCTAGTTTTCTTCCCTTCATGGAATAGAACAAATCTATCCATAAGGGCGTGCTGAGACAACTACTTCACGACGGGAGGTACCATCCCAGTAGTGTCTTTTGACCTCCCCTCATTAGGGTGAGATCTTTGTCCGGACGTCTTTCACATTTCTTACATTTAGTTCATATTTCATTTATCATTTCATTACATGTTGGTCTCGATCATAAACATCATTAAATCATATAGAAATCATAACAACCTTTGTAGAAAACAACTTTTAAAACTTTAAACTTTATAATCATTTGCAAACCATTTCAATCAGTCAACATAAATCAATACTTAATAATTCAAGCTTTGAAAACCACTTCGAAACCATTTCATGAAACATGTAACATAACTTTTGAAAATCATTGGTCAAGCTATTAATCATAAAACAATTAGCATAAAACAAAACTTGTTGCTATGTACTCAGAAAAGTCCTCATGTACTCACCTCGGTAGCTAGGTATGTCTAGCTATAATAATCCACTAGCTCTTGACTCTACTTGCTTCCAAATATCCTTCAACCTCTATTGATTTAATAAGAGGTTAGTACATACTACACAACTAAACACATAACCTTTATCAAATTATACATGGACTCTTTCTATACAATATATAAGGACTAAGTATACTTCATAAGACATGATAATCATTTTGGACACTTTTACCCTTTTTGTCCCAAGTTTGAATAATTATGCATTTCTTGGGTTTAATATGTAATTCAAGTAATTTTATAAGTCTAGCATACTTATTAAACCCCACTAGTTGTTTAGATGTCAAAACATCTCTTGTTTGACGCTTTTATGTCGTTTTTGGCATTTTAAGTCATTAAAGTTTCTAAAAATAGAAACCGGTGTAAACTATGACATTTTTTTTGTTTCAATAAAACCAATACGTTGCCAACATTTCAAAACTTCCATTTAATCAAATTATACGTTTTCTTCATGTTATTCTTGCATAGCCTAAATTTTTCCCATTCTTGCAACTTTTATTCAAAAAGGGTCTTAAACTAGTATATTTCAACATATTTATATAAACCAAACAAATATTCAAATATAAACTCCAACGGTAATCCTATAATTTCCTTTTTGTCATCAAATTTCAATTTCCTTTTTGTATAAAGCATTGGAATTGCTAATTCCATTCCATTTCTTCAGCGAGTTCCCATTGTTCCACAAGTGTCACAAGCATAGTTCTCCAACCTCATAATTAAAGATGAATAATCATATTCTATCATCCATCTTGTAAGAAATTTATGATCAAAACAGAGGATAAAAATGTGAATCTAGCATCTAATCGTCCCTTTGAAACGCTTCTTTCGTGCCTTTAACATTTCACTAGCTAACAATCAAAGAATAACCTCAAGCACTCCTTTTACTAACTCAATAATAGTTGTATTCTGTAATTTCAATACTAATAATAACATGCATCAACTATTTAAACTTCTTAGGGTTAAGATAATACCTTCAAATTCAGTCCAACACTAAAAATCAGGAGCATTAGACTTGTATCAAGCTTGAAATTGAACTAATGGACTCATTCCCGATCACCTACAACTCCGGCGACCTTCCTGCCGCCTCCGGACATCACATGCCGCCGCTCAGTAGCGGCTCCGCCACCTGATTTCTCCACAGCGCCGACGACAGCAGCATGGAGCTGTTGTCCTCGCTTCCCGACTCTCTGTCTCGATATATCTCTCTCTCTCGGTATATGATTAGCAGAAACACGCACACACCGGAGGTTGGTGTGTGCTCCTCCCAGGTCTCGATTTTTGTATCTCTAATGCCTATGGTCCTCGTATGCTTTTCATGCTTGGGCCGCGACAATGCTTTGGTGAATAGGTCAGCTGGATTATCCTCTGACGGCACTCTGCCCACCACGATGTCTCCGTCTTCAACTCAGTTTCGAACCGAGTGGTACTTTCTGAGTGTATGTGTGGATCTCCCATGGTCCTTGGGTTCTTTAGTCAATGCTATTGCACCCTCATTATCATAGAAGAATTCAAAGGGGATCCTTGATGCTGGGAACAACGCCAAGATCACCAATGAAGTTCTTCAACCATGTAGCTTCCTTTGCAGCTTCACTTGCTGCTATATACTCCAACTCACACGTTGAGTCAATTACCGACTTCGCTTCAAACTTTTCTAGGTGACAGCTTCTTCGTTCAACAAGAACACCCAGCCTGACTATGAGCAAGAGTCATCTCTGTCCATTTGGAAACTTGCGTCACTAAACCCAGTTACTCTTGGCTCATCTCTTCCTCCATATACTAGGCACATTTCTTTAGTCCTTCTCAAGTACTAAAGAATGCCTTTAACAGCTTTCCAGTGACTTTTGCCAGGATTGTCCTC
This sequence comes from Cichorium intybus, assembly GCA_023525715.1. Lineage (NCBI taxonomy): Eukaryota > Viridiplantae > Streptophyta > Magnoliopsida > Asterales > Asteraceae > Cichorium > Cichorium intybus. The sequence goes on from CM042012.1 coordinate 99,437,912, forward strand.
ATATATGCTCACCATGCTCAAAGCTTATGAAACATCAGGTCAAGTACATATCATGTCATACATGATCGATCTAATTGCCGAAGCATATGGGATTCGACCCATCCTATCCATTTCACCATCAGTCTTGGGGCATTGCTCTTTACTTAGCTTTATCCCTTGCTGTATGGGCAAGAACCCTTTCATGGAACAATCCATCCTAAAAATTTTCAAGATCTTGTCCAGGTATGTACTCTGGCTAAGTGCATTCAGACGTTTTGATCTATCTCTATAGATCTTTATACCAAGTATATAATATACATTTCTTAGATCCTTCTTAGCAAAACAATTCCCAAACCAAGTCTTTAAACTCTGTAAGGTTGGGATGTCGTTTCCTATAACAAGTATGTCATCGACATACAGTATCAGAAATACTACGTTACTCCCACTGGATCTAACATACACAGGACTCATCTTGGCTTCTAGAAAATCCAAACTCTTTGACCTTTTCATGGAAGTAGATGTTCCAGCTACGAGACGGCTGTTTATGTCTATAAATGGACCTATCAAGCTTACACACTCTATATGGATACTTGCTGTCAACAAAACCTTATGGCTGTGCCATATACACATCCTCTGTCAGTTTTCTATTAAGGAAAGCAATTTTGACATCCATCTGTCATATTTCATAATCATGAAACGCAACAATGACAAGTAACACTCTAATAGACTATATCTTGGCTACTAGAGAGAAGGTTTCATCATAGTCAATCCCTTGAGTCTGGTGAAACCCTTAGCAACCAGTCCGGCCTTGAATGTATGCACATTCCCATCCATGTCTGTCTTCTTCTTGAAGATCCACTTACACCCAACCTTCTTGAGACCCGGTGTTGGATCAACTAAGTTCCAAACTTGGTTGTCATACATGGACTGAATCTCGCTCTACATGGCTTCTTTCCCCTTAGCCTCAGGGCCTGCCATCACTTTCTTGTAATTGGATGGCTCATCCTCACTAACTAGCGTTTTATCACTGATCAGTGTGTCACATTCTGTAGTGATATGGAAACCATAAAACGCAAGAGGTAGACGCACTCTACTGGACCTGCGAAGCGGCAGTAGAGATTTATCAATTTCCTCAATAGGAATCTCTTCCTCGGGTTGAGTACGAGTGTCAAATATAGGCTCATCATCGGCAAACTCTTGAATCTTTTCAAGATCTATCTTGCTCCCACTAGCTTCCTTGGATATGAGGTTTCTCTCAAGAAACACTCCCCTTTGAGAAACAAACACTTTATTCTCAGAAGGCTTGTAGAATAAGTACCCAAAAGACTTTCGCGGGTAACCGACGAAGTAACTTCTCTGCTCTGGTTTCAAGCTTCTCATGAGCTTAGCGCCGAACGAAGACTTCACAACCCTAGACCTTTATGTGTGCAAGTGAGGGACGTTCCGCACTCCACACTTCAGAGGGTGTTTTAGTAATCTTCTTAGTTGAAACAAGGTTTAAGATACGAGCTACATTTTCTAAGGAAAGACCCCATAAACTTATTGGAAGTGTAGCATGACTCATCATAGATCGAACCATGTGTAACAGCGTTCGATTTCTCCTTTCAGACACACCATTGTGCTGCAGTGTTCTTGGAGGAGAGAACTGTGAAACTATTCCACAATCCCTAAGATGATCGTAGAATTCTTGACTAAGATATTCTCCGCCTCTATCAGAACGAATCATCTTAATCTTCCTGCCCAACTGATTCTCTACTTTGTTTTGAAATTCTTTAAACACCTCAAAGGTTTTCGACGTATGTTTAATCAGATAAACATAATTGTATCTACTGAAATCGGTGTTGCAAAACTCGGCCGATTTTTAATCGGGATTACTCAGAATTACTCAAAATTACTCGGGATTTTTCAAGAATCGGTTAAAAAAGCTAGGTACCGAGGTGATTTTATATATCATGTACTTAACTATTTATTTTGTAGGTACATACAAACAAAATAAATAGATTAGAGACGACTAAATTGAAAAATCTTGTTTTTGTTCAATTTAATGCAAATTTGATAGAAAAGTAGAAATAATGAATATCAATTTTTGGAAAAGTTGTAACACTTTAACATTTAAACAGGTGTCATTGTTATTGATATTCACCTATTTTGTTATAAATTTCAATGAACTTATAATATTTGTCATATATATAATTTACCCAAAAATAATACCTTTATAATTATGTTATTCGAGTACTAGTCTGAGTACTCCCTACGTTGCCGAGTACTCGCTACTCGCTAGTCCACCAACCTGGAAGCACCTAGCGTCTTTTGCAACACTGGCTGAAATCATCAGTAAATGTAACAAAGTATCGATCACCTTGTCTAGTGGCAGATCTGAATGGTCCATAGACATCTGTGTGGATTAGTTCCACCAGATCCTTGCCTCTTTCACAGCTTCATGTGAATGGCGATTTGGTCATCTTTCCAAGTAAGCAAGACTCTCACACATCATCCATATTCAAGTCGAATGATTCCAAGACTCCTTCCGAATGGAGCTTACGATGCGATTCTTGTTTATATGACTAAGACGATGTTGACTAAGACGATGTTGCCATAGACATGATTTATCGAGAACATTCTCGTCAGAATCAACATTCAAGGTTACATTATCATTTCTACCAACGCAAAAAACACTTTCATATATGACATTACAAGGACTAGATTTAAAGCAAAAACAATCATTTTATAAACTAAAATATTGCCATTATCATTATCAAAATAAAACTTGAAACCATCATTGTACAATGCATAAAATGAAATTATGTTCCGAGCCATTTCTGGCGAGTAGCAACAATTAATTAACCTAATCGAACTATTACTATCTAGCATCAGCTCATAATTCCAGATCCTTGTAACATCAGCTGTCTACCTGTTTCCCATGATCAAGTTGAGCTCCCCATGCTGCAGCTTCTTACTTTCCTTTAGTCCCTGCATATCGGCATAGATGTGAGTACCACATCCTGTATCAAGGACCCAAGAATTAGAAGTCATAGTACTATACAATTCGATCATGAATATACCTAAGGTGCTAGACTCTTTGACCGTGTTATTCTTCAGGTCCTCTAGGTACTTCATATAGCTACGTTTCCAGTGCCCCCTTCTGTTGGCAGTAAAAGCAGACAACCTCTTTCGAGTCACTGGCAGGGGCAATGTCGGAATTAGCCTTTCTCTTAAAGCCTTGGTTGCCCTTGGATTTTCCCTTTCCACTGGGATGAGAACCTTTCTTCCTTTTGCCACTGCCATGATGAATGGCTAGGATGGGAGCAGGGGAGTTAGTCACACGAGCCTGCTTCATGCTGGCTTCAGCAGTCTTTAGCATCTCGTGTAACTCCATCAGAGTCTTGTACAGATTGTTCATATTGTAGTTCATGATGAATTGATGATATGAACACGAAAGCGAGTTGAGGACCATGTCAATCACCAACTCCTTAGGAAACTAGACACCAAAGACTTTCCAGCCTGTCAATGTACGACTTCATCTTCTGAACGTGAGTACATATAGACGCTCCGTCTTGCAGTTTACAGGCAATAAGGGACTTGACGATTTCAAATCGTTCCTGTCTGGTTTGCACTTGGAACATTTCCTTGAGCTGCAGATTGATGTCGAACGCACCAGCATTCTCAAAACCCTTTTGGAGTTCCGAGCTCATGGTCGCCAACATCAGACATGCAACCTTAGTTAAGTCGTCATAGTGCTTGTCATAAGCAGCTATTTCTTTATCAGCAGCTGTATCATCTACATCTAGGAGATCAGTGTCCAGGACATACTCTTTGCCCTCGAACCTTAAAGAAATCCTTAGAGCCCAGATCCAATCAAGATAGTTAGGACCCGTAAGCTTTTCCCTCAAGAGGATGGAAAGCAATGAGATATTGGTTGATGCTGGAGGAAGAGGAGGTGGTGGAGGAGGAGGAGTCGGGGCAGAACCCGAGTTGATATTATTATTGTTAGCCGATATCTATAACAAAGTTTAGTTTTAGTTAGCTCAAATCCTTAAAATAATTACCCAAGTTATTTACTAAGGCTAGGACCCAAGAATTCTAGTTGTAATGTGAAGAGGGATGCCGTAATCACATCACACTGGTCATCAAGGTAGACAAGGCTCTTGTCTGTTTCACTCACTATGAAACTCCTAGCTCTGTGAGATTCATTGATATCATCTCAATGGCATGTTAATCTCGTTTGTGCTCATCTCAAAATTCATGACAGGGATGTCGTGTATCATGAATCAGATGGTGAATCGTCCATGCAGAACCCGCTTGATGCCCGACTCAAGATATACTTGATAATCGCGAGTCTCATATCACCCCCGTCTACAACCCTAACTAATGTGCCGGTTAACCACACAGCTCCATCAGCAGATCATAAAGAGAATGTGTGTTTCTCATGGATAGCACATGGTTCACATTTTATGTATAATTAAAATGGGTTATTGTTTTAATACATTAAGTTAATACTTTTAACTTATAGAGAGAAACATTGCCCTATCAAACTCTTTCGGTAACTCCACATGTAAAAGGTGTTGGGCGGTGAGGGTAGTGGATAGTGAATGTCACTTAATAACCAACCTCATTCAGGATCATAAGAACCCTCCCTCAAACCCTATACACGATTTAGTGGGTGAATCTAGTCATGGTTTGACCAATGTTTTTATTCAATTAATTCTTTTATATATATATATATATATATATATATATATATATATATATATATATATATATATATATATATATATATATATATATATATATATATATATATATATATATATATATATATATATATTAAACATTTTAAAACAATTCAATTTAATTAATTCAATGAAAATCCAATTTAACAATTAATTAATTAAGCAATAATATCCTATTGATAATCATATAAGGAAACAGGCATATAAGGCAGTATTGCAAGTTAGGAAACTTGCATGGCAAGGCCAGGGTAGTAACCCTAGCCGCCAAATACAAGGGAGGCACAAAAACCCTTGCCTAAACCATAACACAATTCGATGGGTACACACAAGGAGGCACATAAAACCCTAGCAAAACCCTAGAATCATCGAAATTAAGCATGGAGGCACATAAACCAGTATGTGTCGATTTTAACATGCATGATCAAGAACATTCATATTCTCTCTCATGCAACCTATGATCATATCATAATTAAAACCATAATTTCTAGCATCGTCCTATGAAGAAATCGATTTTAACATTAAGCATGCAAAGATATTCATCAATTTAAGATTAAAAGTGCTAAAATCCTATGAACAGAGGCTCTGATACCACTGTTGGTATTTGATCAAAAACACAAAACTCATATGCATCGAAAGACAAAACAGATCAAATCACACAATATTCCATGAACACATTCAGGATCATATCAGTTCATAGCAGATCATAGCAACTTTAAAAAAACAAGAATGTACCTCAAGAAGTCGTTGCCTTTGAGATCTAGTCAAGGCCACGATTGCAGGATGATCAGGATCCGAATTGTGAATCCCTCGAGTGGCTTGTACCCAGGGACAACCAGAAAACTAGGCATATCAAGAGCAAAGATCTCTAACCCTAGAGAGGGAAGAGATTTCGCAGAGGGAGGAAGGGGAGAGGGGGTTGGCGTCACTCAAGGGTTTTTAGGATGCCTTTGGGTGTCACCCCAAGGGCTTTATATATAGTACAAGGCTCCTAGGGTTTCTAAACTTTGGAGCCTTTTGGTGGCCGCACCCCCTGGACTTGTTCCATTGTTATAACTTTAATCAATTAGAATCCAGTCTCTTTAATTGGTTCGAAATTAATCCCAGATTAATTTACCAATTAAATAATCATTATTATTTTAGTTAATAATTAATTTATTCTCTATAAATTAATTAACTAAATGACCTTTCCTCTATTTTGACTCTGACAATTTTTCTGGGTTTTGAGGGCAACCCAAAAGGACTCTACCTTTTTTCAGAAGTGTTCTAACAAGTTGATGACCTTGTACACTATTCTAACATCCTAAACCCTATCTGAAAATTCTCTCATACCCTAATTTCTTTTTCATCGCTCCTCTGTTTATCAATACAACCTCTTCCATTGCGCAAAAGGTGGAATCAACTCCAATTGTGGTTCATTCAACTAATTCCTAGTTTCTTTATGACATTCTTTCAAATCTAGCTGGCCAAGGTTTAAATTTATTCGTCAATTTCTTGAACTCTCATTCTCTGTGTTACGTTCTCTCGGTTTATCCAGTATCCATTTATGGGAACGGTGTTTCAGAGTTTCAGTATTCTTGCTCTTACGATTCATCTTTAACAACTGTTTGAGGCACCATTAACAACAACTCTCACGATCTGTGTCTTTCTGTTGATACTTTTCGTTGTTGTCTTCGTCTTCCCTTGTATAAACTTTTTGAATCTAGAATCGAAAGTTCAATGCAAGACTATTCTGAGTTACATTGGTTACAACGCATCTCTTAAATGCAAACGAGATGGTGTCAAGTTTGTTCTTCGCCGGTGTCTTCCTCCTGGCTAGAAGTTTTTAAGAAGGGTTATTGGCAAGTTCCTGGAATACAAAACTGGTAGTCTTGACCTATTAAATCTCTTTGAGTTGCGTATTCTATACGCTATGGTCCTTAACAAATACTTGGATTTTGCTCAAATGGTTTTTTATCAGCTCGTCAGTATGATCACCAACAAGAGTCGTCTGTCATGTGTTCCATATCCAAGATTCCTGGCCATGGCAATGGAGTTTGAGTATCCAACATATGAGGAACAATCATCAGACTACATTGCATTACCCATTCTTCTTCCAAGTTATTTTAAGCAGCACCTCATCCCTATGATCCTTCTTCTTAAACCATGGATGATATACTGGGCACAACATCCATATTCTGCTACCCTGGTTTCAAGATAAAAGTATCTTATGCTTCAGGCCCTGACAATTCCTCATACAGAGGAGCCTTCTAATGCTTCTGACTCTAAAGCTTAATCCCAACAAAGTACTTCATCAGAATCTTATGAAGATACAACTATAGGTTCATCTCATATGAAGTCTCAAGAACAGTCTCCTGATGCTTGATCTTCTCCAAATGTTACTCCCACAAATTTGTCTCTCATCCGTAATGACTCTCCTCGTCCTGTAAACACCCATATTCGGTTCCAATCATCGTCCTCCTCTGACTATCATACATGTAGTCCTTCTCCATCTTCTCCCACTGCACGTCCTGTGCCTAAACCCTTAGCCGATGGTCCTTCCACTTCCTTACATCAAGTACAACAATCCCTCCAAACGCTGATTGGTTATGCTCGCGTCTTGCTACACGCCTTGGGACTGTTAAGGATGATGTTTCCTTTATCAAGCAAGTTATAGTATGCTCTCAAAATTCTACTCCACCACCACCCCTACCTATTCTCATCCTCATCTACCCTCGCCTCACTCCCCTCCTCCATCATCAATTCATATTTCTGATGATGCCAAAATGGGGAAGAGTACAGACTTTAAGACCGATTAGAGGAAATCTGAGACTCAAGGAAAGGAATCTGAGAATCAGGGAGAGCAACATGAAATTGAGTCTCATTCTTAAGGGGAGCCTCATGATGATGATAATGATGATTTGTGAAGGTCTTTATGATATTTCATTTCTTAATGTTCCATCTCTCTGTGGTTTATCTGTAGGCACATCCTGAGGGGAGCATGGTGCCTCAATCAATGAAGAGGATCTAGAACAATCCTCATAGTCATCTCAAGACCTGCAATCCTTATGTGTTAAATCCAGGAAATGTTCTGCTAGAACATCGTCTGCCCATATGTCCTCTAAGAAAATGAAGATGGTCTCTTCCATCAAAGAAAATGCTGCTGAGTGGGGTATGTTAGAAGAAGAAGTCAGGAGATTTGTTGTTGAACACAACCATGCTATGACAAACAAGATGATTACTATACATGATGACAGTTTGGTTTAGCAACTTGCTCAGCACAGAGGGGGAATTGACCAGCAAAAGGCCCTTACCAGTCTATTCAACTCACTGGTTGACAAGAAGAAAATAATTGATGATGTCAACCAAAAAATTGACTTGTAAAAGCTCACTAATGTTTACACTAGACGTCATTCAGTGCACCCAATTGTGAAAGTCGGGTGCATCAAGCCTAAAGGTCAGAAAATTTTGCTAGTTTAACTGACCAGAAAATATGAGAAAGGTGAGTTTCGTGAGGATGTCTTGATCTCCAATCTTGTTACGTATAGGTTCAGTAAATGACTCGAAATATCAAACATTTTCAAAAACCACAAAGACCTTCACACTCAAGAATTGAGGATGACATTAGACTCCATGATGAACTAGGCTAGGAACCTGAATCTCGTCCCTAATATCTCAGCAGCCTTCTCTTCCAGACCCCTCTCCTCAGCCCCCAAGAGATGAAGAAGGAACAACCATCCCAAACATCTACTTCATTATGGGTCCTTTGTTATTAACAACTCACTGCCTCCTAGGGTTGAGCCTGAAGCTCTCAAGCTGGTTCGTGAACCATGTTTTATAAATTTGGAAATGAGGTTATGTGCTTTATGCACACCAATGAGATCCCTCTTGCACTCAGTGATCACCTCTTCCATCTAACGTGTGAATGTATAAAAGCCGAATTCGCTGAAAGCTTCCATTATCTTCTGTCTTTCGAAATGGAGAATAGAAGAAAATAGCTTTTGCACAATGATTATAAATTAATCAAGCCTGAAATTTTGGATGAAGCTGAAATGGTGAAATCCCTTGGGAAATCAAGCTTTTGGGTAAAGTTTTGATATCATCAGATTGGGGGAGATTCTTGGGAATACTATAAGAATCTGATGAGTGTCAAAGGTTTTCACGCTGATTATCGGCTCAACGTGTGTGTCATTCTAATTATTCTTTAGCGACAGCGTGAAGATATAGTTTGTTGTCATTCTAATTATTCTAATTATTCTAATCTTATTAATTGTGATCTTATCTTTGTAATGTTATATATATATATATATATATATATATATATATATATATATATATATATATATATATATATATATATATATATATATATATATATATATATATATATATATATATATATATATATATATATATATATATATATATATATATATATATATATATATATATATATATATATACCTATTTGTAGGGATTCACCGTGGATATATCATTTACCTTGTATATATGTGTTATCTAGGGTTCTTTTGTAACTAAGCTTTTAATTGTATTTCTCTGTGTGAGATCAATATATTATTAATCATAATTGGTTTCTAATTAAGATTTGGAATTCTTTTGTGTTCTTTCTTGTCGATCTTTATTTCTCGATCCAACAACTCATATGTGAGTAATTACTATATTAGAATTATAGTACATAAACAATGCCAGAATAACACTTAATTATATACTCAGTTGTGAATTGACATATGTGGAACTAACAAAAGTATATATCTCGTAATCATATATGACTAAACACTACTTTTGTTATATAATAATCTAAAAAGTTTTTTTAATTAATAATCATATATGATTAATACAAATAAAAAGTTAATTTTTATATATATGAAATATCGTAAGTACTATTGATTCACATTCGAATAAGAGCATCAAAAATATACTATTTAAACTTTAATCTAATTAGTATTCACATATGAATTAATTTACTTTCAATACTAGTTGTATTTTAAACATCTTCATCTTGATTTGCAATGTTGAAGAATTGAAATTGACATCTTCGTGATTAATAGAGCAATCGAAGCCAGCTTGGTAATATCACAAGAATTCGAAATCATGTACCAATTTAAGTCTGCTTGATAATGAGGACTTCAATAGCAGATGAATGTAAAGTTTAAGACCCTAGAATACAAAAAAAAAAGATCAAGGATTATTTAAACCAAAAAATTAATGATGACTATTTGTGGCAAATCGGAGAATAAGATTTTTGATTTTTTGTTTGTCAATATTGCAAAAATATTACACTTCATTGACTAGATTCTTGACTTTTTGATGGTTGCCAGCTTCCATAATAGTTGTTAATTGCATGTGTTCTAGTTTCTTGGCCTCTATCTCGACAAAGCACGTTGACTCTGTGATGCCCACTTTCAAATATTTTGTGGGTGTATCGGTCCGAGCATTTTTGCTCATTTTGCAGATGAACGAGTGAACTTTAACCGTTGATAGTCTCCGAATTTGAGTTTCACATAAGATTAGCTAAGATATAACATATGGAAGATGATATGTGTAAGTACCAGAGCAACGAATATGACTTCTATGGACTAGAGCTTAGTCCCTAGTACCAGCGGTGAGAAGGAACACGAAGTCCAACCGTGATAATGTGATTGTAGCCCTACAAACTATTCGTTTTTGGTTTAAATGGTCCCCAATGTTTTTTAGCATTCCAGATGCTTAAACTTGACATTCACTTGCTAATCAAGTCCCTCTGACCTTTTGTAACCAGTAAGAGGGACTTGGCTGGTAGGTAAATATAGAGTTTAACCCCCTAGAAGGCCAAATAAAAACATTATGGACCATTTAAACCAAAACCGAAAAGTTTATAGGCCTACAATGATATTATCCCTTGATAATAATATGAAGTCAAAACATAGTAAATAAAAAGGATTAGGTGAAGCTTTTATCTAAATTTTAGGGGTGTAATGGAAATTTTTATTTATTTTGAAGGAAATCAAAATCAATCACTATGATGGGTCAATTGAACCAACAAAAATCAATCATGATTCGCGTCTAAGATTCCATTCGTAAGTTATAATTTTCCCAATTTGAATCGATTAAATCGGTCAAGTGGTCTCAACCGGAGATGGAATTGCACGTATTTATGGGTTGAAGGAGATTTGAACCATCAAAAATTTCCTATTCTTTGTCTCTTGTCCTATATTTTGGATAGAAATGAATATAACGTATCAATTTATCTTTAGTATATTGTTATTAATTGTTCACTCATTACACGTGTATATGGGAAGATGTCCGTACGATCTAAACATAGTGGTGAGAAGAACAAAAGTTTAAAATCCATATCCGAAAAATCAAGTTGTTTTAAAAAACCATCAATTTAGGTTTTAGTTTTGTAAAAACTTAACTTATGTCCGGTTCAAACGTATTTGGACTCGATGTATGGATAAAAAAGTGGCCACTAAATATTTGATTAAATTAAAAAAATAATATATACCTATATACAAAGCTTGAATTTGGGTTTTTGGTATCGAATTAGAATTATATATTGTAATTAATTAATTTACTAACTAGTTTTATTTCATAAAAACAAATTTATATAGTCTTTAAAGAACTAAATTTAACTAACATTTTGCTTGGCCCACATAACCTAGTTTATATGTTAGTTTATTTTTCAAGCTTATTACAATTTTGTATTTTGGTAAAACCACAATAGTAACATATCTAACTTTTAAACTAGTTTTTTATAAGTTATTTGAGATAGCTTATTTATAACCTACTTTATAAGGTAAAAACTAGCTTTTCAACAAACACCATAACATAAGAATAATAAATTTAAATTCTCTTTTACGGAGTCTTAAACTATGAAGCTTTAGCTTAATGGCAATGTCTTTAACCATCCAAACTACACTTAATTTATGCAGAGCCAAACATCGTCATAAATTTATTTTTGTCTATAGATAGCAACTAGGCTTGGTAAACTCTATGATAAAAAAATGTGTTTCAAGAAAGATATAACCAACTTTTGTTTTATTGAATTACAATATAGTGATAAAAAATGTGTTCCAAGAAAAGAAATACCTAACATCGTCATAAATTTCTTTTTCTCTACACCTAGCAACTAAGCTTGGTAAACTCTATGTATATATATTCCTATATAACAAAGTTTTCTTCCTGAACTCATCATTTGTTTGTTCATTACTAAAAACAACCATCATAATTATTGTAGGGTGCTAAGAGAATGAAGACGATCATAGGGAGAGTGGTGTTACTCAAGAAAAATATGTTGGATATCAACGACTTGACTGCATCCGTTTTGGATCGACTTCATGAGCTTTTCGGAAAAAATGTGACCATACAACTTATCAGTGCACACCATTCTAATCATCAATCCTCAGGTTCGACTTATATTTTATACATTTCTAGCTCTTTAAAACAATAACTATCTAAGAGTTGTTGAAACCCATATGGTTCAACCTTGGGATAATTTAACAATATTCTTACATAATTTTTACAGAATACTACAAACATTAGTTATTACGAATAATATTTTATTAGAATATTCCTTTTACTATTTCAAACTTTTTTGATTATATATAAATGAGTTTAGTGATATTCTTATATGAATTTTTTCAAATTCACATATAAATGATCTAAAATTATTCAAAAAGTAAGTGCATTGACTATTTAAACGTGAATTGATGTGTAAATTAATTAATTAGATACAGTACTTAACATGCTCATTACAAAGTTGAACATGCCGAAATTAATACATCAAGTCATCAATTATTAGGGTTCCATCGGAGAGGCGTGTGGGGGCAAATTGTTCAAAAGTTATGTCTTATGTTTTGAACATTAAAAATAGTTTTTAAAAGGAAAATTGTAAACTTAAACATTATAAATAGTTAAATAACTAATAATGGGTCTAGCCAAAGACCTTGTGGTCTAACGGTACAGACGATTGCCCGGCCTCTTTAAGGTATTGGGTTCAAATTCCACTAGGGGATCAGGTGGATTAGATGGGTTAGGATATAGATAGATGTTTAATATTGCCGGTTAAAAAAAAAAACTAATAATGGTTCTAGTAATTTATACTCTTTTATTTTTAATTTACGTAATAAGTTTACTTAATTTTTAAAAATATTATGCATATCTACATTTATATTTCTTGTCGTTATATATTTAAGATGTGAATAAATCGACTTGTTATGCAATTACATTCCTTTTTTATCGTATCGATGTTGGTAATCGGTATAGTGTTCAAAAATATCAATCCATAATTACGATTGAAAGTTATTTGAAATTCGGGCATCTATTTATTCGGATTTGGATTTGGATTTGAATGTCATCTAATGAACTTTTGGGCATTTTATATTGACAAAACTTCATAAATGGTCCCTGTGGTTTCAGAGGATATCGAGTTTGGTCCCTAACTTTCAAAAACCTCAAGAGTAGTCCCTGTGGCTTGAAAACTTTTGTTAAATCGTCCCTGAGCCATACAAAATGACTAATGTACCCTTTTTAATTCATTTTACATTTTCTTTAACTACAATTTATTTTAAGGGTAAAAAAGAAAAAGAAAAAGTAAATAAAACACACCCTCATTTCATGGCTTCTCATCTCCAACTGCTTCTTTTTCTCTTTTTTCTCACCATCAACCGCTTATCAGCTCAAACAACCGTCTTACATGGCGATTTTCTTCTTACAATCGCCAAAGACCGCTAAACCCTCCAATACACCACCCAGTTACTCATCGGAACTCCGCAACTTCCCGCCAAGCTCGTGGTTCACTTCTCCGGTGAATCTCTCTAGCTCAGTTGTGCACAACCGTCGTCATCTCGACAGCTCGTCCGCCATGGCTCCCTCCCCTGTTTGATGGCTAAATCCGGTGGTCAAAGCCCAATAGCGCCTCCCACCATCTGTGACATTCACCAACAAAACCCCATCACTGGATCTACCAATTTCGGAGATCTAGCCTAGGATATAGTTACCATTGTCGACGGTATGGTTCCGGTGGTCACCGTTGACCGGTTCCTGTTTTCATGTTCGCCGGAGAATCTCCTAAAAGGCTTGGCTACCGGTGCAAAAGGTGTGCTAGGCTTCGGAAGATCAAAAATTGCATTTCAATCTCAGGCTGTCAACAATTTTGACATTTCCAGAAAGTTTACAGTCTGTTATCTTCCTCCGAGGGGTTTATAATTTCCGGCACCGGCTCCGGCATCTCTAAGTCTCTCTCATACACACCCTTGACCTCAACCGACGGTCCAGATGGGTACTACGTGAATGTAAAATCCATCAAGATCAACGGCCGTAGATTAGCCTTACACGACGGAGGTCAAGGTCAAGGTCAACCCATCAGAGGTGTATAAATAAGCACTGTCGTCCCATACACCACCATGAAAACCCCAATTTACAAGATCTTTACAAAAGCTTATGTTACCGCAGCTAGTTCAATGAACATGACGATGGTGGCTCCGGTGGGTCCGTTTAGTGTTTGTTTTAGCTCGCAAGAGAGTGTGCCGGAGATTGAACTGGTGTTGCAGAGTGAACTTGTGAAGTGGAAGGTACAGCGGAGGAATTCGATGGTACAAGTAAGTGATTCGGTGATGTGTTTGGGGTTCGTGGATGGGGGTTTGGATATGAGTGGATCTGTGGTTTTGGGTGGGTATCAATTGGAGGATCGTATTTTGGAGTTCAATTTAGGGACTGGTATGATGGGGTTCAGTCCTTCGATGTTGATTCAGGGCAATAACTATTCTAATATGAAAAAAGGGTTCGGTATGTCACCCACAGTCTTGGTTTAGTAGTAAGATGAGGGTGTGTTTTATTTACTTTTTCTTTTTTTTTTATCCTTAAAATAAATTGTAGTTAAAGAAAATGTAAAAGAAATTAAAAAGGGTATATTAGTCATTTTGTATGGCTCAGGGACGATTTAACAAAAGTTTTCAAACCACAGGGACTATCCTTGAGGTTTTTGAAAGTTAGAGACCAAACTCGATATCTTCTGAAACCACAGGGACCATTTATGAAGTTTTGTCTTTTATATTTGAAATATAGAATTTAATTTTTTTAATGTTATTTTTTTATTTCAAAGTTGAAATTGGTAAGGTTTATTGGTTAATGATCTATTTACGTTTAGATGGTTTCTTGACTTTCGAAGTTGAAATTAGGAACACCCTTTGCTTGGATCCGTACCTAATAACCATTTCAATTATAAAAGTAATTTAATTTTCGAAAGATTTTAGTTGCAAAATTTATGTCCCAAAAATTAAGATACTAAATTGTTATTAAGCGATGTCGTCACAACTGATAAAAAATGGCATGAGTTAAGTAAATACATTCATATAACTCTAATCTTCTAAATGTCCAAGCTTTCTCTAATAGCATCCATCCCTAGCTTCCTTAGTCAGAATACATATCAAAATTCAAGTATTAGGCTCAGAAAGCCTAATGAGTATTCGAGATCATCTGCTAAGGGAAATGTATAATGTCAATAACTCAAACCCAAAGTTAAAAATGAGGCTTCTATATAAGAGGCAGGGAAAGCTTAATGAGTATTTGATATCATATCGTAACGGAAATGGAAAACCTAATGAGTATTCGAGATCATCTCCTAAAGGAAATGGATAGTATCAACTCATAAAATAACTCAACAAATGAAGTATGCAATGTTGTATTTCAGACAAACAATCCGGAAATTAGTATCGCAACTAATTCCGAATAGCGGAAAAAACAAAAGCAGACGGATCGATAAATAATATTGAGAATTATTTATCGATTGGTCGCTAATAATAAGTTCAATTATTATTATATATTACCCAATTTCGTCCAGAAACCAGATTCGATCCTACGCAATCAGATCTGATTATAGAAAGGTAGAAGGAGACTGTCCCGTTACCAAACGAACTAAAATACGAGACAAAATATTAAAACCAACCTGAAGATCGTTGATTAGTTCGTCCTTGGACTGCACGGATTGACTCCTGTCCCTAAAGGTTTTTACGGCGCTCGTCAGCTGTACGCTTTCAACGTAAAACCCCATTATTTAATGCAGAATATCGTTCGTTCCAACAGCTATGGAAGAACAGATAAACGCAAAGCGAATACTCGGAAAATAGAAAGAAATCGTAGAGAGAGAGAGAGAGAGAGCAGTGAATTTGAGGTGTAAAATAAATGAGAATCGGGAGGTCCTATTTATAGTGGCCGAAAATTACAGATGTCAACGGATTTGAATTTGAATTTAAAATTCAAATTCTGGATAAAAATCTGATCGAAAATTGGATCTGGATAATCTCATCAAATTTTGAATGGAATAGTTATCCGATTCCAGACTTATCCCGATTTTCGTATCTGCCGCAGCGCGCGGCGCGGTCCACTACCCTCTGCGGCGCAGGGACCTGTTGACTGGGTCGGTCCAACTAATCCGACCAGAACCTCGTTAAAATAAAACCTTCTTAGCTCCCAGCGACCGATGCGTCGTGCGAAGTGCAAAGTGCGCCTAATCGCGCCATCTCGCCCCCACGGCCTGGCTCGGCGCGCGTGTGGGCTTAGCCCATCCCTTAACCCACTAATGTCGTTGAAGGCTTAGGAAAGGAATGGGGTTATAAACCCACAAAACTTTCTTTCCTCCACGAATGTGTGATAAAGGAAAGACACCAACTTGTATCTATTCTTTAAAATTCCAACAATCCCCCACCAAGTTGGAGTGTTTCCTTTCATTCAGACAAATGACGTCACCTAGGTGTCATGAAAATTAAACCCAAGTTTATGTGAATAAACAAGAAGAGACCGATTCAATGGTATCCTTATAGGTTTAAACCAAGAACCTTGTAACCTCTCTGGTTTACCCCCACACATCATCTGCCGTCTTTGCGTTCTCACCGAGCGCGAATATGGCCATGCGCTATAAACCCTTTTCAAGACCCTCTAGAAGATAAACCACTGATCTTCATTTGAGGCGGCACCACCTCTAGGTCGTATAGGCAAAGTTTTACAACATCTTTGTTGCTTAGATGTCTCCAAAACTTTGTTAAGAGCTTTAGCTCAACATCATTCTCAGCAACGACGTATTATCCTACCTCACATGGATCTATCAGAATTGATAGAACCTTCTATCGTCAGTGACTTTGTTGTTACCCTTTAAACTTGAGAATTAGGAGCACTAATGTCAAGTTGGGTTTCCATCACTGGACGATTCTATTGTGGTTTTAGACCCATGACTCTCGTGGTAGATTGTACCAAATCTCTCATCAGAGGTTTGGTAAGTGGATCTTCCAAGTTCCTACTTTTCTTGACATAGACAACCTTGATGGTACCACTTTCAATTAGTTGTCTCACAAAATTGTGTCGCAGACCAATGTGTCTTGACCTTGCATTACTTACCGTATTGTATACATTAGACAGTGTGGCCTCACTATAGCAATACACGGGTATAGTTGGCATTGGAATATACCATAACCGAATATCCAAGAGTAGATCTCTAATCCACTCTGCCTCTTTACCTACTGCTTCTAGGGGAATAAGCTCAGCTTCCATCGTTGAGTGAGCTATACATGTCTGTTTCTTGGTCGCCCAAGAAATAGCTTCGCCAGCTAGAGTATATATCCATCCACTCGTGGATTTAGAATCACTGATATGATCTATCCAGCTGGCATTGGAATTCCCTTCTAGTATTCCTGAATTTGATGTATATGTCAACTCAAAAGTACTTGTCCTTTTCAGGTAACCAGTACTCTACCCATTACCTTCCAGTGCTCCGTCCCTGGATTGACAGTATACTGACTTAGTTTTCTTAGAGTGAAAGCAATGTCAAATCGAGTGCAATGCATAGCATGCATCATGCTACCAATCGCACTTGCATACTCCAGTTGAGCCACCGCTCATCCGAAATTAATTTTAAGTTTCACAGTTGATTCAAAAGGAGTCTTGAATTCCTTAATATTCAAGTGTTGGAACCTTTTAAGAACATTCTCTATGTAATGAGATTGACTCAAAGAAATCTCATTACCTATTCTTTTCACCTTGATGCCGAGAATGGTATCTACTTCTCCTAGATCATTCATCTTAAAGTTCGAGGATAGGTATTTCTTCGTCTCAAGAATACCTCCAAGGTGAGTGCTGATGATCAACATATCATCAACATATAGACATATAATAATTGTGTATTTGGCTGTGCATTTAGAATAAACACACTGTCAGCACTATAGTGCTGAAACCCGAAGGCAGTCACAGTGGTATCAAAACTCTCATGCCACTGTTTGCGAGCCTGTTTCAACCCGTACAAGGATTTAATAAGTCTACACACTTTATTTTCCTGGTCGGGTATCATAAACCCTTCTGGTTGCTCCAAATAGATCTCCTCCTTGAGATAACCATTTAGGAAGGCTATCTTCACATCCATTTGATGAATGTACAGTCCTTTCAAAGCTGATATTGCTATTAGAGTTCTAATAAAACTAATTCTAGCAACTGGGGCATAAGTATCGAAATAATCGATGCCTTCTCTTTGCCTGTAGCCTTTAGCAACTAATCTTGCTTTATAGGCAGATATGCATCCATCTGGATGATATTTTCTCTTGAAAATCCATTTGGATCCTATGGGCCTCATTCCCTTGGGTAGATCAGCTAGCTCCTAAGTACCATTACCCATAATTGAATCTATTTCGTCATTGATTGCTTCCTTCCACAATGGAGCATCTCTAGATGTCATGGCTTCATTAACAGTCTTAGGGTCATCATCCAAGTTAATGGAGAAAATGATCTCTCTCTTCACTTTCTTTTGTGTCCCTTCGACCAAATAAGAGAAAAAATCATCTCCTAGATTCTTCTCTTTTCTAGCCCTTGTACTTCTCCTTGGTTCTTCTACAACATTAGAAGGTCGAATATTTTCTCGAGAAGTACCAGGTGCTATTGTGGGGTTTGTGTTTTCATCATCTCTTGAAAACTTGTCCTCAAAGAATTCCACATCTCTGGATTCAACTACAACACCTGATTCATCATCCAATAGTCGGTAAGCCTTGCTGTTCTGAGCATATCCAATGAATATGCTCTTCATAGCTCGAGCTCCCAATTTGGATCTCTTGGGATCAGGTGTTCGATTGTAGGCTCTACACCCCCACACTCTCAAATAATCAATATTTTGTTTCCTTCCCTTCCACAGCTCATAAGGACTCACAGGGATCACACGACTAGTGATCCTATTATGTACATAACAAGCGGTAAATAATGCTTCCCCCTACAAATTATGTGGCAAGATGGATTGATTCAACATGCAGTTGACCATCTCGACTAAGGTTTAGTTCTTTCTCTCAGCCAAACCATTTTGTTGGGGAGTGAACGGTGAAGTTCTTTCATGTTTGATTCATTTCTCTTCGCAGAAGGTATCAAACTCACGATTAAAGTATTCTCCACCTCTGTCCGAACGAAGAATCTTTATGTGTTTCTCATGTTGATTTTCGACCTCGGCCTTGTACAGTTTGAATGTGTCGAAGGCTTCGTCCTTTGATCGCAACAAATGAACATGTAGATAACGACTCGAGTCATCCCAAAAAGTTATGAAATATCTCTTGCCTCCTAACGTGAGAATTCCATTAAGTTTGCAGATATCAGAGTGGATTAGTTCTAGTATTGATGTATCACGTTTAACGCTTGGAAAAGGTTTCTTTGTAAACTTCGATTTTACATAAGTTCCACGTTTTTCAAAATCTTTATTATCTAACTTTAACATTCCTTTAGATTGCATTTTTTCAATATTTTTGAAACTTGTGTGTGCTAAACGTTTGTGCCATAAAGAAATTGAACAAGCGATATAACCAGAAAATTGACTTCATTCATTTCAAAACGGGTTACATCATTACTACTAGTACCGCTACTATCACTAACAGTACCACTACTATCACTACCACTATCACTAAAATCAACTTCCAACACAGACACACCAGGACCTGATCCTCCACGATCAGTAGTTCCTTCGACCAAGTCAAGCCGATACATTCCATGCGTGTTGATGGCTTGACCAACGAAGAAGTCATTCATTGTGAACTCCACACGTCCATTTTCAATCACCAGCTTGTACCCATTATTGTCAAACTTGACGGCCAATACGAGTCCCTTTGAGATACCAGGAACATGCAACACAACTTGGAGGGTGACTCTACCACCGTTGCGGAATTTCAACACCACTGTGCCAATGCCACGAACTGGTACTCGATGTCCATCAGTGCAAACCACTACAGTCCCCTCAGGTACGGGACCATAAGTACGGAAGCTCGACTCGCTTCCACAAACATGCACTGTGGCTCCAGAATCCAAGAACCAACCTCGAGCCGCCACTGCCCGTGTGAGAGAGGAAATCGTGTTGACCCCTCCGAGACCCACGTTCGCCCACAAGGTGGGTAAGTTCCTCAACAACATTTGCGGAACCATTTGAAGGACTAGATTTTCGTTGGGGGAATTCCCTTGCATAGTGCCTAGTCTCTTCGCAGACGTGGCACTTTCTGGTCTTCTTGGGTTGGTTGTTGTTATGATGCTGACGATTGGGCTTAAAGTCCTTCTTCTTGGGACCAAAGCCTTTCTTGTCCTTAGACCCATGTCTGCCCTTTTGACCAGAACCCCCACCAGACACGTGATTCACACTCGATTTGATTTTACTCCGCTTGTCCCTATTGCGAGTTTCCTCCTCAATACGGAGGTGTTTCAACAGATCATCCAAGGAGTAGTCCTCAGATTTGTACATCATCCTCTTAGAGAAATCTCTCCAGGAGGGTGGCAATTTCGCAATAATCACACCCACTTGGAAGAGCTCCGGTAGAGCGATGGAAATAGTGGTCAACTTGTTGACTAAGACCTGGAGCTCATGCACTTGCTCCATAATAGATCCGTCATCTAACATTTGGTACTCGAGGTACATTGACACAAGGTACTTGTTAGTACCCTCCTCATGTGCCTTGTATTTGAGTTCCAAAGCTTTCCAAAGTTCTCTCGGATTTGTGATCAGCGCATACAGATCATAGAGGCGGTCAGAGAGGGAGTTATTGATATGACCAAGACATAGTTGCTCAGACTCTCTACGCAG
Source organism: Cichorium intybus (assembly GCA_023525715.1). Classification (NCBI taxonomy): domain Eukaryota; kingdom Viridiplantae; phylum Streptophyta; class Magnoliopsida; order Asterales; family Asteraceae; genus Cichorium; species Cichorium intybus. The sequence continues at coordinate 99,458,678 of CM042012.1, forward strand.
AGCCCTTTGCTTTTCCAGATCAGAAATCGCTTTCAGATCTGGCTACTTTCTGGCCTCAGGAACTGGATCAGCAGCTATCGGGGGCAACTCAGGATCCAGGAGATAACCAAGCTTAAGCATAGCTAGCAAAAACTTGACCTTATCAACCCATCGAAAGTAGTTCTTGAAGGGTTTTCTAGCAAACAATGAACACAAAAATTGCTTATGGTTCACATGCACCCTATAAAGATCTATGTTTTCTTCTATGAAGATAATAAACTAAAACCTAAAGGCCAACAATTATTTCTAAAGTTTAAATCAGAAGAACCAACCTTTGAATCTTGTTCTTGAAGCTAGCAGCAAAAGTATCCTGCCTCAGATGCAAGTCATACCCACAGCAATGGAGAAGACAGTCCAGCAGAGTAATCTTGGTTGAAGTTGGCGTGAATAATGGGGAGCCAGAGGGTTCCTTTTATAGCCTCCTAGGGTTACACCTGAAACCCTAAGGAGCCTCCAAGTGGGCAAGCCTGTTGACCACTTGGACCAGATCCCTAAACCCTAATTAGGGTTTTCGCCAACCCTAGAGAAGCCTCCAAGGGTGGCGCCACTTTTGGCCCCTGGACTTCTCTTTGCCAGTTATTCAACTATTGAATAAATACAAACTAGTCCTCACACTTTTAATTAATTAATTTAATCATTGAATTAAATCCAATTAATTTCAGATTAAATCTTAATTAATTATTATAGTTTCTAATTAATATATTAACACTTAAATATATTAATAAACCATTTAATTAATTCTATTGATTTATTACACAATTAATAAATCAACCTTTTACTCTACTGAACTCTATCCTGACCTCCAGCTATGAGGGCAACCCAAATGGACTTTGCTTCATTTAACAAGATAAATATAGTTTTAAAGTCATGGCTTAGACACCTAATCCAACAGTCTCCCACTTGGATAAGTCTATGACTTTAATTTATCTTCTGATTAATAAACAACTTGCAGCTTCCTAGAAACTGCTGCCGAACTCTGACCTAGTCAGTTCCGTCCAAAGATAAGTGATCATATGATCCTTCGTCCAACAAGATATTTTCAGACAAGAGACATGGATTGAGATCAATCTCTGTCCGATACTCTGTTTCCCGATTTCCGATTCTGCTTATGACTTTCGGACTTCTAATTAAACACATCAATTTAGTCCAGGCTGGCCAGCACTTAAGTCAACTTCAAAATCATCGAGCGGCCTACAGATATCTGTTTCCCATCAGGGTCAAGGAACGAATAAGCTTTGACTCATATGGTTGTTTCTTTTACTTATCAAATCGTACACAACAATGCGTTTGTAACATCGAGTTACCGATGCGTTTTCGCATCATCAATGCACAACCGATTCGTAAATTTCAACTCATATGTCTCCGCTTCAAGATCATACGATATTATCGTCTCAACATTGCTCGTTATGTAATCCATGAAGCAATCTATTGAGCGTGGGTTTATCCGATACTCAAATCTCTATTTCTAAGTACTCATGAATGTTGTAGTAGTCTTACTGCAATGTCTAACTCCTTAGACAATCTACAAGCCAATTCACGACAGTCTTTGTTCATACTTACTCCCGAAAAGTATGAGCGACTGTGGACTTTTAAATAATCAAATTATTCGGGAAGTAAAACATGCAAAATTGAAACTTAAAATCTGACTGGTGGCTACTATTGCCTAATTACCAAGTCTCCACGAGGTAATCACCAAGTCGGATTTTACATAAACTATTATCGGTTTCTAGATTTTAAACTATTTAATTCGTATTATGTATCTATGTCTACTTGACCTTTCATTCTTTCTATGTATTCAAATGTTATACATTTATACACTTTATCCGATCGGATATCCTTCCGATGATATTTCAATTTTCGTCATACCGTCATTCTCACTAACAACTCCATTCTATGTACTGTGACTTTCCATGGTACTCGGGATCTTAAGTCCACATGACTGCACCCTAAGACTATTCGAGGTGTTACGATGTGCCGGTGAGCCACACGCGCTCCATCGGAATGCCAATGAAATTCTTTAACCATTAAGTCCTTATTTGAAAAATTCTTTTCAAACTGTTATCAACATTCACCCTTAATCATTTTCCAATGATGTATGTACAAAATCCATTAAGTATTCCCAGCCAGGTCATATCCTGAATCTGACTCAGTATGCTCTAAGCATTAAGTCATCAAGACATGTTCATGACACTTCTGATCGATCCAAGAAACTTGTTGGATTTGATCCAGTCCTATTCCAAACCCTTTTGGAATCTTAGGATTACTCATAATCCTTGTGTCACGACCTTTAATAACTATATCCTTTCGGAGACCTTTTCTCATCCATCTTGAATCTTATCAAGATCATGTTTATTATGGCCAGGTCTATACTGATGACAACATCTATCTGATAGATGTCTATGGATTATGTGAGTATGCTGCACCTTCTTTGTATTACACTTTGCAATGACAGGAAACTCTTTTCCTGAGCTATGCATCTTGAGTCTCATCAAGATCATCTTGGCAGAGTTTCGATCTATCTCACAGACGTTTATAACCACTCGAGCATGTCGTATCTTTATTAAGTCTTTCATAGCGATCCGTCTCTTAACACCAAGTCATTACACTTTGTAATGAAAAGAGACGTTTCCTAGAAACATTATGTAACACACATATTGAGATAGATAACAGCAATACTCCCACTGGCTTTGACACGGTTATGGACTATTCACAAAATCCAGAGCTTTTGGTATATTTTGAGAATCCAAACCTTTCTGACATCTTAATGGATATCTTTCAGCTCATTCTCAAAATCCAATCCTTTGGCATATTTCGAGAATCTGAATATCCTTTCTTGGAGATGCCCGCGGGGAAATCCCGGGCCCATGTACCGTTATACTGGCATATTCTTTGTGAGTCCTCATTAGTGTGCCGGTGATCCACACGCGCTCCACTAACGACTTACATTATGCAGTATCCTTTCGGATTTTATCTTCTATTGAGAGCGCTTCTCTCGAAGTCAATTACATGACTCTGAGTGTCGTCTCACTCAACCAGATGTTCTGGAGGTACGTTTCTGTCCATGTTGGTTTCTTTTGATGGTTACTCCCACTGGTTTTAAGACCAGTTGTAAAATCAATCAAACTGTCACATAGACTGTATCTCGTCCTAAGGTTCTCTTAATTGGCAGCAACCGGGCTCACCAATGCTTCCAAGTAGTCGGATTGAAAATCCGTACCAACTATAGTGTTTTACCACTATTCGGTATGTCACCACGATCATAACTACTTATGAAGATGATTAGTACTACTGGTCAAGAGAAGGTTATGTCAGTATTAAAACAGAAATCTGATTTCTGCTCTAAGCCTAGCGATGACTAAAGGTTATTTCACTTGGCTAATCCTGAACTCATTCAGGACTGTCCCAAACTCCCACTGTCTCCTTAGAATATGAGTTCTTTCTAAAAGAGCTCTTTCTTTTCCAGGTACAGCGGGATAGCCAGTGAAATGACATTTCTGATTAGGTTCAGGCCAGTCGTGAGGTTCGGACGAACACTACAGGACCCTGGACCTTTAATGTACAAGTGGGACAATCCCAGCTTTACATTTCAGACAGTGTCTGCAACCTACTTAGTCGTAGATGTGGTTGGAATATGGTTAATATGGTCTGACTGGTTTAGTGTTTAATTTACGGGAAACTAATTGGCAATGTATCTCATACATTGAGGATCGAACTCTTTCGACCAACGCTCCATCATCTTCCCTAAGACACATTATAACTATTAATGTTCTTGGAAGAGAATAAACTGTGAAACATTTTCCCCTGTTTATGCTGTCACTCAGGTTCTGTGGATCTCGTACTTCCTTTGAAGTCCTTGAACTGTTCAAGGATTCAATCCAATCGCTTATTCTGATAAGCGAGGTCATATTCGTCATACCGACTGACAAATATTGCGAAGTACAAACAATTATGTTCTATTCGGAGATTCGAGCAATACACAGCAACTGATGTGTTTGTTGCTTCTAATCTCAATCTCTTTTACATCTTTATGTAAACTTATGACTTTGTTAATTCTGTTCAAGACTTGCAATCTTCAGTTGACTCTAAGTCAGCTGATTCCAAAATCCTATCCTTTGGATCTTTGGGTGATTCATTTCTTGCCACATGCGCTTTATAAAGAACTTAATCATCATTTGACTCTAAGTCAAATGATTCCAAAGTCCTGTCCAACTGGATCTTTGGTTGATTCATTTCTTAACACATTAAGAACTCAACTCATCAGGTGACTCTAAGTCAGGTGATTCCAAAGTCCTATCCAACTGCACACTTCTTTCTGTGCTACCCGAATCGACTCAGGTAATCAATTCGCCACACTCACGCATGTGGTTGTATCTCTCAAGGGATACTCTTTCTAATTCAAGGCATCTATAGCCACATCCGCCTTTCCAAGATGGTACCAGATTTCATAACCAAAATCTTTAAGTAACCCATCTATATTTGCTATCTCACATTTAGCTTCTTTTTGATCAATTTAGTACTTCCAACTTTTATGATCCATACAAACGGTAAGCTTTACACCACATCAGTAGTGTCTCCAAAGCTTAAATGCCAAAATCATAATTGCTACTGCAATATCATGTATCCAAAATCAACTCTGGATGCATTTCTATAACCCAATTTATTTTCTCCGCTTAGCGATAATGCTAACACCGGAGCGTTATACAAGGTTTGATTTAACCTTTGAAAAACTACATGTGGTCTTTCTACCACTCGAACTTTTCACTTTTCTTGATCAACTTTCGTCAGCTAATCAGTAATCGAGGAGCAGTTTTCTACAACTCTCCTATAATAACCCGCCAATTCAAGGAACTACAATTTTAGTCAGCTTCCTCAGGCAGCTCCCGTTTTATCACAGTATCATTTTCACTGGATCTACTTTATCATCTCTGGCATTGCTATCATGCCCAAAAAAATATGAAACTTCTTTTAACCAAATTTTTCATACTTGGAGAATTTTACATATCACTTAACTCAGTGAAGTAACTCCAATATCTGGTACAAACGTACCTCATATTCGATCTGGTTTCGAGAATATCAGATTCTCAGTAGTCAATGTATATACACATTAACTTGTCTTTCTTCTTTTCAAGCAAGATAGGGCTCCATATAATGACACAGTCGGCCATATGAGACCCCAATTCAAAAACAATTTCTTCCAATTGTTTTACCACTCTGCCATCTCTACAGAGGCTAATCAATATAGAGCCTAAATAACAGGAACGACTCCCAAAATCAGTTTAATCATAAACTTTTCTCGCCAATCTGGCAGAAATCTTGGAAGTTCTTTTCAAAAGAAACATCCGACAATTTATTTAAAGTAGTACACTACTATCACTACTTTATTTAACTTGGCCAATACCAGGTATGCCAATTACAATATCATTCTTTTACTAACTCTTTTCTGAGTTTAAGCAAAGAAAATAACCGGTATTCTCAACAACGGTCATTTACCATGAATTTTCATCCGTTCCATTTCTGCTTTAAGAACCATAATGTTCTTATTTTTTACAATTCATGTTAGCATCATTCATTGCTAACCAATTCATATGCACAATTTCTTCAGATTCACTGGTAGTCATCGGCTTCAGATTTATAAGGAAGAGTGGTCCCGTAAATCCTAAGCAAACTACCTTTCCAGGTGTTCAAATCTTGAACATTTTTGCTAACTACTATAGCTACTTCCAACATTTCATCCATAATCATTGATGAAATATTCTAACAAGACATCAGTGTCACCGATCCAAAGCATAGCTTCCTGGATCAAATATAACATACACGAGTTATATTCAGAACAGTTATATCGGAGATCATATCAGTCTCCTCACGAGCTTCTTCCACAATCTGCTGGAATGCTTAAGGTACCACTAGTCATTTTTAACCATTCATTTCTTCTTTCTTTTCTGGGTTCATTACCCGTTACTCCACATCTAGCATGTGAGTATTTCATAAGGAAGTGATCTATAGTTCCACGCTGGAACCACTTCCGTCCCATACGACAAACTCGAGCAATATGCTCCCATTTTCTGCAATTTCAGCATGTCAATGGTAGAGTCTCAACTCTAAAATATTCTGAGTGCTTTTCCTGCACTTCTTATATTACATCATCTTTTCGTTCTGGTCCCTTCCCTTCAAGGTTAGACCTAATTCGTATTAATTTCTTCTGAGAAGTCCGCTAATATTTCTGCTTTTCTTGTAGTCTCAACTACTGTTCTTTCGCCTTGAATATCAACCAAGGTGAGCACCCAATTTCTTTATCTGACCACATCAGCTAACATTGCTCATTATATGGATTTCTGCTATTCGTCCCCTTTTTGGCTCTCATACCACGGAGCCTTGTGAATGGGCTGGTCCAATTCTTAAAGCTCCCCGCCCTAAATTCCTCCCAGTAATTTTCACTGCTTATACTTCTTATACGTCAGAAGTAACCAACGGTTAGGTTATATATGTATAATAACAACTATATACAGCTAACTATACATCATGTCTACTATCTCTTAAGGTTTAAGTCCAGGAATCTACTCTATAGACACCTAGTTCACTTAAACCTCGGCTCTGATACCAACTTGTAACACCCGGCTTTTAAAACAAAACACCCCTGAAAAAAAAATTTCATTTAAAATCAAGGTTTCAATACATAAAACCATAACAAAGGGGTATATTTTAATAAACACGGGTACAAGTGTATCAAGGAGAGTGTTTAATACCATAATCTCCTTTGAAGCCGGGCTGCTACCACAGAATCTATGAATCCAACGCTTAGTCACGGACTCTATCTTGTCCCCTATCAATATCAAGCTAACCTGCAGGGACATTAACAAACGGTATGAGCTACAAAGCTCAGTGAGTAATCAAATCTGCAAATAACATGTATCAAATTACAATCATATAACTGTCTGGATATCGAATCCAGACTACTAGCTTTACTGGCTAACTGTGTGTATCTGAGGATATCGCATCCAAAGTACTAGCTTTACCGGCTAATCATATATCATGTGATTATCAAATCACTTTATCATGTCTAATTTGTTATTTGCATACTGATCATATCAATTCTGTTTGCCGTCAAGGCCGTATGTATATAATAGAGAATAATTATACGAATTCTCAATTATCGTTTCTGTCCCCTGTTTCTTAGTCATATCTGACTGTTTCATATTTCTAGACTATATAAGTCGCACCGTTTATCATGGCTATACAAGCCGCACCAAAGCATTTTCAGCATATAATTCATAGTCCGAGAGGCCGCACCTGTCTGGGTTCAACAACCCGGTATCATAGCCATAAGGCTACACCATTTCCGTATAATCATATCATAGCCATATAGGCCGTACCAGTTGGATATAGCATCCGATATCATAACCACAAGTGGCCGCACCATCAATTAACAGTTTCTTTCACGATCAATTATGGCTCACGGGTTTAGCTCGCTGTTGCCTTGGCTCACGGGTTAGCCCGCTGTTGCCTATATAAATTTGACTCATCAAAGTAAACCATGGCTCACGGGTTAGCCCGCTGTTGCCTAGACTCACGGGTTAGTCCAATATTGTCTATATATAGGTTTAACTCATCAGAATAAACTATGGCTCACGGGTTAGCCCGCTGTTGCCTAGACTCACGGGTTAGCCCGCTGTTGTCTATATATAGGTTTGACTCACAGTTCCGTTCTTGTCTATTAAAGACTCATGGCTTAGCTGGTCTTGTCATCTTCAACATGTCTTTGAACCATCAATTTCGTCCCACAATTCAGTTTCAACCTGTAACAAATCAATCATCATATATCATATATGATATTAGTGAGATTACTCACCTGGATGCTAGCTGCATTTAAATCTCGGTTGTTTCTTGCCTTTGCGTGCACCACAACCATTTTGTCCCATACCTATTTATCCATTTCATATCAAATGATAATAGGTTAATAATCATTTCAGTTGGCTCTAATGCATAAGAGTCCAATGTAATAGCATTACAAACAATGTCTAGATGATAAACTTCCCATTTACCATCTTTCTTTAAATTATACATTTTTACAAAATACACGTATTTTGCTACAGTACTTTCGGGAGGTCGTATACGTATTCCGACAATTTTCCATGAAGTTTCACAACATATTAGACCTATGTTTAAAATTTCAGGTCAATCGGATAAGCCTAGCATCAAAATCAAATTTGGAAAATACACCAATTTTTAACAGAAGACAAAATTGGTTTCTGCCCAGGGGTCGGGTCGCGACCGACCCTATGGTCGGGTCGCGAAGACCCACCCTTCGGGTCGCGAGGGAAATTCAGTCGGGTCGTGAAGGCCAAACCTTCGGGTCGCGACGACCATGTAGGTCGGGTCGCGAAGATCCAGTCTTCGGGTCGCGACCACCCTGTGGTCGGGTCGCGATCTCTGAACAGACAGTCCAGAATCTCCGATTTTCAAGCTATAAAATCCCATTTTCACATTTTAAGCCCTTAATACTCTACTTAATGATCAGGGATTGTTCCAGGACTAAAACCTTTGTCTAATAACAGGTTTTAAGCCATTAAAAACACCTTAATCACACCAATTCATGATTTAGGGTTCTTGGCAAATTTCCCAATTTGTCAAGAATAACAACATACTTTCATGTTCTTTATATATATATTATTAACACATGACTTATTAGGAGTATTAAGCCATTATAACATACAATTCATGACTGAAATTTCAGTCATCAAGTTCATTTCATCAAGAACACTCAAACCTAAGTTAGAAATTCCAAGAACTAACCTCAATTGCTTGAAAACTTCAAGCTCCAAGCTATTAATCCGATTCCACACTTCATCTTCACGAATTCTGCAGAAATCATGCTCTAGAAAACCCTCCCGTTGCTGCTAAATTTTTCAGCCAACATTAATGAAGGTATTTTCCTTTTATATTTTCCCAATTTTCACTTTTAGTCCCTAAGTTTCATTTCTTGAACTTTTGGCACTAAAATCAAGTTTTATTACAATAAAACTTTCATTCTTTATACATTTGCCACAAACAACAATGTTTTTCATATTTGGTCCTTCACATGGTCAAATGACCAAATTACCCTTTCGTGGTAAAATGACCAAAAATCAGTTTTTATAATATTTTAAGTCCAAAACGCAAAATATTATTTCAAACTAAATTCTTTTCTGTCCAAAAGACCAATTTACCCTTCCAAGGTAAAATGACCATTTTACCCCTTTTTATATATTTACATAAAAAGAGTGTCTTGGCGTTACAAACAACATCCCACATCCTACAGAGTCCATGCATACAGAGCAGATGTGAGAAACACATCCTGTATCAAGGAACTAAGGATCAGGTGTTCTGAGTTTTAAGATATTCCTGAGTTGCCAAACTGTTCGGCTTCGGAGCATTTTCCAATCTTTCCGTGACTGTGTCCCACCCTGTGGATTCCTAGTTTGAACCATCGAGGAACCGGTCCAGACGATCTGGATCATTTCTTGATGTGTCCTATACTGAACTCAATCGCGAAGTAGCTGAATCAATGGAACTATGCTTCTCTATGAACGACTCATACAGAGTCAACATTGAATGCATATACATGATTGTCTTATCTGGTTTCCCTTCCTGTACATCAGGATGAATGGATCAGCGAGTCGAGCTAATGCTTTAACTCCCAATCAAAAGGGGACCAAATTTATACAGTTCACCTATGTGTCTCTCAGTCTTGAGAACATGTGAACTGGTGCTACTTCCTGCACACTTCAAACTCTTTGAGGATCTTAGCTCGTCCTTTCTCAACTAGTTCATGGAACTTTTCCACAACTAGCTGTGTTAACTTATCTGACCCTAGGAATTCTAAATTCCTGCGGAAATCGAGGTCAATGATCAATAGTATTAGGTAACGAACTTTCCTTGACTTGACAATCAAGGAGTCATGCTCATCACAGGCTATTGTGTGATGTCATGTTTTGGGTGGCGGACACTCAGTCATATATGGCTTGCCAGCAAAGCAGAGAACTATTCTCTATTTATGAAGCCATACCATATAGTTAAGGCCAGTCAGCCTTTCCATATGTAGCAGGTGCATTCTGAAGCTCTCAGAAATGGGTGAAGGAGGATAAGGAGGAGAATAGACACTTGATTTAGACATCTACAATAAACAGAATTTTATTAGTTTAATTTATCCTTTTAAATAATTACCCAATATATTATTTATTAAGGCTAGGACCCAAAATACCCCAACTATGGTGTGAAGAGGGATGTCGTAATCACAACATAATGGTCATTAAGGTAGATAATGCACTTATCAATTTCATCTTATGAAATTCCTAGATCTGTTGAGACACATTGAACTGTTCAATGGCATGTTTAGTCTCGGATGTGCCCCACTGTTTGTGACTAGGATGCCGAGGATCACAAACCGGGTGTGAATAACCATGCAAATTAGCTTGGTACTCTCGAAGTCAATTGCCATCTCTAATTAACGTGCCGGTTAACCACACACGCTCCGTTAATAATGACAAAATCGAGAAACCCATTACAAGCCTTTGCGGACCCCAGTTGGTGTGCCGGTAAACCACACACGCTCCACCAACGTTCCACAAAGTGCAATGTGCAATTCCATGGAATAGCACCAATTCACATTTTTATCCTAAAGTAACTAGATTGGGATTTGTTTGAAGTTCTAGTACTTTCAATTATAGTATTATACTTTTAAGAGGCTTAGCTGTTCTATCAAACCCGTTCGGCTAACGACATTTGATTGACCAGGAGAGCGGTGGGTAAGAGTAGATACCCATTAGACAGCCATTTTATAGGTAGTCGCCTTATACCCTCTTTATAGGACAGTTTTGTGAATGAGGCCTACTAGCGGTAAGACTAACCAATTTTCTTATATACAAATAATTAACTTTTAATCATAAATATATAAGATATATTTTAATCTTATTAAAATATTTTAGAATTAATTTTCAAAGAATTTTCGCAAATTTATTTCTATTTTTCGAAAATTTAATTAATTCTTTAAGTGATTTAATTGGTATTTTAATTAAACAATTTAATTAAACTAATTAAATCTAATAAGGGAATCACAAAAATTAATCAAATTAATTTTCCTAACCCTTATCCCTAGGTCACGAAATCAGCATGCAAAGATAAGGGGTTCCAGTTATTTAATTATCTAATAATTACCATAAATAACAACCTACTTATAAAAGGCAAGCAAATCAAGGGGGGACCAAGGGTGGCGGCTAGGGTTAGGAAACCCTAGCCAAAATCTCGAAATTAACATGCAAGGACTAAAGGTTCAAGTTATTCAGAAGATCTAGTTACCAAAAATAACAACCAAGTATTCTAGGCAGCATGCAATTCGCAGATAAGGCAGGGGAGGCTAGGGTTTTGAAACCCTAGCCACCATGGACGAAAATTAAGCCTCCCAAGGGTTTATTTTCGAAAACCCCATGATCAAATAAACAGTTTATATCAAATCACAAGAAAACAAACCAACTCTGATACCACTGAAGGGTTTCTAGCAAACAATGAACACAAAAATTGCTTATGGTTCACATGCACCCTATAAAGATCTATGTTTTCTTCTATGAAGATAATAAACTAAAACCTAAAGGCCAACAATTATTTCTAAAGTTTAAATCAGAAGAACCAACCTTTGAATCTTGTTCTTGAAGCTAGCAGCAAAAGTATCCTGCCTCAGATGCAAGTCATACACACAGCAATGGAGAAGACTGTCCAGCAGAGTAATCTTGGTTGAAGTTGGCGTGAATAATGGGGAGCCAGAGGGTTCCTTTTATAGCCTCCTAGGGTTACACCTGAAACCCTAAGGAGCCTCCAAGTGGGCAAGCCTGTTGACCACTTGGACCAGATCCCTAAACCCTAATTAGGGTTTTCGCCAACCCTAGAGAAACCTCCAAGGGTGGCGCCACTTTTGGCCCCTGGACTTCTCTTTGCCAGTTATTCAACTATTGAATAAATACAAACTAGTCCTCACACTTTTAATTAATTAATTTAATCATTGAATTAAATCCAATTAATTTCAGATTAAATCTTAATTAATTATTATAGTTTCTAATTAATATATTAACACTTAAATATATTAATAAACCATTTAATTAATTCTATTGATTTATTACACAATTAATAAATCAACCTTTTACTCTACTGAACTCTATCCTGACCTCCAGCTATGAAGGCAACCCAAATGGACTTTGCTTCAATTAACAAGATAAATATAGTTGTAAAGTCATGGCTTAGACACCTAATCCAACAGTTCTGACCATCGAAACGGTCGAGTTTGACAAATTCTTGGTTCATCATGCTGAGGTTAACAGAAGGCAATTCAGCATCCATTTGTCTAAATATTTTAAACACAATAAAAAACCTTTAAGATTGTTGTATTTCAGACAAACAATCTGGAAATTAGTATCGAAATTATTTACCGATTGGTCGCTAACAATAAGTTCAATTATTATTATATATTACCCAATTTCGTCCAAAAACCAGATTCGATCCTATGCGATCAGATCTAATTATAGAAAGGTAAAAGGAGACTATCCCGTTACCATACGAAATAAAATACGAGACAAAATATTAAAACCAACCTGAAGATCGTTGATTAGTTCGTCCTTCAGACTGCACGGATTGACTCTGTCCTTAAAAATTTTTACGATGCTCGTCGGTTGTAAGCTTTCAGCGTAAAACCCCAGGATTTAATGCAGAATATCGTTCGTTGCAACAGCTATGGAAGAATAGATAAACGCAAAGCGAATACTCGGAAACCATAAAGAAATCGTAGAGAGAGAGAGCAGAGAATTTGAGGTGTAAAATAAATGAGAACCGGGAGGCCCTATTTATAGTGGTCGAAAATTACAGATGTCAACGGATTTGAATTTGAATTTAAAATTCAAATTCTGGATAAAAATCTGATCCGAAAAATTCGGATCTGGATAGTCTCATCTGATTTCGAATCGAATAGTTATCCGATTCCAGACTTATCCTAATTTTCGTATCTACCGTACTGTGCGGCGCGCGGACCCATTGACTAGGTCGGTCCAACCAATCCGACCCGAACCTCGTTAAAAATAAAAGCTCCTCAGCGACGTGCGAAGTGCAAAGTGTGCCTAATCGCGCCATCTCACGTCCATGGCCCGGCTCGGCGCGCGTGTGGGCTTAGCCCATCCCTTAACTCACTAAAGCCTTTGAAGGCTTAGGAAAGGAATAGGGTTATAAACCCACAAAACTTTCTTTTCCCCACCAATGTAAAGGAAAGACACCAACTTGTATCTATTCCTTAAAATTCCAACATGCAATGCATGTGCTTCTACACCAAAACCCCAAGCCAATCAAAAGAACAAAATTCACAAAGATGGTTAAAAATGAGGCTTCTAAATAAGAGGCAATGCACACGTTTCCTATCTGAGCCCCTGTATCGTTAACATATAGTAGATTACACATAATAGGCCATTCTAACAAACTAGGTATAGACCACATATGGGTTAATTAGCACATCCTCACATACATATGAGGCCTTTTAAAATGCCATCACAACCCTATAGTTATGTATTCTACAAAGGAAATTTGTGATTCCAAGTCATAGTGGCTACACAAGTCAGACCATCGTAAATGGATCTACATGTATGTGATAAAAACCATTTACAAAACTCAAAATTTATCCTAATTTAAACCGAAACTAAATTCTAGCTCATTTTAATCAAAATCCTTTCAAAATTCTTTGTATAAATACACAAGCATATATATAATAAGCACATAACATTGATATATAGCTTTTAGATAGAAATGAATACTTTGATAGAACTCAAGGAAAGATAAGAACATGTACTCATGGGTAATAGCTCACATTTAGTTGTTGCAATAATGTCCTTTACTTCCAAGATTACCTGGTTGCCTAAAAGTCATCCAATGATAAGCATATTTCGGCTAATTACGTCCTAGTTACACCTCAATTACCGTAATTATTTTTTAATCTCAAAACAATCTTTTTATTCTTTTCGTAGCATACCTCAGACCATAGGAAAGCATTAGAGAAAACTATATTTGATTTGGAATTCATTTGAAAAAGTTACAAAATTGGGGTTTTCTTATCAGGGGGCTAAACTCGACTGAGTCAAACAACAGTGAAAATATGACTCAAGTTGGGCATGTCGAGTAAACAAGTCTAATGGCCAAAAACATTTTTCAAGTGTTAACCAAGTCACTAGATCAAGTTCAGTCACTACTATCTTCAAATCCTTTTAGATCCAATGACTCAATATGATCAAATAACATTCAATAAAATGTTTCAGAACATAATTAACACCCTTATTTATCATCAAACCACGATTAAAAAAATTAAATATAGCGATCAAGAGGTTAGTTTTTTCAAAATTCTCCAAATGAATTCATAACTTCCATTTTAATGTTTAATAAAAGAAAATGTATTTAAATATACATACAATTGTTCCATTTGATGATCGTAAACTAAATTCAAAACATAATTAATATTTTAACTAATCATTTCCATTCAAATGAAGTTCTAGATTCAAATCCCTCAAATGATCTCATGATCTCTACATAAGCTTCACATTATTCCAATGACAAAGTAGAAACCACTAGCTAATATTTTGGATTAGAAACCAACATTGGTGTTTAAAGAACACATTTCTAAGTTATATTAAGAACAAATTCATAATCTAATACCTTAAATCGATACTCGACCAATCTAGGCCCAAAACTCCCCAAATATACTAATAAAGTTGAAACCAAGTCACATTGAAGAGAATTGATGATACATTTGTGTACTATTGATAGAATCTAAGTTATAAATTAAATCTAACATAATAAAATCATAAAAATTCAGATTAGATGAGAATCCTAACCCTAGATTACAAGAATAGCAAAGATGATTAAAGATTATACCTCGTAGAGCCACATTTTCATGATTTTGAGCTCTTAATCCATAAAGTGATCTTCAAACCAAGGTTGTTAAGATCGGGATCTTACCCAAGATCGTTTTATACTTTGCAAGATCGTGATTGGGATCTTAATATCCTACCGCTGAAGTAGTCTTTAAATTTACTCTTAATGTCATACTTTGTGCTATACTGTTATAACTTAATTTCTACTAAAACATCGGTGGTAAAATCAAAGTAAACTTCTTAAGCATGAACTATGGTTTTTTTAGTTGGAAACCGCAAAAATTAGGAAGAAATCATCTTTTGTAGAAAAATAAACAAGTTCATCATGACCATCCACAACTAGAGGTGGGATCGGATCGTATTAAGATCTTAAGATCCTACTTAGGATTCTAAGATCCTAGTATAGATATTGCTTTAGATAGATCCTACTGTGATCGGGATCGTTTTTCGGTTGAAGGATCTTAAAATCGTAAGATCTTAAAATCAAGATCGGAATCTTAACAACCATGCTTCAAACCATTTCAAGTTTTCCTTTGCATTATCATTTTCATGTGAATGTCGCTTATTCTTTTGAATTCTTGCTCTAAAAACATGCAAAAACCGACTATTTTAAATTTAGCTACAAAAAACCATGCCATAAACAACACATGGTAAATACTCACATGTTTTTTTTTGCTTCATATTATAACATATCATTCCTTATACAACAATCATGCATTTGTAGACACCCTGGCCTACACCATCAGAGTTTGTTTGTTTAATGGGTAGTCTCAAGAGCATGCTCTTGTGCATCCTCAATTCTCAATTTGTATGTTTTAAATTTTTATGTTACTTGGTACTTTTGTATTGCTCTTTTAAATTGTTAATTAACTTTATATTTAGTTAGTTACAAATTTTAAATAGAAAAATATTGAAATTCAGATATCCAGGTTCAATATTAGAATGCATATCCGAAATTCCAAATAACCGAATTTTGGATACATATTCAAATATCAAAATCTAATATCCGAATTTCAGATACCTAGTTTTGAACGTGGCTATGTTTAATATTTTCTTTTATTTTTTGGGTGTCAGTTCAACTCAACCAACAATTCATTTTCAACTATTTTTGGTCCAGAATCATTTTTTCTACATTTTAGGCCACTATACTTGTAAATGACATTTTAAAAAGGACAATGTGTTTTTTTTTTTTTCCAGTTTACCTAAAACTGATATGGATTGGGAAGGGTCTTCTAGGAAAAACTTCCCACATCATCTTCAACATGGATTTATTTATTATCATATTTTATTATTTAAGTGAAAATAAATTTATAACACTTTTAGATCTAAATAGCGGCCTTCCTCGTGCTCCATTCTCTGCCACCAGAAGCAGCACCAACGTCGCCTCTTTTGTTCCATTGCTGCCTCTGTGTTTTGTGGTTTGAAGAAATGCTGATGATCATCGGTCTCTCAAATACCTAGATGGATAATAGAGCAGATCTAGAAATCAAACCCAAATGACCAACTGAACCCAAACGACCAACAATCTCAGTATAAGGACCTAATTGAACAATGAAGCTTTTCTATAGAGCATATGTGATTTTGTTTAGGCGATAGTTCATAGAAATAACACTACATATGTAAAGTTGAATTAGGGAAAAATCTTTTTCCTATTTACAGTCCAAGTCCAACTCACTATCTTTTTGCAAAGAAATTATCTCTAATGCTGAATACTAGCACTAATTCTACAACGCCCGGAAGGTTATTTAATCCATCCTTGTCTCCGGCAAAGCACATTAAGGCGTTCCCGAGGCAACATGACGCTGTCAAGCCAAATGTAATGACGGCATTAGAGGTGAATGACAAAGAAAGAAATAAAGGATTGGATTAAGTTATGGGTTTCAAAGCATTTTGGGAACACATACAAGCTTGGTGAAGATGTAGGAAGAGCCCATTTATGGTAATTTTACATTATTATTGGTATAAATTTACCCTTCACCATAAGTGTGTTTTGATCTAGATTGGTGGTGGTATTTGATTTTGAGTACAATTCCATTCGAATGTTTTTGATTTTTCATCATCTTCATCTTTAGAAAGAAATCTACAATGGTGGTGGCATTTTATTTTGGGTACGATTTATAGAGTTACACAATGATTGAAGGTGGTGGAGAATGGTCGATGGTGGTGGGCGATGGTTGATTACCTTGAATGTTGTTCAAAGAACATGAAGATGCATAGAAATGAAAAAATTATCAGAATTTATAAAATCTTTATAATTTTTAAATTTATAAAATCTGAAAGTAATAATAATAATAATAAAATTAAAATTAAAAGCAATTAAAAGTTAAAATGAAAATCTATTTAAGCGTCAATGACCGCACCATATAAACAAGTTCTCACGACCATAATATCAACCCAATAACCATATCATGGTTGTAACCGGCTTACTCTTCATTTCGTGCTGTAATGGCTTCCACTTTTTGAATATATAAGAAGCTAGACTACCATAAAAGCGATTACGACATATTGTGTTCAAAACAATTAGTTGGTTAAACTCAGATGACCCTAGCCCCAATTTTAGAGTACAAAGCTTTTTAATTTTACTTTTTATTAAACATGATACATCGTACTTGACAATTGTCTATATACAGAAGGGAGAATGAGAGGGAAGATAGGGAAGCCGGCAATGCTGCAAAATTGGATTACCACTATTACCCCTATAACAAATCGAGAATCGTCATATAAAGTCACATTTGAATGGGACGAAGATACAAACGTGCCAGGGGCATTTCTTGTCCAAAATCATCACCACAGTGAATTTTACCTCAAAACACTTACACTAGAAGATGTTCCTGGCCATGGACAGGTCCATTTTGTGTGCAATTCGTGGGTTTACCCTACTAAATGCTACAAAAAAGACCGCATTTTCTTCAATAATAAGGTATATTCTAAACCTGATTTTTAGTTTTTCCAAATATCATTATCTTTACATATCGTGTTTTTGAACTTATTTGACACTTCAGGCTTATCTTCCTGCGGAGACACCTGAATTTCTACGTTCATACAGAGAAGAAGAGTTAACACTCCTACGAGGGGATGGAACTGGGATGCTTGAAGAATGGGATAGGGTTTATGATTATGCTTTTTATAACGATTTGGGAGATCCCGATAAGGACCTTGATGATGCCCGCCCAGTCCTTGGAGGGTCTACAGAATACCCCTATCCTCGTAGGGGTAGAACTGGTAGACCACCCACCAAATCAGGTTCGAACATGAACCTGTTAAATCAGATTCCTCATGAGCCTTACCAATTACAATAAACGCGTGTATTTCAGTATTTGTAATGTAATTTCTTGTTTTCATCTACGCAATAGATCCTAAAACGGAGAGCAGGATTCCTCTTCTTATGAGCTTAAACATATATGTTCCGAGAGACGAGCGATTTGGACATTTGAAATTGTCCGATTTTCTTGCTTATGGTCTAAAATCTATCGTCCAGTTCCTCCTACCTGAGTTTAAAGCTCTATGTGACATCACCCATGATGAATTTGATTCATTTGAAGATATCTTAAAGCTTTACGAAGGAGGATTCAAGCTGCCTGGTGGTTGTTTAGTTAATCACGTTAAAGAAAAGATTCCGTTGGAAATGCTGAAAATACTTCTTGAAATGGATAGTGACGGAGTTGCCAAATTCCCTATACCACAACTCATCAAAGGTATACCCCATTAATCTACATGTCCCAAATACCAAAACAACAGAGATACAACAAAGCACGATTATTCTTATCAATATATATATATATATATTTTGATGTTTGATGATTGTTAACAAGTGAAGAAATAACTTTGGATGATTTGTTTTTAGAGGACAAGTCCGCTTGGAGGACAGACGAAGAATTTGGGAGAGAAATGCTGGCTGGACTACACCCCGTTAAAATCTGTCTTCTAAAAGTAAACTCTAGCTTCCTTCGATTTTTGTTTTATTTAAATAGTGTGTCCAACAAGGTTGAAAACCTGTGAGATTTGAACATGAGTTATGTTGATGTTCTGATTGTTCATCAATTTGTTTTAATTTTTAAGGATTTCCCTCCAAAAAGCAAGCTAGATGTCAAACTTTATGGAAATCAAAACAGTTCGATAAAATCACACCACATCGAGAAAAACCTAAATGGTTTACAAGTAGACGAGGTATGAATATGATCAGTCCCGAATCAACTATAATCACAATAAAATTATTTAACAACCATAAAAGAACCATCGTTTGTCTTTACCGCACAGGTATTAAAAGCAAATCGGTTGTTCATATTGGATCATCATGACTCATTGATGCCATATTTGAGGCGAATAAACGCAACAACCAACAAGATTTATGCCTCAAGAACTTTGCTCTTGCTACAAAACAATGGAACTTTAAAACCATTAGCAATCGAGTTAAGCTTGCCTAATCCCGAGGAAGATAATCTTGGTGCCATTAGTAATGTATACACCCCGGCTGAAAATGGAGTTGAGGGTTCTATCTGGCAGTTAGCAAAAGCATATGTGGCAGTTAACGATTCTGGAATCCATCAACTCATTAGCCACTGGTACATTAATTAGGTTATGTTTGATAGTTTCAGACCTGAATAAGTAAGAGGTCTGACGCAGTAAGCATTATCCTATTGCTGACTTCAGACATGTTTGGTCTCAGTCAGATATGATTTTTAGCATTATCAAACACCCGGACTCGGACCGAGTCAGGCATCATAGTCTATTGCTTATACATTTTCACATATTTATCATACTTTACAGGTTAAATACACATGCGGTCATTGAGCCATTTGTGATTGCTGCAAATAGGCAACTAAGTGTACTCCATCCGATTTACAAGCTTCTCTACCCACATTTCCGTGATACAATGAATATAAACGCTCTTGCAAGGCAGATTTTGATCAATGGTGGTGGTATCCTCGAAATAACACTATTTTCTGGAAAATATTCTATGGAAATGTCTTCTATGTTGTATAAAGATTGGGTTTTCTCCGAACAAGCACTCCCAGTGGATCTTGTAAAGAGGCAAGTATTTAAGACAAAATCATTCTACCTATGTTCCAATTAATATCATAAACTAGATTACTTATCGGTTAATTTAACACTCAGGGGAATGGCGGTTGAGGAATCAAGTTCTAGTCATGGAATCCGCCTACTAATCGAGGATTACCCATATGCAGTTGACGGGCTAGAGATTTGGTCAGCTATTAAATCATGGGTTGAAGACTACTGTAAATTCTACTATAAAAATAATGATATTATTCAAAATGACACGGAACTTCAATCATGGTGGAAAGAACTACGAGAAGAGGGACATGGCGACAAGAAACATGAATCATGGTGGCCGAACATTGATTCTTGTCAAGTATTAATAGATGTTTGTACTACCTTCATATGGGTAGCTTCTGCTGTTCATGCATCTTTAAATTTTGGGCAATACCCGTACACCGGTTATTTCCCGAATCGTCCAACTCTAAGTCGTAGGTTTATGCCTCCCCCAAATACTCCCGAATATGATGAACTTTTAGAGAATCCTGAAAAAGTTTTCCTCAAAACATTTACGCCCCATCTACAAACGCTTCTTGGGATTACGCTGGTAGAGTTATTGTCAAGGCATGCATCGGATGAGGTTTACCTCGGACAACGAGAGTGTCCCGAGTGGACACTGGATGCCGAACCTTTAATGGCATTTGAGAAATTTGGGAGGAAGCTTCGAGAGATTGAGGAGAAGATTGTGAAAATGAATAATGATGGAAGTTTGAAGAATAGGGTTGGACCGGTGAACATACCATATACCCTAATGTATCCAACGAGCGGTGAGGGACTTACCGGAAAGGGAATCCCTAATAGTATATCAATATAAAATTTGCTATTGTAACAAAATAAAATTTGGACCCTTGAATTCTTGTTGAACGCTATGTGTGCATTTGATCTTTATTTATAAATGAATAATGAAGCAACCACATTGTTATATTATTGTATATTTTTCGTATTACTTGCTAATTAGAATATTTTTGTTTTCATTGTTAGGGTTTTATTCGATGATCAATCATGACGTTAGTAGATAAAACATTAGCATGCTTTGAGTGTTTCAAGCATAAACAAGCATTAAGAACTTGAAATATAATCTGTTCATGTTAGTTAAGTTTGCGATTTTATTTTTGGGTTTCTTTGTAGGAAATAGAAAAACATATTTTCTTTTGTCAAGGGAAAATCTAATAAGTTACGGGTGATAAAGAGGGATTCATCATGGATATTATATAAAATTATCAAACCACTTGACCTTTCTTCTATTTTGAGTGTTAGTTTGAAGGGGCTAATTAACCATGGCAAAAAAGATTCACATTTGAATTCGAAGCAGATTGATAAACTGTCCAATGATAGGTTGGTTAGCGGGTAGCCAAAAGTAAAGTGTTTAAATGATATTTATGCTTACTTTGTTTGTTAGTAAAGTAGCACAAGACCTCTATCATGTCCTGAATCTGATTTTCGATCAACCAATCTTTTTAGTGTTAAGCTAATTTAATAAATAATTAGCTTTATTAGATGGTAGTTATGACACGTGTACAAGTTTGTTAAGTTTGTTAGTAGTTAGTTTTCTATGTTCAAGTGTTAGTTAGTAGTTAGTATATAGTGATATATTTTCATTCTGTTGTATTGTATCAATTCAGAGAGTTTTCAATAACATTTTCTGGGTTTCTCTCTCAAAATTCTCTTCTTGTAAAACATGGTATCAGAGCAATTAACAAGATCTTGTTAATTTGTTCTTCATTCGTCCTTCATTCCATTTTTCTTTATTCTTCGAGCTATCTGGATCACAGCCTCAAAACAGTTCATCCGTTGGTAATGTTTCCAACAATGATTTTTCAAATCCCTATTATTTGGGTTCTTCAGATAATCCAGGAGCAATTTTAGTTTTCAATGGTGTTGGTTTTATGGCGTAGAAGAGATCTATGACAATTGCGTTAGCTGCTAAAAATAAGTATGGATTTGTAGACGGTACGATTGTTCAACCATCTCATACCTCTGAAGAATATCTACCTGGTTTCGAGTCAACTCAATGGTCATTAGTTGGATTCTCAATTCACTTTAGAAAAATATTGTCGACAGTGTATTGTTTTTACAATTTGCTCGAGACATCCAGAAAGAATTGGATCAACGTTATGCTCAGTCCGATGGAGCATTGATTTACCAAATTCAACAACAGCTCTACTCTATTTCATAGAATTCTGACGATTTTTCAACATATTTTACTAAATTGTAAAAAATTTGGGATGAACTGCGAATTGTTTAAGCTTTGCCAGATTGTTCATGCGGAGCTACTGCTGGACTCGCTAAATATCTTGAAGATCAACAGTTGATTCAACTCCTTATGGGATTACATGATTCGTACAAAGCAATTAGGACTCAAATTTTAATGATGAAACCACTTCCTTCAGTTTCTACAGCTTATTCCATTATTGCTCAAGAAGAGCATCAAAGAGAAATTCGCACTTCGTCTCCCACAATTAATCTTGAAGCTGTTGCTATGCGCGTTTCTTCTTCATCATTCGATTCCACAAACAATTACAAGAAATCGTTAGTTTGCAGTCATTGCAGGAAGCCGGGTCACACAAAATCATAGTGTTATCGTCTAATTGAATTTCCAGCCACTTTCAAATTTACCAAATCAAAACATGATGACACTTTTTCTTAATCAAATCAATCATCTGCTTAAGTTGTTACTACTTCACCTTCTATATCACAGGATCAATATCAACATATTATTCAATTGATTAATTTGAGCAATGTTGGATCTAATTCTCCGATAAGTCAGGTCAATTCGATCATTACGGATGGAGCCCTTGTCAATGAAGGTAAATCCTTTTCTTTCAAGCCCTTTGTTGCAAATGTATATCGATCCTCTGCTTTATTACGAACGCATTACTCTTGGATCATCGATTTAGGAGCTATCGATCACATGTGTTCTAATAAGACTTTCTTTTCCTTTCTCAATAAACTCGATCAGCCTCACTCGATTGGGCTACCTAACGGAGAATATACCTTTGTTTCCTTTTCTGGTGATGTAATACTTCATGATTCCATTATATTGCACAATGTTCTTTTCGTTCCTTATTTTAATTACAACCTTCTATCTGTTACTAAACTTGTTTCTCATCTTAATACTTTTGTGATTCTCACTGATGAAGAGTGTCTAATTCAGGACCCTTCGTCAAAGAATAACTTGTCTCTTGGAATTCTCGGCAAGCGTCTTAATGATCTATATGTGTTTGATCATCAAGACATCAAAACCAATCTCTCTTTTCAATTTGATTTTTCAATTCTTAAATCTTGTAATAAGTCCTCTGCTATGTCTTCTATGAGTCTGTTTGATACAAAGTTGTGGCATAAACGATTTGGACATTTGTCTATTAATAAACTCAAGAAATTGTCTCTTGTTTCTTCTAGTATTGATGATCATTGTGTTGAGCCTTGTTTGATTTGTTCCCAATCAAAGCATCACAAATTACCATTTCGAAACAGTATTTCTGCCTTATCTAACCGTTTGATCTAATACATATAGATGTATAGGGGCCTTACAAGTATTCTACTTTTAATGGTCATAAGTACTTTGTTACAATCGTTGATGATTACAGCAGATTTACATGGACACATCTTATATCTCATAAAAGTTATGCCATGTCTGTCATCAAGAGTTTTGTTCTTCTTATTAAAACACAATTTGGCACTATTATCAGGGTCATTAGAACCGACAATGCTTATGAACTTGGAACTAGTCAAGATGGCATTGATTTTTATGCACAAAATGGTATATTACATCAAAAATCCATTCCTTATAGACCTCAACAGAACGGACTTGTTGAAAGGAAACATAAACAGATTTTAGAAACTTCTCGCACCCTTTATTTTCAATATGGTGTTGGCTGTGTTTTTTGGGGAGAATGTATTAAGACTGCTACTCATCCTATCAATAGGATGCCCACTAAACCTCTCGATTATAAGTCACCATATCAAGTTCTTTATCAACAACAACCTAAACTTGATTACTTAAAAGCTTTTGGCTGTTTATGTCATGCCTCTCCTGGTGGTGTCTTTAAAGACAAGTTTCAACCTCATGCAGTAAAATGCATCTTTCTAGGATATCACTATGGACACAAAGCTTACAAATTACTGAATTTAGAAACTGGTAAGCTCTTTGTTTCAAGGGATGTCAAATTTTTTGAAGACACATTCCCTTTAGTTACTTCTCACGATCCTCATAGTTTTTCTCTTGGTCCTTCCTATATACCTGCTCCTTCCTCTGATTTTACCATTGATACTCCATCTGATGGTTCTCTTGTAGACAACCCGCTTCCAGATATTACCGAAAATGCCCCTGCTGTTCCCAACTTGTCTGTTCCCTTAAGACGAACAACAAGAATTGTTCAACCTCCTGTTCATCTTAATGATTATGTTTGTAATCATGCGATGTCTTAACCTCATTCACAGTGTTTTCACACAATTACTAATTTTTGTATTAGTGATTCTTTATCTTCTATACCTTGCATATCTTCATCTAGCCTTACATTTGCTTTTAATGTTGCTGTTATCAACCATGAGCCTGCTTTTTACCATAATGCCAAAGGAATTACCGAATGGGAAGCAACAATGGCTAATGAGTTTCAAGCTCTTGAAGCAAATCACACCTGGGATATAGTCAAATTGCCAAAAGGAAGAAGAGCAATTTCCTATCGCTGGGTATACAAAATTAAGTATCGATCTGATGGGACCATTGAACGCCACAAAGCACGATTGGTTGCCATAGGATTTACTCAAAAACATGAAGTGGATTTTCATGAAACGTTTTCACCTGTCGTAACGTTTACCACTGTTCGTACTGTCGTTTCTCTTGTAGTTAAAAAAGGGTGGAAAGTTCATCAGTTTGATGTTAATAACGCATTTTTACATGGAGACCTTCATGAAGAGGTTTAAATGAAGGTTCCTCCTGGTCTTTAAGTTGAATCTCCTTCTCATGTTTTTCGTCTTCGAAAGTCTTTATACGGTCTTAAACAGGCTTCACGCCAATGGTATTCTAAGTTGTCTATGGCTCTTCAAGCACAAGGCTTCAAACATTCTCTAAATGATCATTCATTGTTCTTAAAATACATTGATAGTACAATCATCATTGTTGCTATCTACGTGGATGACACATTGGTTACTGGGAATAATGATGGTGAGATTATTTTTTTAAAGAATTTTCTCAATGATTAGTTTAAAATCAAAGATTTGGGTTATATTCATCAATTTCTTGGTTTTGAAGTTTAATGAAACAGATGGCGGCATGATTGTGACCCAACACAAGTTTGTTCAATACATTTTACAAGCTTATTCTGTGCAAGATTGTGAATCCATATCTGCACCTCTTCCCACAGGATTACGTTTGGGAAACTTAACTTTCTTCTTCATACCAGACCTGATTTATCTTTTAGCGTTCAGCACCTCAGCCAATTTAATCAAAGATCTTGTGAAGCCCATTATTCTGCAGCTCTTCATGTTTTAAAATATGTAAAGAACACCGCTACTCAATGCATTTTTCTTAATAATAATCCCATTTTTACACTTGAGGCTTATTGTGATAGTAACTTGGCTGTTTGTCCAAACACTAGACGTTTTGTAAGTGGATTCTTTGTGTTATTTGGATATACACCTTTGACATGGAAATCCAAAAAGCAAGCTACTCTGTCATTGTCCTCCGTTGAAGCCGAATATCGCTCTATGCGTCAGATTTGTTCGGAACTAGCCTCGTTGAGTAGTGAAACACCCGTGTCCCGGGTGGGACTATAGATTAAAAGTAAGAGCATTCTGACCTTTAGTGGGACCAAATAACGATGTTAAGGTCATTATGAGATAAGAAAAATATAACGATCAAAGCCTAGGAGTCAAAACGGAGCAAAAAGCAGGAAAAAGTGACACCTTTTAGTGTCGGCACGTCGCGACGCGACGGGCATGGTGGTCGCGACGCGACGGCTGTCGGCAGTCCCGTAAATTGCGCAATCAGGTAATTATTACACGTGTGTCATCGCGACGCGAACCTTGCTTTGGTCGCGACACGACGGACGACCAGAGGCCTATAAATGCGAGGTTAGAGCTCTCATTTCGACCCAGAACACCCACAAAACACCCATACATTATAGAAAAGAGTTCTAGTGAGAAAAATACGTTGAGAGATGATGGTGAGAAGTAAGGAGTCAGTGGTAGCTAGCATCGAGGTGCTCGGGAGCTATCGGAAGACTAGAACGAGAAACGTGTCAGGACTCCGAGGAAGCACCAAACTCAGGTGAGTAATCGCTACCGTATCTCCCCAGTAGTTTATAAGTGTTGAAATATAATAGAAAGGAATTATTGAAAGTAACGCAAAACAATATAGTTATGATTTTATATTAGTAGTCGTGCGGAAACTAGATATGTTACGGACCCGTTTGATGAGTCGGGCCCATGAGAAGCAGTGTGTCACGGGATGATACCTAGCAGTGTGATTAACTAGTAGCGTAGTATCCATGCGGAAGGAAGACATATGACATAGAAAGAAGGTTATGTAGATGCTATGTGCCAACTCCATATGTTGCACCAGTATTGATCTAGTAAGTTAGAGGGGATGTGGATATCCTATAAAACAAGCATAGGAAATCATGTAGACAGTTACCAAATGATGAATTTGGTTAAGAGCAATAGTACTGAAAGGTAACCCGGTGCGGAACCGGTGAACATTTTAACATAGCAATGAGTTGCCGTATAATAGAAGTAGGTGACATAATAGTAAAAATGCATCACGGTATATGATACCATAAGTGAGTAACGTCAGACAGTACGGTAACGTTATAAGTTACTAGACAGTAGAAGAAAGTGTAGAAAGACATAGTAAGAGAGTAACATTATAAGTTACCAGATAGTAGAAGAAAGTACAGAAAGACATAGTGAGTGAGTAACGACAGGCAGTACGGTAAGGTTATAAGTTACCAGATAGTAGAAGAAAGTACAAGAAGACATAGCCAGAGTGTACGTGTCAGTACTAGAGGAATGAGTTCCGTCAGGTAATACGGTAGTTTCACAGTATGATGTACGAGTAGGTAAAAGGATCGTATGACGGTCAGGTGTAGTAAAATGATTCTGTGAAACGAGTGTGGTTATGTAGGCCATACTGTGATTCGATTACTCACTAAGCTTTATAGCTTACCCTTTTATTTTATATGGTTTTGCAGGTTTAGGTAACGCTCGGCTTGGATCATGGGACGATCTCTGGTGATATTATCTTGTATAACCTCAGGCTTTGGAGGGCCGGGGCATTACAAATGGTATCAGAGCCGAGATTTGAGTGAACTAGGTGTTAGTAGAAAAGATTCCTAGACTCAAATCAGTAGGTAAATATGGATTACCTAATGATAGGTAAATATCACAAACATATTGTGATAAGAAGATAGATAAAGATAAAGCAAACTATACATAGTAACTCGATATGAGTGTTAATGAACTCCTTAGAAATTTAAGGAGAAAAAGGTAGTAAGAACAGAGATATGAAAGAAAAGAATAAATAAGATAGCTTGATACAAGTATAAACAAGAAAGTAAGTGAGAAATAAGAACTACAAGAAAGTACCAAAACATGAGAATGGTACATAAGTTACCTAAAAAGATAAAAAAAAAAGTGTACTTATAAAAGTAATATAAGAAAGCTGAGAAATGAAAAAGACATGAGAAAAGAAACAGTTTAAATAAGAAACAGTTTGATAAAAGTACGTTTTGGCCAGAAAGCCATAAAGAAAAGAGTTGACTTTTAGTCATAAGATATTTTTGAAAGTACAATTTAATAGTTAAGTATGGTTGAAAGTAAGAAAAGAATAAAGATAAAAGTGATAATAAAAGTAGCTCTACGTAAGAGCTAAAGGTTTGAAAGAAGTCTACGAAAAGCTAACATTTTAAAATAGTGGCTCTACATACGAGCTAAAATGTTTTACGAGTTTGAACTATGTTTCAGTAAAGAGTTTTGAAAGCTATGAGATTTGAAAAGAGTTTTGAAAGCTATGAGTTTTGAAAAGATATTGAAAATCGCTTTATATAAGAGCGAAAGATGTTTCAGTTTAGCTAAGACCAATTGACAGCAGAGAAGAGAAGAGAAAGATGTCCGGACAGGCATTCGCCATTTAAGGAAGCCTAGAAGACACTACTCGGATGGTACCTCCCTTCGCGAAGTAGTTGTCTAGCTTAGCATACCCTTGTGCTTGGATCTGTTCCAAGTCACAAAGGGGAGACAGAGATAGTATAACCTAACGGGTGGATCTGTTCTGTCCCGCGAGGGGAGTTAGTAGCATGAATTAAATCAAACTAATTCATGAGTTTCGGTTGGTCTTATGCTAAAAAAGAAAGGAAAGAGTTAAAGAAAGAATTATTTGCAAAATAAGGATTATTTTATAACCAAGGAAGATTAAGGGTCCTGTAATGACCAAAGGTTATGATAGAAATTTTTAACAAGATAACAAAAGAGTCGTTTTATGACCAAGAAGTGAAAAAGAGATTTTTTTTCTAAAAGAGTCATTTTCATGACTAGAGTATGTAAAAAAATTGTTAATGGAAATATAAAAGAGTCACTTTATGACTAGAAAGAGTAAAAAGGAAATTTTTACTAAAGAACGAAAGACCCAACTGTAAAAAAAATTAAAAAAAAATAATATTGTGAAACAATTCAGTTGGAAAGTATGAAAGTTGTTATGTGATAGTAAAAGTCACAATAGTAAGTATAGGAAGAAGTGAATATGTATGAGATTGTTGAGTTTTGGTTTAGAAAGAAAAAGAATACAAATATACTATACCACGTATAACTAGTGGCATTATGAAGGGAACCAGTGAGCCAGGAAACCTAGTGTAACATTAGAATCAGTGCGTATAAGTGATTATGATAATAAGGGCCCGTATTATCATAATCACAGGATATGTATTGATGCTGATGGAATCACGAAGGAATCATGGTAATCTGGTAAGGAATAAGTGAAATATACAACAAACATAAAACTATGTTGTGAAATGAGTAAAAGATATGAAAACCCTTGAGTCAAGTAAATATGGGTAACCATAAAAGAAGACAAGGAATGATAGAAATACCTAAAGGTAAAGAAGTATGTGTACACAGGTACGTAAGAATTAGTTTGAGTGATTACTGAGATTTCGGGGACGAAATCCTGTAAGGGGGAAAGATTGAAACACTCGTGTCCCGGGTGGGACTATAGATTAAAAGTAAGAGCATTCTGACCTTTAGTGGGACCAAATAACGATGTTAAGGTCATTATGAGATAAGAAAAATATAACGATCAAAGCCTAGGAGTCAAAACGGAGCAAAAAGCAGGAAAAAGTGACACTTTTTAGTGTCGGCACGTCGCGACGCGACGGGCATGGTGGTCGCGACGCGACGGCTGTCGGCAGTCCCGTAAATTGCGCAATCAGGTAATTATTACACGTGAGTCATCGCGACGCAAACCTTGCTTTGGTCGCGACGCGACGAACGACCAGAGGCCTATAAATGCGAGGTTAGAGCTCTCATTTCGACCCAGAACACCCACAAAACACCCATACATTATAGAAAAGAGTTCTAGTGAGAAAAATACGTTGAGAGATGATGGTGAGAAGTAAGGAGCCAGTGGTAGCTAGCATCGAGGTGCTCGGGAGCTATCGGAAGTCTAGAACGAGAAACGTGCCAGGACTCCGAGGAAGCACCAAACTCAGGTGAGTAATCGCTACCGTATCTCCCCAGTAGTTTATAAGTGTTGAAATATAATAGAAAGGAATTATTGAAAGTAACGCAAAACAATATAGTTATGATTTTATATTAGTAGTCGTGCGGAAAGTAGATATGTTACGGACCCGTTTGACGAGTCGGGCCCATGAGAAGCAGTGTGTCATGGGATGATACCTAGCAGTGTGATTAACTAGTAGCGTAGTATCCATGCGGAAGGAAGACATATGACATAGAAAGAAGGTTATGTAGATGCTATGTGCCAACTCCATATGTTGCACCAGTATTGATCTAGTAAGTTAGAGGGGATGTGGATATCCTATAAAACAAGCATAGGAAATCATGTAGACAGTTACCAAATGATGAATTTGGTTAAGAGCAATAGTACTGAAAGGTAACCCGGTGCGGAACCGGTGAACATTTTAACATAGCAATGAGTTGCCGTATAATAGAAGTAGGTGACATAATAGTAAAAATGCATCACGGTATATGATACCATAAGTGAGTAACGTCAGACAGTACGATAACGTTATAAGTTACCAGACAGTAGAAGAAAGTGTAGAAAGACATAGTAAGAGAGTAACATTATAAGTTACCAGATAGTAGAAGGAAGTGCAGAAAGACATAGTGAGTGAGTAACGACAGGCAGTACGGTAACGTTATAAGTTACCAGATAGTAGAAGAAAGTACAGGAAGACATAGCCAGAGTGTACGTGTCAGTACTAGAGGAATGAGTTCCGTCGGGTAATACGGTAGTTTCACAGTATGATGTACGAGTAGGTAAAAGGATCGTATGACGGTCAGGTGTAGTAAAATGATTCTGTGAAACGAGTGTGGTTATGTAGGCCATACTGTGATTCGATTACTCACTAAGCTTTATAGCTTACCCTTTTATTTTATGTGGTTTTGCAGGTTTAGGTAACGCTCGGCTTGGATCATGGGACGATCCCTGATGATATTATCTTGTATAACCTCAGGCTTTGGAGGGTCGGGGCGTTACAAGTAGACTATTACATGAGTTACAAGTCTTGGATATCACTCATATTCCTCTTGGATGTGACAACAAAGCAGCTATCTATATAGCTAAGAACCTTGTGTTTCATGAACGAACCAAGCATATAGAACTCGATTGCCATTTTGTTCACGAAAAATTACAAAGTGGGCTAATTACCTTATCTAATGTTTCAACAAACGATCAATTAGTTGATATTTTTACGAAAACTCAATCCAGATCTCGACATAAAGACGTTTTATCCAAGCTGGGTGTTTTGCCATACCCACTAGCTTGAAGGGGGCTGTTAAGCTAATTTAATAAATAATTAGCTTTATTAGATGGTAGTTATGACACGTGTACAAGTTTGTTGGTAGTTAGCTTGTTATGTTCAAGTGTTAGTTAGGAGTTAGTATATGGTGATATGTTTTCATCCGTCGTATTGTATGAATTAAGAGAGTTTTCAATAACATTTTCTGGGTTTCTCTCAAACTTCTCTTCTTGTCAAACATTTAGATGTTGCATATAAACATACATGGAATTGCTCATATACCTTGGTGGAAATCGCGGATGGCAATAATTATGAATTGTAAATATTCACATGAGTTATTGTTGTCGTCAAAACAACTCACTCGTAGTTGTTATGTCATTTAAGTCTTAATCCATTTATTTACCTTATTATTTGACTATTAGACTTACGAGCAAGCATTACTCAATCATTTAATAGTATAGTTTTGATAAGTAAAGGTATCGAATTTCCACAGGGAGTTGTTAACTAACTTAGAGTTTGCAATTCTTAATCAAACAGTTTTAGGGCGAGTTTTAGTGAAAACTCGTAAAACCAAGTTTTGGAATATTTATAAAAGAGATAAACTAAAGATATGCTATGGTTGTAATAACACAACAATAGAGATATGGTATGATCAAATAATAACAAAGCAAACTTTCACCTAGGATTTGTTGATTCATATAAACTTAGGTTCACTAGTTTTTGATTATGTGCAATGAGTTTAAATGGGTTGCATTAAGTATAGGATCCTATGGTCAATTCACCAATTCTAGTGACTTTTAAGTTATTATAGTACAATGGTCATGTAACTAAACAACTTATAGTCATGAAATATTTATATAAGCTAGCATGCAAACATAGTCCATATCCTAATGGTCATAGCAATATGTTCATACAATCAATGGTCATGAGTTGTAATTAAATGTGATATAAGTTTTATTTCACTAATCAAGTTCATAACTTAGACAACCTTCCTAGTTAAATGGCCAATAACTAGTCCAACGATATATAATTGTCAATTACACATCATACGGTTCATATAATCAATAGGTTTAAATGGTAAATAAACCTTAATCACATGAAGATGGTTATCAAGAATATAAACCCTAATCTCATTTAATATGTATAGCATGCAAGTTATATATCCTAACCAATGTTAAACTCGAATCAAGAACTAAATCAACACATGTTTATATTAATGAATCAACATCTCCTAGGCAAAAGTTACAGGGATTTAGCCTAGCATGGTATCAAATGTACAACAACAATATGAAGAAGACATGATAAAAGATACCAACCGGTTTACAATCGATGAATCCTTGCTTATAATGAAGACCTTAACTTCCTTCTTGTTATGAAAATCACTCTCAATAACATGTAAAAATGATAAATACACGAATATATATCTAAACTATAGGTTCCTTGCCCTCTATGGTCTGTCCTAAAAGAAGAGGAGAAGGCCTCTATTTATAGTTCCTGTTCCAGACATCATCGCGTCACGATCCAACATAGGTCGCGTCGCGATCTTTTAAATGCATTCTTTTTGCTAGTGGTCTGTGGCCCGACGAGTGGAGCATAGTAGTTTTGATGATTATGCCCGATCAGTGGAACATAGTTGGTGAGGCAATCGCGTCGCGATCCCAAGGGTGATCGGGTCGCGATCTTCAGTCAGATGCGATTCCTTGGTCAGCAAAGTGTCACCATCTTGTCAGCATATGGGGTCGCGATCCTTAGTTAGATAGGGTCGCGATATGGCTCCAGTTGAGCTTTTTCGTCTGTTTTACGCTCAAAAATCTCTATATCCAGCTCCTTCACTCCAGCAATGTCATCTCACTTCATTTGATCACTTTTAAGCTCGAATTCAGCTCCTTCTTTATCCGCAAAGCTATTTTCCTGAGTTTTGGTAATTTTGGCGTTATAAGTATCTTTTATCTTTAGATAATACCTAAAACACATGTTTAAGCACTCGATATTGCTCGAAATATATGTATAAATTAGGCAATATCAGTTATATTCATGAATGTAATCGATGATGAAACATATGGGATTATCAGTTTCATCAAGAATGCGGAATCTCTAATTGCACGACTTCTCAAGTAGAATGAGTTGAAAAAACAATTAAAACCTGGAATGAATATGTTAAAAATGAAAAAACTCAACTTAGTTTGAAAAAATAAGTATATTATTATGAATACACATGGCAAGTTATGTATGTGGTCTTAAAGGGGAGAAAAAATATTGAATATTTTCATGTTTTTTGGTGCTCTTGCTATATATTGAATCAAAGAGACCATCTAGGACAATTTGATCTAATAAATTTTTTTGTGGAATATTTAATAGTTTCCAAAGCTTTCAGGACCTAAATGAATATTAGGAAAATGAGTGATGACTTTATTCATGTCTCATTTGAGGAGAAGTTTACACCTTTGACTATTCATGCATCTCCTATTGGTTTGAATGTTGAAACTTTGATAAATTGGCAGGGGATGCTGCTGGTCACTCTACAAATCCCTTTTTTTCCTGATGGTTCTTTTAGTTAAGAAAAAAAAGGGTATTCATCTATAAGAGTTATTGGACTTTTTCTTACACATGTTAGTCTTCAATAGTTTCAAGCTATATTGTATGGATGTCAAGCGTATATTTTAGAATGAGATTATCAAAGAAGCGAGCTAAATAAACCTTAAGGTAATAACTTTGTGCATAGTTTATCCAAAGAATCTGTGATAACTTTTTACCCCCGTACAAAACATGACATCGTTTACAAAAAAAATGTGATCCATATGTCTTTAGTCACAAGTTTTTTTTATCAAAAGTGTGACCAAAGGTCTCAACATTTTAGGTAACATACGGTTACATTAAAATTGAGTGGTGATATCAACTAGAAAACCGTGGCTATATCATAAAATTGTGGCTATTGGGTAGGAATATTTGTTGTTGTAATCAATCATTTTATCTAAAAACGGTGGTCACAAACTATTTCTAGACACACAAGGTTTTTTTTATAATGGCTATTTTTCATCCAACGACTACATGAATCAATTTTCACTGTCGCTTTTGCTATTATTTAATCACAAAAATACTGTATATTGAATCTTTCGACACATGAAATTAAGCGAAACATGACTAAAAGTGTTCCTGTAAGCAATCATTATATTCAATAACTGTGGTCATAAACTCTTTCCAAACACACAAGTTGATATTAACTATCGTTCATCTAATGACCACATGAAGTTATTTTCACCGTGGTCGTTGCTATTATTTAGGTATAAAAAGATTAATTTTATTTTAAAAAGTGAAGAGAAATGAGAGGTGACTATTTTCAGTACGGAATGAAAAATGAGGAGAGCTGACTAGATGCTAAGGTAGCAGAAAGAAAAGTAAAAGATGAAGGGTGTATACCCCTCAACCTCATACTTGTATACAAATTTAATTGGTATTTCAAGTTAATGAAAAGTGAATTTAAACATATAATAACAATAAAATCAATATGTTTTGCGGTTTATTCTTAGAAGGCCTTTTGTTGTCTAAAGAATAATAATTTATTATCTTTTAAAACAATATTTTTAAATGAAAGGGCTAACAAAAACATGGACCAAATAGCTTAAAAGGCTACAACAAAAAATAACAAAAGATTTGAGAAGTCAAGATCCGATTAGAACACCAATACGTTTCAATATGGAAAAAAAACTCACGGGCATTTAAGTTTTGAATTTGTGTTCATTTGGTCACTTAACTTTATTTTATTTTGAAAATGTCATTTAACTTGCTAATTGTGTCCAAATGGTCAGTATGACTGGGAATAACATTTTTTCTTATTTTTGTAGACTATCTAAGGACACTGAACTTTTATTTGACTATTAAGGTTATTGATGTTTTCTCAGATTATAATTAATCATTAAACCTTTAAAATTGTGCTTAATCATTTTTGCATTATTTTTCTTTTCATAATTCGTTTTTACAACTTTGATTTTTGTTTTGTATTTATAAATTTATATTTCTACTTCGTTTTTGCATGTTTGTTTTTCTTCATAGTTTACTTTTATAATTTGTAACATTCGCGTTTTAGACCTAAAATAATTTGTGCTAATTTGGTAGTAAAATATTATGAAAAATAAATAAAATAAAACTAAATTTGAGAAAACAAAATGATGTGCATAAGTCTTTTTCTCTTGTGCTTGCTACGTTATGAAAATACACATTTTGAACATTATTTTTTAATAAGAATCTACGCACCAAATAAAATATTGACATTTAGGTATTTTATACTATTTTATTTTTAGAAAACGAAATATGGAAGTCCGAAACGATTTTCTTAACTTAAAATACATAGAAAACCTCATTTAATAAAAAACTCAAAAGAGAAATTGCAAGTAAAAATATATCATAATGTGTTTCATTCATCCATTCTTCCTGATAATACATCATAATGTGTTTCATTCATTTATTCTTTCCGATTTGTCGTTTGGTCAAGTCTCTGCTTATAACAAATTGCTTACATTTTCTATAAAATAGTGATTTTCATAATTTTGATGAAAGACACATTCAATATAAAAAATAAAAAACTTTAAGCATCTATATATAAACATAAACAAAGAAACAATGACACATATTGTATGAAAGTTATATAACTCATGATAAGACTCATAAGTCTCCTAACAAAAACATGCATTCAATGCAATTATGTAGTCATTTAGTTATGTTTTCACTTTTTATTTTTTTTTATCATAATAATAGAAAATATATATATATATATATATATATATATATATATATATATATATATATATATATATATATATATATATATATATATATATATATATATATATATATATAAAATGAAACTAAAACTCAAATAAATCAAAATATTTAAAAACTATACTATAAACATAATATTTAGTGAAAGCACACTAGATTTTTAATAAATATAAAAATATAATAAATACTATTAATATTTGGTATTGATATACTATATTTTTTAGTTAATAATTATTAAAACAATAAATATTATTTTGTTAAATAAATATTCTAATAAAATTAAAACAAATGATATGACCCTACTAATTAGTCTTGGCATACAAACCAAAATATCTCCATGAATGTTTATTAGTGCAATTTGGAGCTCCCTTAAGTTTTATTATATTCCTATTAGTTACTAGACGTGTTTTATTTTATAAAGAATTCAAACTAACCTGTAATCATGGTGTGAGAAGTAAACCTTAAACCCTAAAATCTTCTCAAAATTTCGTATATGGAAGTGTGATAGAATATGCTTGTCTCTAGAAAAGTCCATATCTTATGTTGAAATATATCGAATAAGAGAATGCCAACCCACTTAATTTGGAAAAAGATACCCACTTTCTTCTTTTATTTGTCGTGTTTGCGACTTAGAACCTGTAGACAAAATCGACTATAATAAATAATCGATTAACTTCAAGATCGAAGTATAAAACCCAAATATCACGATAATGATTCAACGGAATATAAAACTATTGAATAATCAACCAAGAATAGATCGAACGGTAAAAAGAAAGAACACAGGATATTTACGTGGAAAACCCAAATCGGGAAAAACCACGGGCGGAGGAAGCCGAGAACCAATTCACTATATTTTGTGGTGTTTACAAAAGGTTTGAAGAATATAAAAATACAAAGAGTTTAAAACTCTTATGTATTTACAAGAGAAGAGAAATGTTGTGTGTTGGTGTATTTTGTTTGAGATGGTTTCTAACCTATTTATACTAAAAACTTAGCATGCCACTTAAATAAAAAATGGCTCATTATATGCCATCTTTGAAGTTTTAGCTAGCCATTGTTGAAGCAGCCCTTTGAAAAATTCTTTGTTGAATTTTGAAGCATATTCCACAATCTCCACCTTGACTTCAAAATGGAACAAAGCTTGTATACCCATTTGGTAACACCAACAACTCTTCAAAACTTCAAAACTCCATAAGAAATTGCAATCACCATATAGAGAAAAATTGATTCTGAAAAATTGAAATACTTCCTCCACCACGAGCCTAATCAGGCTCAACTGCGATCAGAAATACCCATTAAGTCCAAACATAGTTTGAACTTGGCTATTGGAAGACTTTTAGTGAACATATCAGCAGGATTATCATTGGTGCTGATCTTGTTTACCGTAATATCGCCTTTAGCAATAACATCTCTGATGAAGTGATAACGAACATCAATATGCTTCGTTCGATCATGGAACATTTGATCCTTTGTCAGAAATATTGCACTTTGATTGTCACAAAAAACAGTTTTAACGGATAACTTGTTTGAAAGCTCACCTATCAACCGTTTCAACCAGAGGGCTTCTTTCACTGCTTCCGTAGTAGCCATGTATTCGGCTTCGGTGGTGGATAACGCTACGGTGGACTGTAACTGCGCTTTCCAGCTAATTGCGCAATCACCCAAAGTAAACACGTACCCTGTAATCGATCGTCTTTTATCCAAGTCCTTTGCATAATCGGAATCCACATAACCAAGTACTCCACTATCGGTTTTGCCAAACCGCAGACATAAAGATGGAGTACCTCGCAAGTACCGAAAAATCCATTTAACAGCAGCCCAATGCTCTTTTCCTGGATTCGCCATGTATCTGCTCACCATGCTTACCGCATATGATAAATCTGGACGTGTACAAATCATAGCATACATAAGAGATCCTACAGCGCTGGAGTACGGTACCTTTTCCATGTATGCTAGATCTTCTTCGGTGGTAGGACTTAAGGCGGATGATAGCTTAAAGTGGGCTGCGAAAGGAGTGCTGACTTCTTTTGCATCATGCATATTGAAACGGTGCAGAACCTTCTCAATGTAGCTTTGTTGAGAAAGGTATAGAGTTCTTGCACTGCGGTCTCGCACTATTTCCATTCCTAGAATTTTCTTGGCAGCACCCAAGTCCTTCATATCAAACTCAGCATTCAACTGGTCTTTTATCTTTTGAATCTCCTTTATATTCTTCGCTGCAATTAACATGTCATCCACGTATAAAAGTAGATAGACCATTGAACCATCATCACACTTCTTGTAGTAAACACAGCTGTCGTAGGTGCACCTTTTCAGCTTGTGACTGGTCATAAATGAGTCAAACCTTTTATACCATTGTCGCGGAGATTGCTTGAGGCCATAAAGAGACTTCTTCAATTTGCACACGTAGCTTTCCTTGCCAGGAGCTACAAAACCTTCAGGTTGTTGCATATATATCTCTTCCTCAAGCACACCATTTAAGAATGCTGTAGTAACATCAAGTTGCTCTAACTCATAGTCATGAGAGGCAACTAATCCCAACAAGACACGTATTGACGTGTGTTTCACAACCGGAGAGAAAATGTCGGTATAATCGATACCTGGGATTTGACTGTAGCCCTTGGCTACTAAACGAGCTTTATATCTTGGTTTGTCACCAGGGTGGATAGCCTCCTTCAACTTGTAGACCCATTTGCACTTAACTGTCTTCTTACCCTTTGGAGCTGGAACGAGATCCCATGTGCCATTTTTCTGAAGAGATTCCATCTCCTCGTGCATGGCAACCATCCACTTATTAGAATGTTTGGATTGAATGGCCTCGTTGTAGCTTGTGGGCTCCAGAACAGACTCAACTTCATTGGCAACTGTAAGTGCATAAGCGACAGAATTGGCTTGAACATATCTCTTTGGAGGTACAATCTGTCTGCGAGGTCTATCTCTTGCAATGGAGGGACTGTGAGGTTGGCTTGGAGCTTCGGCTGGCTCATGAGAAGAGGATTGTTGATTATTTGAGGGTTGAGAAACCTCGACACCTTCATGAGACTTGTCCTCGAAAGATGAATTTAAAGGAAGCTCCACCTCCACTCGAACTTTGTCTTTTTCCGAATTTTCATTTTCTCTGGTCTGAATGTTGGAGACAGGATGAAGCATGGCTTTTTCATCGAAGGTCACATCTCTTGATGTAATGACCTTCATAAGCTCTGGGCTCCACAATTTGAAACCTTTCACTCCTGTCTTGTATCCAATAAAAATGCACTTAATGGCTCTTGGTTCTAATTTGCCATTATCAACCCGTGCATATGCTGGACATCCAAACGGTATTAATTTTGTGTAGTCAGCAGGCTTACCAGACCATAGCTCAAACGGAGTCTTCTTTCCAATAGTACGTGAGGGGGAGCGGTTGATAATATAGCATGCGGTGGAAGCTGCTTCGGCCCAAAAAGACTTTGGTAGCTTCGAGTGAGAGAGCATGCATCGGACCTTCTCCATGATGGTGCGGTTCATTCTTTCCGCAACGCCGTTCTGCTGTGGTGTGTGGACTATAGTGCGGTGACGTGTAATCCCTTCCTTACGGCAATAGGAGTTGAATTCTTCAGAACAGAATTCCAGTCCATTATCAGTACGAAGGTATTTCACTTCAAAACCTGATTGCTTTTCAACCAATACTTTCCAATCTCTAAAAGTTTGGAATACTTCTCCCTTTGACTTTAAGAAGAACGACCATACCTTTCTTGAGAAATCGTCAATGATCGTGAGCATATAAGAGGCTCCACCTTTCGATGTAACCTTTGCTGGTCCCCATAAATCAGAGTGTATGTAGTCAAGTGGCCCTTTCGTCGTATGTTTGCCACCGATAAAACTCACTCGCTTCTGCTTTCCAAATACACAATCTTCACAGAATTCAAGTTCGGTTGATTTGTGCTCCCCGAGCAACCCCCTTCGACTTAGTTCATTCATACCGTGGTATGACATATGACCGAGCCTGAGATGCCATAGGCGAGAATGATCAACATTGGAGAGGAATTTAGAACTAACCGAGGCTTCGCCAGAAATAACTTGTCCGTCCATAATGTAAAGGTTTGCGGATTTTCTAACTCCTCGGATGACCACAGAACCTTCCTTGAAAATATGGAGTTTCCCGTCTTTGCCAACAAACTCGTAACCTTTCTTCTCGAAAGTACCGAGACTTAGTAAATTTCGCCTAAGACCGGATACGTGCTTCACATCTTGAATCGTTCGAACAACGCCATCGAACATGCGGAACCTGAGTGTACCCCGTCCAATAATACGACACGAAGTGTCGTTACCCATTAGAACGTGGCCTTCGTTAACCTTTTCATATGAATGAAAAACGCTTCGATTGGAGCTCATGTGAAAAGTACACGCTGAATCAAGTACCCACTCACTCGTGGTTATTAAACCGTAGTCCGAAACGGATAGAAGCTCGCCATCGGAACCAGTTTCGGCAACATCGGCTTCAACGGTGTTATTGGTTGTTTTTCCCTTTGCTATTTCCTTCGCCTTCTCCTTGTTCTTTAACTTGAAACATTCATCGATCAGATGTCCCTTCTTGTGGCAATAATTGCAATATTTGCGATTGGCTTTGGACTTAGATCTAGATCGGTTTTGTGAAGAGCTACCTCTCTCGTTAGGTCTCCCTCTGATGTTGAGACCTTCAGCTTTAGAATCGCTGCTACTGTTCCCAACTATCTGCTTCATCTTTTCCTTTGAATCAAGAGCAGTCATTACCTCGTCAAGGACAAGAGTGTCCCGAGAATAGATAATGGTGTCACGAAAGTGATCGTAGGAATCTGGGAGAGAAGATAATAAAAATAACGCCAAGTCTTCATCTTCGTATTTGACGTCCATATTCTCCAGATTTCCTACAAGCTCTTTAAAGGTAGAGAGATGATCAGACAAAGAACTACCTTCACTCATCTTTAGGTTAAAAAGTCGTTGCTTCAAGTGTAGCTTGTTGGGCAAGCTTTTCGTCATAAGTAGCTGCTCGAGTTTTAGCCAGAGAGCCGCTGCGGATGTCTCTTTCAACACATCTTGGAGAACGTCGTTGGATAGATGCAGACGGATCTGCGACGACGCCTTCAAATCTTTCATTTCTTTTTCCTCAGTCGACCAAGTTGCCGGCATTTTCTCCATTCCTAATAGTGCTTTGTGGAGATCCATTTAGATCAACACATCTTTCATCTTTACTTGCCAGAGAGGGAATCTTGTGTTTCTGTCAAGTAAAGGAATATCGTACTTCATCGATGACATGGTTGAAAATAGTTTTTATGAATCGTTATCGGAAAACCTGGATAGCTCTGATACCAATTGTAGACAAAATCGACTATAATAAATAATCGATTAACTTCAAGATCGAAGTATAAAACCCAAATATCACGATAATGATTCAACGGAATATAAAACTATTGAATAATCAACCAAGAATAGATCGAACGGTAAAAAGAAAGAACACAGGATATTTACGTGGAAAACCCAAATCGGGGAAAACCACGGGCGGAGGAAGCCGAGAACCAATTCACTATATTTTGTGGTGTTTACAAAAGGTTTGAAGAATATAAAAATACAAAGAGTTTAAAACTCTTATGTATTTACAAGAGAAGAGAAATGTTGTGTGTTGGTGTATTTTGTTTGAGATGGTTTCTAACCTATTTATACTAAAAACTTAGCATGCCACTTAAATAAAAAATGGCTCATTATATGCCATCTTTGAAGTTTTAGCTAGCCATTGTTGAAGCAGCCCTTTGAAAAATTCTTTGTTGAATTTTGAAGCATATTCCACAGAACCTTAAATGCAAAGTCATATTTTTTGTTTTGTCTCACTGAAGAGCTAAGTTTTGTAGAGCGATCTTCATATTGGACTTCTTTTTACTAGATTTATGTTTTGTTCTCAAGTTTAAATTTGAAAGGAAAGTAAGAGAAGGGAAAGAAATTAAGGTAAGGAAACGAAATGGAAGGTAATTCTTATCTTTTTTCTTTACCTTTCAATCATCCCATATTTGGGCGGATTGATTTCAAGGGAAAAATACTAAACTTTTCTTCCCTTTCATTTACCTCCTTAAAAAGACTCGAAAACACACTTTTCTTCCTCTTTCCTTCCCTTTATCTGCTGAAAAAAATCTCGAGAACGGGGCGTTATAATAAAAGAAAAGGAAATTGTACAAAAAAAACGTTAGAGTGATGTTGCAATCCTCTTCGTTTACTACTAGCTTCTTGCTGGTTCTTTTTAATACATAAAAAATTAGGATAAAAAGTACAAATCAATGTTAGAGAGGAATAAAGTTTCCATTAAGATTTACAAAACACAACATTACAATACAAAGAGAAGACAAATCAAAGAAGATTAATTCAGTTACATATTTATTTCACACTAGTCCAAAGGAAGATACACAAAGTTACTTAGTTGAAATGCTTCATATTGACACACTATTAGGTATGCCCCTTCCAGTAAGTCCCTCTTCACTACTCGGGTATAATAGAGTGTATGGTATCTCTACAGGTCCATACCTATTCTTCAACCTCTCATCTTTGTTCAAATTCACAATTCTTTCCTCAATCTCTTTCAGCTTCTTGCCAAATTTTTCGAATGCCTTCAATGGTTCAGCATCCATGGTCCACTCAGGACACTCCCTTTGCCCAAGGTAGATCTCATCTGAGGTATGCCGTGACAATATCTCTATCAAAGTAACACTGAGAAGTGACTGTAGTTGAGGAGTAACAGTTTTCAAAAAAGCTTTCTCCGGATCTTCTTTTAGTTCATCATATTCGGGAGTTTCAGGTTCGGGCAAAAGCCTACGACTTAAAGTTGGGCGATTAGGCGGATACCCACCGTAAGGGTATTGCCCAAAGTTTACAGCTGCATGAAGAGCAGATGACACCCATATGATTATGGTGCAATTGTCAATCACATCTTGAACAGAACTCAATTTGGGCCACCATGGCTTGTCTTTCAAGTCTCCATGTCCTTCCTCTCGAACTTCCTTCCACCACGATTGAAGTTCTGTGTCGTTTTGCACCATGTCATCGTTTTTGTAATAGAATTTACAATAATCATCAACCCATGTTTTAATAGCTGACCAAATCTCAAGCCCATCTACACCGTAAGGGTAATCTTCAATCAGTAAACGAAGTCCATGACGAGAATTAGATTCCTCAACTGCCATTCCCCTATGTATATTAAAAAAATCAATTAGTACGTTATCATACTAATAATAAGATCATTGTTAAAACTTTTTGTGATATTTTGAAGGAAAGTAAAAGGATTGCATACCTCAAAACAAGGTCCATTGGGAGAGCTTGGTTCGGGAACTCCCAATCTTTGTATATTTTGGAAGACATTTCAATTGAATATTTCCCAGGAAAGAAGGTTCTCTCAAGAATCCCTCCACTATTGATCAATATATTCCTAGCTGTTGAATTGATGTTCATTGTATCACGGAAATGAGGGTGGAGAAGCTTGTTAAT
This sequence comes from Cichorium intybus, assembly GCA_023525715.1. Taxonomy (NCBI): domain Eukaryota; kingdom Viridiplantae; phylum Streptophyta; class Magnoliopsida; order Asterales; family Asteraceae; genus Cichorium; species Cichorium intybus. Next base: position 99,501,930 of record CM042012.1, read on the forward strand.
GGGATGAAGTACGCTTAGTTGCCTATTTGTTGCTATCACAAAAGGCTCAATTACAGCATGTGTATTCAACCTACAAATTACAGATTGAATATCAATAATTAGGTGAAAATTGTAGAAGGAACTATTATCAATACAGGGTAATTCGTGAGTTTTAAGTTTTATTTACCAGTGGCTAATGAGTTGATGAACACCAGAATCGTTTACGGTTACATATGCTTTTGCCAACTGCCATAATGTGGATTCCACTCCTTGTTTAGCTGGCATACATACTTTGCTTATAGCACCAAGCTTTTCGTTGTCTGGATGAGGCAAGCTTAACTCAATGGCTATCGGCTTTAGAGTTCCATCTTTTTGTAACAAGAGCAAAGTTCGTGTGGCATAAATTTTGACGGAAGTTGCATTTATTCGCTTCACGTATGGCATCAAGGGGTCATGGTGGTCCAGTATGAATAGTCTATTGGCTTTTAGCATCTATAAGACAAATTCGAATGATGTTTCAACTATAATTACTTTTTAGTTCATTAGATCGAGGAATCAAAATTACTACATTACCTCATTTACTTCTAAACCAGCTAGATGTTCCTCGATGTGATGTGACCTTATTGAACTGTTTTGGTTACCATAGAGTTGGGCATCCAACTTGCTTGTTGGAGGAAACTCCTACAAAATGAAAGCATCAGAAAACATTAATTAAGAGCCACAAACATATATTCTCAATTTGATTGTTTAAACATAGCGGAAACCAAAGGAAAACTAACGAAGTTACACAAGTTCAATGTAATGTCATCTTACTTTCAGAAGTTTAATCGAAACTGGGTTGACTCCAGCCAACATTTCCCTAGCAAATTCTTCATCGGTACTCCACGCAGATATGCCAGCTGTCGAAAAATCATATGACATGTTGGAATCAATAAGAAAAATCCTTTAACAAAAACACCATTCATGTGGCATTGCTTCTTCATTGGCTCTATTTTTGCTCTTACAAAGCACTTGTGTATTTAATTTGGGACATGTAAAATTGGTACCTTTAATGACTTCTGGCGTTGAATATTTGGCAAGTCCCTCACCATCTGATCGAAATAATTCTTTGAACACCTGTAGAGGGATGTTTTCTTGAATCCTATCAAGTAAACGACCTTCTGGAAGCTTAATTCCACCGTTATAAAGCTTCATGACATCTTTAAATGTGTCAAATTCATCTAGGGTGTCATCAGTTAGAGCCTCAAACTCTGGGAGAAGGAATTTAAGGATGGCTTCTAGTCCATAAGCCAGAAAATCAGACCTCTTCAAGTGTCCGAAACGCTCATCTCTTGGAACATACATCTGAAGACTTTCGATAAGCGACAGCCTGCTCTCAGTTTTAGGATCTTTAAAAACCCAAACAAAAGGTTTTAGCATATCTTTAACTTAAATATATATAATTATCGGGCATCTCACATAAATATGCTTCAACCCACTACAACAAAAATCACTTGTAGGAACCACTTTATAGAAACAAAAGCCGGTTGTTGCTATAGATGCACCTTATAGGAACAAAAATTAGTTTCAATAGGATTTTAAGTCTTTTTGAGCCGGCCCAAATCTTTAGGAACAAAATTTTGTTGGAATAAGTTAGGCGGGAGATTTTCCCTCCTCTAAAGATCATAAAATTTTTATAGGAACGAAATTTGGTTGCTATTGTTTCATTTTTTCTATTTTTTTATTCAATTATATTTAAAAAACTATTTATTAATTAGCTAAAACATAGCAATAGTGAAACGGAACTCTAATACGTACGGTAATACCCTAAAATCAGTCCCCACCTTTACTTGTTGCTTACGCCCCAAAAACCCCAACCAAAGTGAAATCGGAATATCAGAGATTAAGTCGTCGCTCAACTATCTCTGGCGACAAGAAGCTCTGCCGTCGACGCAGCTCCGGGTCGACGCAGCTCCACCGGCGACGAAGCACCTCCGGTATGTATTATTCCCTCATCTCCAGCCCATTTTTCTTTCAATTATTTTTCATTTACGCCCAAACTGAAGTCAGGAAGAGAAATCGGTGTGACCGGAAGGTGAACGGAGCATCACCGCTCAACTAACTCAGGCGAAGGAAGCACCGCCGGCGAGAAGCATTTCCGGTGAGTATTTTATCAACCCTACAATCAATTGTAGATTTTGATCACTCTGCTGCGATTTTGTGATGGCCTTTTACGTTCATTATTTCTGCCAATACTTTTGATTTATTTACAATTGCTGCTGCTAAATTGTGAATTCAATTTGGAAAAAAACAATTTCCCATTCGAGCATTTCCTTTTGTTTTACAGAAATTTTAGTTTTAGTAGAATTTTAATTTTGTTTTACAGAATCTGTTACTGTTGTTATTGAATGAGATACCAACGTGCAGAAAAAGAAAGAAGAAGGAGAGAATATTCACTTTTATTCAACGTAAAGAACACTATTTATATGAGAAAAACACTGTTTATATGAGAAAATCATCCCAACCAACTAAGGATAAGTCTCGGCACTTATTTTAAACTTAAATATAAACAATTATCTAAAACCCACTTGTATTTATCTAATAATTGAACTAATTTGTAATTATCGGATATATTACTTATCGTATTCTTCACTGTTGTTATCATATTAAAGCTTAAATCCTAATCTAAGTATTATAATGTAGGTATGAAATTAAATTTATTTCTGTTGTCCACCTAATATATGTAACTGTTGTTGTCCACCTAATATATGTAACTGTTAAATTGGTTCTATTATTGAGGGTTTTTTTTTTGTATGTTACCCTATAACTGGTTGGGTTTTTTTGTATATTACCTTATAATTGGTTGGGTTTTATTGTATGTGTGTTTGTAGTTTTTGATTATGTTTATATAGCATGAGGAGAAATATGTACTTTATGAGTTTCTAATGTAAGATGATTGCACAACAGTTTTTGCTTGAGTTTACATTTTGTCTTTGGAAGTTTATAGTTGCTCATGATAGCCTCTAGCTTGTTTAAACTCCTAAATAATACTAAATAATAATATTTTAATTATGCTATTCTTACTATATACACAATATAACCGTTAATAATGAAACAGACATGACGATTGATAAAAGTTGGACTAAATTGACAAATCGGAGGTTAGAGGCTTTTAAAGTTGGTCTTAACAGTTTCATGGAGACTGCAAAAAAACATGTCAACAGTGAAGGCAAAGTGCGTTGTCCCTGCAAAAAATGTGTAAATATGTTATTTCAAACGACAACTTTGGTTCGTGCCCACATAAATGACAAAGGGTTTGACTCATCATATGATGTATGGATTTATCACGGTGAAGATTATCCTACTTCAACTTTAAACAATAGTTGGGGTTCAAGAAGAAATACGTCAACAACAAATGAGATGTTTGATGTAATTGATGACATTATTGCGGAGCAAAATACAAATGAAGAAAATTTAGATGACGGGAATAATGGTGTAGACTCGGAATATGATGCATTGCTTAATGAGCTTAATACTGAGTTATACCCTGGTTGTAGTTGGATGTCTTCTCTTAACTTTCTTGCAAAATTGTTGCATATTAAAGTTAATAATAAATGGACAGATAGTTCGTTTGACCAACTTTTGGAGTTTCTAAGAGTCACTCACCCAAAAGAAAACAAGATTCCAACATCATGTTATGAGGCTAAGAAAAAGATGAGAAAGATAGGGTTAGGATACCAATCCATCCATGTTTGTGAGAATGATTGTTGTCTATTTTGGAAGGAGAATGAATCTAAGGATAAGTGTCCTATTTGTGAAGCAAGCAGATGGGTTGACGAAAAAACAAAGGGGAAGAAAGTATTGGCGTTGTCAATGAGATAGACGTTGTGCATGACACTCACTCATCTGATTTTGAGTTGGTTGTCGACTTAGGCGACTTACCTATGGAAACCGATTTTGATGAAATTGATGAATCAAGTGTGGTTGCCGAGCCTCTTGAAGAATATGAAGTTTTTAACAATGATGAAGATGAAGCAACTAAAATATACTCTTCAGATGATGACAATGAATTATATGATTATAACGATGATGATGATGATGATTTTGTAGAAAAAACATATTCAAGTGATGATTCCGATTAAAGGTATCAAATGCTTAATATATGTTTATTGCATGAATGTCTAATGTAATTGTTAAAATAATGTTGGAAATTTTTAGTTTCATTGCCATATAAATTGTTTATCCATTTGACAGATGACACTTGCTGCACGAGAACATGGTGGTGATGGTGGAGATAGACAACCTTTTGGGGGTGGACATAGGCTCCCTACGACTTGCGAGTCTTGTAAGCTATTTGTTTCCTTTAAATATATGTTTTTATATTGACTATAATTTTAAATTGTTAACTTATGAATTCATGTGTTAATGCAGCAAAAAAGAAGCGCGGAAATGGTAGAAACTTGAACCTGATTGAAGAATACACTAAAAACAATAGTACTCCTCTTCCTGTTGTGTTTGATATAACTGGTGAAACCTTCAAGTGTGTGGGAAGCAGTCATAGCAAGTTTATCAGGCTAATTTCTAATGAGATTGCAACTAGCATCGCTCCTTATTATAAGAGTTGGTCTAAGGTTCCTGCTAGCGATAAAAATCGCATATATGCGAAGATTAATGTAAGCATAAAAAAAGTATATTTGTTTATAATTTTAAAATACATTTCTAATATCTTTTTTTTTTGCAGAATTTTTTCAACATTGAGCAACACAGAGATACTGATGCTTGGGGAGGGATTGTTGAAGGAATTGAGAAAGATTGTGCGAGTCGGTTCAGGGGTAGGAAACGAAGTTTCAAAGAACATTTTGAGAAATGTGGAGGTTATGAGGATGTAAACGGGGCAAAGGCACACCCTCCACGAAACATGTGAAGGGTTTCTATGCAATCAATGAACACAAAATAACCTAAGGTTCACATGCAACCCTAATATTGATCTATGTTTTCTTCTATGAAGATTAGAACTAAGAACCTAAAGGATACAATTCAATTCTAAAGAAGAATCAAGAAAAACCAACCTTAGATCTTATGATCCTTTTAAGCAGCAGCAAAATTATCCTGCCTCAGATGAAAGTCACACCCAGGTGATGGAAGAATCAGTCCAGCAGAGTAAATCCAGAGAGAAGATGGCGTGAATATGAGGTGCCAGGGGGTTCCTTTTATAGCCTCCAAGGGTTACACCTGAAACCCTAAGGAGCCTCCAACTGGACAAGGCTTTTGACTACTTGGACCAGGCTTACCAAACCCTAATTAGGGTTTCGCCAATCCCTTGGAGGAGCCTCCAAGTTTGCGCCACTTTTGGTCCCTGGTTTTTCCTGGCCAGTTATTCAACTATTGAATAAATGCCAAACCAGTCCCTGCACCTTTTAATTAATTAATTTAATCTCCAAATTAAATCCAATTAATTCTAGATTAAATCTTAATTAATTATTATAGTTTCTAATTAATATATTAGCACTTAAATATATTAATAAACCATATATATATTTTCTATTGATTTATTATACGATTAATAAATCAACTATTCTCTCTACTGAACTATCTTTCCTCCACCCATGAGGGCAACCCAAATGGACTTTGCTTTTAATCATAAGATAAAAGTTCAATTACAAGTCATGGCTTAGACACCTAATCCAACAGTCTCCCACTTGGATAAGTCTATGACTTTAATTGTCTGAACTCTGACCCAGTCAGTTCTGTCCAAAGATAAGTGATCAGATGATCCTCCGTCCAACAAGATATTTTCAGACTCAAGACATGGATAAAATCAATCTGGTCTGATTCACTGTTCCTCGATTTCCGATTTGCATATGACTCTTAGACTACCAATTTAGTCCCGGTTGGCCAACCATTTTAGTCAACTTCAAAATCATCGAGAGGCCTACAGATATCTGTTTCCCGTTAGGGTCAAGGGACGAATAAACTTCGACTCATATACTTATGTCTTTTACCAGACAAATCACTCACAACAATACGTTTTATAACACCGAGTTACCGATGCGTTTTCATATTATCAATGAACAACCGTCTAATAAATCATAACTCATATGTCTTAGCTTAAAGATCAAAAGATATTATCGTCTCAACATTGCTCGTGATGTAATCCATGAAGCAATCCATTGAGCGCGGGTTTATCCAATACTCAAATCTCCATTTCCAAGTACTCACGAATGGTTCAGCAATCCAATTGCAATGTCTAACTCCTTAGACAATCTATTACCAATTCATGACAGTCTTACTTCACACTTACTCCCTTAAAGTGTAATCGACTGTGGATATTTGAATAATCCAATTATTCAGGAAGTAAAACATGCAAAATGAAACACAATGATAAAGTACTGACAAGAGTAGTGAACCATAATAAATCTCTATTATTAAATCACAAGAGTCAAATACAATACATTGTTACAAGTTTCGAATCTATCTAATTACTAAAACTTATATCATCTCTTAATCCAATGCTCCTAGCATGCTGATTATGCTTAATCCTACTCAGAGCCTTTGTCAAGGGATCTGCAGGATTATCTTCCGATGATACCCTCTTTACAAGGAGGTGACCTTCTTCTACCCTATGCCTGATGTAGTGGTACTTTCTGTCGATATGTCTGGACTTTCCATGATCTCGCGGTTCCTTTGTCAAGGCGACCGCACCTTCATTATCGCAGAACAGTTCCAAGGGCTCCTGAATACTCGGGACTACTCCAAGGTCACCGATAAAGTTCTTCAGCCAAGCCGCTTCCTTTGACGCTTCACTTGCTGCTATGTACTCTGATTCGCACGTGGAATCAGCCACTGTTTCTTGCTTGGAACTTTTCCAAGTAACTGCTCCACCGTTCAAAAGAAATACCCAGCCCGACTGAGACCGACCACTGTCTCTATCCGTCTGAAAGCTGGCATCTGTATATCCTTCAACTCTCAAGGTATCACTGCCACCGAGGACTAACACCATGTTCTTTGTCCTTCGCAGATACTTGAGTATATTTTTCACAGCTATCCAATGCGCCCTTCCAGGGTTACCCTGGTACCGACTGACCATGCTTAAAGCAAAAGCCACGTCAGGGCGAGTACACGTCATAGCGTACATGATCGATCCCACAGCCGTATGGTACTCGACTCATCTCAGCTATTTCCTCGTCTGTACTCGGACTTTGAGTCTTACTCAATTTTGCATTACTTTGGATAGGCAGCTCTCCCTTCTTGGAATTTTCCATACTAAACCTCTTTAGTACCTTATCCAAGTATGTACCCTGACTGAGTCCAATCAGTCTCTTCTTCCTATCTCTCAATATTCTAATCCCAAGAATATAGGCAGCCTCTCCTAGGTCCTTCATGGCGAAACATTTCCCAAGCCAAGCCTTAACATCTTGCAAGGTTGGAATATCGTTTCCCATGAGCAGTATGTCATCGACATACAGCACCAGAAAGGTGACTATACTCCCACTAGCCTTGACATATACGCAGGACTCATCCTCGCTCCTAGAGAAGCCAAACTCTTTGACTTTCTCATGGAAACAAAGATTCCAGCTGCGAGAAGCTTGCTTCAATCCGTAGATTGATCTCTCAAGCTTACACACCTTATTAGGATACTTTGCATCGACGAAACCCTCTGGCTGATTCATGTAAACATCCTCAGTCAGCTTCCCATTAAGGAAAGCGGTTTTGACGTCCATCTGCCAAATTTCATAGTCATGAAATGCAGCTATGGCCAGCATAATCCTAATAGACTTTATCTTAGCTACTGGTGAGAAGGTCTCGTCATAGTCAACCCCTGGGGTTTGAGTAAAGCCCTTCGCAACCAGTCTTGCCTTGAAAGTGTGTACCTTTCCGTCCATGTCTGTCTTCTTCTTGAAGATCCATTTGCACCCGACTGTCTTTCGACCCGGTACATTGTCAACCAAGTTCCAAACTTGATTGTCATACATGGACTTGATCTCGCTATCCATGGCCTCTTTCCACTTGGCAGACTCAGGGCCCGCCACTGCTTCCTGGTAGTTAGCTGGTTCATCCAAATTTATCAGTGTCCTATCACTGACAAAAGTGTCCCCATCCGAAGTTATATGGAACCCATAAAACTCGGGTGGCATGCTAACCCTACTAGAACGCCTAAGAGGTAAGGATACATCTGTCGGGCCAACAGGAACTTCATCCTCATGTTGGTTGCTAGTTTCTCCTAAGGTTGCGTCATCTGATGACTCTTGAATTTCTTCCAGATCAATGGTACTCCCACTGTCCTCTTTGAATACGAGCTCTCTCTCTCGAAAGACTGATCGTCTAGCTACAAAGACCACGTCCTCGCTCGGTCTGTAGAATAGATATCCAAAGGACTGTTTGGGATAACCAATGAAGAAACACCTTTCGCTTCTGTCTGCGAGTTTGTCTTGAGTCTCTCGTCTAACGAAAGCCTCACAACCCCAGACCTTGATATGTGCCAACGAGGGAGCTTTCCCCGTCCACATCTCATGAGGTGTTTTCGCAACCTTCTTAGTTGGGACAAGATTGAGGATATGGGCGGCAGTCTCTAAGGCATACCCCCAGAAGTGAATGGGAAGTGAAGCTCGACTCATCATGGAACGAACCATGTCCAACAGGGTTCGGTTGCGCCTCTCTGCAACACCGTTCAACTGTGGTGTCCTGGGAGGTGTCAACTGCGAAACTATTCCACATTCCTTTAGATAGTCTAGGAACTCGATACTTAGATACTCTCCGCCTCTGTCGGATCTGAGCATCTTTATCTTCCTGCCTAATTGATTCTCTACTTCGTTCTTAAACTCTTTGAACTTTTCAAAGGTGTCCGACTTGTGCTTGATCAAGTAGATGTAACCGTATCTACTAAAATCGTCGGTAAAAGTCACGTAGAACCGCGTGCCATCCTTTGTGGTTGATCTGAATGGACCACACACATCCGTGTGAATAATGTCCAATAGACCCTCACCTCTTTCAAAAGACCCTTTGAAAGGTGATTTAGTCATCTTGCCCAACAGACAAGATTCGCATACATCATCCGACTTGAGGTCGAATGATTCCAACACTCCATCCTTTTGGAGTTGGGCGATGCGTTTCTTGCTGATGTGCCCGAGCCGACTATGCCACAGACATGCCTTTTCCACGTCACTAGTAGAATCAATATAATTTACACTTTGTCCTAGATTGTCAACACATTTCACAGTTTCATACACACCATTACAAGGATAAGCAGTAAAATTCAAAATACCATTTTTGAAAACAGAAATAGATCCAATATTATTGTCAAAAGAAAAATGAAATCCTTGTCTGAATAATGCGTGAAATGAAATAATATTTCTTGCCATTTCTGGCGAATAGCAACAATCTAATAAATCTAAACAAACTTCACTACTAAGCACTAAACTATAAACTCCAATCTTGGTAACAGGGGACGATCTCCTATTGCCCATGATCAAGTTCAGTCTACCGTGCTCCACTTCCCTGCTTTCCTTTAGGCCCTGCATATCAGACAAATGTGAAAACCACATCCTGTATCAAGGACCCAAGAATTAGAAGATGGTGAGTTTTTAGAGATAGTGTATATACCTGCTGTCGATGGCTTTACTTTCCCATCCTTGACATCCTGCAAGTATTTGGGGCAGCTTCTCTTCCAATGGCCCTTTTCTTTGCAGTAGAAACAGTTTGCTTCATCGGGGTTGGCCACACAAGGAATTTGGGAAGTCTTGGTTCTCGAGCCATTACTGGATGACCCGGCCTGAACCTTTTCTCTCCAATTTTGCTTAGGAGGGCCCTTCCTTTTCTTTCCTTTGCCACTTCCAATGGCTAGAACGGGCTGATTAACCGAGGGTACACTTTTACCCTTCATCCCGTCCTCAGCTACTCGAAGCATGCGATGCAACTCAGCCATATTAGCCTGATTGTTGTTCAATTGATAAGCCAGTCTGAACTGGTCATAAGAACTCGGCAACGAGTTAAGCACTATGTCAACGGCCAACTGTTCCGGTACAGGCATCGCAAGCTTTCTAAGCCGCTCCACGTAACCTTGCATTCTTTGCACATGAGTGCAGATGGACTCTCCATCTTTGGGTTTGCTGTTCGTGAAGTCCTTGACTACTTCGCACCTTTCGATGCGCTCTTGCTTGCGGAACTTTTCCGCTAGCTCCTTGTGCATCTCATAGGGCCAGTAGTCTTCGTATATTCTCTGCAATTCGGGGTTCATTGTGGCGATCATGATGCAGGCCACTTTGGTTGCATCATCAGTATGTTTTTGGTACGAGGCAATTTCCTCGGGAGTAGCAGTTTCGGGGTCGACATCGACAAGCTCGGTCTCGAGAACATACTCTTTGTTCTCATACCTCAGAGCCATCTTGATGTTTCTAATCCAGTCATTATAGTTTGTCCCGTTCAATTGAACCCTGGAACATAGTGAGAGGATTGAGGGAACACTGGAGTTTGATTGGGGAGCGGATTGATCAGCAGAAGACATCTATAAAAGAAGGTAAGTTTAATTAGATACTTGTCGGTCCTTATAATAACCCAATATAAAATAAGGCTAGGATCCAACTATAACAATTTGCAACATAGAAGAGGGATGCCGTAATCTATAAGCAAATTTTATAAAGGTAGGCGAATGACGATTCAGCCGATTCCACCGCGGAAAAATAATCTTATTATAAATGGAATTCCTAGTTTCTTATGAGATTTATTGAACTGTTCAATAGCATGTTTAATCTCGGATATGCCCCACCGTTTGTGACTGGGATGCCGAGGATCACAAACCGGGTGTGAATAACCATGCAAATTTAGCTTGGTGCTCTCGGGATCCATTATCATCTCAAATTGATGTGCCGGTAAACCACACACGCTCCATCAACAATGATAACACCCGAGACACCCATTGCCACTCTTTATGAACCCCTATTGGTGTGCCGGTAAACCACACACGCTCCACCAACGTTTCATAAAGTGCAATGTGCAATTTCATGGGGTAGCATCAAATTCACATTTTCCTAAAGTAACTAGATTGGGATTTGTTTTAGGGTTCTAGTACTTTCAATTATAGCATTATACTTTTAAGAGGCTTAGCGGTTCTATCATACCCGTTCGGCTAACGACACTCGACTGACCAGGAGAGCGGTGGGTAAGAGTAGATACCCATTAGACTAACATTTTATAGTCAGTCGCCTTATACCCTCTTTATAGGACAGTTTTGTGAATGAGGCTTACTAGCGGTAGACTAACCAATTTTCTTATACATATTAAATTAACTTTTAATTTTAAATATATATAAGATATATTTTAATCTCATTAAAATATCTTAGAATTAATTAAATTCTAATTTTCTCAAATTATTCTAATTTTCTTGAAAATTTTAATTAATTCTTAAAGCAGATTTAATTTGCCTTTAATTAATCAATTAATTAAATTAATTAAATCTAGATTATAGATTACTAAATTAATCAAATTAATTAATCTATAAATGCCCCATGAATTTCGAAATACACATGCCAATAATAAGGGTTCAAGTTATTTTAGTTTATTCAGTTACCAAAAATAACAACACACAAATATGGCAAGCAAATCAAGCATTCAAGGGGGACCAAGGGAGGGTGGCGGCTAGGGTTAGGAAACCCTAGCCTTGGGATCGATTTTGGCCTCCTCCCAAGGGTTAATTTTCGCCAATAACCCTTAGGCACAAAACAATTCAAGCAGTTCATAATCAAACACAAGAAAACAAGCCAGGCTCTGATACCACTGAAGGGTTTCTATGCAATCAATGAACACAAAATAACCTAAGGTTCACATGCAACCCTAATATTGATCTATGTTTTCTTCTATGAAGATTAGAACTAAGAACCTAAAGGATACAATTCAATTCTAAAGAAGAATCAAGAAAAACCAACCTTAGATCTTATGATCCTTTTAAGCAGCAGCAAAATTATCCTGCCTCAGATGAAAGTCACACCCAGGTGATGGAAGAATCAGTCCAGCAGAGTAAATCCAGAGAGAAGATGGCGTGAATATGAGGTGCCAGGGGGTTCCTTTTATAGCCTCCAAGGGTTACACCTGAAACCCTAAGGAGCCTCCAACTGGACAAGGCTTTTGACTACTTGGACCAGGCTTACCAAACCCTAATTAGGGTTTCGCCAATCCCTTGGAGGAGCCTCCAAGTTTGCGCCACTTTTGGTCCCTGGTTTTTCCTGGCCAGTTATTCAACTATTGAATAAATGCCAAACCAGTCCCTGCACCTTTTAATTAATTAATTTAATCTCCAAATTAAATCCAATTAATTCTAGATTAAATCTTAATTAATTATTATAGTTTCTAATTAATATATTAGCACTTAAATATATTAATAAACCATATATATATTTTCTATTGATTTATTATACGATTAATAAATCAACTATTCTCTCTACTGAACTATCTTTCCTCCACCCATGAGGGCAACCCAAATGGACTTTGCTTTTAATCATAAGATAAAAGTTCAATTACAAGTCATGGCTTAGACACCTAATCCAACAACATGGACCGTGGGGTATGGGAGAAAACTATTGATGAGCTGTTTCTAAACCCAAAATACATACATCAATCTAGAGTAAATAGTTGTAATAAAAAAAAACAAAAGTATGGGAGTAATCATGGCACTTCATCTATAGCGCAAAAACGATATGAAGAAGTAAGTTCTTCAAAATATTATTAGTATTACGTATTGAATTGTTAAAACTTCCGAAATTCTACTAATAGTTTTATTTTATAGGAGAAAACAAATCCAAATGAAGCAAGTTTAGTGCGTGGGTGGCAAAAAAGGCATATGAAGAACGGGAAGTGGTGTAACCAAAAAGCGGAAGATGATTATGTAAGTGATATTCAATTTATGCAATAGTTTTAGTTTGGGCATTTAATTTTCTATTTATGATTGTTTCTTTTTTACTTAAGTTGGACAAATATATAGGATTGTTTCTTTTTAACTTAACTTGGATATTAGTTTTTTTCTTTAAGTTTTAGTTTGGGCATTTAATTTTCCGTTTAGGCCTTTTAATTTTACATCATTTTACTTATTAATTCTTGTACAAATAATGTAGGGGAAGATCTTGGTGGAGTTAGTGGGACAACGACAAGTTGTTGGATCATCTTCGGTGGATGAGGCTATTGTGCTAAGAAATGCTCTCGGGGAAGGTCGTTGTCACAATCGTGGGGTTGGCCGTAAGCTAAAATGTGTATCTCGTTACTCCCATCCTAGTCAAACCACTCAAGGTGCATCTTCAACATCTACAATTACCACAATGGAAGAGAAGATATTGGGTATGCAACAAGTGATGGGAATGATGTATCACAACATGCAAGAAATGCAAAAAGCTCTAATAGCTCAAAATCCTAACTACCAACCACTGATGCCGTTCAATGACCCAACACTAGGATTTCATCAGTTTCGAGAAACAAATGACGAGGAAAGTACTAGCGATGAGGAGTAATTTTACTTTTTAACACCACGAATTCTTATTAAATCGGCTGTTAACATTTGATGTAAACAATACATTGACCGGTAATCGGGTGTTAATTTTTGATGTAGCTTTGAATGGTTTTGATTTAATGGATAGTAGTATATTTTTGCACAAAATCTACAAATAAATAAAAAAATGTTTTGGTAGAAAATCTGGTTTTGGGACAAAATTTGAAAAAATAATAAAAATGGTTTTTTAGCACTCTAGAAACAATAATTTGTTTCTGTAGAAAATGCTGTAGGAACAATACCTTGTATTATATTGAAACCAAATTTTGTTTCTATAGGATTTTTAAACTAAATGTTCCGTTCCGTAACTTTAAGAGAGGATATTAATTTAATAAAAGAAAATAACCTATAGGAACAAAAGTTTCGTTTCTACAGAAGAGGCGCACCTATAGTAACGAGGCTATAGAAACAACCTCTATACGAACAAAATTTTGTTTCTAAAGCCTATAGCAACAAAATTAGGACATTTAGGAACAAAAAAAAATTGTTTCTGTAGGTAACTTTTCTTGTAGTGACCTAACTAACCTTTTTCAGTTGGTGGTCTGCCTGTTCTTCCTCTACGAGGGTAGGGATACTCCGACGACCCTCCAATAACTGGGCGCACGTTCTCCTCGTCATCAGGATTTCCCAAGTCATTATACAATGCGTAGTCGTAAACCCTGTCCCATTCCTCAAGAATCCCAGTTCCATTTCCCCTCAAGATTGCCAACTCTTCCTCTCGGTAAGGACGTAACAATGTTGGTGTCTCACCAGGAAGATATGCCTGCGCCAACTTGTCTTAAAAATAGAAACTTGAACCTCAAATTTTGGACATATATATGAAATACGGATATCATCATACCTTATTGGCAAAGAATATGCGATCTTTGGTGTAGTATTTGGCGGGGTACACCCATGAGTTACAAACAAAATGGACTTTTCCATGACCAGGTACATTTTCGAGAGTGAGTGTCATAAGATAAAACTCACTGTGGTGAAGGTTTTTTACCAGAAAGGCCCCTGGCAGTTCAATCTCTTCATCCCAGTCAAATATGACTTCATATGTGGATTCCCCGACGGTGAGAGGGGTAATGGTGCTAATCCAGTCCTCCATGATTGCTGGTTTTCCAAGCATCCCTCTCGATGCTTTTTCTATAACAAAAAACATATAAACTTGATCAAAATTTATTTAAATTTGTTTTCAAGTAAAAAAATATAGTACATTAATAAACTAATGCAATTCAAGGGTCAAAACGTATGCATATACAAGTGATTTAAGGTGTTCGTTTTGATGACTCATTCAATCCGATCTAATAAAGTGAATCAAATTTGTCGGTTTACAAAATATGGATCCGAATAGTGCAACAAAAATCAAATTCGATCTAAAGCAACCAAATTATAATATAATCTGATCTGATCGATTTTTACAATTTAGTTTTCATTAGTTATGCATTTTAAAAAACATATAACTAGAATATTAACAAATTTGAGTTTTCAAGTTTCAATGGACATATTCAAATCTCTTGTTGCTTTAGTTAACTCTATTAAGGAAAATAAGTAAAAATAGTTTAGTTGAGAATTAAAACTTATAAAAAGCTATTAATAAGAAACATTATGATATAATATTATGCATTTGAAAACTTTTGAGAAAAAAAAAAAAATTATATATATATATATATATATATATATATATATATATATATATATATAT
The DNA here is from genome assembly GCA_023525715.1 of Cichorium intybus. Classification (NCBI taxonomy): domain Eukaryota; kingdom Viridiplantae; phylum Streptophyta; class Magnoliopsida; order Asterales; family Asteraceae; genus Cichorium; species Cichorium intybus. The sequence continues at coordinate 99,517,106 of CM042012.1, forward strand.
ATATATATATATATATATATATATATATATATATATATATATATATATATATATATATATATATATATATATATATATATATATATATATATATATATATATATATATATATTAGGGTTTTATATGGGCTACAGTTTCTAATATAGTTAAAAAATAACCTCATTAAATTGATAAATATATATGAAAAATTATAAATGAATAATTAATAAATGACATGATGTTTTTTCGAACTATTTAGTTATTTATTCAGAATTTGAAACTGATCCTAAATGTAAAATAATAATTTAATTTTGCTACAAACCAATCAATAAATTCAAACAAATATACTCAAATTGTCCAATGACAATTTGAATATATATATATATATATATATATATATATATATATATATATATATATATATATATATATATATATATATATATATATATATATATATATATATATATATATATATATATATATATATATATATATATATATATATATATATATGGTAAACAATTAAACAAACTAAAAAAAAAACCTATAATCTAGGAAACTCCCCATTATAATCGACAGTTCCTTTTCTTCCATCCCTATGTAAGCACAACTTAACCGGAAAATATGATCACGGTACTCAAAGGTCCATGGACTCGAAGTTTCAGCCTACGCCTACGGGATTAAAGCCACAAAAATTCATCACAGCTCATCAAGGTCCAAAAGATACATGAGTTCGTGACTGGTATGATTTTGATTTAGATGCAGTGAGAAAGAGGGATTCGTGACGGAGGAAGACAGTGAGTTGTGGGATTCGAGAGGTGGAAGTGATGGGGGGACGAGAAATTTGTTTCAATCGAAATAACCCATTTGGTATTTCTCAAATATGTCATTGACGAGTGGAGGTGCGGTGTGTGGAGGAGGAGCAGGTGGTCGATTGGCATCATACAAAGAAGGGGAACTGGAAAAACCTAATTGGACAGGTCAAAGCCATTCTTCAAGAATATGTAGCATATATTGTTTATTTCTTTTCATATTCTTCAATAATGACCTGTAGGGAAGAATGTACAATTTTTGTTATTTTAGTTTGGCAATTTTTCTTATTTTAGTTTGGCCTTTTTACAAACTTATTTTTGAAGAATATAGTTAATGTGGTACTCTTTTTTTTCTTGCATATTCTTCATGAATGTAGTATATATAGTAATTTTTTTTACATATTCTTCAACATTGTATTAAAAAGTGGAGGCTTATTAAGGTTATTCTTGCCATCTAAGATCGAGTATTATCAAAAGCAAGAAATCACTTATAGACATTATGTGCTTTATACTTGAAATTTACAAACTAAACCTATGTATTCTTCAAGAATATCTCATACACTCAATTATGATTACCATTCTTCAAGAATCTTGCATACACTCAATATAAGTACTTGTTACATTCGTTTATTTTTATGCTTTAATATGGATATATTTTCAGTTTTATTGAGTTATTAGAGAGTGTTTGTGTCGTCATTTAAACATAAAAAAATTTAAAATTAATTTAAAATATTAAAATATTAAAATATTAAAAAATGACCGCCAAGAGCGATTAATCGGCCGCCAAGACCGATATTTGATCGATTTTTACAGCAAACTGTCAAGCTGGCCGATTATGCCTAATCGTAATCGGTTGAATACCGCCAAACGATTAATCGGCCGCCAAAGTCTATTTGTATTGATATCTTAAAAGATACTTATGAATTACAATTAATTGAATAATTGTTAATAAAATATAGATCAATTAATATATTAATTGGTGTGAACCATTTTTATAGAAGCTTTCTTTTGAAGATAATTGGAAATATTGATTTGACATAAGTTGCATCTTTAATAAGAGCTTATTTGATACATTGTATATTAATAATAAACTTTAATAAGAATTATTTATTTATTTATTTAAGTGAATTGTTTTTTGGATCAATTATACAAAATGGTTAGATTCTACTTTATGATTATTATGATTATTGAGTTTAATATTTTGCCAAGTTAACCCAATTTATTAAAAATATTTTATTTTATTTATTGTTTTATTAAATATTTAAAGCTTTATTAGTTTTTGACTAGTTATTGTTTATCATTTAGTATCTAATATTAAATATTAAAGTAGTATTGATCATTTAGAATTTTTATCATTCTTTGTTATTATAACCAACGTTGATAAAATCGTGATCCTGATCATAGGATCGTACAATCCAACAATCTCACATAGATAAATCGATCACAATCCTACTTGGATTGTTATTGGGTAAGATCGATCTAGGATCCTATGATCGGATCGTAAGATTGTAGGATTGTTATCCTTTATTTTATTTTATTTTTAAATTCTAATATTTTGTCTTGTACTTGCTAAATGAATAGAATACGAACCCAATAAAACTCATTATGAATTGTTTATTGACAAATGATGTATTGGAGATGTATTTTTCATGTTTTTAACTATTTATTATTAACTGATGGTCAATTGATGTAGGGGAAATGTAATTTTTATGCTTTAAAATGCTTTTAGCAGGATCTTACAATATTATTCGATATTACGTTAATGATTTTGTGAAACGGAAAACGATATTTATATAAAATCTCGATCTTTACAACCTATATTATAACTATAAACAAAATAATTTTATAATTTTTTTATTAAAAAATGACCCGACATTTTTTCTTATTCAATATTGTAATATATTTGGTATTTAAGGTTATTTTCAAGTAATTCTTATTTTATAAAGGTTATATATGTTTATAAATAATAAATTATAAAATGGTGTTTTATAAAATATATCTAAAAGGGTAATTTGTTAATTGAATTAGAAAACTAGAGGAAATAATCAATAATTGGCGATGAATTAAGTTAAAAATATTTTATTTAATAAATTTAATGGAAATATATGAGACAAGGATATATATATATATATATATATATATATATATATATATATATATATATATATATATATATATATATATATATATATATATATATATATATATATATATATATATATATATATATATATATATACTATCCTAATAAATAAGTAACTCAAAGCCACATGTCATCTCCTCATTGAATTTGCCACATGTCATTTTCTCATAATTTTAAATTTCTTAAAAAAAACTAATTGGTTTGAAACGTTTCTAACTTCTTAATGATCGGTTTAATTATCATTCAATTTCAGAATTAATTGTTATCATTCAATTTCAAAATTAATTGTTTTTTAATATCATATTAATTTTTAATATGTAGAATGATTTGTGAGACAATAGAGTGACAATTGACATCATAATATTTTGAAAAACGATTCCAATCATAATAGTGAATTTGATTTTAGTACCGGTGACATTCTCATAATAAATTATATTTGTCTAAATACAATGTCGTAATAGTAAAAATCAAAAGCAAGATGTCACACAAACAAATTTCTTATGTAAAATTATTAATGTTTAGATATTCTTAATTAATATTTTTTTGTATCATCCCGTGTAATACACGGGTCTTACAACTAGTATATATATATATATATATATATATATATATATATATATATATATATATATATATATATATATATATATATATATATATATATATAAAGTTAGGATCAAATGTGGATCATAAGTATTGTGTGAATGTGTGACAAAATCGTAACCATTAGATTAAAAGAATGAAATGCTGTGATCAGAGGATACACCTTATTATCATGGGATATCACTTACTATATAATTTGACTTAATTAATTATAAGGGCAAATATGACATTTTATTAGGAGAGATAAATGAAATATTACCTACAATTTAGGCAACTAAGTCAAATTAATTAATTGAAATCAAATCAAATCTAGGATTTTATTTAAATATTTTAAATTGAATCATATTTTTTAAGAATACGACTTTCATTCAACATGTTTTAATATTTTTCCAGTTAATTCTAACGTATTTTTGTTTCATTCTTAAAGAATATGACTACATTCATTAGATTTTTTAGAACGGATAAGAATCACTTTAATAGTTCTTATTCTTTAAGAATTTAGAGTTAAGAGTTCTTGTTTAGATTTCGCTTAAACATTTCGCTTAACAGATCTCGGTTAGAATTCTTGTAGAATTTAGATTTTAGAATCACTTTATCATACCTCATTATTTAAGAATGACACATAATTATATAATAATAGCATTTAACAAACACTTTGATACTATTTTGTGAGAATGAAAACATATCTCATTCTTTAAGAATTCTAACTAATTCTATAAGAATAACATTTAACAAAAACTATGATTATACTATTCTCTAAGAATGAACAAGACACTCACATGTTGGAGTTAGAATATTAAGGGGTGGGTAGTGCCAACATGGGAAAGTTTAGGGGCAAGATTATCATTTTTGGAAATCAAATTAATTCTATCAGAAGGCATATCGGGCTGATGAAGAACAGAACAAGTGTAGCGGTGGCACACCTGCACTCGACAATTAAGAATGCCGATGAGATATCGATGATTCAAAATGGGAAGATAGTGGAGAAAGGGACATATTTAAGTATTGTTGAGAATGAAAATCGGCCAGGTTCACAACTGCTACAGATATCTATCGACTACACCTTTAAAATTGTCATAAACCCTACTACAGATGCGACTGCTGTTGATTCCCTCCGCCGCACCTCTGTACCTCTAACAACTCCAGATCTCATGAGTTGGCGGTCCTCTCATTGAGCATTATCTGCCGTAAGTTGTGATAGATTTTTGGTTTGAGCATCATTGGTGTTCCATCTCTACGAACACGTCTTTTGTGACTTCTTATTCTTTCTTCTTAATAGAAGCTTCAATTCATCATCAAGATAGAACGATGAGGTGTCAGCATTTAACATTGTATTCCCTTCTTCTCTGTCATATACGCAAGATCAGAGTTGTATTTCATCTCCAACCACATACTGTCACTTATCTCTGTATTATGAAAAACCTCCTTTCCATATTCTCCACCATATTCCGTTGATGATTTAGGGTTGCTTTTAATAAGAAAAAATGTGGGGTGATAGAATTGTGGTGGTCGGGTGGTGTAAAGGTGGTTATGCCGTAGAAGATAATCACAATTACATAGGTTTTCCATAAATATAGCCTTTATATTTGGATATTCATTTAATTGCCAACAAATTATTGGTTTGTTATTTTAGGATAAAATTTTTATTAGTTAGAAAATTCCGAAATTAAATATTGTGTGAAAATTGAATTGTCAAAAATGTCCTTTAAAATTGATTGACTGAAATTGTCTCACACATTCACACAATATTTGCTCTCTACATATGAACCTATATATATATATATATATATATATATATATATATATATATATATATATATATATATATATATATATATATATATATATATATATATATATATATATATATATATATATATATATATATATATATATATATATATATATATATATATATATATATATATATATATATATATATATATATATATATATATATATATAGAGTTAGTATTAAATACATTTGCTAAATATTGTGTGAATCTAGGACCAATCCTGAACCATTAGATTGAAAAAATCAAGGGCTTAGATTTAGTGGCATTTGTGTAATTAAAATGAAAGAATTAAATAAAAATAATTAAAAATATCCGGTTAAGGGCATATTAGGCATTTCTATATACCTATAAATAAGGAAACAATATAATTTTCAAATCAATTTGAAGATCGAAACAAAAATTACGGACCGTCTTCTCAATTTGGGTTCCATTACGATTTTTACCGTGACGATTGGAATAAAAGCTAGCATAAAAACGATTTATGGGAATGAAGAACGATCATCACTTGGAATTCTTGCAATTAAGAAAAAAATAAGCGATTACCATCCATTCTCTAAGAATGATTAAATAACATGCAAACAGACTCAAGGAATTAGGTACAATATAACATATACACATCCATTCTCTAAGAATGGCCTAAGCTACATAGTAACTAATCCCATTCTCTAAGAATGACTTATACTTCATGGTACAAAAGAGCTATTAGCAAAAAACGACACCAAATCAACATCTGTATCTTCACAGTATGGAAAGCCCCATCATTTGAGAATGACCCATTCTATGAGAATGAACTTGAACCATTCTCATAGACATTCTCTGAGAATGATTTATAACAAAAGCGACACCAAATCAACGTCTGTATCTTCACAGTATAGAAAGCCTCATTCTATGAGAATGCATCATTCTCTGAGAATGCCCCATTCTTTGAGAATGAACTTGAACCATTCTTATAGAACGCCTCTCCAAAATCCAGAAGAAAAAAAAAAGCGGAGATGAAAATTTTTTGACGAACAGTTGTACCAGGTTCCGATCGATTAATTTGGCGAATTTTATACGAGGTTCCGATCGATTAGCTCTTTTTTTGCAATTGCCTCTCCAAATCACCGTCTCTCTCTCTCTGCTTTGCGACTTCTTCGAGGATTGTAATCGACGTTGTTTGGTGGCCGGCGGCACCAAGTGAATCTCACCTAGACATGGATGTGGAAATCGACCACAATCGGATGCATGGTAGAGGCTCCGTCGGTGGTGATTTTAGATGCTGTGGTTCGATTTCAGGCGATAAAAACCGAAGAAACAGCCGCACCGCCGCTGCCGGCGGCGGCGATTGCTGACGAAGGGGTAGTCGGTAAATCGTATGGACTGTAATCGGAGAAGATGGAATCAGAGGTTCGATTTTGGGATGAATTTTACGGTTTGGGTAATGGCAGATCTAGGGTTAGCAATTCCTTAATTATAGGCGTAATATCAATTTGTTTACAAATTCCCAAATTGCCCCCATTAAATGATTGGCCCAGAATTGGTCCTACAATCACACATTATTTAGAAAATGTATTTGAACCTACATCTATATATATATATATATATATATATATATATATATATATATATATATATATATATATATATATATATATATATATATATATATATATATATATATATATATATATATATAAATATATATATAACATATGAGATGGATTATTATATATGCTCTTAAAAACTAATCATATTAAACTGGTGTTAATCATAACTATAATTGAGTTGGTATAAATTATAAAAGCAAATTCTTAAATTGACTCCCTACTATTTTTCGTACATATCTTTAGAGTATCCATAATAGAGAAGTTTTTTGAAGGAGTTTTTTCATGAAAATGTTGAAGTGATAAAGCTTATTATATCTCCCACAATAGAAGAGCTTTACACATTGCTTTTATGATATATTTCTATGTGTTGTTTAGTTTTTAATAGTTGAAAAAATATTGGCCCACATTATAATTGAAAAAACTCGTATGAAAGGCTTGTAAATTAGAAAGCAAAGTGAAAAAGCTTTGATTTGAAAAAGCTTCCACTATAGCGTTTTCAAAATTTAAGAGCTTTTTGGTTGAAAAAGCTATGAAGAAGCTCATATTGTGGATGCTCTTGAAGTAATTTCTTAATTTGTTTCGATCACGTTTTATTGATAAGATTGACCACAATCTTCTTGTAAGCCTCTGTTTAAATTTTGTCAATCCTATAAAATTACTTAACCATTTCGCCATCCCTACATGTCGTCGTCGGCCCCCTTGTAGCCTCTTGATTGCATGCCTGCTTCTCGGCTTCTTTCTCCCTCAACTTCCCTATTCTTGCCCTTTCCACCTTCCCACCACAACCCACCTTGGTTTAGGAGGTGTTTGGGAGTGCTTATAAAATCAACTTATTGACTTTTTAGAATTTTAGAAAAGTCAATATGAGTCAATAAGCAGTTTTTAATAAGTAAGAGCATCCATACTTATATTACTTATTGACTTTTCTAAAAAAGAAATTATATTTCCTCCTACTCATCCTCATACCAATGTTAAAAAGTGACAAGTGTTTTAAAATATTATTATTTTTATTAAATATGACACTTGTCATTATTTAATGTGAGTAAGTATCAGGAAAAGTTAGGAGAATACATAATTTTGGGTGCTACTATACATACACCCTATATACACATTATATAAAAGTCAAACTATTTTTAACTAATCATATTTACTTTTTCCTAGTTTCAACAAATCAAAAGAGCTTGACTTTGAATAAATATGTATATAAAATAAAAATGGGATATTTATTTAGTGATTACCATAATTTCCTGTTCTAAAAATCTAAAAAGTTAATAAACTGATTTTATAATCGCTCCCAAACACCCATTAGTTATGTTTCTTTAATATATAACTAAAATTTATCTCAAAGCCCTCGTTCTAGGATGATCGGAGCCTAATAATCTCAAATTTCAAAGACAATGATAGGTTCTAAGGTAGTTTTAATTTGGAAGGATCAGCTCTGTAACCCTTTTCTATTAATGCCCCAATAATAACCTACTTTAACGTGTGGTAAAAAATGAACGTACCTATTGACATTCATATCATGTAATTAATTCTATCAATAATCGCTATTAAAACCATTTGGCGATGGAAGGAGTCAAATGTTTGGTAGAACGTTATTTTAAAGAATTATGAGAAGTCATACCAAGAATTAAAATTCCTTGAAAAAGGTGTAGCAGGTTTATGAATACCTATGAAATAAGATAGGTTTAAGTGTCACGTATATGATAAAGAACCTCCATAGCAGCCATTAATAAAAAAAACAAACTAATATAAAAATAAAATAAAATAAAAGCCGTTAACAGAGTTAGAACGTTTATTCTATTAGAAGCCATCAAAAGAGTAGTTGAAAGCAAATTAAACTACCCGTACTTATCGTCATATATATAATTAAAATAGGCTTTCAATTTGATTTAATAGGTTTATAGACAAAATAACATTATTTAAAAAAATGGGCATAGCTAATGATAAAAAAAAGTACGTGTGCTGATGAATTGGAAGTGGTGTATTTAAAATTGTTGAGTGAAAAATGCACAGCTAAACGATGTAAAAATAGTATATTTCACAACCAAGCTTCATTGAAAACATACAATTGTGTGAGCGTTATAATCCGAGTTTTTTTTATATAAACCGACATCAGTTTTGTGATCATTTTGAAAAGGTATGGGTACCGCACATAACAGTAACAAAATTAATAAACCATGCATGGCCGTAGATGTAGTGTTATCCTCCTCCCCTCATTGTGTGGTTAAGGGTAGCAATTCTCGATACAATCCGAAATACGACACAAAAATAAACGGGTTTGGGTTGAGTTTTCTGATCTATCAACCCGTTTATTATATGGGTCGTGTGCGGATTGGTAAATGGTTTTGTGGGTCAATCTGCCAACCCGTTTAATATACTACATTTAAAAATAAAATTTTTAATATTTTTAATTAACTTTACTTTTGATTTAGATTTACGAGTTTATCATTCCCCTTTAGGTTTATCTCTTTGAGTTTTCCTTAATTACGTCTTAGTCTCTTACTCTCTTCAGTGAGTATCTCAGAGCTGTCTGATACGAAACTACAACCCACGTAATCAGGCACATCCCAAGAGAAGACTTAGTCTAGTTGTTAGTTGTCCACTTTGTAGCTAGTTGCATTAATCTAGGACCACGTTTCATTCACGCATGCATGTCCCTTAGTTTTAGCTTACATTGAATCTAGAATCTACATGTATTGTATTCAGTTTTGGAAGGGAAATTAACCAGAAAAATTGCTGCAATAGTCCGTTCTTCTTGTTTCTGTCTTGGAGATTGATCATCTCGAATAGATCGTATCACTGTCTGTGACAGAAATCGTGAACACTTGCACGAAGGCTTTACTCTTCATCTTTAGATGTTCTAGTTGGATTGAAATATGGTTTTTAATTTTTCTTTGGATGTGTTTTCTAGAATTTGGATGTATTAGTAAAAAAAAAATTAGAATTTTCACTGTTTAAACTTTCATGACCCACAAACCCCAATTTGACCCATCAACGTGAATCTGACCCACAAACTCACAAATCCATATAATTAAATGGGTTATACGGGTAGTGTCCAGGTTAAACATATCCTGGTTAGGGTTGAATAAGCTGACACGATTATTTATACATGACGTGTCCGAGTTGGAGTTTTTGACCCACCAACCCGAACCTCACCCAATTGCCACCCCTAGTGGTTATGTTACTCTATCTGAATTCGATGATACAATTTGGTAATAGAAACAACAAGTTGATAAGACGAATCCGCTAGCCTTGAGCCTTTTATGAATGACCGGCATATTTTAGGCCATGCAAAAATCCCCTAGACGAAATAATTTGATGTACTACTCTCGTATAATTATCATATTAAATGGATTCGTTGTCCATGGACTTTAATTCAAATCGAATGGCTGCTATGAATTCATATATGGTTTGACCTGTGTGGTTATTTCCCATTTTTTGTACTCGCGTTTAGATTTAGAATCATTGAAGTGTCATTAATAATGAATTTCATGTTGTTAAGATTAGCAACGTACACTATAATAAAGTAAACATAAAGGCTTAGTGTTTTTAATGAATGCATGTGCCAGAATGATAAGTAAATCAAACCTGAGGATGTACGATCAGCGTGAGTTGCACTTATGAATTGAATGGATACATGTTGGCCTAATAGCTCATGAGCTCGGTCCAAAACTGACGCCCCTAAGTCATTGAAATCGAGGACATTCTTCTTCATCAAAACAACTTTCCCTTTAACGGTGGTCTTACCCTCATAATTCTTTCCCAATACCATGTTTGAAACCTTACGAAGCATATTATCCATGCACGTACACGTCTGTGTATGGTTATCGGCGTCAGTAAGGTGTGCTTTCTTAGTTTCTTTCTTTACTTGATTTTTAGAGATCAATCAACGAAGCATGAACAGATGTATGTATAACGATGTAAGGTTTGAGTTGAAGGTAGAACGTATATATAAGACAAGATGACGCCAATAAGTTGTATTTATAGTCTTATACACCTAACTTATGGACTATGGATTCATGCATGGAAACATTCATTATTCAACAGCTTAAATGCAAGAAATGTCACTCAAATTCTTTTCATTTGATCCCAGTCAATACTCATCTTCTTTTTAAGTTATTTGTCATGCTTTTCGATATATATATATATATATATATATATATATATATATATATATATATATATATATATATATATATATATATATATATAGGGTTAGGTTCATATGAGACCATTATATTTCGTGAGACCGGGAGACGCATTCCTAACCACTCATTTTGGGTTTAAAACAAAAGAAAATTTAAAAATACAAAATAAATGAAAAAAATTAAATTAAAAAATAAAAAAAATTAGCGTTTTTTCATATTCTAGTAGAATATTACACTAATTTGTGTAATATTCTATTAGAATATACAACATCCAGCAACATTCTAATTTTTTTTTGATTTTTCCAGGTTTTTTTTTCGAATTTTTTTTAGATAGAATAAGTAGCGAAAATAAGTAGGAAATTTTTTTTTTGAAAATTCTCATTATTTTAGCCTATTTTAATTTTTTTTATTTTTTGATCTCTAAAATGAGTGGCTAGGATTGAGTCTCCCGATCTTACAAAATTTACATGGTCTCATTTGAACTTATATATATATATATATATATATATATATATATATATATATATATATATATATATATATATATATATATATATATATATATATATATATATATATATATATATATATATATATATATAATGAAACTAAAACTCAAATCAAAATATTTAAAAACTATACTATAAACATAATATTTAGTGAAAGCACACTAGATTTTTAATAAATATAAAATATAATAAATACTATTAATATTTGGTATTGATATACTATATTTTTTAGTTAATAATTATTAAAACGATAAATATTATTTTGTTAAATAAATATTCTAATAATATATATATATATATATATATATATATATATATATATATATATATATATATATATATATATATATATATATATATATATATATATATATATATATATATATATATATATATATATATATATATATATATATATATATATATATATATATATATATGATCGGGTGAGGACTCAAAAATTGGTGAGGACTGCGAAGACAATTTTTAACATTGGGATTGAAAAAATAAGTGGATGAGAGTTAATCTTATTTATCATCAAAATATCGCGTGATGATATGACATGTTGGCAATTATTTGTGAAATTTTGAAAAATTCTGCCGAAGGTTAATTTTTGGAAAGTTAAAATGTAAAAGGAAATAAGAAAAAAAATAAAAAAATTCAGAAGTTTTCACACTTCACGTGCCTTTCCCCCTCTTCTCTCTCTCTGCCACATGTCGCGCAGCCATTGGCTGGACTTTTATTTTTATTTCACATGTTTTGTTTTTCGGTTATAATTTTTTTTTACTTTACAAAAAAAAATTCTAAAAAAAATCAAAGTTCTTAAATTTTAATTCTCTACAAAACGAGCACAATCATGAAAATTTGAAAAAAAAAATATTTTTTAAATTTTTTATTTTTATAAAAAACACAGAAAAAAATATTTTCCAAAAATTATGAAAATTTCAAGGATAATTCTATTCAATATATTAGTGACTTTTGAAAAAGAATTTCTTATAAATAAGGTTTTTAAGTGTTCGTATTTGAATTTTATCAAATATTTTTTTATAAAACACATTGAATTTTTTTTATCCAAAGTCAAAAAAGAAAATAAGATGAATCGAAATATTTATGATTTAAAAAATTTATGATTCAATATTTTATGATACTTAATTTGTTATGATCTAAAAATATTTTGATTCAAATATTTTATGATTATTAATTATATCTTTTATGATTCAAAATTAAATGATTCAAAATATATAATGATCGAAAGTTTGTTATTAACAAAAACTTTATTTAATTAATATATTATTGATTCAAAATCATGTCGATTAAAAATGATATGATCCAAAATACTTTGATTCAAAATATATTGATCCAAAATTTTATGATACAAAAATAATATGATCTGAAAATGTTATGATGTTTAATTTTTTATGATTTAAAACTTTTATACTTGTTAAACATTAAAAACTCGAACCTAAATTTACATCAAAAACATAAAAAGGTAAAGTAAAAAATAAAAAAATAAACCAAAAAATAAAAACAAAAACAAAATAACACTAGTAACTTGAAATATGTAGTAAAAATTTTAAAAATTAAAAAAAAAATAATAAAATAATAAAACAATAAAAAATTTAAATAACAAAAAATAATAAAATAATAATAAAAACGAATAAAAAATAAAAAAAATTAATATATAATAAGTGAAAATCGAGTATATATACATTTTAAAAAATTAAAAAAATTAAAAAAAATTAAAAAAATAAAAAATAATAATAATAATAATAAATTTAAAAAATGAAAAAATCAAACAAAAAGACCCACTTAAATGATGTTCTATGGACGTTCGTCGCAAATGATTAGATTACCAAGTCCGTTTATGTTCCAGGGACGTGCATCGAATGCGATCGCGTCACGTCCAAGTATTGTGTTTGTCGTTTGTGCCCTTGACGAAGTGGGTGGTGGAGAATTGTCCTCGCAGTCCTCACCATTTTTTGAGTCCTCACCGGATCCACACCATATATATATATATATATATATATATATATATATATATATATATATATATATATATATATATATATATATATATATATATATATATATATATATATATATATATATATATATATATATATATATATATATATATATATATATCCTAATAAATAAGTAACTCAATGCCACATGTCATCTCCTCATTGAATTTGCCACATGTCATTTTCTCATAATTTTGAATTTCTTAAAAAATTTGTTTGAATTGAATGTATTTAATGTATTTAATTCTAATAATTCATAACCGAAGCAAGAAATTAGGAACCTATTTATTTAAAGGGTAAATTGCATAAAAGTCATTAACTTTTCCAATTTTCTCGATATTGACATTACATTTTTAATTGTTACAATTAAGTCGTTATGTTTTCCAAAAACTTGCAAAAATGACCATATGACAGGATGGCAATAGTTACCAGGTCATATGGTCAGATTTGAAATTTTTCAAAAAACCTAATGACTTAATAGCAAAAATAAAAAACATAGTATCAAAATCTAAAAATCTAGAAAAGTTAACGACTTTTATGCAATTTATCCTATGCAATTTATACAACTTAATCATTTTACATGCCTCATACGTGTCCAAAAAAGTAAATTTGTTGTTACCTTGGTTTTGTTTATTTTTAAGATAGTATGTTATTACTTTAAGTTAGTACAATGTTTTTAAGTTAGTACAATGTTTGATGTTTAGATGTTCTTATTTAACATTTTCTTTTAATCAACCCGTGTAATACACGGGTTTTACAACTAGTATATATATATATATATATATATATATATATATATATATATATATATATATATATATATATATATATATATATATATATATATATATATATATATATATATATATATATATATATATATATACTATTATCGATTTCATAATTTGTATTTTTTTATATTTTTTTCAGTTTTTTTAAGGTGTCCTTATGAGTCCTCACCGGAACGGGACCCTATATATATATATATATATATATATATATATATATATATATATATATATATATATATATATATATATATATATATATATATATATATATATATATATATATATATATATATATATATATATATATATATATATATATATATATATAAACCAATCAGTACTTAGAAACGGTCAAGGGTAGTTTAGGAATTTTACATTTACATTAAATAATATCTAAATTTAAAATCCTATTACGGTATTATCTCAATCCCTTCGTAATTTCTCTCCTTTCTTTTCTCCTTCACGTACGACTCTTTCTTCCCTCCTTTCTTTACCATCACGATCTAAAACCTGATGACCACTAATCCACCGCCATCATCCAACCACCGTTACCCTACAAGCACAACAGATCTCAACATCGTCAATTGTACCGGCCTTCATCGTCTTCTTCGTCACCTGCCATCATTTTTACAACACCACCATTAGAAACCTTCAGCTTCTCTTTTTTACGACTACTACCGGCCAACACCACCACAATCATCACGTTGCTGCCACCATCATCATAAAGAAACCATTTTCGAGACATAGAGAAAGGCATGTAATGGAAATTAATGGACATATCAATAAAACTTGCAATTGATATTCCAAGGTTACGATTTTCTTCTTCCTTTTATTAGAATACATACGGATGCATAGGATTTGATCATAATACACTTGAAAAGAGAAGTGTTCAGATGTCATTATATAGAATAGATATTCTATGTAACAACCTAAATTTTAATATATGAAATAAGGGCTTTAAGTTAAGTATCTTGATGCTAAAAGGTTTGATGTCCAAACAAGTTAAATGTATGTGGAAGGGCAAAATGGTCAAAGAATGTGAAAATATGGAAACCTGGGTTTTAAGACCTTTTATTAAGTCATAATGAAGTATTATTTCATTTGGAATTTGATTTAAAGACCCGAGGGCTAAAATGGAAATTTGGGACTAAAAGTGAAAATATTAATTGTTAAATTTTAAAATTTTAATATCTAAAAAACTATAAGGATTTGGGAAAAAGTCATCAAGAAGACTTTTATAGATTTGATGCAATAAAAATATAGGAAAAAGATTCGAGTCGTTTGAAGTAATAATGAAGAAGTTATGAATGCGTAAAGTTGGAAAAAGTGCCAAAAATGGCCAAATGGTCATGTTTGAGGGTTTATAACGTAAAATCTGTAAAGATTCAGCCTTAAGTCAGTAAGAAGAATATGTAAAGCTCATTTTCACCTGTCTAACAGAATAAAGGTTGTAAAAATTGGGGATCATATGTTGGAGTTATGGCTATGTAAAGATCGGGAAAAATAAGATGCAAATGCTGAAAATTTATCTAACACTTGGACCAAAGGTATTTTTGCAAACTTGCAATTTATTTGACTGAGTCAAAACTAAATTATATCCATTCTCATTTTTCTTTTTCTAGGGTCTGGTACTTGTCGTGAAGGAGATCGAGAATAGGGAACACATACAATCTGATATGGGTGTGTGTGTGTTCGAGATTGAGACGGGAAAGAGAGAGGTCTGCGAGAGGGGAGTGATACGAGAGACAGAGGGAGATGCGATTAGAGGGTAGAAGGGTCGGAGGAGCAGCTTGCTGCTGCTGTGGCGAATTTCTCACCGAAAAAAGGGGTCAGCGGCAAAAAACCCCGCTGCCGGCGGCGGTAAACGCAAGGTGCGCCGACGGAGAGTCAGTGGGGGCCGGGATTATAACCCATGGTCCGATTCCTTGCTAAAGCCCAACTCAAACTTCTGATTTTATGACGTTGGACAGCAATGGAAGGTATTTTCTCAAACCCTAAGCAAGAAACTTCTGAAATTGTAGGAATTCATGAATGCATGTCAAATTGGTTCAAGAATGAGGTATAATACTTAGAATAAACCCAAAATCAGTTTGAATTTGTGTGAATATTGGTATTACCTTGAATTTATGAACTTATATGACTTAGAAATTGGGGATTTGAAGTATTAATGCAAGAACTGAATCTTAGTAGGAATTTGTGAAGCTTATGTATGAATTATGGAACTTAAAAACATACTCTTTAGATTTTATTATGTATTGGGTTAATAAACATCAAATGAGCGTGTAATTGGTGTTATTGAGGTTGAAGATGATGGATAGTGATTTTGACTTTTTCTAATTTGGTCAAACTTGACCATAAAATGGGATTTTTTAAAGTATACCTAATGTTAAGACATCTTAGTTGATCCTTGTGCCAAAGAGTGATTAAAATCTATTATTTCAATATGCTTAAAGGTTAGAACTATGAAATACAAGTAGACGGTTTTGTTCCTAAAAGTGGTAAATAGTTTTAATATAATAGAAAAGTGACGTTGGTTCACATTTGACAACAAATGTATTTCGTTGCAATGTATGGAATATTCTTAGTAAAATTTCATGAAAAGGAGATGAAACTTAATTATTGGAAATACAATTTATTGAAGTGGTAATATATTGGAAGCACCATGGAATTACAATGAATTAGCATGTAAACGTAAATTAAAGGTTTATAATAGATTATTGGAATTAATAATGAGACAAAACTTTGTAACTGGAATGGAATTGTAAATTCCACTTTTAAGGGAAAATTTTCATTTAAGCAAGAATAGCAAGAAATCAAACATATAATTGAATTATATGGAAGTTATGATATGTTGGAAACATATTGGTGTTATGTGAACGGAAAATGTCACAGGTTTCTAATTTTAGAAACTTTATTGTTATAAATTTGCCAAAATAGTGTAAATGAGCAAAATAAAAGATGTTTTGGCATTTAAACATTGCAGTAAGCTTATAGAAAAAGGTGAAAAATGAAAATGTTGCTAAAATAACTTGGTAGAAATATGAAAATGTCATATTTGGCCAAAATGGGTAAATATGACAAAATAAGTATTAAGCTTTGTTAAGAATGTTTAATCATTGGAATGGAATTAGATAGTGATTATAAGAAATTCAAGAATGATTAGACCATGTTATATGAATAAACATGAATTGTAGTTCTAATCTTTTATTAATTTAATAGACAGTGAAGGATACTTGGAAGCGGTAACAATCTAGAGTTAGTGGATTATCATAGCTAGACATACCTAGCTATCGAGGTGAGTACATGAGGACTTTTCTGAGTACATAGCAACAAGTTTTGTTTTTATGCTAATTGTTTTATGATTAATAGTTTGACAAATGATTTTCAAAAGTTATGCTAAATGCTTCATGAATAATGGTTTCGAAGTGGTTTTAAAGCTTGAATTATTAAGTATTGATTTATGTTGACTGATTGAAATGGTTTGCAAATGATTCTAAAGTTTAAAGTTTTAAAAGTTGTTTTATGCAAAAGTTGTGATGATTTCTATATGATTGAATGATGTTTATGATCGAGACCAACATGTAATGAAATGATAAATGAAATATGAACTAAATGTAAGAAATGTGAAAGACGTCCGGACAAAGATCTCACCCTAATGAGGGGAGTGACACGCCTAGGTCGTCGTGCGGTCAAAAATAAGAGAAATACCTAACACACACTAGTATAGCGGTAGTCAGGGTCGATCCACAGGAGCTTCGTGGTTAGACTAGATGAGAGATTACCAACTAATAGTGTCACAGCTATAGTCGGAGGATCTGGTTTCTATTTCCCTATCACTAGCAAATGAGACAATGATCAAACACTCAAGCCAAGCTAAGCTATGTCCAAATGACCTAGTCACTTTCTGAAATCAGAAGTACATCTCTGAATCAGAAGCAATCAAAGGCATCCAAACTAGCCAAACCAAGCAAAGCATAAACTAACCACTAGTTAAAGTCCTATTGAACAGTTACTAGCCAAGGTTTAATGCTTACCAAATAACCTAATTATCTACTGATTTCAGCTAAGAAAAATAGTCCTAACAAGGTCCAAAACAATATCCAAAACACAATCAATCATCAAAACCAAACACAAACATCCAAACACCGAAAAGCTAAGATTAAATGTAACCAAATGCTTTTCATTCACCAAACTGAATGCCAATCACAAAACAGTAACCAAATGTTTCTAAAATCAGAAACCTAAGTGCTCAAAGTCAGTGGTTGTCACTCCCAAAGACTTTAGCTACAAAACTACTTCCTACTAAAATGAAATTAAATCCAAAAACATAAAATACCAATTGTGAGCTTGCTGAAATGAAATCCTGGAGTCAAAGAGCTTCAAGGTCGATTTTACACCCGGTCTTTGCTAGGGTTTTCGGCTGGAAATGCATCTATTTATACTTGCAAATTTCCCGCAACCGCGCCGCGCAGAAGTGAAATCCGCGGCACGCGTACTTATCTTTTCCCGTTTTCTTCGGCATTTGAATGTGTTCCACCGCCTTAAGCCCGCGTCGCGCATAGTTGATTTCCGCGGCGCGCGTACGAGTTCTCTTGATTTTTCATTCCTTCCCAACTTCTTCCTTTTGCACGCTTTTAGTCCCTGTTTCTATTCTTTTTCTCTAAACAAGTCCTGGCACGAAAAGTGAGAATACCCAGACATATTTGATATAATTTTATCAAGAACAGGGCTCAACAACGCCTAAAATACTTGATATCACTAGGCGTTGTCAAACACCCCACACTTGTGCCTTGCTTGTCCCCAAGCAAGAGAGTTTTTAACAAATTATAATAAAGAATCAAACAATTTCTGATTATGTTCAGTTTCAAAGTTTATTGCTCTTTTGAGTTAGAGTGGAATAGTTTGCGAAAACATAATTGAGTTGTTCTTTGGAATTCATGGCTTTCTAGAGAACCCTTGATTACAAACTTTCTGTCCACAATGAAGTGTACTTACTCATTCAGATTCTAAAGGCCATTAAGGAATTGTCCATGACTTTCGATGTTGTCCGTGTTGCGAGCTTTCGGAAATACCATCCCAGACCAGACGATCTTAGGTGGTAAGGTGCATAAGGCCCACCCATTTTAGACCTACCGGCTCGAACAACAAAGGCCACAGATTGACTTTTCCTTCCTTAAATTCCAATCCTAAAACAGCTCAATCTTCTAAACTCGTAAAACTCAACTTATTTGACTAACTAATAGCATGATCACAAATAAACAGTATTTCTTGAAAAATACTAATGCTATCACAATCATAAGCCATTCATTTCAAAATTGCAATTCATTAAAAATTTTGAAAAATATTGCTAAAAATTTGAAAATTGATCATTTCTGCAAAAATTTCAAAAATTTCTCTTTCGACCGTCCACACCCCACACTTAAAACCGTACAACGTCCCTGTTGTACAAAAATTATTTCAAAACAAGGGAGAAAGAGTTACCTCTTTTTGGACGATAGACTGCTTGGTGCTCAATATCACAGGTATAATTGCGTACAAACGGATCATTGATTTCGTATTCTGGAGTTGTATCGCTATAGTGAACACGCCGGTGGTCGAGACAAGTGGAGGGGGCACGGTGACCCCACACTTGTCTTTGACAACTCCTTCTCAAATTGGTATATCATGCATCACTCAACAAACAAATTAAAAACACACATGACAAATAAAACATGAACAAAAATATACAGATAGATGTGTCATAAGTTCGTACATATATCTCAAAAATAAAAAGAAAGAAAAAGAAAAAGGTACATCAATCACTGCCAGGCGGCCTGGAGGGTCCGGCCTCATGATCATGGGCCCGGGCTGGGAATGGTCGGGGACGTCGGCCCTGCTGAGTGGCCAACTCCAAAAGTACCTCCCCGATCCACTCGAGCTGGTCCTCCATCCTCGCAACTCGAGCCTCCAACCGATGGATGGCCGCTGGATCCTCCTGATGTGGCTCTGTCGGGGCTGCGGGCTCTGGCGCTGGCTCTGGCCTCCTGCGTCTCCTACCAGGCTGAGCATATGCGGGCTGAGGTGCCTGCGGTGGCTCGGTCGGGGCCCTGATGTACTGCCCCGGGCGCTGCATCTCAATGAGCCGCATCCTCTCCAAAGTACGCGCTGTAGTGCAGGATGGAGGCAGAGCGGTCAAGGAGGCTGCCACGGGGGCAGTAAGGATGCCATAGGAACGGGCCAGGCGGGTAATGAAATACCCCCTGGCTAATGGGCTGCTGGTGGAGGCGCCGATAGAGTGGGTGGAGAGAGCGACTGCGAGGGCGTATGGGAGGTGGAGGAATCTGGATGGGTCGAGGAGGACCCACAAAAAGGTCATCTCGTCGCCCGACACCTTCTCGCCTCCCTCCCGCTGCATGATGGAGGTGGAAATGATCCGGTGCATGAGGCGGTGAAATGGGTCCCAAAGATGACTCTCCCTGGAAGCTCCCGCCTCGTATCTGATGTTGGACAGCGATGCCCAAACCTCCATGTTGGGAGCCCTGTCCGGCTCCCCCTGAATGCAGGACCCGAAGAACCGGGTGAAGTAGCGATGCTGGATGTCCGCTGGGGTGTATAACCCCACTCGCCTCCCGAACTCCCGGAGGTTGCACTCCCTGTGCTCACCTCCTAAACGAAATCGTACCAGCCTGGAGCGCGGGTCTCCCGCCCGAGGTGCGAACTGGATAGTGGATATGAACTCCAGCAGCAACTCCGTGTAGACCACGTCCTCGTCTATGGCCATGATCCTATCCCAGCCGCGGCATGTGAATGATGCCTCCTCGTGGGTCCAGGTACGCTGTAGGAATGGCTCAATCGCACCCCAGAGCCCAGCTACCCTCAAAATATCTCGATCGATGACGGTCGCCTCAAGGACCCGGCGACGAGTCAATGTGTCTCTCCGTGAAGTGTACTCCACTGAACTGGCAAGCTCTGCGGGGAACTGGAGGAAGGGGTGGTCCAATCTGAACATCATCTGCAAAAGAAAACACATCGCACAAAACAAAAAATTTTGCAAAATTAGTCCTTTTCCTCCCCACCGCACCGCGGCGCGGCCCAAGAGCAAGGGCGCGGCGCGGCGTACGGCTGTTTCAAAACCCCGATCCAAAATCTCAATTTAACCTGCTACAACTCGATCTAATCACACCACAAGGTAGCCTAGGTGCCAACTAGCTCATCTAGGGTCGCCATTTGGCAAAACAAACACCCTATGAGCTAGCATTAGCGATTCTAAGTTTTGAACTATTTTGGGAAAATCACTAAAATTAACTACCTAATCGCTAGTTTTAATGAGCAATAGATAGTTAGAATGGCATACCTTGGTAGTAGAAACACAATAAGCAAGAAAAATCGCAAGAAAATTTCAATAACCAGAGCTCCGAGTCGCGTGTGGGTCATGCGAGCCGCGGTTTACCTTATAAAGGAGAAAACCGACTGATCGTTTACTGTGTCGCGGGTTTACTCTTTGCGCGTCGCGCGTGTCCAAATCAACCCCTGCGCATCGGGTTGGTTTACGATCTCGCGTCGCGTAATTCAAATACCCGCGGCGCGGACTTCAAAAATTTCAAAATTTCTCAAATGACCCCACACTTATTTCAAACCACTAGTACCTACAAAAAGTTTGATGTATTTTTTTGTATTTTATTTTAAGAAATATATCTTAACTTATGACACGATGGGTTGCCTCCCAACAAGCGCTAAGTTTAACGTCTTCAGCTAGACGTGGTACTCCTACTACAGCTACGGTGGATCGTATGCCTTCTTCCTTCGCTGATTTTGCCTTTCCACCGTCCCTTTGTTGACCCACTGCTTCTTCCACTTCCCTGGGTCGAATGGCTTGTCAGTTCTCCTGCTGCTACACAGTTGCCGTCTCCCGATGATTTCCCGCGAGTGCTTGGAAGTAGCTTTGAACCTCCAAGCTCGGTCCTTTCTTCTGCACCTCTTCAAAGTCAAGGGCTTGACGTGAAGCACGCCTAGTGCTGCTCCCAGTAGTTGTCTTGTAGATTCCATTTTGCCAGTGTACCACGTGCCATCTTCAGTTTGCAATTTTGGCTTGCAATGCCAGTAAAGATTTTCCAATCGACTAGGATTGAAAGGCAACATATCAGGATGCTTCCATACGTCCTCATCGATAGTATTGATTACATCTAATCTTCCATTCATGAATGGATCATGAGTGGTGATAAAATCATGTTTTTTATTTTCAAAGATTAACTCGTCAGCATCAACTTCTTGGTCATCGTCCAACAGGTGGATCGGAACCAAGAGTGAGTGGCTTATTTGATCTGATGGTGGTACAAAGTCACCCATCATCAGATCCTTATTTTTAAATTTTTCAAAATTTTCAAAAATTACAGGGTCGGGGGTAGTATTGTCATCTATACCCCCTTCCTCAATAATATCAAAAACTTCAACAAATTCGGGAGTTGTTGGGCTGGGATCTGTATTGTCACTTACAGTCCCCTCCACAACATCCTCATCAATCAAATCTTCTGGTGATGGTACAGATTCACACATCACCAGATCAACATTATCAACATTCTCAAAACCCTCAAAAACATCAAAAGCTGTTGAGTCAAAGGTAGCATTGTCACCTACAACCTTTTCCTCAACAACCGTTTCGACCACCTCAATGGTCTCTTGATTTTCCCACGGTGTATGCCCTTCCATCACATATTCAGGTGATGCAAGTTCACACACATTATCATTGGTATAAAAATCACTCACCTCCGGTTCTGGCGAAGGTGGTGAACATTTCCAACCTTCCTCTAATTTATCTAATGAAACTTGCAATTTTTCAAGAGCTTCAGCCTGGTCCTTCTGCTCGTGGTAGTTGTTATACATGAATACCCAAAGTTGGGCCCAAGTTGCAGAATTCTCAGGTTGAGATGACTCCTCGGTCCGCCATCCATTGTCATCGGGTGATCCATTGTAGCAATCATCCTCGTAATAGGTGTCGGCCGGATTTTCATAATCTTCATAATACTGATCCGGGTACATGTAATCACCCATTATAAGGATGTACACATACCAAAAATCAGTAAACTAAAATCAACATCAAAATCAGAAACTAAATCCTACAAATCACCTAATCTAAGCGCACAGCTCCCCGGCAACGGCGCCAAAATTTGACACGCCTAGGTCGTCGTGCGGTCAAAAATAAGAGAAATACCTAACACACACTAGTATAGCGGTAGTCAGGGTCGATCCACAGGAGCTTCGTGGTTAGACTAGATGAGAGATTACCAACTAATAGTGTCACAGCTGTAGTCGGAGGATCTGGTTTCTATTTCCCTATCACTAGCAAATGAGACAATGATCAAACACTCAAGCCAAGCTAAGCTATGTCCAAATGACCTAGTCACTTTCTGAAATCAGAAGTACATCTCTGAATCAGAAGCAATCAAAGGCATCCAAACTAGCCAAACCAAGCAAAGCATAAACTAACCACTAGTTAAAGTCCTATTGAACAGTTACTAGCCAAGGTTTAATGCTTACCAAATAACCTAATTAGCTACTGATTTCAGCTAAGAAAAACAGTCCTAACAAGGTCCAAAACAATATCCAAAACACAATCAATCATCAAAACCAAACACAAACATCCAAACACCGAAAAGCTAAGATTAAATGTAACAAAATGCTTTTCATTCACCAAACTGAATTCCAATCACAAAACAGTAACCAAATGTTTCTAAAATCAGAAACCTAAGTGCTCAAAGTCAGTGGTTGTCACTCCCAAAGACTTTAGCTACAAAACTACTTGCTTCTAAAATGAAATTAAATCCAAAAACATAAAATACCAATTGTGAGCTTGCTGAAATGAAATCCTGGAGTCAAAGAGCTTCAAGGTCGATTTTACACCCGGTCTTTGCTAGGGTTTTCGGCTGGAAATGCATCTATTTATACTTGCAAATTTCCCGCAACCGCGCCGCGCAGAAGTGAAATCCGCGGCGCGCGTACTTATCTTTTCCCGTTTTCTTCGGCATTTGAATGTGTTCCACCGCCTTAAGCCCGCGTCGCGCATAGTTGATTTCCGCGGCGCGCGTACGAGTTCTCTTGATTTTTCATTCCTTCCCAACTTCTTCCTTTTGCACGCTTTTAGTCCCTGTTTCTATTCGTTTTCTCTAAACAAGTCCTGGCACGAAAAGTGAGAATACCCAGACATATTTGATATAATTTTATCAAGAACAGGGCTCAACAACGCCTAAAATACTTGATATCACTAGGCGTTGTCAGGGAGGTCAAAATTCACTATTGGGATGGTACCTCCCGTCGCAAAGTAGTTGTGTCAGCACGCCCTTATGAATAGATTTGTTCTATTACATGAAGGGAATAACACTAGCACGCACTCACGGATAGATTGGTTCTATTCCGGGGAGGGAAGATACGGGGAGATCCGTATGAAACCAAATAATAATAAATAAACCATGAATTAGAGTTAGTCTAAGTTTCGATGAGAAAGAGTTTAAATTATGTTTGCTCATGATAAAGTGGAGAACCTAATGTTTATGATGAAGTAATGGTTTTTATTTTAATGTTATAGCAATGAACTTTTGTTTTAATGCTTTGACAATAAAGTGGAATTTGCAGGTTTTTGAAAAGAAAGGAAATGTTTTCTTTATTTGATCAATGGCTAATGATATTCAAATTGATTTAAACTCACTGGGTCTAAAACCCATGTATCTCACGAGGAACAGGATGCTTGTTAGCAGATGACATATGAAAGGTGTTAGAAGCTGATATGCGGAATGTAGATAGAAATGATGTTCAGAAGATAGAGTATCTCAAGTACAGTATTGTTTTGTCATGTAATTGAGAGATGTTATGATTATGGTTTAGAATTCCCTTGTAGCTATATAATAAAGTCGTATTATGTCCCATATTGTTTTTGGGTTGTTTTATTGAGTCGAGTCGGTATGGATTTGTCCATATTGCTCAAAGGTCATGCTGAATTTTCGCTAGAATTATTAGTTTAATATGGGACATAACATTAAGATGTTTTAAGGCTTTTACTATGGCTGTTTTGATCTGAGTTTGTAACCCCCAAAGTTACTTAATTATTTCTAAATATAATTGTTTTATTTGGGACCAAAAGTTTTAAATAATGATTTAATGTTTAAAAGAAAAGTTATTGAAAGAACGTAATTTTTTATTCACAGTGCTTTATAAATTATTACACCAATTAAGATGTATGAAAGATGGGGTATACAGTTTGGTATCAGAGCCATAGTTTAAGCAAATTAGGTGTCGAGACTCGAACCTAGGCTTAAACTGTGTGAGGTTTAAGTGAGACTACAGACTTAAGATAAGACTATAAGCAAGAAAGTAAGGATTATGATAGGATGTATCGTAAGATAGGGTGATGAATCTAAGATCCTAAGATAGGTTGTAGACCTATAGAATGGTTAAGTCGATGAGTCTATGATAAAACAAGAGTGATAGGGCGTTATATGTTAACCTGAACCAGTGGACTAAGAGACCTAGTGGTGATGTCATAAACAAATATGTATAGGGGGTTATAATAATATTGGTTCATACTATCATAACCACAGGACATGTATTTGTGTTTGGTGGAATCACAAAGGAATCTTGGGAACCTGGTAATGGATTCCTGTAGGGAATAGGGAAGAGAAGAAGGATTGATTGATTGTCATAGGATTGATATACCTATGTAATAAAATCAAGTATAATTAAAACATTAAAGTACGACTGAAATTAGTAAATATAATATAATGAGAATGTATCATGGAGTTGGGAAAAACTCATACTGAACAAGTAAGACAACTAATATACTTTGTTAGAATTATTTACAACTGTAAAGTATGTTTATCAGAACAATATGGTGTAAGAAATAAAACGTAAATCATCATGATAGCATGTCAACAAGTTGAAAAAAATGAAATGAAAGAGATATAACTAAGCTGTACAAACCTCCGAAGTTTGAGTTATTAAGGATTCCGTTGTCTAACAGAAACGAAGTAAGACTACGGAATAAAGATTAAGTTGTGTCATCAATAACTGAACTAAAGAAAGATTGAAAAGTATGATTACATATACTAATAAAGCTCAGATAAGAAAGAAATATGAAACATTTTGTCATATATATATAAGCGATGATGAAATGACTGCTACTTGGAGACGAACCCTATAGTTATGTGAAGAAAGTGAAGAAGAAAGTCAAGATGTTGTAATGTGGTGTGTCACCTAAGGACAACTGTGAAATTCAAGAATAATTCTGAAATTTCATGAGTTTTGACCTACGAAAGAGGAAACATTCCGACACGAGCCGTGTGAGAAGCACACGGGTCGCGTGTTTTGACTGCTGATGAGAAATCTTTCTGGCACGGGTTGTGTGAAAGTTACAGGGGCCATCTGTTTTTTAGCTTGCAGTTTTTCGCTATTTCTTCGCTCCACAATCTTCTGAACAATATCTAAAGCTTTCACAGTGTGTGTATGTGTAATTCCAAGTGAACTATTTTTATAAACTAACGCTCTAGTCTAATTGAAGACTTTCAACGCTCATGCTATTTGAAAGCTCTTTCAAATAGGAAAGGAAGTAGGAAAGTAGCTTCTGAGAGAAATGTAAGAATTGCGACATCTAATGAATTAGGCAAATGAGAAGTCATGAATATAACGTTTTAATAAGTAAACAAGAAAGACCCAAGGAAATAACATGATGTCCCTCGAGGACAACCAGGGAATAAGTATGGTTATTAAAAGTATGATTAGATATATTGATTAGAAAATGAAAGTATGTTGTTAAAATGGAAATTAATGAAAATGGAAAACTGGCAAAGATCATGAACCTTGAGTAATATGCCTCGTTCTAATGTAACTAAAAGTATACGAAGTTATGGTAATTAAGATAAAATGTTTTGAAAACATAAATGAAAGGTATGCCATTCTTTGTATTTAGTATTTTGAGACTAGGAAGTCGTTATGAAGGGGTAGTTCAACAAGTTTATACTAGCAACTAATGGCCATTGTTGGTGAGTGTATATTATGTTATTAATGCATAATGACAAGTATACTCAATAGTTGAAGACAATTGTTGAAGATATAAGTTACTAATTCACAACTTATGAAGTTTATTATGAGAGCGTGTTATGATCATTTTGGGTGAGTAAGATTGTTTTGTTAGTAAGCAAGAACTAACACCAGTATGAAGATAACTTGAAAGGTCTTTCATTAAAGGTTTTCTGCAACTATGAACTAAAATAACCTAAGTTCACATGCAACCTATGAGGATCTAATTTTTCTTCTAATTAAACATATAACAAATCCTAAAGGCCCAGAAAAAATAAACTAAAAGAAAAGGATTAAGAAAAACCAACCTTTTGTGAATCTTGGAAGCAAAGCAACAGAAACCTCTTGCCTCAAATGCAGTCACACCCAGGGAGCAGGTAGGTCACGAAAATCCTAGAGAGTTCTGAGTCTTAAAATGGCGCGGAGAATAGGGTAGCTGGGGCTCCCTATTTATAGTTTTCAGATGACCAGTGGATAAGCCTTAAATATAAACCCTTTTGAACTCAAATTAAGATAAGCCTTTTATCTTAATAATTCAAACCATATCTATCCTTTATATATAAAATCGATATATATATATATATATATATATATATATATATATATATATATATATATATATATATATATATATATATATATATATATATATATATATATATATATATATATA
The DNA here is from genome assembly GCA_023525715.1 of Cichorium intybus. Lineage (NCBI taxonomy): Eukaryota > Viridiplantae > Streptophyta > Magnoliopsida > Asterales > Asteraceae > Cichorium > Cichorium intybus. Next base: position 99,545,217 of record CM042012.1, read on the forward strand.
TATATATATATATATATATATATTACCATATATATAAATCGATTTCCACTGGTCACTTCCACTGTCACTTACTCAACTATCGAATAATTACAGTTTCAGTCCCTGCACCTTTAATTAATTAAATTAATCACCAAATTAAATCCAATTAATTCCAAATTAATTTCTAATTAATTAATATAGTTTCTAATTAATAATTATCACTTTAATATATTAATAAACTATTTATTTAATTTCTATTGATTTATTAATCATATAATAAATCAATCTTTCTCTCCATACTGAACTTTCTACCAAACCTCCTGCTATGAGGGCAACCCAAATAGACTATGCTACTATTAATTAGATAAATACTAATTATTAGTCATGGCTTAGACACCTAATCCAACAGTCTCCCACTTGGATAAGTCTATGACTATAATTACCAATTTAGCCTCTAATTAATTAACAACTGTAGCTTCCTAGAAACCGCTGCTGAACTCTGACCTAGTCAGTTCTGTCCAAAGATAAGTGATCATATGATCCTCCATCCAACAAGATAATTTCAGACTAAAGACATGGATTGAAATCAATCCTGGTCTGATTCTCTGTTTCCCGATTTCTGATTTGCATATGACCTTTAAGACTACAAATTGAACGTATCAATTTAGTCCTGGTTGGCCAACCCTTTCAGTCAACTTCAAAATCATCGAGAGGCCTACATATATCTATTTTCCCGACAGGGTCAAGGGGCGAATAAGTTTTGACTCATATACTTATGTCATTTACCAGTCAAATCATTCACAACAACACGTTTTATAACACCGTGTTACCGATGCGTTTTCGCATTGTCAATGAACAACCGCTTAATATAACATAACCCATATTTCTCTACTTAAAGATCAAAAGATATTATCGTCTCAACATTGCTCGTGATGAAATCCATGAAGCAATCCGTTGAGTGCGGGTTTATCCAATACTTAAATCTATATTTCTAAGTACTCGTGAATATTGTAGCAATCTTATTGCTATGTCTAACTCATTAGACAATCTACAAAACTATTCATGACATTCTTCATTCATACTTACTCCCTAAAAAGTATGAGTGACTGTGGATATTTGAATAATAATTAAATTACTCAGGCAGTAAACATGCAAAATTGAAACACAATAATAAACAATCGACAAAAGGCAGTATCAAATACTTATCAACAAAACTATATTATTAAATCACCAAAGTCAATTACATTTATATTGTAATAAGTTTCAAATCCTATCTAATTACAAAAACTAATATCATCTCTTAATCCTATGCGCTGCGCATGCTGATTATGCTTAATCCTACTCAGAGCCTTTGTCAAGGGGTCTGCAGGATTATCTTCTGATGATACCCTCTTCACTATGAGGTGACCTTCTTCTACCCTATGTCTTATGTAGTGGTACTTTCTGTCGATGTGTCTGGACTTTCCATGATCTCTCGGTTCCTTTGTTAAAGCAACCGCTCCTTTGTTATTGCAGAACAGTTCCATGGGCTCCTGAATACTCGGGACTACTCCAAGGTCACCGATAAAATTCTTCAGCCAATCCGCTTTCTTTTCCACTTCACTCGCTGCTATGTACTCTGATTCACAAGTAGAATCAGCCATCGTCTCTTGCTTGGAACTTTTCTAAGTCACTGCTCCCCTATTCAACAGGAATACCCAGCCCGACTGAGACCGACAGTTGTCTCTATCTGTCTGAAAGATGGCATCAGTATACCCGTCAACTCTCAAGGTATCACTGCCACCAAGGACTAAAACAAAGCTCTTCGTCCTTTGCAGATACTTGAGTATGTTTTTGACCGCTGTCCAATGTGCCCTACTAGGGTTTCCCTGGTATCGACTGACCATGCTCAAGGAAAAAGCCACATCGGGACGAGTGCACGTCATGGCGTACATGATTGACCCCACAGCCGAAGCGTAAGGTACCCGACTCATGTCCGCAATTTCCTCGTCTGTACTTGGACTCTGAGTCTTACTCAACTTAGCATTACTTTGCATTGGTAGCTCTCCCTTCTTGGAATTTTCCATACTAAATCTTTTCAGTACCTTTTCCAAGTATGTACTCTGACTAAGTCCAATTAGTCTCTTCTTCCTATCTCTTAATATTCTTATCCCGAGAATATAGGCTGCCTCTCCTAGGTCTTTCATGGCGAAACACTTCCCGAGCCAAGACTTGACATCTTGCAAAGTCGGAACATCGTTTCCCATGAGCAGTATGTCATCTACATACAGCACCAAGAAAGTGACTATACTCCCACTAGCTTTGACATATACGCATGACTCATCCTCGCTCATAGAGAAACCAAATTCTTTGACTTTCTCATGGAAACAAAGATTCCAGCTGCGAGAAGCTTGTTTTAATCCATAGATAGATTTCTCAAGCTTACACACTTTTTCAGGATACTTTGCATCAACAAAACCCTCTGGCTGATTCATGTAAACATCTTCAGTCAACTTCCCATTAAGGAAAGCGGTTTTGACGTCCATCTGCTAAATTTCATAGTCATGAAATGCAGCTATGGCTAGCATAATCCTGATAGCCTTTATCTTAGCCACTAGTGAGAAGGTCTCATCATAGTCAATTCCTGGGGTTTGAGTAAAGCCCTTCGCAACCAGTCTTGCTTTGAAAGTGTGTACCTTTCCGTCCATGTCGGTCTTCTTCTTGAAGATCCACTTCCACCCGACTGTCTTTCGACCAGGTACATTGTCAACCAAGTTCCAAACTTGATTGTCATACATGGACTTGATCTTGCTGTCCATTGCCTCTTTCCACTTGGCAGACTCAGGGCCCGCCACCGCTTCCCGGTAGTTAGCAGGTTCATCCAAATTTATCAGTGTCCTATCACTGACAAACGTATCTCTATCCGTAGTTATATGGAATCCATAAAACTCGGGTGCCATGCCAACTCTACTAGAACATAAACATGAGGCATTTGAAATGTTCAAAATGTTTCAAAGTGAAGTGGAAAATCAACTCAACAAAACAATTAAAGTTCTACGTTCTGATAGAGGAGGTGAGTACTTAACTACAAACTTTATGGATCATCTTAAGACTTGTAGAATTGTTTCACAACTTACTCCACCTGGAACACCACAACATAATGGTGTATCTGAGAGGCGGAACCGAACACTATTGGATATGGTTCGATCCATGATGAGTAGAAGTACTCTACCTTTATCATTTTGGGGTTATGCTTTACAAACAGCTGCTCGTCTCCTAAACATGGCACCTACTAAGAAGGTAGATAAAACGCCTTATGAGATATGGCATGGAAGGGTTCCATCTTTATCCTATCTCAAGGTATGGGGTTGTGAAGCTTATGTTAGACAAGAAGCTTCAAACAAACTAGAACCCCGTTCAACTAAGTGTATCTTTGTAGGGTATCCGAAAGATTGTCTTGGATACTACTTCTATAATCCCATAGAGAATAAGATATTTATTTCTCGAAAAGCTGAATTCCTAGAAAAAAAGTTTCTGACGGAAGAGGCTAGTGGGAGGTTTGTGGAACTTGAAGAACTTCAGGAACCACAGCCTGATACACAAGAAATTGGATCTAGCATTCAACAAGAAATTTTTGAACCTGAACAAACAGTTGATCAGGAACAAATTGTAACACAAGATGTTCGCAGATCTGGTAGGGTTCGATTTGAACCTGAAAGGTATGGTTACCTTTTGATGGAAGAGGAGTGTTATACGATAGATTCTGATGAACCCGTCAACTACCAGAGTGCAATGTCAGATCCTGAATCTGATAAATGGCTTGAAGCCATGAACACTGAGATGCAATCCATGCACGATAACCAAGTATGGGACTTGGTTAATCTTCCCACCAATTGTAAGACTGTTGGGAATAAATGGGTTTTCAAGAAGAAAACCGACGTGGATGGAAATGTTCACACTTTTAAGGCAAGAGTTGTCGCTAAAGGATACTCACAAACTCATGGTATTGACTATGATGAGACCTTTTCACAAGTGGCAATGATCAAGTCGATTCGGATACTCTTTTCCATAGCTGCATACTATGATTATGAGATATGGCAAATGGATGTCAAGACCGCTTTCCTTAATGGACACTTATTGGAAGATGTCTATATGGATCAACCTGAAGGTTTTGTCGATCCCAAGCATCCAAGCAAAGTGTGTAAGCTTAAAAGATCTATCTATGGATTGAAGCAAGCGTCTCGAACATGGAACATCCATTTTGATGAAAAGATTACAAATTTTGGATTCATCAAAAATGAGGATGACTCCTGTGTTTACAAGAAAGCTAGTGGGAGCATAGTCATATTCCTAGTATTGTATGTAGATGACATACTTTTATTTGGAAATGACATCCCAACCTTAAAAGGTGTCAAAGCGTTCCTTGAGAACTGTTTCTCAATGAAGGACTTAGGAGAAGCTGCTTATGTATTAGGCATAAAGATCTATAGAGATAGATCTAAGAGACTTATTGGTCTAAGCCAAAGTCTATATATTGATAAAATCTTGAAAAGGTTCAAGATGCAAGACTCCAACAGAGGATTCTTGCCAATACCCCATGGCACCATCCTAAGTAAGTCTCAGTGCCCTAGCACTAGGACTGAACTTGAAAGGATGAAACATGTCCCATATGCTTCGGCAATTGGGTCCATCATGTATGCCATGTTATGCACTAGGCCCGACGTCTCATGTGCCTTAAGCATGACTAGTAGGTACCAACAGAACCCAGGTGAAGCCCACTGGACTGCTGTAAAGAACATTCTTAAATACTTGAGAAGAACTAAAGATATGTTCTTAGTTTACGGTGGTTTGGAAGAAAGCTTAAAGGTAAAGGGTTACACTGACGCAAGCTTCCAAACAGATAGGGACGATTCGAGATCTCAATATGGGTATGTCTTTATTTTAAATGGAGGAGCCGTGTCTTGGAAGAGTTCCAAACAAGAAGTGATTGCACAATCCACTACAGAATCAGAATATGTTGCTGCTTCGGAAGCCGCTCAAGAAGCTGTCTGGATGAGAAAGTTCATTGAAGATCTAGGGGTTGTTCCTTCCATTCGGGACCCTATAGAAATCTTCTGTGATAATCTAGGTGCTATAGCTCAGGCAAAGGAACCTAGATCGCATCAAAAGACCAAACACATTCACCAAAGGTATAACAACATACGACATGAAGTTAAGAATGGTGAAATAAGTATTCACAAGGTTCATACAGATCAGAATTTGGCAGACCCATTCACGAACCCTTTACCTCAAGCTAAGCATGAAAGTCACGCTAAGGGTATAGGACTTCGTTTTTCTAATGAATGGATTTGATTTGTGTTTAGTGTTTTATGAATATGAAACTATGTAAACAACAATAATTATGTGATATATGTGACGTGATGTTTCATTCATAATTTTGTGTTTTATTAGCATGTTTAATCCTTGAATAATTTAGTTATTCTAAACGTCCATAGTCGATCATAGTTGTGGGAGCAATTATGAAGTAAGAATAATATGAATTGGATTGGTTGACTTTTATGGGTAAAAGTAGCAAAAGGTTGCAACCAAATTCATAGGTACTTGTTAGTAAACAAGTATTGGACTTGACCCATTTCAAGATCACTTCATGGATCATTATCATAAGTGATTCTTGAACAAAGGTATTATCACTGTATCCTTAGACCTGAGATACATATCTGGGACTCAAATGTAGAAAGTACTATGCTTTGAGATGGTTCACCGTTGTTCTTGAAATACAGACAACCATAAAGGCCACACTCAAGTATAGTACTAACTATATAAGGGGCATATGTAGTCAAGACGGGATTTGTTCCTCTTATGTGTTGAGAGTTAGACATCTAAGGCGCCTGATTGAAAGTTTAACATAAAATGAGAATGATTAAGATCCATGTCTCATGTTCAACATGATGTCTGTGACAAAGGGATAATTGATACATAACCTAGTACATCAATTAGAGCCTCGAGCTTTCTTTAGAATTGGATGTTGTTGAATGGCACAATGTCATGTGTTATTGGGGGCAGTGAGATGTTGCTAGACGTTCATCACTGTCGGTATCATTCTATGATGCAACCTTGTGCAAGTGGGAGATTGTTAGTTCTATATGCCCAAGGATGATCATAAAATGATATTACTAATAACATATAATCCTATAGGGTCACACCAACAGCAAGCATGACACCAAATTGATCATTTACTGTGCTAAATTTGATTTACCATTAAATGATACTAAACTTGCAATTTAATCTTGTAAGTTATTATTATTTATCTCAAATAATAATAATAACTCTAAAATTAAAGGTTGATTACTAATTCATATGTGATGAATTAATCATGTATAACAATTAAATTGTTTAAGTTGTTAAATAATTTAATTGAATTATAAATAAACCCTTTATTTAATTTAATTGATAAATTAAATAAAATATGCATATTGTAAATATTTATTCATCATAAATAATGCTTGTTTAAAAGGGGTTTATATACATGATCTATGGTTTAAATGTTATTCCATTAAACAAAATTATGAAGATTTATTATTTATAAACTTAATAATTATGAGTTTTATAAATAATAAAGAGTGGAATCTCTTTTGTTCCACCATGAGGCCGACCACATGCTTAAGAAGCATGGCTTTGGAAGTGTTAAAAGTTAAAAAGAATCTTGGTGCTCTCAAGGTTGACCATGGGAACCACCAACTTCCTATATTTTAAAGGAAACTCTTCATTCTTGGGTTGGTCTTCCTTGCTTCCTTTTGGCCGGATTTTTGAGATCTTTCCTACCATCTTCACACTTGTTTTAATCAGCCAAGAACACAAGAAAAACTCCTCCTAGTTGCATACCAAAATCGTTTGAAGTATCAAGGCTCAAAGGTGTTCTTATTGCAAGTTGTGGAACTAGCATTCAAGGGTGTTCAAGCTTGTGGTGGATCAACTATAGAGGGGTTCTAACTTGATTCCTAGCCATCAAATTCGTCCATATCAACCCAAGAACAAAGGTTATAATCTTGAACTTAATCTATGCTTGTTCTTCATCTTATCTCTACATGCATGTAGCATGATCCTCTTGAAAACAAATTCGTGTTCATCTTTTATGCTTCTGTTGCAACTTCAAGTTTTTGAAACTTATGAAATGAACATGGATTTCCAACAGGGAGATCAAGACATATGCTCAAAAAGTACCACTATGTTCGAAACCGAGTTGAAGACAGAGACATCGTGGTGAGTAGGGTTCCATCATAGGAGAATTTGATGGATCCCTTCACCAAGTCATTGTCGTGGGCCAAGCATGACGAGCATATTAGGTCCATAGGCATTAGAGTTTCTAGCAAAATATGTTAAATGTTTAGAAAATAGTTTGAAAACAACATTAATTGTATCTGACTCAGTGTTTATTTCGTGACGACTTATTAAAAAGATGCTTGCTACCATTTCATTAATTATTACTGTGTTTCACTTTTGCATGTTTAGAACCCACTTCCCAAGTATAAATTTACTCAAACCCCCACAGTCGGTCGTAATCTTGGAAGTAAGTAGTGATTTAAGACTATCATGGAGTGTTAGTAGATTGTCTATATAGATTAGACATCGCATGGAGATTACGACTAACACTCATGAGTAATCAATAGAGATTCAAGTATTGGAACAACCCGCACTTAGAGTTACTTCATGGATTAAGTCACAACTAATTCTAAAATGATAATATATTTTATTCTTCAAACCAAGATGCATGATGATTTGTGCTATGATTTTGTTGTGCATTGGTTTGCTCAAACGTTATCCATAACTGGTAGTTGTAAAAGGTATGTCCATGTATGACATGATGAAATAGACATAGACTATGTAGTCAGACTTTATCTGTTCCTTCTACCCTAACAAAGAGAAGCGATATCTGTGGGACCCTTGATGATTTGATGCTGACATTAAGTGCTTGGCCACACCCTGACTGGATTGATGTGTTCGATCAGTAGTCTGATGGAAGCATCATAAATCACTATCGGGAAACAGAATTTTGAACTTTTTGGTTTGACCATATCCATGACCCATTTTTATCATGATATATGGAAGAACGGAGGAATAATTGATCACTTATCTAATGGTCGTCTCTTATCTTTGATTAGAGTTCAACAGTTGTATTGGATGACATACTCTCTGCTGATTATCAGATAATATTAGACCATACCGAGTTGATGACCTATCCAAGTGGGAGACTATTGGAAATACAGTCCAAGATTATTAACTGAATATTTCTAAATATAGCAGGGTCCTTTTGGGTTGCCCTCATGACCCAGAAAGAAAAAAGACAGAAAATAATAATGAATGATTTGTTTATTAATTTCTTGAGAAATAAATTAATTAGAAACTGAATCAGTAATTAATTGATAAATTAATTTAGAATTAATTTATAGAAATTAATTATAAGTATTGCATTGTAATTAATTAAAGGTTTAATTGATTCAGACAAGTCCAAGGGGCGGCTGCAAGAAAGCTCCATAAGTTTGAAACCTTGGGAGCCAATCTACTATAAATAGAGGCCTTGGGGTCAAACCTTAGAGCATCCCAAGCCTCTCATTGAGCCACCAATTCCTTCCTCCCTCCCATTCTGCTATTTTTCATCCCTCTCTAGGGTTTGAGATTTCTTTGCCACCTTTCCCAAGTGGAAAACTCTATCTGTCAGGTTTTTTAAAGATCATGGGTGTGAATCATCTGAGATTTTCTACTTTGGATCCTGTTCATCCTCTACATCATGGCATTAACCAGAAATCAAATAAGGAGATTAGCTGAGGTACATTCAGATTATGATTTAAAGTTTCTATAACCGATATGAACTACATGATCCTAGACTATGTTCATGGATATTTATGTGACTTGATCTTGTTAAGACTTATGCTGCATGAATTTTGTGTTCATATGAACGAATCTCAACACCCATAACCAGTTGTGATTCCCTAATCAAATTATGCTTCAGACCTTCAACATATGCTACACGATTTACAGTAAACTGCTGTTGGAACCGAAAACTAAGTAAAAGATGTTGATAGAGGACAACTCTGAAGACTTGAGTAATTACTTGGATGGATCTAGCTCAACAATAACACAAATAGTTTATGTAAATGAACAAGTAAGACAATAAGAACAAAGTGAAAGAAATTTATAAGATAAAGTAAGAACAAGTATGAAAAGGAATGAACAAGACTTGATAGAATGGGAGAATATATTACATCATATAAGCAAACTTACATATCAGTTCTCCAAACCATGAAGATATAAGTGTACCCACTGGACAAAGACCTATGGACAAAATGAACCACAGACTGGTTTATTTTGTATTATCCAATGGATAACAGCCTAACTCTGATTTGACTGTCTAATAATAAATGTTCCCTGATAACATTGTTCATATGTCATACTCCTTTTGGAGTCACTAGTTGAGTTTCCTAATTTATGCTATGTAGACTGATCTGATTATCTCTGTCGATATCTTCATTGATCACTTATCTTGATATTCTATCGCTGATTTGAACACTTCTGATTGGTACCGAAGTTTAGGAATAAACTTCGGTATGGATGATTGGTGAACATCTGAACACCTGAAGTTATCTGAGTTGTTGATTTCTGAGCTTGAATACTTCCGAATACTTGCTTCCGAACATAGTCTTCTGATCTTGTGATGCTTCTAAACTTGACTTCCGAACTTACGCCATATACCGTAAGTAACTTTGTCACACAGTTCCAAAATCCAAGTTTGGATTTCGGTATAACATGTTTTGGATCCACGTAATAATTATCAACACATGTAAAGAGAGTGAGAGTACATTCATTGATAACACAAGGTAAGTCAGACAACACATTGGAACATACATCAAAAAGAGAAACAGAACATTGTTCAAACAACCATTACAAAACAAGAGATTATAACTAAAACACCAGGTTGGTCAACGACCCGAATAACCCTAACAACGGCGCATTGGTAATTTTTCCATATCTTTTAATAGGACACCTTTCATTATTACTAAAATTCACATCATCTGCATCATCAACGCTTCTATAATCTCTTAAGTATTCCTTTTTCCCTGTCATATGGGGAGAGCAGCCACTATCCATGTACCATTCTTTATCATACAGCACTTTATCTATGATCTGCAATCAATTAAAGAAATTTAGGTACCCAATCAAGCTTGGGTCCTATGGGGTAAGTGGTTTAATTTTCAATCTATTTGTTAATGAAGTCTTCATCAGAAGTTCCAGAAATGTAACAATCCTACGAAGGGGATTAAGACTTTTGAGTCATGCTGACTTCAGACTTTGGAACCTATTTTTGCTTTACAATTCTAAGTGCAGTAGATTTCTCATATTTTGTATTAGAAGATTTCTTTATTTCAGAAGTTAAATTTTACTTGTTCAAATCCTTTCTGATCCAATGGAGTTTCTTAGTTGTGGATTTGCTTGATGAAGAGCTACTATGTGTGAAACACACAAGTATTCTTCTATAATCCAATTTCAAATCATTTTTTTATCTTTGGACATTTCCAAGTTTTTGTCTAGCCAAGCATGAAATATATCCACTAAGTTGTTTCCTTTAGAGAAAGTTGACTTCGTAGGTTTGATGTATTTTGGATTTGGAAATTTTAAGCTTAAAAGGTTCGAAGTTGGTTTTGTAGTTTTGATGTTGATGTGTTTTTGAATTTGAAGTTTTTGGATTTGGAAAGGATTTTTGTTGATTTTGTTCTTTGAAATTAACCTCCTGAAATTTTTGTGACGGGTAATTCTTTCTTCGGTGATTATAGTAGGGAATATGCTTCTTTTGAAAATTATTTCGATTATGAAAATGAGTTTTGTAAAATGAATTTCTTTTATGAAACCTCTTATTTGTATCCCATTTTCACATTGTTCCCATTTTCTTGTGTTAACTTTAACTTCAAGATGTTCATTTAAATTGTTTTCCAACATCTTGTTCGAAGAGAAAAAATCATTCGACAGTCACATTTGAGTTATCCTTTTTTGATCATAGAAGTTAAATCGTTATCAACATTCAAAGGAGAACCACTTTTAACAAAAATAGCATTATTAAAATTCGCAACTTTAGGGTAAGTAAATGCATTGTGAACTAAGCGCTTCGAGTTTTTCTTTACTAAAACTTGGAATTCATCAGATAGATCAGTGATTTGAATTCGGTGTGATTCATGTTCATTTGTGTATTCGAATAATCTGAAAGTATGTTATCATGAGGAATAATGATTTTGGATTGAGTTGAATCGTAGCTTTGAAATTCAGAATTGTTAAGAGTGTCCGCAGTGGGTTGTGAATCACTTCGGAGTCTGAAAGTGATTTTGAGGAAGAGGTAAGCAAAGATAGATTTACACAATCAAGTTCTTCAAATTCGGATTCAGAATCAGATAAATCAACACAATCATCATTCTTGACATCTAAAAAAATTGTTAGTTTCAAACAAGGAACAATACTAGAAAGCATTTTCAAAAGATAATCAGATTTCAAATATTTCTCTACTTGAACTAGACCATGTGTATGATAGGAGATAGGCAAACAAATAAACTTATACTCTTAAGTTCACATGCAACCTAAAGGATCTATGTTTTCACTATTTGAATCTATAACTAAAACGCTATAGGCAATTTCGATTTATACTAAAAGATAATTCAAGAATTACTAACCTTTGTTGATCTTTTGGAAGCGAGCACCACAAGCGCCGTGCCTCAAATGGTTCACACCCAAAGCTAGCAACAAGAAAAACCAAAGAGAAAGAGAGAGAGAGAGAGAGAGAGAGAGAGAGAGAGAGATAGATATAGAGGAGAGTGGAGGTAAATGGCGCAGGATATGGGGATCCAGAACCCCTTATTTATAGCCTCCAAGGGATAAGCAGATAAGCCTTAGAGATAAACCTTATTTGAATTCAAACTGGATAAACCTTTTATCTTTATTTCAAATCCCTATTTATCTCTTTATGGATTTCAAAAATCAAGGATAAATATATTCTTAATTTTGCCAACTAATTTTCTGCAAAAATTGTTCACTACTTAACTATTTAATAATTACAATACAGCCCCTGTACTTTTAATTAATCCAATTAATCCCAAAATCAATTCCAATTAATTTATGATTAATTATTAATTAAATAATACTATTTCTAATTAATATATTATCCTTATAACATATTAAGAAATTATTTAAATTGATTTATCAATCACATAATAAATCAATCTCTCTCTCTCTCTAAAATTTATTCTGTCAAATTGTCAGCTATGAGGGCAACCCAAAAGGACTTTGCTACTATCAATCAAGTATATACCAATTATAGCCATGGCTTAGACATCTAATCCAGCAGTCTCCCACTTGGATAAGTCTATGACTATAACTGCTAGTATAACTTCTAAATCCATCAGCAAATTGTAGTTTCCAAAAGCCGCTACCAAACTCTGACCCAGTCAGTTACGCGTCCTAAGATAAGTGATCATATGATCCTTCGTTCTACAAGATATCGTTCGGACTAGAGACATGGATTAAGATCAATCTCTGTCTGATATTTTTTTTCCTGATTTCTGATTTGTAATGACATAAGAATTCCAATTAAACACATAAATTCAGTCTTGGCTGGCTAACACTTTAGTCAACACTAAATCACCAAGGGGCCCAAAGATATCGCTTTTCCCGTTAGGGAAAAAGGAACGAATAAACTTTGACTCATATGCTTGTATCTTTTACTCATCAAATCGTGCACAACAATACGTTTTATAACATCGAGTTACCGATGCGTTTACGCACTATCAATGAACAATCGACTTGTAAATTACAACTCATATGTCTCCGTTTCAAGACCACAATATATTATCGTCTCACAATTACTCGTGATATAATCCATGAAGTAATTCTCTGAGCGTGGGTTTATCCAATACTCAAATCCCTATTTCTAAGCACTCATGAATATTGCAGGAATTCTATTGCTATGCCTAACTCCTTAAACAGTCTACAATCTAATTCATGACAGTCTTGATTCACTACGTACTTCCAAAAGTATGAACGACTGGGGATATTTGAATAATCATATTACTCGGGAGATAAAACATGCAAAATTGAAACACAATAATAAACGGTTGACAAATAGTAGTAAACAATACTCATCAATAATTCTCCATTATTAAATCACCAAAATGTCAATTACATTTACATTGTTACAAGTTTTAAACAACTATCTAACTGCTAAAACTAATATCATCTCTCAGACCAATGCTCCTAGCATGCTTTTTGTGCCTGACCCTACTCAGAGCCTTCGTCAAAGGATCTGCAGGATTCTCTTTAGATGATACCCTCTTCACAATGAGGTGACATTCTTTTAATCTATGCATGATGTAATGGTACTTTCTGTCGATGTGTCTGGACTTTCCATGATCTCTCGGTTCCTTAGTCAAGGCAACCGCTCCTTCATTACCATTGAATAGTTCCATTGGCTCCTGAATGGTCGGGACGACTCTGAGGTCACCGATGAAGTTCTTCAGCCAAGCCGCTTCTTTTGCCGCTTCACTTGTAGATATGTACTCTGATTCACAAGTTGAATCAGCCACCGTCTCTTGCTTGGAACTCTTCCAAGTAACCTCTCCACCATTTAGAAGAAACACCCAGCCCTACTGAGACCGAAAGTTGTCTTTATTTGTCTGAAAACTGGCGTCACTATAGCCACTTACTCTCAACGTATCACTGCTACCAAGAACCAGAAGCATATCCTTCGTCATTCGCAAATACTTGAGAATGTTTTTAACCGCTGTCCAATGAGCTCTGCTAGGATTTCTCTGATAACGATTGACCATGCTCAAAGCAAAGGACACGTCAGGGCGAGTACATGTCATAGCGTACATGATCAACCCCACATCCGAAGCGAAAGGTACCCAACTCATATCCGCTATTTCCTCATCCGTACTTGGACTTTGAGCATTGCTCAATTTGGCATTGCTCTGGATAGGTAGCTCTCCTGATAGGTGTATAATTTTACACCTTTTTATATGTTTATTTACCGCATTCAACATCGCTTATTGCCTTTAAAACGTGCTATATGCATGTTTTCGGTCTAATGTGTTCATTTTGGAGCAAAAGCCATTTGTTTGCATAAAATGGTATGTTTTGCAGGCATTAAAAAATATGGACCACCATACAATGTCAAAAGGAAGCCTCGCACCAAGTTTCAAGAAAATCGGACAAGAGACGGAAGATTTAGCCTCGAAAAGCCCCTGTTCAAGGAGCACGAGTCGTGCTCTTTTATAGAGTATAGAAGCACGAGTCGTGCTCAAGCTGGATTATCAAAAATGGAAATGTACTTTGATGTGGCACGAGTCGTGCATTTTTTATGAAGGAAAGAGCACGAGTCGTGCTCTCACTGTAGACCATGTGCAGCAGGAATCTTCCAGCAAATCAACTTTTGAAGCATGGGGTTTTCACCATTTGATTAATCCGAACTGAGATCTTTCCAGGGCCATTTGAGGACTATAAATAGAGCATTTGAGAGGAGTTATCAACATCACTTGACACACTTCAATACACTTAGATACTCTCTCTTATTCTTAATTTCCTAGTTAGTTTTAATGTCTTTATTTGCAATTATGCAGATTTTAGCTAACATGAGTGGCTAAATCTCATAACATTCGGCTTTTAGTCACATATCTTTCTTGTCATTAATATTTGTGCTTAGAATGAAGTTTTGAAGTTATTAAACTGTTTTGGTTTAGTTTTGTCATTTAAATTTTATTACAAATTTGGTCCCTACTTTGGAATTTAGTCGATCACTCTATTCTGGTAGTTAACCAATTATAGTTATATGCATTTTCAATTGTTTTGAAGATCATTGTTGGTAACATCTTAGAAATAACTTCACTTGTTAAAAAACTTGACTTGAGAGATCAATCAAGTTCTTAAGAAGTAAAGAACCAACAAAAGAGCATAAAGCATCACTCTTGGTCAATTTTAGCATTAATCACTAGTTGACCATTGTGTTGTGCATACCTTTTATAGAATTTTAGTGTTATTCCTTGTTCTATATTAGTGATGCATGTTTCTTTTGTCCCGGTTGATTTCTATGTCTTAAATTACATGCTTGTTCTTAGTTTCTTCATCTAAAGGGACGGAATATTGAATTTGGATTATAACACTCGTATAGAAGTAGTATCTTGTCTCGGTTGAGATACATCTATCTCTTCAAGATGACCATTGAGGTATTCACTTATATATGAGAAAACAATACTTCTTTCACAAATAGAGACCATTGAAGTATTGAACATATTAAATTGGATTTCTTCTAAGTTGATGTGTTATTGTCATTTTCCATTGACAAGAATCATTACCTAACTCTTAATTTCATTTAAGTATGAATATGCGACAAGATTGATTAGACTAGAAGCCGAATGTCTGTTTAATTATATTAATCACATTCTTATTTATTTTCTGTTATTCAAGCGACTTGACAAATCCCCCCTTGAACTTTATATTTCTTTGTCCCAATTTCTAGAAGTGTGAAAACTTGGCAAGAGATTAACTCACCTCAATTCCCTTGGGTTCGACTCGTACCACTACTATACTATTCTTAATTGAAGAGTATTTAGAGGTCTTTTGACATTTCACAATTTCTGTCCCATCATTATAAACTGCATCCATATTACATTACTCTTTTATTTGTTTGGTAATTCGACGACCAACATCTCCTTTCTTGGAATTTTCCATACTAAACCTATTTAGTACCTTATCCAAGTATGTACTTTGACTAAGTGAATTAGTCTCTTCTTTCTATCTCTCAATATCCTTATCCCGAGAATATAGGCTGCATCTCCAAGGTCTTTCATGGCGAAACACTTTCCAAGCCAAGATTTAACTTCTTGCAAGGTTAGATTGTCATTTCCATGAGCAATATGTCATCAACATATAGCACCAGAAAAGTCACTATACTCCCTATAGCCTTGTCATAGCGTACATGATCAACCCCACATCCGAAGCGAAAGGTACCCAACTCATATCCGCTATTTCCTCATCCGTACTTGGACTTTGAGCATTGCTCAATTTGGCATTGCTCTGGATAGGTAGCTCTCCATTATTGGAATTTTCCATACTAAACCTGTTTAGTACCTTATCCAAGTATGTACTTTGACTAAGTGAATTAGTCTCTTCTTTCTATCTCTCAATATCCTTATCCCGAGAATATAGGCTGCATCTCCAAGGTCTTTCATGGCGAAACACTTTCCAAGCCAAGATTTAACTTCTTGCAAGGTTGGATTGTCATTTCCATGAGCAATATGTCATCAACATATAGCACCAGAAAAGTCACTATACTCCCACTAGCCTTGATATACACGCAGGACTCATCTTCGCTACTAGATAAACCAAACTCTTTGACTTTCTCATGAAAGCAGAGATTCCAGCTACGAGAAGCTTGTTTCAATCTGTAGATTGATTTATCAAGCTTACACACTCTATTGGGATACTTTGCATCTACAAAACCCTCTGGTTGATTCATGTAAACATCCTTAGCCAACTTCCCGTTAAGGAAAGTGGTCTTGACATCCATCTGTCAAATTTCATAATCATGAACCGCAACTATGGAGAGCATTATCCTAATAGACTTTATCTTAGCTACTGGTGAGAAGGTCTCATCATAGTCAATCCCAAAGGTTTGAGTGAAACCCTTCGCAACCAGCCGAGCCTTTCCATCCATGTTCAGTCTTCTTCTTGAAGATCTATTTGCTCCCAACTGTCTTTCGACCTGGTACTTTATCAACCAAATTCCAAACTTGGTTGTCATACATGGACTTGATCTCGCTGTCCATTGCCTCTTACCGTTTAGCAGCCTCAGGGCTTGCCACTGCTTCCTTGTAGTTAGCTGGCTCATCCAAATTTACCAGTGTCCTATCATTGACAAACGTGTCACCATCCGTAGTTATATGGAAACCATAAAACTCGGGCGGCATGCTAACTCTATGGAACGTCTAAGAGGTAACAAATTTTCTATCGGCTCAACAGGAACTTCTTCCTCTGGTTGAGTGCTAGTATCTTCTAATGTTCCTTCATTGGTTGACTACTGAATTTCTTCAAGGTCAATGGTACTCCCACTGTCCTCTTTGAATATGAGCTCTCTCTCACGAAAGACTCCTCTTCGTGCTACAAAGACCACGTCCTCGCTCGGTCTGTAGAACAAATATCCAAAAGACTGTTTTGGGTAACCAATGAAAATACACCTCTCACTTCTAGCTGCTAGTTTTTTGCGAGTCTCTCGTCTTACGAAAGCTTCACAACCCCAGACTTTGATATGTGCCAACGAGGGAACTTTCCCTGTCCACATTTCATAAGGTGTTTTGGAAACCTTCTTAGTAGGGACAAGATTGAGGATGTGGGCGGCTGTCTCTAAGGCATACCCCCATAAGTGAATAGGAATATAAGATCGACTCATCATGGAACGGATCATGTCTAACAAGGTTCGGTTACGTATCTCAGCCACACCATTCAATTATGGTGTCCTAGGAGGAGTCAGTTGTTAAAATATTCCATATTCCTTAAGATAGTCGTGGAACTCGATAGTTAGATACCCACCGCCTCTATCAGATCTAAGCACCTTTATCTTCCTGCCTAATTGATTCTCGACTTCATTATTAAACTCTTTGAACTTTTCAAAGGTTTCTGACTTATGCTTGATTAAGTAGATATAGTCATATCTGCTATAATCATTCGTAAAAGTCACATAGAATCGATTAGCATCCCTTGTGGATGATCTGAAGGGTCCACACACATCTGTGTGTATGAGATCCAATAGACCTTCACCTCTTTCACAAGATCCCGTGAAAGGTGATTTTGTCATCTTTCCCAAAAGACAAGATTGACATACATCGTCCGACATAAGGTCGAATGATTCGAACACTCCATCCTTTTGGAGTTGGGCGATACGTTTCTCGTTGATGTGTCCAAGACGACAATGCCACAAGCATGCCTTTTCTATACCATTGGATGAATCAATTTGAAACACTATTACCTAAATTGTCTACACATGTTAAAGTTTCATACACACCATTACAAGGCAAAGCTCCAAAAATAAAAGCACCATTTTTATAAGCAGAAATAGATCCATTCAAATTATCAAAAGAATATCTATAACCTTGTTTAAGCAATGCATGAAAAGAAATAATATTCTGAGCCATTTCTGGCGAGTAACAACAATTCTTAGGAGGACCTTCCCTCTTCTTTCCCTTTTTCCCTGACCAATGGCCAGAACGGGAGCACTGGCGAAGGTGGAGGATATACCTTTACCCTTCATTCCGTCCTCAGCGGTCTGCAACATGTTGTGCAATTCAGCGAAGGTGGTCTGATTTTCGTTCAGATGATAAGCCAAGATGAACTGATCATAACAACTACGCAAGGAGTTAAAGACTATATCAATAGCCAGCTCCTCGTCAAAATACACATTGAGCTTCTGATTTCGTTCCATGTATATTTGCATTCTTTGCACGTGGGTGCAGACGGACTCTCCCTCTTTCAGTTTGCAAGCCATGAGGCCTTTGACTACTTCATACTTTTCCTGACGAGCTCGCTTACGAAACTTTTCCATAAGGTCCTTGTTCATCTGGTATGGCCAGTAGTCCTCGTAAAATCTCTGCAATTTCGGGACCATAGTAGCGACCATTATGCATGCCACTTTGGTCGTATAGTCGTAATGTTTCTTATATGAGGCATATTCCTCAGGAGTAGCTGTTTCTTGATCAATCTCGAAGAGCTCTTTTTCGAGAACATGCTCTTGAAAGGTTTTATGCAAATCTATGAACTAAAATCCTAAGTTCACATGCAACCTAGATTGGATCTATGTTTTCTTCTAATTGAACATATAATAAATTCCTAAAGGCCACAAGAAAATAACTAAAAGAATAAAATCAGAAAAAACTAACCTTTTAGTTGTTTCTTGCAAGCTAAGCAACGCAAGTGCCTTGCCTCAAATGAAGTCACACCCAAAACTAGGGTTTTCGAAAGTTCTAGAGAGAGGGAAGAGAGGAAAAAGTCATGGCTTTTATGGTGCCTAGGGGTCTCTATTTATAGTTTCCAAGTGGCCACCAGATAAGCCTTTAGCGATAAACCTTTTTGAATTCAAATAAGATAAATCTTTATCTATCAATTCAAATCTAAAACATATAAGAATCGAAATTATGGATAATCCCTCCATAATTTCGTTGCCCACTTAAACTACCATAATTGTCACTTACTCAACTATTGAATAATTACAATTCAGCCCCTACACATTTAATTAATCAAATTAATCACCAAATTAATTCCAATTAATTCCAGATTAATTTCTAATCAATTAATATAGTTTCTAATTAATATATTATCACCATAATATATTAATAAACTATTTAATTTATTTCTATTGATTTATTAATCATATAATAAATCAATCTTTCTCTCTCCTGGATTTTCTGCTAAACCTCTAGCCATGAGGGCAACCCAAATAGACTTTGCTACTATTAATTAGGTAAATACAAATTATTAGTCATGGCTTAAACACCTAATCCAACAACTATCTGTCCTCAAATCTCATAGCCATCTTGATGTTACGCATCCATTCGTAGTAATTGGTGCCATCCAATGTCACTTTAGAGCACAACGAGAGGATCGGAGAGAAGTTGTTATTGTGAGATGCAGGTTGGGGAGCAGAAGCATCAGCAGAGGAAGACCTCTATAAAAGAATAGGTAGTTTTAATTAGATATATAATTATTAATATACTAACCCAAAATAAATATTAAGGCTAGGACCCAACTATATAATTCACAACTTAGAAGAGGGATGTCGTAATCTAATTGTAAATTTTATAAAGGTAGGTAAATGACGATTTACCAGTTCCACCGCGGAAGATAATCAAATTAAGTGAAATTCCTATGTCTTTTGAGATTCATTGAACTATTGAATGGCATGTTTAATCTCGGATTATGCTCTTCCATTTATGACAGGGATGCCGAGGATCACAACCAAGATGTGAATAACCATGAAAATATGCTCGGTAACCTCAATGTCGTTTATCATCTCAGTTTGATGTACCGGTAAACCACACGCGTTCCATCAACAATGATAACTTAGGAGATACACATTACAACTCCTTATCGGTCCCTATTAGTGTGCTGGTAAACTACACACGCTCCACTAACGACTAATAAAGTGTAATGTGCAATTTCATGGGTTAGCATATATTTCACATTTTTTCTAAAGTAACTAGATTTGGGATTTTATAGAACGGTTCTAGTACTTTCTTTAGTAGGATTATACTTTTAATGATATTAAATTGTCCTATCAAATCCGTTCTGCTAATGACCCTCCACTAATCAAGGAAGCGGTGGGTGAGAGTGGACACCCATTCAACCGCCATTTTATAGGCAGTATCCTTATACCCCCCCCCCCCCTTATAGATCAACTTTGTGAATGAGGCACACTAGTGATTTGACTGACCAGTTCTTATACATATAAATACTAACTTTTAATAATAATAATATATAAGATGTATTTTAAAACTTTTAAAATGTTTTGGTTTATCTATTTAATTTTTGAATTAAACATTTTAATTTAAATTTTAATTTAAACCTGAATTGATTTAATGTTTATCTTTTAATTAAAAATTAATTAATTAAATTAAATCAGATAGGGATCAACAAATTAATCAAATTAATTTAATCCTATCCTTTACCCACTACTTTCGAAAAACACAAAAGGGTATAGGGTTATCCATTTATTAATTAATCATAAATACAAAAAATAGAAAAACCCTAAGAAACCTTAACGATAATCGAAAATAAGGGGGAGGGGCTAGGGTTTCTGAAACCCTAACCCTAAAATCGAAATTAAAGCCATTAGGGTTTATTTTCAATAAACCCTAATCCAAAAGGTTCAACAATTATAGCATATTCGAAAAGAAAACAAGCCAAATAGCTATAATACCACTAATAGGAAATAGGCAAATAAATAAACTTATACTCTTAAGTTCACATGCAACACAAAGGATCTATGTTTTCACTATTTGAATCTATAACTAATACCCTATAGGCAATTTCAATTTATATTAAAAGATAATTCAAGAATTACTAACCTTTGTTGATCTTTTGGAAGCGAGCACCACAAGCGTCGTGCCTCAACTGGTTCACACCCAAAGCTAGAAACAAGAAAAACCACAGAGAAAGAGAGAGAGAGAGAGAGAGAGAGAGAGAGAGAGAGAGAGAGAGAGAGAGAGAGAGAGAGAGAGAGAGAGAGAGAGAAGAGTGGAGGTAAATGGCGCAGGATATGGGGATCCAAAACCCCTTATTTATAGCCTCCAAGGGAGCAGATAAGCCTTAAAGATAAACCTTATTTGAATTCAAACTGGATAAACCTTTTATCTTTAATTTTCAAATCTCTATTTATCTCTATATATATTTAAAAAATCAAGGATAAATATATCCTTAGTTTCGTAAATAAGATCCTGCTAAAATTGTTCACTACTCAACTATTGAATAATTACAATTCAGCCCCTATATTTTTAATTAATCTAACTAATACTAAAATTAATTCCAATTAATTTCTTATTAACTATTAATTAAATAATGCTATTTCTAATTAATATATTATCCTCATAACATATTAACAAATTATTTAAATTAATTTATCAATCACATAATAAATCAATCTCTCTCTCTCTCTAAAAGTTTTTCTGTCAAATTGCCAGCTATGAAGGCAACCCAAAAGGACTTTGCTACTATCAATCAAGTATATACCAATTATAGTCATGGCTTAGACACCTAATCCAACAGTGTATAAGTTTTGTTTGGAACTTCAGCATTAGACACAACAGACTCATATTTAAATGACACCTTATCTACGTCCTTTAAATCAAACTTAATGAATGGCAAAAGCTTACGATGATGTTCAGTAGCAACGTCGGATGAATGTTAAATGTGAGTAATGTGTGTGTATAATGTTTTGGCTGTTTCACAAAAATGTTTCGTTGTCTTAATAAAATGTCACTAGAATTCATAAGTTGTTCTCTACTCTCTTCTAAAATTCGAACTCTTGGTTCAGACTTCTCAATAACTCCTCTCATGCCTTTTATCGTATTCCTCAGTCTGGTGATATTGGTCTGTGCCTCTTTTACATTACTATTTGCATCAACAAGATATTTTCGGACATTAGACATGGATTGAGATCAATCTCTGTCCGATACTCTGTTTCCCGATTTCCGATTTTGCATATGACATAAGACTTCTAATTGAACATATCAATTCAGTCCTGGCTGTCCAGCACTTTAGTCAACTTCAAAATCATCGATAGGCCTACAAATATCTGTTTCCCGTTAGGGTCAAGGGACGAATAAGCTTCGACTCATATGCTTATATCTTTTACCAGAAAAATCACTCACAACAGCACGTTTTATAACATCGAGTTACCGATGCGTTTTCGTACCATCAATGAACAACTGCTTGTAAATTATAACTCATATCTCTCCACTTCAAGATCATAAGATATTATCGTCTCAACATTGCTTGTGATATAATCCATGAAGCAATCTATTGAGCGTGGGTTTATCCAATACTCAAATCTCTATTTCTAAGTACTCATGAATGTTGTAGCAATCATATTGCTATGTCTAACTCCTTAGACAGTCTACAAACCAATTCATGACAGTCTTGATTCAATACTTACTTCCCAAAGTATGAGCGACTGTGGACCTTTCTGAATAATTAAATTATTCGGGAAGTAAAACATGCGAAAGCGAAACATAAAAGATCTAACTGCCAGCTACTCCTGCTTATTACCAATTCTCTACGAGGTAATCACCAAGTCGGATCTTGTCATAAACTATTATCGGTTTCAAGATTTCTTTTAAACTTTCAATTCTAATTTTATAGCTATGTCTTTATGAACCTTTCACTCTTTCTATGTATCCAAAGTATCTTATACTGATGCACTTTATTACAGATGATCCAATCGGATGTTCTTCCGATGACATCTCAATACGTTATCCTGTCTTTTTCTCTCCTAACTCCATTCTGGTAATGTATACTGTGACTTCCTATGGTTCTAGGGGTCTTTAGTCTACTTGACTGCACCCTAAGACTGATTGAAGGTGCTATGATGTGCCGGTGAACCACACGCGCTCCATCAGAATACCAACGAGATTCTTTAACCATGAAGTCCTTTAACATCAAATCACCACTTTGAAAAAAAATTTCAAATTATTACTATTACTTTCACCCCAATCATTTCCCAATGAAAACAAACCATCCAGTATTCCCAGCCAGACAATGTCCTGAATCCAACTAAGTATGCCCTAAGCATCAAGTCATCAGGATATGTTCATGACATTTTGATCGATCCAAGAAACTTGTGGAACCCGATCTAATCTTATTCCAAACCCTTTCGGAATCCAAAGATTATTTATAATCCTTGTGTCATGATTTTCGAAAAATTATTTCCTTTCGGAGACTCTTTTCATGCATCTTGAATCTTATCAAGATTATGCTTACAATGGCTATGTCTATGCTGACGATTTCATCTATCCAACATATGTTTGTGAATTACGTGAGTATGTTGCACCTTCTTTATTTCTTTCATGCCAAGTCATCACACTTTGTAATGATAGGAAAAACCATTTCCTGGGGCTATGCATCTTGAATCTCATCAAGATCATATTGGCAGAGTTTCGATCTATCTTATAGACATTTATAACCACCTGAGTATGTCTTATCTCTATTAAGTCTTTCATAGAAATCCGTCTCTTAACACCAAGTCATTACACTTTGTAATGAAAAAGACGTTTCCTAGAAACAGTATGTAACCCACATATGGAGATAGTAGATAACAGCGACACTCCCACTGGCTTTGACTCTTTCGGACTCTTCACAAAATCCAAACCTTTTTGGCACATTTTGAGAATCTGAAACCTTTCTGACATAGTTATGGGAATCTTTCAAGCTGTTCACAAAATCCAAAACTTTTGGCACATTTTGAGAATCCGAATTTCCTTTCTTGCGAGGTGCCATGTACCTACTGTATTTGCATGCTCTTTGTGAGTCCTTATTAATGTGCCGGTAATCCACACGTGCTCCACTAACGTCTCACAATGTGCCACGTAGTATCCTTTCGGATTTTATCTTCTATTGAGAGTGCTTCTCTCGGAATCAATTGCTTGACTCTAAGTATCGTCTCACTCAACCAGATTTTCAGTAAGTACATTTTTATCCATGTCGCTTTCTTTTGATGATTCAATTACTCCCACTGGTTTTTAGACCAGGTGTAAAATCAATCAAATTGTTATATAGACGTGTCTCGCCCTAAGGTTCTCTTATTTGGAAACAACCGGGCTCACCGATGCTTCCAAGTAGTCGGACTGCTAATCCGTACCAATGCTTCCAGATCACAACACTTTATGACGATGACTAATACTACTGGTTAAGAGAAGATTATGTCAGGTTTAACAGGAATCTGATTCCTGCCCAAAGCCTAGTGATGACTAAAGGTTCTTTCACTTGGCTAATCCTGATCTCATCCAGGACTGTCTTAACTCCCACTGTTTCCTTAGAACATGAGTCCTTTCTAAAAGAGCTATTCTTTCACACGTACAGCGGGATAGCCAATGAAACGACATTGCTGATCAGGTTCAGGCTAGTCATGAGGTTTGGACGAATGCTACATGACCATGGACTTTCGATGCACAAGTGGGACGATCCCAGCTTTACATTTCAGACAGTGTCTGCATAACCTACTTAGTCTAAGATGTGGTCGGAATATGGTTTCTATGGTCTGACTGGTTGAATATTCAATTCATCGAAAAACTAATTGAAAATGTGTCTTATACATCGAGGATTGAACTATTTCGACCAATGCTCCATCATCTTCCCTAAGATACATTATAACCATTAATGTTCTTGGAAAAGGATAAACTGTGAAACATTTTCTCAGTCTATGTTGTCACTCAGGTTCTGCTGATCTTATACTTCCTTTGAAATCCTTGAACACTTCAAGGTTTCAATCAATCGCTTATTCTAATAAGCGAAGCCATATTTGTCATACTAATTGGCAAATATCATGAAGTATAACTAATTGTGTTGTGTTCGAAGATTCGAGCAATACACAGAAACTTATGTGTATGTTGCTCAAAATCTTAATATATTTTACATCTCTATGTAAATTTATGACTTTGTTAATTTGTTCAAGATATGCAATCATCACCTGACTCTAAGTCAACTGATTCCAAAATCCTATCCTCTGGATCTTTGGGTGATTCATTTCTTGCCACATGTGCTTTATAAAGAACTTAATCATCATGTGACTCTAAGTCAAATGATTCCAAAGTCCTGTCCAACTGGATCTTTGGGTGATTCATTTCTTGCCACACATGGTTTTATTAAGAACTCAATTCATCATGTGACTCTAAGTCAAATGATTCCAAAGTCCTGTCCAACTGGACCTTTGGTTGAATTGATTTTATAAAATATCTTTTATCAATCATAGAAAACACAATTCATGAATCCAAACACTTTGGATGCGTCATCATTCAAGTCATTACCATTCATGCAATTAACACACTCATACAACATTTCAAGGATAAACATGTATTAAAAGAAAAATTAACATTTTATAAAACCGAAATATCCTCGAACAGGTAATGTCGCACGTATCTAATAAGCTAATAACAAGGTCATTGTATCTAACTAAACTCCAAAACTGCATGAGGTTCAGATCCAATCCGAATGTGCTCCTTTGCAACAAAATCCCGCATCCTACTTAGTCCATGCATACAGAGCAAATGTGATAAACACATCCTGTATCAAGGAATTAAGGATCAGGAGTTCTGAGTTTTAAGATATTCCTGAGTTGCCAAACCGTTCGGCTTTGGAGCATTTTTCCAATCTTTCTGTGACTGTGTCCCACCTTGTGGATTCCCAGTTTGATACATTGAACAATCGGTCCAGACGATCTGGATCATTTCTTGATTTGCCTTAATACTGGACTCAATCATGAAGCAGTTGAATCAATGGAACTATACTTCTCCATGAACGACTCATACAGAGTCGACATTGAATGCATTTCCATGATTGTCTTAATCTGGTTACCCTTTCTGTTCATCTGGATGAACAGATCAGCGAGTCGAGCTAATGCTTAACTCCCGATCAGAAGGGGTGACCTAATTTTATACAGTTTGCCCATGTATCCCTCAATCATGAGAACATGCAAACCGGTGATACTTCCTTCTAGCTTGCAACTTCAAGCTCTTTGAATATCCTAGTTCGTTCCTTTTTCAACCAGTTCTCGAAACCTTTCCTCAACCAGCTGTGCTAACTTATCTGACCCCAGGAATTCTAAATCCCTGCGGAACTCGGGGTCAATGATAAATAACATGAGGCAACGAACTTCCTTTGACTTGATAGTCAAGGGGTCATGCCTATCACAAGCTACTGTGCGATGCCATGCTTTGGTAGAACAAGGAGCGGACACTCAGTCAGATATGGTTTGCCAGCAAAACTAAGAATCATTCTCTAATTGCAAAGCCATATCACATAGCCAAGGCCAGTCAGCCTTACCATATTGAACAGGTGCTTTCTGAGACTCTCAGAAATGGATGAAGGAGGAGAAGGAGGAGAATTGACACTATCTTTAGACATCTATAAAATTTGAATTAGTTTAATTTTAATCCTTTTTAAACAATTACCCAATATATTATTTAATGAGGCTAGGATCCAAAATACCCCAACTATTATGTGAAGAGGGATGCCGTAATCACAACATAATGGTCATTAAGGTAGATAAACATTTATCAATTTCAGTCTTATGAAATTCCTAGATCTGTTGAGATTCATTGAACTGTTCAATGACATGTTTAATCTCGGATATGCTCCACTGTTTGTGACTGGGATGCCGAGGATCACAAACTGGATGTGAATAACCATGCAAATATGCTCGGTAACCTTAATGTCATTTATCATCTCTAATTGATGTGCCGGTTAACCACACATGCTCCATCAACAATCACTACTAGAAAATACACCTTTAATGACATACGAACTATGACACACACTAGTTTTATGACATGCAAAAATGTATATCATAAAAAAAATGTCATCTCTTTCAAAATCTGAAGAATTTACGACTTACATAATTGTATGTCGTAAATTTGTATCATCTTTTTTAAAATTTATGACATACAAAAATAGATGTCATGTTTTAGTGTCATAATCCAGAAAAAAGAAAAAACACGGAGGATGCTTTTATGTCGTTTTATAAAAATGTGTGTCATCTCCAATTTTCCTTTATTACCCTACTAGTTGACCTTTACTTTCTCAATTACGCTTCAACCTCTTCAGCTTTTTCCCTTCGTTCCCACCCCCAAACTAGGGTTCCCCACTTCAAATTTTCGCTCCTTTGATCTGCCGACGACCTTCACCGCCCCGCCGACGACCTTACTGTTTCGCCTCGCCATTGTTTCATGCCGGTGAAATCGACCGCTGACGTGACCCTCCCCCCTCACCATTACTGCGAGAGATAGATAGATACAAGCGCCGCCTCCGACATCGTATGGTTTTGCCTGGCTTTGTTAACCTCCGACATCGTTTGGATTCGTCAACATCCTACATCGTCTGTATAGATTCATATCAGTGGTTCAATTCATATAATCGGTTCCTCCTTTCTGAGTTCGAGGATCGACATTGCCCACCATCAGTTCCTCTTTTCTGAGTTCTAAATCGCCATCACACTACTCCTCTCATCGTCCTCGTTGGCGTTCTATTGCCGCCGCCCCTCTCATCACCCCTGATACAAGTCATATGTAAGTAGAATATGTTACACAATAGTCTTTTATCCGTTTGAAAGTTTTGATAGACTTTTTTGTTGTTTTGGGGGTTACAGCTGTGCATACTTGTAGCCGGTCAAACCTAACTCTAATTATCCCAATTAAATCTCTAACCAAAACTGATAGCAAGATGTACCGATTCAATGAAATGAACCGGTAATCAATTTCTCTACTATGCTATCAGTTCAAATTATAGCTTGTAATCCCTGTAATCCTTTTGCCACCAGCTGCTTGCGAATCGTTATTCAATTTTAATATACAAAAAGAGAAATGCTTTTTGATTCCTATTTTCTAGAGTGACGGTTGAAGAAGCATCTTGATTTCTAATTTCTGTAGTGAAGGTTGCTTTTTTGATTTTTGATGTGAAGCCATGAGGTTCATATAAGTTTTTGTTTATGATTTTTTCTTATTATTCAACAAGTTTCTGATTTCTAAATTGAATCGTTGATTTCTGAATTGAAGTTTCTGATTTCTGAATTGAAGGGTTGATTTCCTAATTGAAGGGATGATTTCTGAAGTGTAGCTGTGAAGATGTAAGTTTTTGGAGACGTGAGTATGGAGCTTTAGAAGTGAGAAAACTTAAAGAGGACTTCAAATGAGGAGAAACCAAAAAAAAACCCAAAATAAGTAAATATGCTCTTTTGAGGTAATTTGGTTTGAGAATTTAGTAATTAAATCTAGTGTATATGGTAAATACTTACGGGCATTTACAATGAAATGTTGTTTCTATATAATTTGAAATTTGTCAAAGATTTAAAATTTTAAGATTTTTGGAATTGAAATAATTTAGAATTAGTTATTTGTTTCATTCTTTGGATATATAACGGAATTCAAATACATCTTTTAGTAAGTTTTGTTTGGTTTATGAAGATATCAAAAGGATTTGGAATTTAAATCCTAATATCTTTTTCATATATATTGTTTGTTATTTCTTTCTTGGAGTTATGATTATTGTTTATTGTCTTAAAGCCATTAACTTGACAGCATGCTTAGTTCAAAGACAGTATGCTAATGCTTAATCCTTTAGATGTATCTTATTCTTCACTTAATGCATAGTGTTACCAACCACTTGGATGTGTTACTTATATAGGGTTGTATTTTAAACTCTTTGCTGATGTTTTCAGATCATTGTCGTAATTTTGAAGATTGCTAAGAAATGCCTAAAGTTTCCTACAATAACTGCAAGAAGATATCATTTTAGGAGAAAAGGTGAAATTTTGCCCTTAACAAGAGATTTGTGTATAGATTTTACGTATTAAATGATGTTTTCATTTTTTGTAGGAAACCAAGGCATGGATCATACATGCAGATTTAAGTTACTCTCAGTATATTGATGTTTGTGGTTAAATGACTTGGCTACTTAGTTAAAATATCTAGCTATTTTGTATGTAACAAACAATATTTTGATAATTTTGAAATGTTTATTAGTTTGTATTTGATAGATTATGATGTGGAAATGGATTGTTTTGGGATTAATGATAGTTAATTTTATATTATAAAAGGTTAAATTTAATCTGTGATTTAATTTTAATATTATTAAATCTAATATATATATATATATATATATATATATATATATATATATATATATATATATATATATATATATATATATATATATATATATATATATATATATATATATATATATATATATATATATATATATATTATTTGTTTCAAAAAGATTTACGACTTACATTGCGAGTCATAAATGTTTGTCATAAATGTATGTCGTAAATTTACGACACACAAATGTGTGTCATCTGTCATTTATGACAGGGGCTTCCTTGACATACATTTGCGTGTCATCTGTACCCTTTAATGACACGCAATGCGTGTCATTAAAGGCCTTTTTTCTAGTAGTGAATGATAAATCATGAGAAACCCATTACCACTCTTTATGAGCCCCTATTAGTGTGCCAGTTAACCACACACGCTCTACTAATGTCTCATAAAGTGTAATGTGCAATTTCATGGGTTAGCATCTTTTCACATTTTTCCTAAAGTAACTAGATTTGGGATTTTATAAAGTTGTTCTAGTACTTTCATTAATAACATTATATTTTTAATGAGATTAAGTTGTCCTATCAATCCCGTTCGGCTAACGACCCTCCACTGATCAAGAGAGCAGTGGGTGAGAGTAGACACACATTCAACCGCCATTTTATAGACAGTTTCCTTATACCCTCCTTATAGACCAGCTTCGTGAATGAGGCCTACTATTGATTTGACTGACCAATTATCTTATACATATAATATTAACTTTTAATTATAATATATATAAGATGTATTTTAAACCTTTTAAAATATTCCTGGTTTGTCTTTTAATTTATTGGAAATTTAAACTATTAAATTTAAAATTAAATTAAACCTTTAAAAGATTTAATTCATCTTTTAATTAAAAAATTAATTAAATTAATTAAATCCACATATTTTAGACTTTTAAAATATTCCTAGTTTTATCTTTTAATTTTTCGAAATTTAAAACTATTAAATTTAAAATTAAATTAAACCATTAATTATCTTTTAATTAAACAATTAATTAAATTAATTAAAACTAGATAGGTATCACAAATTAATCAAATTAATTTAAACCTATCTTAAACCCCCTAATTTTCGAAATTAACAAATAATAGGTTTAAGGTTATCCATTTAAATAATTAAAGTTACCAAAAATAGAAAGCCTTCTAAAACCCTAATGAGAAAATTGAAAATCATAGAGGGGAGGGGCTAGGGTTTCCAAAACCCTAACCCTAAAATCGATATGGCCAATTAGGGTTTATAAGCATTAAACCCTAATTTTTAGAAAGATAATTATAACAATTCAACAAGAAAACAACCAAAATGGTCTGATACCACTGAAAGGTTTTATGCAAATCTATGAACTAAAATCCTAATTTCACATGCAACCTAGATTGGATCTATGTTTTCTTCTAATTGAACATATAATAAATTCCTAAAGGCCACAAGAAAATAACTAAAAGAATAAAATCAGAAAAAACTAACATTTTAGTTGTTTTTTGCAAGCTAAGCAACGCAAGTGCCTTGCCTCAAATGAAGTCACACCCAAAACTAGGGTTTTCGAAAGTTCTAGCGAGAGGGAAGAGAGGAAAAGTCGTGGCCTTTATGGTGCCCAGGGGTCTCTATTTATAGCTTCCAAGTGGCCACCAGATAAGCCTTTAGAGATAAACCTTTTGAAATTCAAATAAGATAAACATTTATCTATCAATTCAAATATATTTATCCTAACATATAATAATCAAAATTATGGATAATCCCTCCATAATTTCGTTGCCCACTTAAACTACCATAATTAATCAAATTAATCACCAAATTAATTCCAATTAATTCCAGATTAATTTCTAATTAATTAATATAGTTTCTAATTAATATATTATCACCATAATATATTAATAAACTATTTATTTTATTTCTATTGATTTATTAATCATATAATAAATCAATCTTTCTCTCTCCTGGATTTTCTGCTAAACCTCTAGCTATGAGGGCAACCCAAATGTACTTTGCTACTATCAATTAGGTAAATACAAATTATTAGTCATGCCTTAGACACCTAATCCAACAACTCTCTGTCCTCAAATCTCATAGCCATCTTGATGTTACGCATCCATTCGTAGTAATTGGTGCCATCCAATGTCACTTTAGAGCACAACGAGAGGATCGGAGAGAAGTTGTTATTGTGAGATGCGGGTTGGGGAGCAGAAGCATCAGCAGAGGAAGACCTCTATAAAAGAATATGTAGTTTTAATTAGATATATAATTCTTAATATACTAACCCAAAATAAATATTAAGACTAGGACCCAACTATATAATCCAAAACTTAGAAGAGGGATGTCGTAATCTAATTGTAAATTTTATAAAGGTAGGTAAATGACGATTTACCATTTCCACCGCGGAAGATAATCAAATTAAGTGAAATTCCTAAGACTTTTGAGATTCATTGAACTATTCAATGGCATGTTTAATCTCGGATTATGCTCTTCCATTTGTGACTGGGATGCTGAGGATCACAACCAAGATGTGAATAACCATGAAAATATGCTTGGTAACCTCAATGTCCTTTATCATCTCAGTTTGATGTACCGGTAAACCACACGCGTTCCATCAACAATAATAATTTAGGAGATATGCATTACAACTCCTTATCGGTCCCTATTAGTGTGCTGGTAAACTTCACACGCTCCACTAACGACTAATAAAGTGTAATGTACAATTTCATGGGTTAGCATATATTTCACATTTTTTCTAAAGTAACTAGATTTGGGATTTTATAGAACGGTTCTAGTACTTTCTTTAGTAGGATTATACTTTTAATGAGATTAAATTGTCCTATCAAATCCGTTCTGCTAATGACCCTCCACTAATCAAGGAAGCGGTGGGTGAGAGTGGACACCCATTCAACCGCCATTTTATAGGCAGTATCCTTATACCCCCCCCCCCCCCTTATAGATCAACTTTGTGAATGAGGCACACTAGTGATTTGACTGACCAGTTCTTATACATATAAATACTAACTTTTAATAATAATAACAATATATAAGATGTATTTTAAAACTTTTAAAATGTTTTGGTTTATCTATTTAATTTTCGAATTAAACATTTTAATTTAAATTTAAATTTAAACCTGAATTGATTTAATGTTTATCTTTTAATTAAAAATTAATTAATTAAATTAAATCAGATAGGGATCAACAAATTAATCAAATTAATTTAATCCTATCCTTTACCCACTACTTTCGAAAAACATAAAAGGGTATAGGGTTATCCATTTATTTATTAATCATAAATACCAAAAATAGAAAAACCCTAAGAAACCCTAATGATAATCGAAAATAAGGGGGAGGGGCTAGGGTTTCTGAAACCCTAACCCTAAAATCGAAATTAAAGCCATTAGGGTTTATTTTCAATAAACCCTAATCCAAAAGGTTCAACAATTATAGCATATTCGAAAAGAAAACAAGCCAAATAGCTATAATACCACTAATAGGAAATTGGCAAACAACTAAACTTATACTCTTAAGTTCACATGCAACACAAAGGATCCATGTTTTCACTATTTGAATCTATAACTAATACCCTATAGGCAATTTCGATTTATATTAAAAGATAATTCAATAATTACTAACCTTTGTTGATCTTTTGGAAGCGAGCACCACAAGCGTCGTGCCTCAACTGGTTCACACCCAAAGCTAGAAACAAGAAAAACCACACACACACACAGAGAGAGAGAGAGAGAGAGAGAGAGAGAGAGAGAGAGAGAGAGAGAGAGAAGAGTGGAGGTAAATGGCGCAGGATATGGGGATCCAGAACCCCTTATTTATAGCCTCCAAGGGAGCAGATAAGCCTTAATGATAAACCTTATTTGAATTCAAACTGGATAAACCTTTTATCTTTAATTTTCAAATCCCTATTTATCTCTATATAGATTTCTAAAATCAAGGATAAATATTTCCTTAGTTTCGCAAATAAGATCCTGCTAAAATTGTTCACTACTCAACTATTGAATAATTACAATTCAGCCCCTGTATTTTTGATTAATCTAACTAATCCTATAATTAATTCCAATTAATTTCTTATTAACTATTAATTAAATAATGCTATTTCTAATTAATATATTATCCTCATAACATATTAACAAATTATTTAAATTGATTTATCAATCACATAATAAATCAATATCTCTCTCTAAAAGTTATTCTGTCAAATTTCCAGCTATGTGGGCAACCCAAAAGGACTTTGTTACTATCAATCAAGTATATACCAATTATAGTCATGGCTTAGACACCTAATCCAACAGTGTATAAGTTTTGTTTGGAACTTCAGCATTAGACACAACAGACTCATATTCAAATGACACCTTATCTACGTCCTTTAAATCAAACTTAATGAATGGCAAAAGCTTACGATGATGTTCAGTAGCAACGTCGGATGAATGATAAATGTGAGTAATGTGTGTGTATAATGTTTTGGCTGTTTCACAAAAATGTTTCGTTGTCTTAACAAAATGCCACTAGAATTCATAAGTTGTTCTCTACTCTCTTCTAAAACTCGAAATCTTGGTTCAGACTTCTCAATAACTCCTCTCATGCCTTTTATCTTATTCCTCAGTCCGGTGATATTGGTCTGTGCCTCTTTTGCATTACTATTTGCATCAACAAGCCTTTTATTCATTTGTTCATAGTCATGGTTATTTCATTCAAATCGTTAGTAAAGTATGATTCATGAATATTAAAAGAAGTAAGAAGATGTGATACCTGTTTGGGAATCGTTTTACGACTATTGCTAGAAGAATATACATCTCTAGCCATTAAACATAACCGTGAAGCATGCTTAACAATATCCTCATTCTTCTCGTCCCTCGAATCGACATCCCAGTCTTTTAAACCAACACCGACTGCAAACAAAGCCCGATATGTAGGCTTCCGAACTTGACAATAATCTGAGCCTAAAGACCACACTTGGTAGGTTCCATCACCATCCCAAAATAAGATACCACCAGAGAAAGATTCTAGGTTTTAGCTTTGACTTCTTCCAATTTCATGGCATAATAAGCTTCATATTTAACTATGTTCGTCTTATCCTGTTTCTTATTGAGCATACATTCTTTGGATAAATGGTTTTTTCCATAACAGTAATTACAATCGTATCCATAATCTCCCAACAACTTTGTTTCAGTCTTTTGTTGTTCCTCCTTCGGCTTAGGTGTGTACTCAGGCTTTGGAGTGTGATCTGGTTTGGACTTTGAGTGTACTCAGCTATTTTGTTGAATGTTTTCGCAGATTCAGATCAATGAAATTGACCTAAAGGCTTCTTGTATAAATTCTTGTTGCTTGAGTAAAACGCAACTGCCTCACCCGACTCGTTCATCATGTAATCAACTACTCCACCTTTTTCAACTTCACCCTTGGTTTCAATTTTCTCTTCTTTTGAAACTAATGCCAACGAACAAACATTAGTCAAAACCATCATGTTCTCCAAAATGTATCTCTCATGAGATTTGAGTCGATTGAACAGAATAGCCAGAGAATATGTATTAACACTATCATGAGACTTCACCATTAATGTTATTGGTCTTCATTCCTTCCTGAGACTCTTGATAAACTTGACATTACCTTCATCAGCACTTTTCTCAACTTCATATTTCACAAGACTGTAAAAAATATCACTGAATATCTCAGAAGCTTAATCAATGGATTCAGAATCGTTCTGCTTGAACTCGCTAAATTCAAATAGAATATTAGTGATTATGCTCTTTTCATTACATCGTTTCCAGCATCACAAAGAGATAAATGATCCCAAATCTCCTTTGCTGACTTTTCTCTACAAATATGATGATACAAAACACATGGAAGACCACTTCTCAGTTTCCTCATAGCACGTTTGTCTTTTTCGATTTTCTTCTTATTTGCAGCGAGAACAACTTCATTTTTCTATGACATCTCTTAGAACAAATCTGCCTTGAACATTGACAAACAGACCCTGTTTGACAGATCTCCATAGATCTTCATCCAAACCAATGAGATAATCCTCCAAACAGTCTTAACGTTCAGGCATCATCATAGGAGCCTTTCCTAAAGAACCCAACAAATGCACATAGTTAATCATTAATGAGTTTAGATTTGGATTTGCCATTTGAATCAAACAAAATAAACAAATCGAGTACCAGTAAACGAAAGAGAATAGAAATTTGAATGTGAAGTACTAGATATGTAAATCAATACATATCTAGAAATCGAATGACGGTAAGAAAATACTTCCTAAACACTAAGAGCTGTAACCGGCTCTGATACCAATTCTAATGTCAAATTTAGATTTAGAATAGCAAGTAATAAATCACTACAAATCAAACAGAATTCAAGCAAGAGTCAATTGAATAATCATCATGCCGAATGCTTTGTTATGTAAGGATCAAATACAAGGAATCGTGCTCTGAATCATAATAAATGATGAGCAATGCTTAAAGCACATATTTGTTCAAGCTCTTTCCAATCCTACAATCGGCATGGTATTTATACGTGATCCGGGGGACGATTATTAAAAATATCTACTAGACACATGTCCAACAACCTGAAATCACCAATCTACGCAGCACGCCTGGTGCACAATAGCTAACACATGTCTAGTAGTGTACACGTCTAAGACAAGAAAAATGACAAAATAAGCTTCGACATCTAGGCTTCTGATCTTCATAGTAGGAAATCTTGTAAACTAGCTTATGATATAATAAGACTTCGGATCCTAGATATATACACTTCGACACAACATATGTGTAACGCCCCATTTCGGGTTTAGCGTTAATAATTAACTTTGATTATTTTTGTTTCAAATTTTAGTAGAAAAATGAATAAGTTTAATTTAGAAAGTAATTTCGAGAATTGAAATCGTAAATAAAAGTAGTAATAATAATAATAATAATAATAATAATAATAATAATAATAATTATTATTATTATTGTAATAACAATAACCTTAAAAAAACTAGTTATGATACTGGAGAGTGGGAATTGTCAAGTATAAAAACTTAAAATGAGGATTCATGAGATTTTAGGCTAAAAGAAAATAAAAGAGCAAACTAGAAGGACCATTTATATCATTTTCGGATTTTGTGCATGGGAGCCCCGTAGGGTTGATGTCAGCCAACGAAGAAGGCTTCTAGGGCCTTGGTTTTCTTTCTGTAATTCATGCCAACACATCCCTTGGGGTGTGTGTGTATATATATATATATATATATATATATATATATATATATATATATATATATATATATATATATATATATATATATATATATAGTATTAAATGAAATGTTAAATATAGTGTGATTGTAGGACTCAACGTGGATCGTTAGATCAACAAAATCATGGATTAAATAGAAGGGCATTCTTGTAAATAAAATCAAAGAATTCACGTGTTTTTAATTTAAAAACCCGGTTAAGGGTAAAACAGTCAAAACCCACAAACCCATAACAACAAAATGTAATCTTCGCATGCTAAAATCACGGAGACGATATGATCGGTTTCAATTAATACTATCAATAATCAAAATATACACAATCAACATCGGAGGATAGTACAGATGCATTATCGGATAAGTAAAGTTGCATTCTCGAAAAAAAAAAAGTAGTTACGTAAGAGTTTTCAAATTCAATTTTCAGAGAATGGGGTAGTAAGATTGTACAGAAAACCATAACGTACAGAAAATCCATTAAGAAAGTAGAATGCCATTCTTCAAGAATGAATTTTACATGTGGCAAAACTCCTAACCCAGAAAACCATTCTTCAAGAATGAATTTTACACGTTCAATCTCCGAGAATGAAAACACTAAGATACAGGAACTAAGATACAGGAACTAAAACACAAAAACGGGAAAAAATAAGAAAAGGGAATACGGGAAAGAAATGCCTCATATTCTCTGAGAATACCTCATTCTCTGAGAATGCATCATTCTCAAAAAACTGTTATACACATACCCCATTCTCTGAGAATGCCTTGCCTTTGAAAATTGTGATACGCATGCCCAGTAAACTGTTATATGCATGACCATTCTCTGAGAATTCCGTTGAGCAGAGATGTAATTTTTTTTACGAAAGGTTGACGACAGTGAAGAAAAAGGCGCAAATAATGTCCATTCTCGATGATCTTCTTGGCAAAAGCTGTCGTTGATTTTTTAGGGGATACAATGGTGACCGCTGATCTCCGCTGCCTCCGCCTCCGCCTCCATCACCGACCACCGCCGATCTCTGCTGCCTACGCCTCCATTACCGACCACCGCCGATCTCCGCTGCCTCCGCCTCCATCACCTGCGATTTGAATTTTTGATTTCAGAGATTTGATTTTGAGTTAGGGCACGCTCAAAGATTTGTTACCGTATTTTTAGGGCTTGATTGAATTCCCAAATTGCCCCTATCTAATGATTGGTCCAGAATTAATCATACAATTACATAGTATTTAGAAAATGTATTTGACCTTATATATATATATATATATATATATATATATATATATATATATATATATATATATATATATATATATATATATATATATATATATATATATATATATATATATATATATATATATATATATATATATATATATATATATATATATATATATATATATATATATATATATATATATATATATATATATATATATATATATATATATATATATATATATATATATATATATATATATATATATATATATATATATATATATATATATATATATATATATATATATATATATATATATATATATATATATATATATATATATATATATATATATATATATATATATATACTATATATATATATATATATATATATATATATATATATATATATATATATACTATATATATATATATATGGGTGGGATCAACATAGAACCAAACTTAGACATAAAACCATAGAATCATTTTATTGACCATTAGATCAAATTTGGGTAATAAGAATATGATGGTAAAATATATATATATATATATATATATATATATATATATATATATATATATATATATATATATATATATATATATATATATATATATATATATACATACATATATATATATATATATATATATATATATATATATATATATATATATATATATATATATATATATATGTATATATATATATATATACATACATATATATATATATATGTATATATATATATATATATATATATATATATATATATATATATATATATATATATATATATATATATATATATATATATATATATATATATATATATATATATATATATATATATATATATATATATATATATATATATATATATATATGGGTGGGATCAACATAGAACCAAACTTAGACATAAAACCATAGAATCATTTTATTGACCATTAGATCAAATTTGGGTAATAAGAATATGATGGTAAAATAACATTTAAACAATATTTATTAATTATATTCATA
The DNA here is from genome assembly GCA_023525715.1 of Cichorium intybus. Classification (NCBI taxonomy): domain Eukaryota; kingdom Viridiplantae; phylum Streptophyta; class Magnoliopsida; order Asterales; family Asteraceae; genus Cichorium; species Cichorium intybus. Next base: position 99,584,042 of record CM042012.1, read on the forward strand.
ATCTATAGCAATTATGTTCATAAATGAACATCAACGTTCATAAAATATATATACGAACATACACACATGTTCAAAAACGAATATTAATGAGCACTGAGGAACATTGATCAAATATAGACATATACAACATGTTTAGAAATGACCATTGACGAATATTGATAAATATACACACATGCACACATGTTCAGAAATGAACATTGACAAACATTGATAAAATATATGAACATACACACATGTTCACAAATGAATATTTATGAACATTGACAAAATATAGTAACATACAACATGTTCAAAAGTGAACATCGATGAAATATACAAATATACACACATGTTCATAAATGAACATTGACGAATATTGATAAATATACAAACATATACACATGTTCAGAAATAAACATTGACAAAAATTAATGAAATATGAACATACACACATGTTTAGAAATGAACATTGAGATATATTGACGAATATTGTTCCGAAATGAACATTCATAACATGTGCATAAATGAGCTTTCATAACATATTCATAAATGAACATTCATAACATTGATGAAATATATGAACATATGCACATGTTCGGAAATGAACATTCATCAAACCTAATTAATATATATATCCAAAACTTACCTAATTTTTATAAATCAAATCGCAAATTTATAGAAGTTTACTAAATTACACGTATATGTTCGTTTTTGAACAGACATATATGTTCATTGATGAACATTGTCTTCAAAATCCCAGAATTTGTTCAGAAATAAACATTCATAACATTGATGAAATATATGAACATACATACATGTTCAGAAATGAACATTCAACAAACCTAATTAATATTTATCCAAAGCTTACCTAATTGACAACGCCTATCAATATCAAGTATTTTAGTCGTTGTTAGGCCCTATTCTTGGTGAATTTATATCATTTATATATTGGTATTACTCAGTTTTTGTGCTAGTGCTTGTATGCAAGAAAAAAATAAAAACAGGGACTAAACATTGACAAAAGGGAAGAAGTTTTGGATAAATACCATTTCAGTCGAAGTCGTACGTGTGCCGCGGTATGAAGACACCCGTGTCGCGGATAGCCAACGATGAGATGGTGTATTGAAATTCAAACAGCGAGAAACGAGGATAATGGATAAGACGCGATGTAGATATGATCTCTGCGCGGCACAGATTGTCAGATTTTCCAACTATAAATAGATGTCATTCGGTCGAATTTCAGAGGCGAAGAACGACCCATAAGGTGGACCTTAGGCTTCTTTGACTCAAGGATTTGGATTTTAGCACTTCAATTGGTATTTGTTTATGTTTTCCATTTTATTTTAGTAATCATTAGTTTAGTTTAGCTTGGATTCTCTTGTTTCTGGATTGATTGGATCAGTAGCATTAGTTTATTTTTAGTTATTTTCGGATTTGAAACAATTGTAGCTTATGGATTAGGTTTTATTCAAGTTAATCATTCGGTTCATGTTTTATTGCACTTTTTCAGTGTTATAGATGTTGAATGCTTGTTTGGCTTGTTTGGAATGTTTGTTTGCTTCTGATTTTCTGGACTTAGCTTCTGATTTCAGTAAGTAACTTAAGTTTTTGTTGGATTAGTTTAGATTGGTTTATGATTGTTTTGGTTTTTGGTATCTGTTCCGATATTGTGTTTTTGTTGATTTTTTGGGAAAGTGAAAGCAACCTGCTGACTGTAGCGTGACACTATAGTTGGTATTATGTCGCTCTATCTTAACCACCAAACTCCTGCGGATCGACTCTTGCTACTGCTATACTAGTTAGTCGGTGAGGTTATTTTTCTATTTTTGCACGCATAACGACCTAGGCATGTCACTAATTCATATAAATCACATCCCAAAATTATAGAAGTTTCCAAAATTACACATATATGTTGATTTCTAAGCATACATATATGTTCATTGATGAACATATATGTATGTTCATGCATGGACGTTTTCTTCAAAATCCCAGAAAATAGTCTTGTTTAGAAGTTGGTCATGTTCATAAGTGAACATTGCAGAATATTGTTCATGTTCACACATATTCAATACTTAACATGTATGAATATTCATATAAGTTCATAATTGTTCATAAAATTTCAACCATCATGTACAAGAATAAAACTAAATCTTAATACATGCTTTATGTCGCTTCTCCAACATCAAATTACATAGATAAACATAACTGAACATAGATGAATATTTGTGCAAAACCTCAAATGTTCATAACTGAACATGGATGAACATCAACCGTTTTCTTTCTCTCCGACCTCCTGCCTCGATCTCTCTGTCTCTCTCTTTTGGTCTCGCCTAATGCATTTTCCTTTTTTGTCCATCTATAACGAGCTCTCTTCGTCTGTTTCATTTCTTCTTCTTTTTCTCTTCCTTCTCGCCTGCTGCATCTTTAGACAAACAACAGGCGGCAACCATGGTCTGCCTCGATCTCTCTGTCCATCTTTTTCTGACAATCAACAGGAGGCGACAGTGATCTAAGTGAAGTAGAGAAACGAGATTAAGAGAAATTGGTTTATGGTTGTTGCAGATTTCCGTAAATAAAGGGATATTAATGGTAATTAAAATTAGTTTATTCAATAAAAAATTTATGGATTCCCAAAATTACCCCTCCAGCTTATTTTTAAAAAATAAAATTAATTATATTTAAATAAAATAATTATATCCATTGATTTAATGATCCAATGGCTTAAAATAGAGTTCTATGGTTCTATAGATAAGAAAGAGTTTTATGTTGAACCTCTCCATATATATATATATATATATATATATATATATATATATATATATATATATATATATATATATATATATATATATATATATATATATATATATATATATATATATATATATATATATATATATATATATATATATATATATATATATATATATATATATATATAATATATGTATGTATATATATATATATTTATATACATATATGTATATATATATATATATATATATATATATATATATATATATATATATATATATATATATATATATATATATATATACATATATATATATATATATATATATATATATATATATATATATATATATATATATATATATATATATATATATATATATATATATGTATATAAATATATATATAATATATGTATGTATGTATATATATACATATATATATATATATATATATATATATATATATATATATATATATATATATATATATATATATATATATATATATATATATATATATATATATATATATATATATATATATATATATATATATATATATATATATATATATATACAGAGAGAGAGAGAGGTTCATTCGAAACCAGCAAAAAGGTTGAGAACGCAAGGTCAGTTCTGGACCAATCAATATATAAGGGCATATTAGTAATTATATATTTTAGTTAAATTATAACAAAATTTTAGTTTCCTACAATCTAGGATTCTAATTATTTGTTACAAAAAAAACTAATTAATTAACTTCTAATTTTTAAATTTTAATTGTTGTTAGTAAAAATGATTTTTATCAAATTTTTTAATCAAAATATAGTTTTATAATTTTAGTGATTCTGTTATTTAACTATATTTTTATAAAGATTAAAAAATGGTTTACGTTGTATTAATTAACGAGTTAAAATGTACATGAAAGTATTTTTTGACAAATATTCTGAATTTTATTTAATGTGATATGTTAATTATCAATGATTATAAGTAAACCATAAACATTGTTATTAATAAAACAAAATGCAACGATAAACACACACAACATATTTGTAATCATAAGTGAATAAATGACAATGCGAAGATAAAAAAAATTTAGTTCAATTGCAATCACAAATAAATGGAGTAGATTTATCATAAAATTGATTGTAGCATTGATCATTATTATTGTTATGGTTTTTCTTGCTTCTCCCATCACATTCAAAAAGAAAGAGGGGAAACTCGTAATCATTGCTATTTTTGGATTTACACCTACAAAATCAAGTTCAAGAATATAAAAAAAACAATTTGCATGCTATAATATTGTGTATATTAACATAATAATAAAAATTTATATAATCGGTGTTCTAATCATCTATGCAACCATAGTTATAATCATAAATGATTATAATCATATTAAATATGTTAAAAGTTATAATCAGACATGATTATAACTGTTGTTCTATTTAGATTACATTCGTTAATCATTGAAGATTAATGAAACAAAAAATTGTTTTGATTCGATAATCATTGATGATTATTGAAGCAAAACTGTTTTGATTCGAAAGATACATTTCCTAGATTGAATGTGAGTTCAGTTTATGATAAAATATTTCAATTGTTACACGTTGAATGTTTGGATTTTTAAAAATATGAAGTATATTTGAAGGTTTTTAAAGAAATAATGTTTTATTGTTGAAAATACTTTTTCTAAAAATTTTAAATTTACTCTACAAACTGGGATGTTACAATATGATACCTAATATATTCAATCACACTCGATATTTAGGTTGCAACTATTAATTGCAACTTTAATAGTTTGAATGCATTGATCTTTTGAAGTCCATATTTGGTTCCTCTGTAAATTTGATTTATTTGTTTCGGCGACCATTACACAGGGGAAATTTTGGAAAATATTCAGGATGCTTTTTATGTGATTGCCACTACATAAATATATCTCACTTTAATAAGTTCCAACAAAACATCATGAGATATTTCATGAAATATACAAGAAAAAGTGTAAGTTTTGAAAAAGATTAAGTTATTGAAGAGAAACAAATATCTTATCAAGGAACAACATATTTGTTATCTAGGAATAGCAAAGATCAAGTAGTCTCTCATAATGGAACAACACACATAGACAATAGCATGGTTAAAATATAAGACTATTACTAGAGACCCCAATGGACTTTTTACACGATATAAAAGAGTTTCTCACCTTGTACCACCAAAATTACTCCCATACACCAGCATACTTCCTTACTAAGCAACAACAGACTTATCAGGTAACTAGGACTACTACTCTAGACCCTAGTAGAATTTTGACATTGACTTAATGGAGCTTAAAGGAATCTTTTCTTATGTGCACTTTACCACTATGTTTGCTAAAAAAAGTTCTATGTATATTAGCATTGCCAAATCTGTTAGACATCACACATTTTTCAAAGATACTCGTACATATGTCTCATGTTGATATTACGTGTCTTATGGCTTGGTTTTGGAAATCAGCCTTGGAGTTATTACCCGTCTTGGAAATGCCATTTCGAGTTTTTCAGAACACTGGTCTAGATTTGTACAAACCCACTTGGTTTAGTTAGAATATACCTGATTTTACCCATCTAGTTTTGTTTCAAAGGAGATGAAAATAACAAACAATTTCATGATATTACCTTCCTGATTTTGATTCCAATCTAATTGAGTCAAATTATTTCATCCATGTTGTCACTTCACCAATTAGGGTTTATGGGTGCCTTTTAATGGAAACATATTTAAAAAATCATAGAAAAAAACATACATTGTGGAAGTTTTCCTTTTTGAAATAGAGACAAACCAACAATGAATCAAAATGAACACCCTACAAACTAAAATGACAAAAACACAGATAGATGCCAGTAACATGATATGGATTCGGGGAAGGATGGAGACATAAATATGCACGTGATCTTAGTAGTAGGAGAGACAAATATATCTATTGAGAGGACATAACATGAGTGTAGATGGACCAGATAGTAGAGACATTCCCCATCAGGCCGCGGTTCCATAACAACAAATTTAATAAAATTTGGGATGAAGATAGGTTCGGTCTTGAGGCTTCCTTTTCTCATACGGATATCCAGGAGGCGATTTGGACTTGTGGGAATGACAAAGCGCCAGGGCCAGATGTATTCAACTTTAAATTCGTAAAAACATACTAGGACATTATCGAAAGTGACAGCGTGATTAAATTTTTTGGGGAACATGGTATTATAAACCCTGGAAGCGATGCCACGTTCATTATATTGGTGCCCAAGTGCAAGGACCCTCTTAAACTCACCAAGTAGATACCTATAAACCTTATATGTTTCATTACAAAAATAATCTAAAAAAAACCTTGATAACGCGACTCAAACCTATAATTGACAAGGTCATAAGTAAAGAGAAAACAACCTTTATTTCCAACAGGAACATATTTGACAACTTTTTATATGTTAATGAGGTTATCTCGTCAGTTAAAAGATAAAAAAATAGTGATGATGATCAACTGATTTTGAAATAGCATTTGATACTGTGAACTATAATTACATAGACAACGTTATGAGCCAAAAGGGCTTGGAGACAGTGGAGAGCTTGGATCTGGGGTATTATAACAACTACTAGAGTTTTGGTTTTAATCAATAGGTCACCGGGAAAAGAGTTCCTTATGGAGAGGGGGATAAGACAAGGAGATCCCCTCTCCCCTTTCCTATTCATAATTGCAGCTGAAAGGCTTAAAGTCACGACCGAATAAGAGGTGGAAAGGGGTTTTAGAGGCATAAAATTGCCTAGTGAGAATCTCATTAATGCTAAGAATCTCATGAATATTTTAACCTATTTTTGCACAATCTTCTTAGGGGACTGGTCCCATCAAAATGCTAAGAATCTCATGAATATTTTAACCTATTTTTTCATATCCTCGGGTGTCAATGTGAATATCGCCAAGCGCAAGGTGATGGGAGTAGGGGTAAATGCAGTGGAGACTGAGGATCTTGCCAAGAGTATTAAATGTGGAGTTAGAGCCCTTTCCTTTTAAGTTCCTGGGTATGCGTGTTGGTGGTTCTATAGGTAAAGTCGCTAACTGGTCCAACCTCATCGACAAATTCCAACAAAAGCTGTCCGATTGGAAGGCTCAAACTTTTTCGATAGGGGCGACTTACTGACAACGCCTAGTGATATTAAGTATTTTAGGCGTTGTTGAGCCCTGTTCTTGATAAAATTATATCAAATATGTCTGGGTATTCTCACTTTTCGTGCCAGGACTTGTTTGGAGAAAAAGAATGGAAACAGGGACTAAAAGCGTGCAAAAAAGGAAGAAGTTGGAAAGAATGAAAAATCAAGGAAACTCGTACGCGCGCCGTGGATACATCATCTGCGCGACGCGGGCTTAATCCGGTGGAACACATTCAAATACCAAAGAAACGGGATCTGATAAGTACGCGCGCCGCGGATTTCACTTCTGCGCGGCGCGGCTGCGGGAAATTTGCAAGTATAAATAGATGCATTTCCAGCCGAAAACCCTAGCAAAGACCGGGTGTAAAATCGACCTTGAAGCTCTTTGACTCCAGGATTTCATTCCAGAAGACTCTTATTTGGTATTGGTTAGTTTTAGATTTTATTTGTAATTAAATAGTTGGATTTAAGCTTGGTTTTGTATCTTTGGGTGTGACAACCATTGATACTTAGCTTTGGCTTCTGTTTTTGGATCATTTGATTACTGTTTTTATGTTGGATTCTGAATTTGGTGAATGCAAAGCATTTGGTTACATTTAATCTTAGCTTTTTGATGTTTCTATGCTTGTGTTTGATTTTGATTGATTGGGTTGTGTTTGGATATTGTTTTGCCTTATTGGGACTGTTTTTCTTTGCTGAATTCAGTAACTAATTAGGTTAGTTTGTAAGCATTAAACCTTGGCTAGTAACTGTTCAGTAGAACTTTAGTTAGTGGCTAGTTTATGCTTTGCTTGGTTTTGCTAGTTTGGATGCCTTTGATTGCTTCTGATTCAGAGATGTACTTCTGACTTCAGAAAGTGACTAGGTTATTTGAGCATAGCTTAGCTTGGCTTGAGTGTGTTTGATTATTGCCTTTGTTTGCTAGTGATTAGGAAGATAGAAACTAGATCCTCCGACTGTAGCTGTGACACTACTAGTTGGTAATCTCTCATCTAGTCTAGCCACGAAGCTCCTGTGGATCGACCCTGAGTACCGCTATACTAGTGTGTGTTAGGTTTTCTCTTATTTTTGACCGCACGACGATCTCTGCGCGTGTCAAATTTTGGCGCCGTTGCCGAGGAGCTGTGAGCTTAGGATAGGTGAGTAGTAGGAGCTTGTTTCTTGTTTTTGAAAGTTTCATTTGGTTTTTGATTTTTGTAGGTGTGTTGCACTAGTGCATGCGTACCCGCAGGGGTAAGCAATTATCCCCATTGCAGTTTGATTCTGAGATTGAGCGTACTACACGCAAACTCCGTGCCCGTAGGCGTTTAAACATCATGAATTTTAGTCAGGTTAGCAGTAGTCCGTTAAGCGTTGCCCAGGAACCATCAGGTGAGGCAACGGGGGTATTTTCTATTCCCCCACTGTCAGAGTTTCAGTTTGGGAGCACGAGTGCTTCTGGTGGTGCAGTTTCAGCCCCTGCACCCATACCATCTTGCACTCCACCATCTGTCCCACCATTTACACCCGCTTCACAACCACAATCTACCAATCCATTTACCTCTGCTATGTCTTGGGGAGAGCCGACCCGTGATGGCACCCCAGCTCTTAGACAGCAGACACCAACATCTCAACCACAACCAATTCTTTTTAAACCTCAACCCACATTCCAATCAACACAACCTATACACTTTCAACAACCCCCTCAGCCACAATACCATTACCCAGAAACGGAGGACGGATATGACGAAGAAGACGAGGGATGGGTGCCACCAGCACCACAACCACAGTGGAACCGAGGTCGGGGACCTCCTAGAAGAGCACCACAATATCAACAACCAGGTCAGCGGGAATATAACGATCATCTTTACGGTAACCCCGCCCAACCTTTACATTTCGCACAACCGAGACGGCAATCGGTTGCATCACATTTCCAACCACGGGAATATGATGATTCATCGCCAATCTATATTACTGATAACATTGATTCGCAAGTAGAAATAAGACCTCAGTTATTAGGAATATTGACTCAGTTTAGGGGATACAAGACTGACGATCCTTATAATCATTTATATGAATTCTTAGCAATTGCCAACGCCAATACTCCTAGGAATACTGATAGAGATATTTTTAGGCTTAGATTGTTTCCATTTACTCTTAAGGATAAATCCAAATATTGGTTTACATCTTTGCCATCGAATAGTATTACTAGTTGGGAACAACTCAAGGCGAAGTTTCTTCAAGAATTCTATCCAGTCAGTAAAACCACGGAGGTCAGACGAGCAATCCAAGATTTCCAGCAAAAGCCTGGAGAGGCTTTTCATGAAGCGTTTGACAGATTAAAAGAGCTGCTGCGATCCTGTCCACATCATGAAGTTCCAAGGTGGCAGTTAGTCAAATTATTTTTTGAGGGAGTTAATGAGACACACCAGGTTATGATAAATGCCTCATCAAGTGGGACATTTATGTGGCAAGAGCCAGATGATGCCTGGAGATTTTTGGAGCAGCTGAGTTTAGGATCAAAAGTCAGTGGATCAATGAAAGATAAGACTGTATATGTAGCGATTATCGAAGCAGAGAACAAATGGAAAGCTGAAATTCAGAAAGAGCTCACTGCTGTTACGAAAAGGTTCAATCAGATGCTCGAGAGATTTCAACAAGAAAAGGGGGCATATGTGTTGCATGGGTAGAATATCTGCAATACATGTGGAAAAATAGGTCACAATCATAATGAGTGCTCAATGACTCATGAGGAAATATGTCAAGTGCATGGATATGGTCGATTTCACAACGCACCAAGGCCATTCCGAAGTAATCAGCAACGAGAATCGAGACAACCACCTATAAGGCAGCAGCAGGTGCAACCTCCATCTCCATCAGGAAGTACGAACATTGGTTTGCAAGAAATTTTTGGACTGTTAGTGCAACTCCAGGAAGTAGAGAAGTCTAATTTAGAAGAAATTTTGAGATTAGGAGAATCACTTGTCAAAATGGAAGAAAGAAAAGTAAGGGAGCAGGAGCAATCACCAAGAATGCAAGTTAATGAAGTCATCACACTTAGGAGCGGGAAGAAAGTAGACAACAAGGTTATAGCTCCACCTGCAGATGATGATAGTGATGTGGAAATAGTTTTTGATGAAAAAGAAGAACTAGAAAAAGAGAAGAAAAAGGATAAGGAGGAGCAAGTGCAGAAGAAGAAGCAGACAAGTACCTGGGAAAAAGGAGAATCAAGTGGAACAGTTCCTTTCCCCACGGCCTTGGAAAAGCCGGAGAAAGGACCATATGGAAAGAAAGGACCACAAGCTGAAGACATGTGGGAATTGTTTAGCCAAATTAAAGTTAACATTCCTTTAGTCAAACTCATCAAGGAAGTCCCTGCATATGCTAAGTTTCTCAAGGACATGTGTATACACAAGAAGCATATTCTGTCCCACTTGCCTAAGATGATTAGCTTACCCGAGAATGTAAGCTCTATCCTCATGGATGCGCTTCCTCCAAAGATGAAAGATCCGGGAGTCCCTCCCATTTCAGTAGATTTAGGCAATGTGCATATCAAAAGGGCTCTGTTAGATTTAGGTGCAAGTGTGAACATATTGCCTAGGCAGTTATTCGACAAGCATGAGTTTGGCACCATGAGATCTACTGATGTAATTCTGCAGTTGGCCGATAAGTCCACCAAGGTTCCCAGGGGCATGTTAGTCGATGTTATCATCAAGGTAGGAGAATTTTACTACCCAGCAGATTTTCTTGTCTTGGACACTCGTCAAGCAACGAATGGAGAGCAACCCACAATTATTCTAGGGCGACCGTTTTTGGCCACGGCTAACGCAAATATTGCATGTCGTACCGGAGAAATGGGAATATCTTTTGGACACCGACAGGCTAAGATCAACATTTTCAATGCTGATCTCAAGGGAAGTAACATGGAAGAAGAGGAATGCTATCAAGTGGACATCATAGACGAGCTTGTGCAGCAGTACACTCCAGAGGTACTTCAAGAAGAAGAAATAGAAACTCAGGAAGAAGCAAATGTTGGAAGAAAAGAGACGCAAAATGGAGAAGAAGAAAAGGGATTCAAGTCTGAAGAATGTGCACATATAGAGAAGTTACCAGTAGAGATTCCAAAGACATTAAAGCCCTCTTTACAAGAACCACCAAAGTTGGATCTAAAACCTTTACCAGAACATCTAAAGTATGCCTTTCTAGGGGAGAAGGATACTTTACCAGTAATTGTAGCAGCCAATCTGACAGAGGAACAAGAGATAGAATTGCTTAAAGTGTTGTCTAAACACAAGGAAGCTATCGGTTAGACAATCGCGGACTTAAAAGGGATTAGTCCGACCACGTGCATGCATCGCATTATCACAGAAGAAGGAGCTAAACCTGCCAGGGATACGCAAAGGAGGTTGAATCCCAACTTAAAAGAAGTTGTCAAAAAGGAGGTTCTTAAATGGTTGGACGCAGGAATCATTTACCCCATTTCTGACAGTGAATGGGTTAGCCCAACGCAAACTGTGCCGAAAAAGTCGGGGATCACTGTAGTAGACACAAAGGATGGTGATAAGATATCCATGAGACCTGTAACCGGATGGCGAGTCTGTATTGATTATCGGAAGCTTAATGCTGCTACGTCCAAAGATCATTTTCCATTACCCTTCATTGATCAAATCGTGGAGAAGTTAGCTGGACAAAAGTACTACTGTTTTTTGGATGGATATTCTGGGTATAACCAGATCGCAATTCATCCAGAAGATCAGGCAAAGACAACGTTCACTTGCCCTTATGGTACTTTTGCCTTTCGCAGAATGCCATTTGGATTGTGTAACGCGCCTACAACGTTTCAACGATGTATGATGGCAATCTTTTCTGACATGATTGGTGAAGCATTAGAAATCTTCATGGATGATTTCTCAATTTTTGGACCTACATTCGAAACTTGCTTAGTTCAATTGGAAAAGGTATTGAAAAGATGTGTAGAAACAAACTTGGTTATGTCCTGGGAGAAATGTCATTTCATGGTAAGAGAAGGGATAATATTAGGACATGTGGTCTCTGAAAGAGGATTCGAAGTCGATCGCGCTAAAGTTAAGGTCATATCCACATTGCCGCCTCCAACATCAGTGAAAGGGGTTAGATCATTCTTGGGGCATGCAGGGTTTTATCGTAGATTCATTAAAGATTTTAGTGCTATCTCTAAGCCCCTCTGTGGTCTTCTTTTGAAGGACGCACCGTTTATTTTTGACGAAGAATGTGTAAAAGCATTCAACATTCTCAAAAATAAACTGGTTGAGGCCCCCATTCTGAAGCCACCCGACTGGACGCAACCTTTTGAGATAATGTGTGATGCTAGCGACTATGCTACTGGTGCAGTATTAGGGCAAAAAGTCAACAGGAAACCTGTTGTTATCTGTTATGCTAGTAAAACTTTTTCTGAAGCTCAATGGAATTACACAACTACTGAAAAAGAATTACTTGCTGTAGTTTTTGCTTTAGATAAATTTCGATCTTATATCTGGGGATCCAAGGTGGTGGTTTACACTGACCACAGTGCTGTTCGGCATCTGCTCACAAAGAAGGAGTCCAAGCCTCGATTAATTAGGTGGATACTCCTGCTGCAAGAATTCGACGTGGACATCAAAGACAAGAAGGGAACTGAAAATGTGGTAGCAGATCATCTTTCTAGATTACCCGCTGAAGGATTGGAAGCAGGAATTCAAGACTCATTTCCTGACGAGCAGTTGTTAGAGGTTAATGGAGCTCCATGGTATGCAAACTACGTAAATTTTCTGGCCACAGGAGCAATACCAACACATTGGACGAAACAAAGGCAGAAGCAATTTCGCACGTACGCAAAGAGATTCATTTGGGATGATCCAGACCTTTTTAAGGTAGGTGAGGACCAGATAATTCGTCGATGTGTGCCGGACAATGAAATTGGTGAAGTGTTGGATCTCTGTCATGCATCAGCATGTGGAGGACATTTCAGTGGATGGAAAACCGGGTATAAAGTTCTCGAATCTGGGCTGTATTGGCCGACTATCTTTCGGGATGCGCACAGGACTGCCAAGGAGTGCATCAATTGCCAGCAATTAGGGAATATATCGAAAAGGGATCAAATGCCCTTGAATCCGATTTTGGTAGTAGACATTTTTGATGTCTGGGGAATCGATTTTATGGGTCCATTCCCTACATCACATGGATATGTTTACATTTTGGTGGCGGTAGATTATGTCTCAAAATGGATCGAGGCCGAAGCAACTCACACAAATGACCATCACGTGGTTTGTAAATTTATGAAGAAAAATATCTTCACCAGGCATGGAGTCCCAAGAGTAATCATTAGCGATGGAGGATCTCATTTCAAGAATTTTAAATTCGGAAGGCTGCTGAAACATTATGGGGTGAATCATCGCATTGCAACACGTTATCATCCACAGACCAGCGGCCAGGTGGAGGTATCCAATAGGCAAATCAAAGAGATCCTTCAGAAGACTGTCAAGACTGATAGAAAGGATTGGTCGCTAAGGCTAGATGACGCATTATGGGCATACCGAACTTCGTACAAAACACCGATCGGGACTACTCCATATCGGTTGGTTTATGGAAAAGGATGTCATTTACCAGTAGAGATCGCCAATCGTGCCCTATGGGCCGTTAAGAAAGTCAACATGGACTACACTGACGCTGGGAAAGAAAGGAAACTTCAGTTGTCTAAATTAGAAGAACTACGAGATGAAGCATATGAGAACGCAGCCACCTATAAATCAAAGATGAAGCGATATCATGACACAAAGCTGCGATTGAAAGTCTTTGAAGTTGGACAAAAAGTATGGCTGTATAATTCAAGACTGAAGATGTTCCCCGGGAAACTGAGAAGCAAATGGAATGGTCCCTACGAAGTGATCAGCATTACAGATTATGGTGCAGTCGAAATCCAGGACTTGAAAGGTGGGCAACCATTTAAAGTCAATAGCCATAGACTCAAACCATACATCGCCACGGGCACGTTCCAGAAAATAGAGGTAGAAACAGTCGAACTTATAGCAGAGATTCCAACATATGCTACATAATCATGTAAGTGTACGTCCGGCTGAAGACGTTAAACTTAGCGCTTGTCGGGAGGCAACCCGATCATCATTGTATAATTGCATATTTTTCTTAATACTTAATGCATTACATCCATTTTTTGATCACAGTGAGAAAAAGGCAAGTGTGGGGTCATTTTGGTAATTTTGCAATACCGCGCCGTGGGATCTTAGAATCCGCGCCGCGCGTGTTGAGTTTTCGCGATTACATTTGAAATCAGATTTTATACGCGACGCGGATAAAATCTTCCCGCGCCGCGGTCTTATCTTAATTTGAAATTAAAGATAATCACGAAAACAGAGCTTTTGAAAGACATTCAAATTCCCCCACTGCATTTAAGTAAATTGCGTAAAATTGTGGTTCTTTTCACTGTGCTTCAATCCTTCAATCAATCCAACGACTGCATTCATCTTTCATTCATAAGAAATTCAAGTAAGTATTGATTTTCTTTCTCTTAGTTTTAGAAGTCTTGAAAATTGCTAAATGCTACTGTAATTCGCAATGTTATGCTTAATTGATTAAATTAATTTCTGAATTAGGATTATAGTACTGTATTACGCGGAACCCAAGTGCTAGATTAGAAAAAAATAGACTTAAATTGACAGAATGATCGGCTTTTCTAGGACTAAAATCGTTCGCCGCGCCGCGGGTCGCACAGTCCAAGACGCGCTATTTGAAATTTCATATACCGCGCCGCGGAGGGCCTTATGCGCGATGCGTCGAACGGCTGAACAGTAACTTATTATCAATTTTTTTTGGAATTCTGCAGGCATAATGTCTTCTACCGCAAGTTCCGAATCAATTGACTGGAACTCCTTGGCTACAGAAGTAGGCAGAACACGAGCTTATAGCTTCTACAATCGTAGATCCATTCAACAACAAAAAAGAATCCTTCCTGCCCGGCCGGTCAACTGGCAGTTGACCGAGGAATCAGGGATTATGGAACATTTGCAATATTGGTTGGTTCAAGGGGGTTACGACAAAGGCGAGCTTATCTACACTTGTCGGGCCATTGACAACATTGTTCACATGGAAAGGCCTATTTATCGGGAGGTGTTCTTGCAATTTCTTGCAAGTTACCACTTTGATCATCAGCCGCTGGGAATCGATACGGAAGAAATGGTGCAGTTCCGGTTGGGTAATCACAA
The DNA here is from genome assembly GCA_023525715.1 of Cichorium intybus. Lineage (NCBI taxonomy): Eukaryota > Viridiplantae > Streptophyta > Magnoliopsida > Asterales > Asteraceae > Cichorium > Cichorium intybus. The sequence goes on from CM042012.1 coordinate 99,599,154, forward strand.
CCGAAGCTGCAGTTTACGGGAATTTGGTTATCGCATTGGGCTGTATACTCAGGAAGAATCAGAGGCACCAGGGTTCGACACCTTCCACCGACGGGCTAACTATGATGCCGATGACTCATTCTCTCCTGCTGACTACTGGAGCACCATATCTCCACGCGGTATCATGAGAATACCGTACGCGAGGGGCTGATGCATCTACCGTCGCATCGCATGCTACATCGGTTGATATCAACCATGATCTGGCCTCGTGCGGACGAGGATCGGGTCTTACCACGTGAGCTACATCTCATGTGGTGTTTGACGCGGATGCTCCAGACATGCAACATGCCGTACTTCATGGCTGATTACTTCAAACAGATCACAGACGAGCCATTGAAGCAAATTGCTCTCGGCGGGGGACATTATGTAATGAATCTAGCCCGATCCTATGGGTTGCTATCCGAGCATACTACTCGTGGGCTAACAGTTGTTCAGCCAGTTCCCTTCAGTCCGCCGACTACCATCTCCCGAGACGTGATTTATATTGACGATGGGGTCACCGCAACTGAGCGATCACCATTTCCGATGCTGAAGACCGAGCCATCCACTTCCAAAAAGCGACCACGGGTGACTATTAATCCACCCCGAGGACTTTCCCCAGCCACCATGGAGTCACGATACTTGGCCGATGAAGTGAAGGACGTTAAAAAGGCCTTGCAGACCCATATGAGGGAACACCAGCTGCAGTCGGCTATAGCACATGAGATCAATAAAAGAATAGAGAACACACAAAAACAACTCCTTTGGCTAGCCGACTGTATGATTACATTCATGGCAAGAAGCAGATGCGCCCCACCGAGACCTCAACCGACGATTCAAGAAGAGGAGGAGCCAATGGAAGAAGATTCTGATGAAGAAGATGAGGAGGACGATACAGCCCACAGCTGAGGAATTCTGGATGTAATTATTGGCATTTTTAGTACAATTTTTGATTAGCATATTAGTAGGTTTTAGTTAAAAATAATGTTTTGTTCTTAGGTAATTTTGGATGAATAAGCCTCTTAGAGGCAGTTAAAAGTAATAAAACAGTAGTTCTTTTGTGTTGAATTGATTTGGTGACTTGTTAAAATTGGGACAAATCTGCTGAAATTACCGCGTCGCGTCGTCCATATATCACGCGACGCGGTCATTTCTCATTTGACGCTGTTTTAATCTCACGAAATTAACGCGACGCGCATCCTTCAATTACGCGTCGCGGTCATCCGCAACACATATATTTTTCTCTATCTGTATATGTTTGTTCACATTTTATTTGTCATGTTTGTGTTTAATTTGTTTGTTAAGTTATGCATGATATACCAATTTGAGAAGGAGTTGTCTCAGACAAGTGTGGGGTCACCGCGCCCCCTCCACTTGTCTCGACCACCGATGTGTTCACTGTAGCGCTACAACTCCAGAATACGAAATCAAGGATCCATCTGTACGCAATTATACCTGTGATATTGAGCACCAAGCAGTCTATCGTCCAAAAAAGGGTAACTCTTTCTCCCTTGTTTTGAAATAATTTTGCACAACGGGGACGTTGTACGGTTTTAAGTGTGGGGTGTGGACGGTCGAAAGAGAATTTTTTTGAAATTTTTGCAGAAATTATCTATTTTTCAATTTTTAGCAATATTTTTCAAAATTTTTAATAAATTGAAATTTTGAAATGAATGGTTTGTGATTGTGATAGCATTAGTATTTTTCAAGAAATACTGTTTATTTGTGATCATGCTATTAGTTAGTCAAATAAGTTGAGTTTTACGAGTTTAGAAGATTGAGCTGTTTTAGGATTCGAGTTTAGAAAGGAAAAGTCAATCTATGGCCTTTGTTGTTCGAGCCGGTAGGTCTAAAATGGGTGGGCCTTATGCACCTTACCACCTAAGATCGTCTGGTCTGGGATGGTATTTCTGAAAGCTCGTTACACAGACAACATCGAAAGTCATGGACAATTCCTTAATGGCCTTTAGAATCTGAATGAGTAAGTACACTTCATTGTGGACAGAAAGTTTGTGATCAAGGGTTCTCTAGAAAGCCATGAATTCCAAAGAACAATTCAATTATGTTTTCGCGAACTATTCCACTCTAACTCAATGAGCAATAAACTTTGAAACTGTACACAATCAGAAATTGTTTGATTCTTTATTATAATTTGTTTAAAACTCTCTTGCTTGGGGACAAACAAGGCACAAGTGTGGGGTGTTTGACAACGCCTAGTGATATTAAGTATTTTAGGCATTTTTGAGCCCTGTTCTTGATAAAATTATATCAAATATGTCTGGGTATACTCACTTTTCGTGCCAGGACATGTTTGGAGAAAAAGAATGGAAACAGGGACTAAAAGCGTGCAAAAAAGGAAGAAGTTGGAAAGAATGAAAAATCAAGGAAACTCGAACGCGCGCCGCGGATACATCATCTGCACGACGCGGGCTTAAGGCGGTGGAACACATTCAAATACCGAAGAAACGGGATCTGATAAGTACGCGCGCCGCGGATTTCACTTCTGCGCGGCGCGGCTGCGGGAAATTTGCAAGTATAAATAGATGCATTTCCAGCCGAAAACCCTAGCAAAGACTGGGTGTAAAATCGACCTTGAAGCTCTTTGACTCCAGGGTTTCATTCCAGAAGACTCTCATTTGGTATTGGTTAGTTTTAGATTTTATTTGTAATTAAATAGTTGGATTTAAGCTTGGTTTTGTATCTTTAGGTGTGACAACCATTGATACTTAGCTTTAGCTTCTGTTTTTGGATCATTTGATTACTGTTTTTATGTTGGATTCTGAATTTGGTGAATGCAAAGCATTTGGTTACATTTAATCTTAGCTTTTCGGTGTTTCTATGCTTGTGTTTGATTTTGATTGATTGGGTTGTGTTTGGATATTGTTTTGACCTTATTGGGACTGTTTTCCTTTGCTGAATTCAGTAACTAATTAGGTTAGTTTGTAACCATTAAACCTTGGCTAGTAACTGTTCAGTAGAACTTTAGTTAGTGGCTAGTTTATGTTTTGCTTGGTTTTGCTAGTTTGGATGTCTTTGATTGCTTCTGATTCAGAGATGTACTTCTGATTTCAGAAAGTGACTAGGTTATTTGAGCATAGCTTAGCTTGGCTTGAGTGTGTTTCATCATTGCCTTTGTTTGCTAGTGATTAGGAAGATAGAAACTAGATCTTCCGACTGTAGCTGTGACACTACTAGTTGGTAATCTCTCATCTAGTCTAACCACGAAGCTCCTGTGGATCGACCCTGACTACCGCTATACTAGTGTGTGTTAGGTTTTCTCTTATTTTTGACCGCACGACGACCTCTGCGCGTGTCACTTACCTTATGCAAAACGGTGCTAGGGATCTTAGGCACATTCTTATTTTCTCTCTACAAGGTTCTTAAGAAGGTCATGAACAGACTTGAGAGCATTCGAAACAAGTTTTTCTAGGGCGGCTGCGGGGACAATAAAAATATCACTTGGGTAGCATGGAAGAAGGTGTTACATATTATACAAAATGGGGGTTTAGCAATTGGTAGCCTCAAGGGTCGGAACGTGGAGGTCTCCGAACTGACAAAAGTTGCCTTTGGAAAGAAGTTATTATGGCTTTATATGGCCATAATGGGGGCTTTGGGAGATATCCAACCTGCTCACCTAAGAGGGATGGTCTGTAATAGAATATGTAGAGTTAAAATGGACCTGGAGGTGTCTGACCTGAACCTGTCAAGTCTATATTTCGAATGCAAAGATAGTGACAATCCAAGATTCGGTAAATGGTGTTTGGAACTCAAAGGTGGGGGTGATTACTCGGTTAAATTGCTTAGAGAGGCCATTAATGACAGATCGTTGGAGTGTATACCTACTTCCATAATATGTTCCATGATTGTCCCAAATAAAGTCAATGTGTTGGTTCGGAGAGCTCGCTTACGGAGGCTGCCAACCAAAGTAAATCTTCATAGCAGAGGTATTTGTATTCATTCTAAATCGTGCCCGGTTTGCAACAGGATGGATGAATCAGAGGCCCATCTTTCTCTTAGTTGTTCTACCGCCCTTGAGATGATGGCGCATCTAGCTACATGGCGAGGGTTTGTTCCTTACCTCGTTGGGGCTCTCTCGATGGGTGATCTTATTGTAAAATGGGGAGTTAATGCTCAAATTTTTGTACAGCTAAGTTAATGAAAGCTATTATCCGAGCTTTCATCTGGGTTATTTGGATCTATAGGAATGATGTAGTGTTTAGGGGCAAGTCTAATGTAATGCTCAACTTGTAGAAGAGGTCAAATTCGTCTCTTTTCTCTTGTTAGCTGTAGAGGTAAAAATTTTGGGCAAATCACATGGAATAGTTGGAACGCCCCTTTGATGTGGTTATTTTGTTTCTAGCTTCTCGCTAGTTTTAATGAATTCTTGCCTTTAAAAATAGAAGAAGAAGAAGAAGAAGAAGAAGAAGAAGAAGAAGAAAGAAGAAGAAGAAGAAGAAGAAGAAGAGAGAGAGAGAGAGAGAGAGAGAGAGAGAGAGAGAGAGAGAGAGAGAAAGAGAGAGAGAGAGAGATAATGAGTGCGTCTTATGAGCTTTAAAGATAATAGAAAGATAGAACTTATGTCATGGACGATGAGTTTCCACCGGTGATTAATGTGGATACAATAGAAGCTGAAGGAAATGGGAAGTGGGAGGGAAAGGGGAAGGGAAGGATGTTGGATGGGTTGTTAGGATGCAAGACCATTATTTTACAATAATATGTATACACATAATAAAAAGATAAAATATAACATTGAGAGCAAAATAGGTAGGGTTGCAAACAAACCGAACGTTCAGCGAACCATTCGCGAAGTTCGGCCGGAAATTCATTTATGTTCATTTATGTAGTAAATGAATGAACACGAACACAAATTCTTGTTCGTTTAGTTAAACGAAAGAACATGAACAATGGTTTCGTTCATTCAATTATGTTTGTGAACGTTCATTTATGTTGTTTGTTTATGTTTGTTCATTTAAGTTTCTTTTATGTTCATATATTTCAATTGTGTTTTGATTACATTACAATATTCTATGTACGTTTATGTCCGTGTCTGTTCAATTGTGTTTGTCTATATCTCTTTGTTTAGGTTTGTTCGTTTATATTCGTTTAGCATGTTCACGAATATATCAAACGAATATGAACAATATAATTTGTTCAACGAACGAACATGAACAATAAAACTCGTTCGTTTATCTGTTCGTTTTTGTTCGTTTGTTCGTGTAACTTAAACGAATGAACATGAAGAAACTCTCGTTTGTGTTCGTTTCGTACATTTACAACGTTAAAAATAGGCATTGTAACTTGTTTAGGAAAACTATCGAAACAAAACCAAACCATTGAATCGTTGGAGCGAAAAACTCTAAATAAAGACAAAGTTTGAGATTAGACCAAACAATAGAGAAAATTTATATAATTTACTATTAGTAGCAACAACAGCAATAATAATAATAATAATAATATTATTATTATTACTATTATTATTATTATTATTATTATTATTTAATTATACGTGATAATACATGTTGGCTATTTAGAAGTATGTATTTGAAAATTGTGGCTTCAAAATCGTGACTTTGAATATACATTATTATTATTATGAAAAGCCATGAAGATAAATATGCACAACTTTCACTGATTTTGAGAAATATAAAAACGACGGCTAAAGCAAATTGCAATTTCAAATATCATAATAAATTGTCAAGCTGGCAATTTGACTAGTTGTTTGTTTTTCTATTTATTCTGGCATGGTGGGTTTGTTGAAGAGTCGGTAAATTTCAGTTTTGATTATTTTTTGGGTTAGCATGATATCATGGAAAATAGATAAGACGAAGATGTCGTGGAAGATGCAGATGAATGACAAAGACTTCTTTGTTTCATGCATTTTGCCTTCTCCTTGAACTTCAATAACCGCAATTTCTAGACTATTACTTTTCGTATACTAAGACGCGATCCGTCAAAAACTGGAAAAAACTGGAACACATAGTATTAAGCGCAATTTCTAGTCTATTTGTTTTTGTATACATAAAAACGATCCGTCATAATATGGAAAATTCAATCAGTTGATAACTCTACTAAATTAGTCTTAAAATGTTGATAGGAATAGTTTTGGTAATACGCCCAATTTTGAATGAGTTGGTTGCTATCATATTTTGTTGATTAATTTGTTAGGTATGTAAAAACAGATGTTCGAAATTCAAAAATCTAAATTTATGTATATCTAAAAAAATTTAATATTAAGTTTTCAATATACAAAAACGTATTGAAGATTTAGATATTCGAATTTTAGATACAAACTCGGATACCAAACCAGATATCCAAAAATCAATCCTTACATTGTTCAAGATACTAAGTTTCAAGTTTAAAACAAATTAACAAAAGCAAACACAATTGACAATCATCATAGATAATATACAAAGTTATTGAGCCATTGTTCAAGTATGAACCAACTCCAAATGAATTAATAAACGATTAAAATCGGTAAATATAAACAAATATAGCTTGTCCACCAAAAAAATCATTCTCTCTTCCAGCATCGTCGTTTCATTCCTGATCAAAATTCTTAAAAGTATTTGATATTACCGAGTCAAAATAAAAGAGCGTTGACTTGCTTTGTATGCTTTTATGGATTTAGGAAAAATGCCCTTGGAATTAATGATTTATGGCTATTTTATGATTTTTTTCCACATTCAAACTTATTATTAAAGTTTAATAACTAAACATAACAAATGATATCTTAATGACTATATCGCTATTTACCCAAACTACTTGTTAGATAAGGCGGTATAACCATTAAATCATCACCAATACAATACACATCTTGATAATTAACGAGTGGGTCCCCGTGCTCCGCACGGGTTCCTTTTCTTCTCTTATAAATTTGAGCGAGTGTTTAAGGTGAAAACGTTTGGGGCCGATCGGTTTCAGTCATTCGGTTGTCGTTTTCCTCTCGATCGTATTCTTTTGGGGTTTTCGTTCTTGGGGTTTTTTTTTCTTCCACGTTTCATTATTGGGGTTCTCAAGCAATCCCAGAAGTGACGTCTCAGCCACATATTTGTACAAAAATGTAAGTATGTTGCTATTATAGGAAAAAAATAAAAGAGAAAGTATCTTGCCCATATAGATAGATATGGTTACCTATGTTGCTATTATTTGCAATTTGAGCAAATTAGAAACATACCAGATTTGCAAAGAAGTCATCATTAGTAGCTAATAGTTTAGAAGGCATGCTTGTCTTTGCACAGTTCACAAGAGAATCCTTTCCGAGTTTGTCAACCTTAAAGAAATGAAAGAACATAAGGATTAGTATCATCAAACCATTCTCATTGAAAGAATTTAATAAAGTTCAGAAGTGACATTGATGGTGGCTTTTATACACATTATATTGCACGCAAATCTAACAAACAACTTAAATGTACAACTTGCATCCACATAAACTGTTGCAACAGCGACCAAATATTCAATTTTTTTTTCATTAGCCATTCGTCTAAAATAAAAATAAATAAATAAATAAATAAAAGTTACACTTCAATGACATGCTTGTCTAAAAATGACTCGGCAAGATTGTTGAAGCTAACATCAAGAGCACTTGCATATCTTGTAATAGTATCCACAACTTTTGTTTTGAATATATCTTCCTTTGTAGATGCATTACATATATAATATAAAGCCCCAAGAGCATAATTCACCTACCAAACACATAAACATTAGGGTTAAATGTGATAAATAGCAATGTACTTTCAGTGATTTTTTTATTATAGCATCCTACTTTCATGATTCAACCAATTTATATCCATCACCCATATTTTCTGGGTAAAATAAAGGCAAATTCACACTTAGTTATATGAAAAAAATACAATGTAAAATGGTATGTTAGTATACCTATCTCATAATGACATTGCTCTCTGCACGAATAAGACCTCCATCCTACCGGATTCAGACTTGAAAAATACGAAACGTGTAAATGTTATGTTTATTACAAAAAAGGGTATAATGGTAATTTATTATATCAAGGTACCCGAAGAATGTTGTTAAACCGCAAAACATGGTCTGAAAGAGTAGAAACGGGGTAAACATCTCCTCCAATAGCAATACCTTCATAAATTCCATCTGTCACACGGGAAATAGTGTTGTACAACTCATTTGACATAATTTATCATTACTTTATGGATTTTTCAGATAGACATGAGGATTTTGCAGATCACATATGCAAAATCCTTTCATCCACCTGAGGGAACCATCTTTTAAGTATGTTTAATTTAGTATCTTACAAAGACCATTCTTATAGCAAAAGAAGGTTGATATTGCAGCTTTGATGTGCAAAAATGACAAAAAAAAAGTAGAAAGAAATGAAAGTAGGATGCTATGATACACGAATAATTGAAAGTAGGTTGTTGATGTTAATCATTCGCATAATTACAAAACTTAAACCTATGTTGAAACATAAAAGTAACATATGAATATATAATTTAATCAGAAAATCACACAAAAATCTATGCTGATAACTAAATCCAAAACATCAACACATCTCAGCATAAAAGAAACATAATAAAATTTACGTAAACATACACATGCTAATGTTAATCATTCGCATACACATGATGAACTTTTTACATCTAACCAGAAAGTACATACTTGACTTATATTCCGTCCCCTACTTTGGACTCAAAATGCACATTTATTTTCTAAGAGGGTGTCTTATGTCTATCTACGCATACAAAAAGGTTATTTTTAAAATTTTATCAGAAACCAAAAGAATAAAATTGTGATACTCATACCTAAATTGTATGTACAGATGTCATCATTTGAAGAGCTACACATCACCACCACCTATCTATCGACCCGAAGAACATTGTTATGTATCGATCCCTTCGCAACCACCTCTTTCATTAGATCAATCATCCATTTTCATTTCATTCACAGTTAACCTGTTTACGTAGTTCTTGATGTTTTCTGCAACTGTTCTGTCTAATTCAGGCATATTTTCTACTGTTTAGAGTGAACACTACAGTTTAAAAGTGCCAATTTGGTTTTTTTAGTAGTTAGGGTTCATAAAAAAGAAAAGTACTATTGAAGACTTACATGAAATTGGTTTGATTTTTAGTCTCGGTTCATGGAAATAATACTCAATCCAGCCTTCACCCCCAAGTATTCCTTGCTTCACCATCTGTATAGGCTAATCTGTGAACGAATTAAGTTATCTATGAGTGAAAAAGGAAATCAGAAAGTCCTTTTGCAATACCAAACTTATCCCCATAACTAAAAGTATTATGGTAATGGACATGAAGATAAAAGTGTGGTACAGTAGTCGACTTACAATTGCGGGGTCACTAAATAACAAAAAGGAAATGTTTACACTTGAGTAACGTTTCGAAGAGATTTCTTTCCTTGGCTCGAAGCTCAATCTTCTACGCATCAGCTCATCATTTACTTGGGTAAAAACATATTAATATTCAGGTTCACTTTTAGCCAAATGGTCATACCTACGGCATAATGTAACTTAAGTAACATGATCATAATCATATTCACTTCTTGACTATTTTTTTCTTAAATGGAATGAGCAAATATATTTTTTCTTAAATGCAATGAACATATATACTTTCATGTGCTAGCCTACATAAAAGAAAAGCTAAATATAAAAACCAAAAGAACTCGAAAATAGAATATTAATCTTGGGTATTGGTCTTCCATATTTACAAATATGAAAGTAGCCATGAACCAAACTTGCTATGCTTCTCGAAGAATCTTCCGAAGGAATATTTTGTTGCAACCTTAATTAACTTATTAGGCTTAAAAAAAGAAATGACCACATGTATATAAAAGTCAACTCCAAGAGTTTCATTCCTAGAATCAAATCAAAATAACAAATGAGGACAACATCATGTAATTGGTAAATTGCATAAACGTAGTGTTTGGAAAGAGTTTCTAGTATATTACCTTAATTTGCAGAAATCAAACCAAATTTTTAGTTCCATGAATCGAAATCATAATCCCTTAAATTGACAAAAAAGATAAAAAAACACCAATTCACGAATCCCACCGATCCACACTCCTGCATCCCCAATCCATTGCAAAACGTAAAGCAAAATCAAGTCAAAACTCTTTAATTCTTTAATTAGTGGAGCTAAAATTGTAGAACGTAGCGGTGGCATTTTTATCAAGTATTAGATGGAATACCTTTAGGGCACTCAGTGTTGTCTTCAAATGAAGCAGACGATGTCAATGCGCCGGTTTCTGCATCCTCTTTTAAAACCTACAACAACCAAAACAACAAAGATTCATTACTGGCCTCTCAAATTCATTAAAAACCCACCTCAAATGTCGCAACAATCCTCTCAACTGAACTCAGATAACAACAATCCTCAAATGTTTTGGATCGCTATCACCGTCATCGTCACAACCATCATCCTAGATTAATTCGCCAAGAACTAAACGAAAATGGGGCAAGATAGGAGAAATTAAGAGAGGGCGAGGATGGATACGTATCGTTGGGAGAAGGAAAACCTTCTGGTCGCTGCAGCAAAGAAGGAAGACGAACAGGAGAGGTGTCCTTCTTTCTTTGCCCGGTTGCAGCCGCTTGAATTTCGTCATCGCTAACCTCAGAAGCAGTCGGAATCATCGACCCAGTTCGTCCCATCGACAGATAAGAATGCCATTTGCTCCTTTCTTTACCCCAAGGCTGTTTCTGTGTCTCTGTGAGGTGGATGTGAGGAGGGAGGAAGGGGTAGCAGTGGTGGCGGAGAAGGAGGAGTCGGAGAGGATGAATATGAAGCGGTGGGAGCTTTCGCACAACCCATTGATTTGGGGAGAATGGAACGGAAGAAAAACGCAGGAAAAGAAAAAGAAGCGTGACAAAAAAATACAACCGACTCTACCTTCCTTCCTCTGATTCCTTCGATCTCTCACTGCCCGATCTGTCTCTCTCTCCCGTCGATCTGCAAAGACGCACACAAAGACACTGGAGGAGTGTGGAAGTCGTAAAATCCGTGGGAAGGACGATACAACCATGGAGTGAAGCGGTGAAGGCATAAATTCGAGAAACATCTAATACAGATCCAGATAGACCCGAAAAGCCAAAGATGGATCCGCGTGTAACAAACCCAAAAAAAACGTACTCAACATACCAAAAAAACACGGTAATTAATTAATAGATAAATTTTCAACTAGGAGGTGATAATGCAATGTATTAAAGTGGTGGTATGTAAACAATGTTTATAAAGATAAATATAATATTAAAAGCATGTAAAAAATAAATAAGATAAATTGAAAAGAAAATATATAAAAATATGCATAAAAAAGAATACGTGGATGAAAATCGTTTACAGAAAATTTGTATGTAGATACATTTTCTAAAGAGTAAATTACAGTTTTGGTCCCTATGGTTTGTTATTACTTTTAGTTTTAGTCCAACTTTTGGATTTTTCACTTTTATGGTCCTCAAGGTTTGAGTTAGCTTGCAGTTTTGGTCGAATTCGCAGTTACCGTCTCTTTTAAACGTTAGATGGCTTCATTTGTTCCTTACGTGGGGGCAAATTCGTCATTTCCTTTGGAGGCTGCTTACGGTATTTTTGTCTGCGCCTTTAATGCACACTCTTAAACATCAGTTCAGAAAATCTTCAGTCCCTATCACAATCTCCCTCGCAAGAATCGATGTGTTCTCAGGTGAGAGTTCTTGTCCGAATAGCTTAACCCGGTTAGCAATACAGCTTCAAAATGTGGAAGATCAGAGATAGAAATGTTGAGGATGACGGATACAAGGAATACGGTACGTTTGTGAATGTCAATGCAACTTTTTCATGTTCGATCATAAGCCAAACCTCATGTTTTCATGTTGTAGACGGTAATCCTATGCTTTTTACCATGGAAATCAACCACGGCGGTTGTTTCATTCTATTGCCAAAGAGAAGGTACGCAAACGGGAAAGTTAGTTTTGTTGATTCTGTGGATATCGATGAACTTAGTTTGATTGAGTTGACAGAAATGATAAAGGAGTTAGGTTACCGTTCAGTGGAACCGATATTCTTCCACTTTCGATTGCCTGGGATCGACTTAGATTCTGGTCTTATACCCATCTCTTGTGACACAGACGTTAACATACTAGTTGAGTATGTTGTTATTACCAAGGAAATTGTAGTGTATGTTGAGCATGGAAATACTAAGCTAAACACATATGGGAAGTCACCCTAAAAGATTTTATGCCCAATGAGGAGACGTGGGCTCCCCCTAAATATAATCGGCAACAAATGAACACTTGTAACAAGAGTCAATATAACAAAAAAATTAAGCTTTGATTTGAACATCCCATCAAACGTCTGTGATGACAGTCATCCAGCTGTAAATGTGTCTCCTTGTTTAGAACTTGTAGTTTACAACCCAAATGAGGCTAAGAAAAGGGCTAAGTCAAATGTGGTTAAGTCAATTACCAATCACACTTTAATGGAACCTATCAACGTTGACAACCTTTCTCCTGTACATGTGGTGGACTTATACCTCCAAGATGACATCTTAGGATACGGGAGGGGGGGGTGGGTTCACTCTAGTCACCGTAGGTTAGATGCAGAAAATGTTGGTATAAACATGTTTGAATCCTTTTTTGAGTATGGGTGGAGTGAGATGGGTTACAAATGGAACATGGAGGATGACTATGAATTCACTTTGCAAGCGGATTATGAAAGGGAGTGGTTTGACGCAGTCCACAACAAAGAAGCTAATGCAAGCAAGGAGAAAGATGCTACCTTAAGTGGCTCAGATCAAGAAGGAAGTGAGGGAAGTGAATTTGTTTTTATACGACAAGAGGAATGTATGGTTGATAAGGTAGAGGTCGATATGGGCCAAAGTGTGTTACACCCGACTGTTGAAATCGTGGAAAATGCAGCTACCAATACATTTGATGTTGAGGAGTTGGAGGTTGTTGATACAAACATTTTTAGAAGCTATTCTCAACCATGAAGTGTATGTGACATATTACTAAATAACTTAGAAAAGTCGGTGATATGTTCAGTCGGTGAGGTGCATGAGGCTGACTTTAAACTATGTAAGAAGTTTGAAAACAAGAACTTAGTCAAGGAGGCGATAACGAACTTGGCAATTCATACACGAAGAAACTTATTGAAATGAAAAATGACAAAAACAGGTTACGTGTAAGATGTAATGTAATGTAGGTGGGTTTGAAAAAAGAAAGGGTTAAGAGGTCAATTCAACGAACATTTTTTGTCTATTAGTGTTGCATGTGGCTAGGTTACCCAACACAGACGATTGGATGGTTAAAATGTACACTCCTGAACATACATTTTTAAAAACAAGGTCAGTCAGGAGCTACACACAGAGTTACATCGCGAACAATATTGCAAGTCAAATTTCTAGGAACCCTAATATTCTGATTGCATCTCTTAGAAACGAATTGCAGCAGAAATAAAAAATTGTCTTGTCATTTATGAAGATCTTTAGAGCATAACAGTTAGCCCTAAACAAACTGAAAGGGGATTAGAAAAAAGAATATGCGATGCTCAGAGACTACGGTCTTGAACTCCAACTTGGAAACCTAGGTAAGTTTGTGAAAATAGAGTGGAATATGAACCTGATTTCAGTTCACAAACACGAATTTTCAAACGAATTTATGTGCTTTTAGGACCTTGAAAATACAGGTTCAAGTTTGGGTAAAGGGAAATACTTGGATTGGATGGGGCCTTCATGAAAGGTCCTTATCCTTGGAAAGTTCTTAGTGTAGTGGGTGTAAACAGCAACAACGAAATTTACCCGATTGCTTTTGCAATAGTGGAAACTGAAAACAAAATTCTTGGACATGGTTTCTTGGGTGTTTGGGGGATAATCTACAGATAGGGTCCAATACGAATTTCAATTTCATTAGTGACCGCTTCGAATTCAAGCATCGGTATATTTCATACTTACATTGTTTATGTAATAGCTAAAAATTTGTATCCATCCAATTTTCCAGTGTAGGGAATTATACCTGATCTTTCGAAAGTATTCCCATGTGTAGAACATAGATTCGTGTTAGACACATCCACGAGAACATGAAACTACATTGGATAAGCACACCGCTCAAGGAACAACTTTGGAAATGTGCAACAGCTACAACAGAACCTCATTTTAAGAAGGCCATGGAGGATTTCAAAAACAATAATGCATAGGCTTATGAATGGTTAAACAACATACCAACAAAACATTGGTCAACAAGTGCTTTTTCAGGTACAATAATTGTTAAGTTTTGAATACTGTATGTTAACTCTCGTATGTTGTAAAAAAATTGTAAACATGATTACCTATGTAGGTCGTGAACATTTCGACTTATTGCTGAATAACCTCTGTGAGGTATTTAATTCCAAAATTCTTGATGGTCGGGACATGCCCATTCTGTCTGCTTTGGAGTACATACGTGAGTATATGATGAAGAAAATTGTGACAGTTTGACAACGCCTATCAATATCAAGTATTTTAGTCGTTGTTTGGCCCTGTTCTGGGTGAACTTATATCATAGTGTATTGGTATTTTTCACTTTTTGTGCTAGTGCTTGTGTGCAAGAAAATGTTGAAAACAAGGTCTAAAAGCAGATAAAATGAAAGAAGTTTGAATAAGGGCTATTTCAGTCAAAGTCATACGCGCGCTGTGGAAAGGAAGTATGCGCGTCACGCCACGTCAATGATGAGACGGTGAAGAGAAATTCAAATAGTGAAAAAATAGGGATAAGGCTACACGCGCGTCGTAGTTCTATGCCTTGCGCGCCGCGGATTCTAAATTTTCACAAGTATAAATAGAGGTCATTAGGTCGAAATCAGCAGGCAAGGAACGACCCCTAAGGTGGACTTAAGGCTTCTTTGACTCAAGGATTCGGATTTTCAGCAACACTTTTGGTATTTCTTATGTTTTCACTTTCAATTCATTATTAGTTTAGTTTAGTTTATATTCTAGCCTCTTGTTTCTGGATTGTTCAGACCAGTAGCATTAGTCTAGGTTGTTATTTTCGGATTTCAGTACATTGGATATCTGGTTTTGGTTTCCTATTGAAGTAATCATTTGGTTTATGGTTTTATTGCACTTTTTAGTATTAATTGTGTTTGGATGCTTGTTTGCTTTGATTGGATTGTTTGTTTGCTTCTGGATTTTGAACTTAGTTTCTGATTTCAGTAAGTAATCTTAGTCTAGGAAGTGGTTTGGCTTAGTTTACTTCATGTTTGATTTGGTTTTTGGCATTGGTTTTGGAATTGTGTTTTTAGTTGGTTTTTGGAAAAGTAGAACTAGTCCCTCTGGCTGTAGCGTGACACTACAGTTGCTAAGCTATCGTCCTATCTTGACCACTAAACTCCCGTGGTTCGACCCTTGCTACCGCTATACTAGTGCATGCGTACCCGTCGGGGTGGGCATACATCACCCTTGTTATTTGATTCTGAAATTAAGCGAACCGCGTGCAATAACCGTTTGCGTAGGCGTTTGGTTAATATGAGTCCCAGTAGTGTCACAGTAGAAGATGTTACCAATGAGCCCTTGGGCGAGGTATCGGGGGAGCACCAATTATACCCCCAGTTTCTGTATTTCACATAGGAAGCACGAGTGCTAGTGGTGGTGCAGTTTCAGCCCCCGCACCCATACCATCAGGTACTCAGCCCTTGGTCCAACCTTTAGGTCAACCTGTTAGGAAATCCCGTGTCTGCTGCGATAGCTTGGGGAGCGCCGACCCGTGATGGCAACCCACTGCCTCGACAACAGGTACTGGTTTCTCAGCCATAACCTTCACAACCATTACCATCACAATACCAGCAACCCATTTTTAAACCACAACCAGTTATTCAACCTATACCACCACAAACCCAACCTCAAATGCAACCTCAACAACCGCAGTACCAATACCAGGAGGTAGAGCCAACTTATGATGATGAAGACGAAGGATGGATGCCACATCATCCAGTCCAGCAACAATAACAATGGAACCGAGGTCGGGGACCTCCGAGGAGATTTCAACAACCACAGCAGCAACAGGGGCAGCAAATTTACAACAATGAGCATCATAACGGTAATTTTGTTCCACCTCTGTATTTTGCTTAACCGAGGGGGAAGTCGGTTGCATCACACTTCCAACCCAGGGAGTATGATGATGCTTTGCCCATATATTTTCCTGAGAATGTAGACAATCAGGTAAAAATTAGGCCCAAATTGTTAGGAGTGTTAACACAATTTAGAGGATATAAGACTGATGATCCATATAGTCATTTATATGAATTTCTAGCAATAGAAAATGCCAATACTCCTAGGAATACAAATAGGGATATTTTTAGGTTGAGATTATTTCCCTTTACTTTAAAGGACAATGCCAAATATTGGTTTACCTCATTACAACCTAATAGCATTACCACTTGGTGGCAATTGAAAGCCAAATTTCTTCAAGAATTCTACCCAGCTAGCAAGACCACGGAAATTAGGCGAGCCATTCAGGACATCCAGCAAAAGCTGGGGAGGCATTCCATGATGCATTCGAGCGATTAAAAGAATTGATGTGTTCTTGCCCACATCATCACGTTCGACGGTGGCAGCTGGTGAAGTTATTTTTCGATGGGATGGATGAAACGAATCAAGCAATGATAAACGCTTCATCCAGTGGAACTTTTATGTGGCAAGAACCGGATGACACATGGAGATTTCTGGAGCAGCTCAGCTTAGGTTCAAAAGTCAGTGGGTCAATGAAAGATAATACAGCATATGCAGCAAGTTTGGTGGCCGAAAACAAATGGAAGAAAGAGATTCAAAATGAATTAAGTGCTGTCACTAAGAAGTTTAATTAGATGCTCGCCAGATTTCAAAAAGAAAAAGGAGCTTATGTGTTACATGGTCAAGTCATTTGTAATACATGTGGTGAAGTAGGTCACAACCATAATGAGTGTTTGATGACACACGAGGAGATCAGTCAAGTTCATGGATATGGTCAGTTCCATAATACGCCACGACAATTCAAGAGCAATCAGCAGAGAGATACGAGGCAACCGCAAGTGAGGCAGCAGAACGCGCAACCAACACCACAAGGAGGAAATACAAACATTGACACGAAGGAAATTTATGAAATTCTACTCAAATTGAAGGAAGCTGAAGATGCAAACACTCAAGCTATATTGAAATTAGGAAATCAGTCAATGAAGATGGAGAAGGAGAGAGAACAAGAGAAGGTGCAGCCTCAGAAGGTACAGGTGAATGAGGTCATTACACTGAGAAGTGGAAAGAAGGTGGACAACAAAGTTGTTGCTCCGCTATTAGAAGAAGATAGTGATGTGGAGATTGTATTCGATGAAAAAGAGGAATTAGAAAGGGAAGAGAAGAAAGAAAAAGAAAAACAAGAGCAGAAAAAGGAACTCGCAAGCAAATGGGAGAAGGGGGAGACTAGTGGAACAGTTCATTTTCCTACGGCTTTGGAAAAGCCAGAAAAGAGACCATATGGAAAGAAAGGACCGCAAGCAAAGAAGATGTCGGAGCTATTCAGTCAAATTAAGGTCAATATTCCACTAGTCAAGCTTATCACGGAAGTTCCTGCTTAGGCAAAATTTTTGAAAGAAATGTGCATTCACAAGAAACATATCTTTTCGCACCTTCCAAAGAAGATTGAATTGTCTGAGTATGTCAGTTCAATAATTATGGACACGTTACCTCCGAAAATGAAGGACCCAGGAGCTCCTCTCATTTCTGTTGACTTGGGGGATGTGCACATTAAGAGGCTTTGTTAGATTTAGTTGCAAGCGTGAACATTTTGCTGGGACAGCTTTTCGATAAACATGAGTTTGGTAAACTAAGACCCATGGATGTCATTCTGCAACTCGCTGACAAGTCTACAAAAATTTCTGAGGGGAGCGCTTTCAGATGTTATTTTCAAAGTTGGAAACTTTTATTAACCAGTCGACTTCTTGGTTTTGGACACTCGTCAGGCAGCCAATGGAGAGCAACCTACAATCATCCATGGGCGACCATTCTTAGCCACAGCCAATGCAAATATTGACTGTCGCACGGGAGAAATGGTAATCTCCTTTGGGCATCAACAAACCAAAATCAACATCTTCAATGCAAAGAGGAGCACGATAGAAGAAGAGGAATGCTATCAGGTTGATATTATAGATGAATTAGTTCAACAATATACGCCTAAAGTATTGCAACAAGAAGCGGTGGAATTTCCCAAAGAGGAAGAATGTGCTAATAAGGAAGATAACCAGGAAGAAGGTAAGGAGAAGGGATCGAAATCTGAAGAGTGTTCGCACATTGAGAAGCTGCCAATGGAATTTCCTAAAGCATTGAAGCCATTATTGCAGGAGCCATCAACTTTGGAGCAGAAACCATTACCAACTCATCTTAAGTATGCATTTTTAGGGGAAAAGGAGACTCTGCCAGTGATTCTGTCAGCTGACTTGACAACGGAGCAAGAGAAGGCATTGCTTGAGGTTCTGTCTAAGTACAAGGAAGCTATTGGTTGGACGATTGCGGATTTGAAAGGGATCAGTCCCACGACGTGCATGCATCGTATCATCACCGAAGAAGGAGCCAAACCCGCAAGAGACACGCAACGTAGGCTAAATCCAAATTTAAAGGAAGTCGTGAAGAAAGAAGTATTAAAATGGTTGGATGCTAGAATCATATATCCAATCTCCGATAGCGAATGGGTGAGTCCGACACAAACTGTGTCGAAGAAATCTGGAATCACTGTAGTGGACACCAAGGATGGTGACAAAGTGTCCACAAGACCCATAATTGGGTGGAGAGTGTGTATTGACTACAGGAATCTTAATGCTGCAACTTCTAAGGACCATTTTCCGTTACAAATATCGACCAAATAGTGGAGAAATTAGCCGGGCAGAAATACTATTATTTATTAGATGGATACTCAGTTTACAATCAGATTGTTATTCACCCAGAGGATCAAGCAAAAACGACGTTCACGTATCCTTATGGCACTTTCGCATTCCAAAGGATGCCATTCGGGTTGTGTAATGCTCCAGCAACCTTTCAAATGTGTATGATGGTGATATTCTCAGATATGATCGGTGATGCGTTAGAGATTTTTATGGACGACTTCTCCATTTTTGGTTCATCATTCGATGCGTGTTTGAATCAGTTGGAAAAGGTCTTGGAAAGATGTGTGGAGTCAAACTTGGTGCTCAGTTGGGAGAAGAGTCACTTCATGGTCAGGGAAGGGATTGTCTTAGGACATGTAGTTTCAGAAAGGGGATTCGAAGTGGATCGAGCGAAGGTCAAGGTAATTTCTACACTGCTGCCTCCGACATCAGTGAAAGGGGTGAGATCATTCTTATGACATGCAGGATTCTACAAAAGGTTTATCAAAAACTTTAGCACCATTTCCAAACCTCTTTGCGGTCTTTTATTGAAGGACGCGCCATTTATTTTCAATGAAGAGTGTGTCAAAGCATTCAACATCTTGAAAAATAAATTGGTCGAAGCTCCTATCCTAAAACCTCCCGATTGGACCCATCCTTTCAAAGTTATGTGTGATGCAAGTGATTATGCAGCTGGTGCGGTACTAGGAAAAAGGATTGATAAGAAGCCAGTAGTTATCTGTTATGCTAGAAAAACCTTTTCCAAAGCTCAACTTAACTACACAACCACAGAGAAAGAATTGTTGGTTGTTGTTTTCGCTTTGGATAAGTTTAGATCTTACATCTGGGGGTCGAAGGTTTTGGTCTACACTGATCACAGTGTTGTTTGACATCTATTAGCGAAAAAGGAGTCGAAGCCCAGGATGATATGGTGGATTCTACTATTGCAACAGTTCGATGTGGAGATAAAAGACAAGAAGGGAACAAAGAATGTGGTAGCTGATCACCTCTCGAGATTGCCAACGGAAGGATTGGAAGTCGGGATAAAAGATACATTTCCCGACGAGCAGTTGTTAGAACTTTCTTGTGCGCCATGCTACGCGAACTACGTCAATTTTCTGGCCACGGGAGCAATTCCCGCACACTGGACGAAGCAGAGGCAGAAGCAGTTCCATACATATGCCAAGAGGTTTATATGGGACGATCCCGACCTTTTCAAAGTCGGGGAGGATCAAATCATTCGTCGCTGCATTCTTGATAGCGAGATTTCTGAAATGTTGGACCACTGCCAGGCATCGGCCTGTGGTGGGCATTTTAGCGCGAAAAAGACGGGGAATAAGATTTTGGAATCTAGATTGTACTGGCCGACGATATTCAAGGATGCCTACAAGACTACCAAGGAGTGTATCAATTGTCAGCAGCTGGGGAATATTTCGAAGAGGGACCAAATGCCCTTGAATCCGATATTAGTTGTAGAATATTTTTGATGTTTGGGGAATTGATTTCATGGGTCCGTTCCCCACTTCACAAGGATATGTTTACATCTTGGTAGCTGTTGACTATGTCTCCAAGTGGATCAAAGCTGAAGTGACCTGCACAAATGATCATCACGTGGTCTGCAAGTTCGTCAAAAAGAACATATTCACTCGCCATGGAGTTCAAAGGGTAATCATCAGTGACGGAGGATCGTATTTCAAGAATTTCAAGTTTGGACGGCTATTGAAGCACTACCGGGTCAATCATCGGATCACAACGCCATACCATCCACAGACAAGCGGCCAGGTGGAAGTTTCTAACAGGCAAATCATTCGTCGCTACGTTCCTGATAGCGAGATTTCTGAAGTGTTGGACCACTGCCATGCATCGGCATGTGGTGGGGATTTTAGCATGAAAAAGACGTGGTATAAGATTTTGGAATCTGGATTGTACTGGCCGACGATATTCAAGGATGCCTACAAGACTGCCAAGGAGTGTATCAATTGTCAGCAGCTGGGGAATATTTCGAAGAGGGACCAAATGCCCTTGAATCCGGTATTAGTTGTAGAATATTTTTGATGTTTGGGGAATTGATTTCATGGGTCCGTTCCCCACTTCACAAGGATATGTTTACATCTTGGTGGCTGTTAACTATGTCTCCAAGTGGATCAAAGCTGAAGTGACCCACACAAATGATCATCACGTGGTCTGCAAGTTCGTCAAAAAGAACATATTTACTCGCCATGGAGTTTCACGGGTAATCATCAGTGACGGAGGATCCCATTTCAAGAATTTCAAGTTTGGACGGCTATTGAAGCACTACGGCGTCAATCATCGGATCGCAACGCCATACCATCCACAGACAAGCGGCCAGGTGGAAGTTTCTAACCGACAAATCAAGGAGATTCTCTAGAAGACGGTCAAGAAAGACAGAAAGGACTGGTCACAACAATTAGATGATGCGCTTTGGGCATACAGAACTGCCTATAAGACACCGATCGGGACAACACATTATCGGTTGGTTTATGGGAACGGATGTCACTTGCCGGTGGAGCTGGCTAATCGAGCGTTGTGGGCAACCAAGCAGGTTAACATGGATTATGATGAAGTCGGGAAGGAGCGGAAACTGCAGTTATCTAAGTTGGAGGAGCTACGTGATGAGGCTTATGAAAATGCTGCTACATACAAATCAAAGATGAACCGGTACCACGATACTAAGCTCAAACTGAAAACCTTCGTAATGGAGCAGAAAGTGTGGCTCTATAATTCAAGGCTAAAAATGTTCCCCGAAAAGCTAAGGAGCAAATGGAATGGACCGTATGAAGTTCTTAGTGTCACGGAGTACGGTGTTGTGGATATCCGAGACTTCAAGGGAGGGCCACCATTTAAAGTCAACGGGCATAGGTTAAAACCTTATGTCACTTCGGGCACTTTTCATAAGTTGGAGGTGGAGACTGTCGAGTTTGTAACCGACATTCCAGAATACGTGCAGTTCAGGTAAGTATACGTCCAGCTGAAGACGTTAAACTTAGCGCTTGTCGGGAGGCAACCCAATCATGTGTAAATGTTGCATTTTAGTTTTTAATTTTTTCTAATCAATTACGGTAAGAAAAGAACAAGTGTAGGGTCAATTTGGGGATTTTATGAACACGCGACGCAGGGTCTTTGAATCCACAGCGCGCTTGAATATGTTTTTGCAATTGTCGATAAGCTTGAATCAGGTACTCACGACGCGGGGATCATTAATCCGCGCCGCGGCCTTATCTGATTTCGAATTACAGATAATCACCAAAACAGAGTTTGAAACAAATCCTAAAACCTCCATAATTGTATAAAATCGGAAGTGCAAAATCTTTTCAGTTTCTTACTGTAATTCGATCCTCAGCAATCCGTAATCATATCTTCGTCATTCTCTTAATCCACAGATCAAGTAAGTACTCTAAATTCTTCTATTTTTCTTCAAGTTTCTTGGAAAGTCATGGAATCAACTCTAAATCGCAATGTAGCGCTTTTGGAGATAAATTGATGATGATAAATAGTTTAGGACACTGAATCAACTCTGAGTTTCATACACCGCGCCGCGATGGTTTATACAGTCCGACGCGGGCTATGAACATTCAAAGGGCGCGTCGCGGACATTTATTACCATGTTGCAGATGATGCTAAACAATACCTGATTTCGGATTTTTTGGTGAATTGTGCAGGAACAAGGTCTTCCTTTGGCATCTCTGATTCTATTGACTGGAATTCTTTCCCTACAAGAATCTCCAACATCGATAAACGCACCTTTCAGAATCGTCGAGTCGTGTTTCCACACAAAAGGATTTTACTAGCCTAGACGGTCAACTGGGAGTTGACCCGGGAGTCTGGCATTATGGAACACCTGGAGAATTGGCTGATCCAAGAGGGCTATGAAGTGAACGAGCTTATTTACACATGCCGGGCAGTTGAGGCGGTTTTTCACATTAAAGAACCCGTGTATCGAGAGGTTTTTCTTCAGTTCCTCACGAGCTATGATTTTGATCACAACCCACTAGGCATGGAGGATGGCAACACAATCAATTTTCGTCTGGGAAACACCAACCGGAGTTGCAGCCTATAGGAGTTCGGGTATCGTCTGGGGCTCTATACACAAGAAGAATCTGAAGAAGATGGGTTCGATCTGTTCCACAGGAGAGCCAATTATGCCCCGGAGGATTCGTTTTCTTATGTCGACTTTTGGGCTACTATTTCATCTACCCGATACCACGAGAACACGATCTCGGAGAGTCAAATGCATTTGCCATCACACCGGATGCTTCACCAGTTGATTTCTATGATGTTTTGGCTGTGCGCGGACGCGGACCGAGTCTTGCCCTGTGAGCTTCATCTTATGTGGGCACTGACTAGGAAACTACAGACGTGCAACATACCATACTTTATAGCCGACTACTTCAAACAGATAACTGATGCGCCTTTGAAGTATGTCGCAGTCGACTGGGGGAACTTTGTTACGCGTTTAGCGCGTTCCTATGGATTGTTGACTTCACACAACATCCGTCGATTGCAGGTTATTTCTCCCGTTCCATTCAGTCCGTCGACTACGACCTCACGGGAGGTCATTTATATCGACGACGGTGTCACGTTAGTTCTCCGATCACCATTTCCAGCTCTCCACAACGAGCCGTATACATCAAAGAAAAGACCACGAGCACCAGATCGGTTGCCAACAGTCGTCACTCCTACAACTTTGGATTCGCGGTTTCTGGGGGATGAAATGAAGTCAATTCACAAGACATTGAAGAGCCACCAGCTTGAGCATAATGCACTATCAGTGCATGTTCGGGACACGGATTGTCGCACGCAAAATACCCAGACACAATTATTGTGGCTTGGGGAATGCATTGTCAAATTATTTGACGACTTCAAGTGTGATGTACTGCGTCCTCAACCTCCGTTGATTGAGGAAGAGGAAGAAGAAGAACCAATGGAAGAAGAGCCCATGGAAGACGAAGGGGATGACACGGCTCATAATTGAAAAAGGGGGTCTTTGTAATTATTTTTACTCAAATTTTGCATTTTTAGGGTTAGTTTTAATTTTAGGACAATTTGTTGATAAAATTAGGGAATAAGTGCCTACGATGATAAATAAGCCTCATGGCAGCAATAAAGCTAAGTAATTTTAGGTAAATGTGTTTTGGAAAAAGTTTTATGGGTGTTTAAAATTGGCTTAGGATTCTGAAATTACCGCGCCGCGATATATATTTGGTACGTGTCGTGGTCATTTCCAACATGACATAAACTTGAACATCTAGTAATTACCGCGACGCACACATTACAATCATGTGTCGCGGCAATCCGTAGCACATTTTTGGTTGTATCATTTTGATGGTTGTTCTTTTTGCATTTAATTTGTTTGTGAGTGTTTGCATGTGAATACCAATGGAAGTCTACTGAGGAGTTGTTTCAAGCAAGTATGGGGTCATAGTAACCCTACACTTGCCATTTCACCGGCGTGTTTACTGTTGCGCCACAACTCCTGGAAATCTGAATTATGAGGTGTTCGTGTTTGTGTATCCTGTGACAATCGAGTTACATCAAGCAATCAACCGTCTAAAGCTGTAACTCTTTCTCCCTAATTTTGAAATATTTTTATTTACAACGGGGACGTTGTACGATTTTAAGTGTGGGGTGTGGATGGTCGAAAGAGTTTGCTTTTGAAATTTTTGCGGAAAATAGTCAATTTTCAAAAAATTTAGCAATTTTTTTAAAAGTTTTTAAAAGATTGTAATTTTGAAACGAATAGTTTGTGAATGTTATAGCACTGTTATTTTTTAAGAAATACTATTTAGTTGTTATCATGCTATCTGTTTAGTAAAATAAGTTGAGTTTTAGGAGTTAGAAAATTGGAATATTTTAGGATTGGAATTTAAGAGGGGAATGTCAATCAGTGGCCTTTGTTGTTCGAGCTGGTAGGCTAAAAATGGGTGGCCTCAAAGAGGCACTTATGCACCTTACCACCTAAGATCGTTTAGTCTGGGATGACATTTCCGAAAGCTCGTTACACTGACAACATCGAGAGTCATGGACAGTTCTTTAACGGCCTTTAGAATCTGAATGAGTACGTACACTTTTTTGTGGATAAGAAATTTGTAATCAAGGGTTCTCTAGAAAGTCATGAATTCCAAAGGATATTCTAGTTATGCTTGAAAAAACTATTTTCAATCTAATTCTGGGAAGAATAAGCTTTGAAATTGAACACATTCAAAAAATTGTTTGAGTCTTAGTTAAAATCTGTTAAAAACTCTCTTGCTTGGGGACAAGCAAGGCACAAGTGTGGGGTGTTTGACAAAGCCTATCAAAATCAAGTATTTTAGTCGTTGTTAGGCCCTATTCTTGGTGAATTTATATCATAGTGTATTGGTATTCCTCACTTTATGTGCTACTGCTTGTGTGCAAGAAAATGTTGAAAACAGGGACTAAAAGTGGATAAAATGAAAGAAGTTTGAATAAGGGCTATTGCAGTCGAAGTCATATGCGCGCCGTGGGAAAGAAGTATGCGCGTCGCGCCACGTCA
Organism: Cichorium intybus; assembly: GCA_023525715.1. Taxonomy (NCBI): domain Eukaryota; kingdom Viridiplantae; phylum Streptophyta; class Magnoliopsida; order Asterales; family Asteraceae; genus Cichorium; species Cichorium intybus. The sequence goes on from CM042012.1 coordinate 99,624,516, forward strand.
ACGATGAGGTGGTGAAGCGAAATTCAAATAGCGAAAAAACGGGGATAAGGCTACACGCGCATCGTGGTTCTATGCCTTGGTCGCCGCAGATTCTAAATTTTCACAAGTATAAATAAAGGTCATTAGGTCGAAATCAGCAGGCAAGGAACGACCCCTAAGGTGGACTTAAGGCTTCTTTGACTCAAGGAATCAGATTTTCAGCAACACTTTTGGTATTTCTTATGTTTTCACTTTCAATTCATTATTAGTTTAGTTTAGTTTAGCTTCTAGCCTCTTGTTTCTGGATTGTTCAGACCAGTAGCATCAGTCTAGGTTGTTATTTTCGGATTTCAGTACATTGGATCTCTAGTTTTGGTTTTCTATTGAAGTAATCATTTGGTTTATGGTTTTATTGCACTTTTTAGTATTAATTGTGTTTGGATGCTTGTTTGCTTTGATTGGATTGTTTGTTTGCTTTTGGATTTTGAACTTAGTTTCTGATTTCAGTAAGTAATCTTAGTCTAGGAAGTGGTTTGGTTTTGTTTAGTTCATGTTTGATTTGGTTTTTGGCATTGGTTATGGAATTGTGTTTTTAGTTGGTTTTTGGAAAAGTAGAACTAGTCTCTCTGGCTGTAGCGTGACACTACAGTTGGTAAGCTATCGTCCTATCTTGACCACCAAACTCCCGTGGATCGACCCTTGCTACTGCTATACTAGTCTCTGTGAGGTTTATTTTCTTACTTTTTGACGGCATAACGACCTAGGCGTGTCACAGTTCAACGCATGATATGTAAAAGTACACGTGTGCATAATCCAGCTGCACAAAAAGTCTTGGAAAAGATTAAGGAGAAGTTGCAAAGTGTACATGCATTTACAATGGTAACAAGAAGTACCAAGTATCTGGTGAGTATTTTGAACAATTTGTTGTGGATACGGAAAAGAGAGTGTGTACATGCAGGAAATGGGAGGTGTCTGGAATCCTTTGTAAGCACGTTGTTGCAGCACTATGGGATCAGGTGGAAAACAATGAGTTATTGAGGCAACTTGAGGACTTGGTACACCCTTGTTATAGGATGGAAACATGGAGGAAAATGTACAGTCGTACAATTGGACGCATAAACGGGCCAGAAATGTGGCCTAGATCCGAATTCCCAACAGTTATACTACCACCAAAACATTATGTGCATGTAAGTCACTATTGGTGGTACTTTGTTTAACAACCGTAATGATTGACATGTATTGACATTTTGCCAAACCCACAGGTGGGAAGGCCGAAGGTTAAGAGACGAAGGGTTGTAGATGAAGATGTGTCCCAGAGTATTCAAGCAGGTTCCAATGGAACAAAATTAAGTTGCAAATACATAACAATTACATGTGGTAAGTGCAACAATCCGTGTAACAATGCAAGATCTTGCAAAGGACAAGGTGGTATTAGGAGTGATGCAGAAACTTCTTCACATAGAGTTAATATGGGCAGAGGTACAACAGGTGGCCAAGGAGGAGGTAGAGGACCAGCTGCAACAGGTAGGGGTGGAGGGAGACAAGCATGGTGAGGAATTTAATTGCATATCTAACATTTGTACTCTTATGTCATGGTGTAGTGTGTGAGTTTGTGAAACAATCTTATGTGTTTGTAACATTTGAGCTATCTTATGTTTTAAATTCGTATATGTCTTTTAGTTTGTGAAATATCGTTTGAGTAGTCTAATGAGAATGTTGTATGAATTTGGTTTGATCACTACATGTTAGAAAACATTAGTGTGGCTCTACTATGTTGTATGTTTTCATTTACCATTGAAATTGGTTGTATTATGTACTCTAAAATTGTAAAGTTGGTCAACTTTTATGTTGAACACGTTACTGTTGTGCAAGTTGTTTATCACATAAAGATTGGAGATATCTGTGTTGCCATGTATAGCAGCTTAAAACTTGAGCAATTATGAATGTAATCCAAAGAAATTTTGAACATGCTTAATAACAATAAAAATAGGTTCATAACTCGATTCCATGAACTTGAATTGTAAGTTGTTATCGCAAAAGGAAATTCAAATTCCATATTCTGTGGCAATACATCCAATACATGATACCAAAATGGAAAAACAAAGATAACATCAATACTAATCCTTCCTTAACCTACCATATCAAGCCCGATTAAAACTAACTTCTAATATATTACCGAAAACACAACAGTCCTAACACCAACGTCCAACATCCCCAACATCTACGTCCCAAAAACCTAAAAACCCAAACCATGTATTATCCAAATATTGTAAACATGCCGTAACAGATGAAGAAAATTCATGACACAACCAAGGTGATCTTGTATTTTTTCGCTGACTCAACTTCAGCTGAAAGTCTCAATATCTCCTTTAAGAGCTTCCGTTTATCCTACACCAACCTAGGTATGATCATCATCGACCTACGACACATTGGTGGGTCGGACCACCCAATGAACCCGCAACGAGTACACCTCCAAAATCTCTGACCAGTATTCTCATTGGTCAAAGATTTGCAAATGTACGCCTGAGTTCCACAGATATAGACAACCATCATCAATCGCTAGCTTTCGAACCTGCTCTTGGATGGAAGAAGGTTCAACAGGATTCGGTCGTGGGTTCGGTCGTGATTAGAAACCGAGATGACGTGAATACTCCTGCCTTAAATAACTCAATGCAACCTCCAAAGGAAATGACGAATTTGCGCCTACATGAGGGGCACATGAAGCCACCTAACGTTTAAAAGAGATGGTAGCATCGAATTGGACCAAAACTTGCACAGAGTATACACAAAATCATCATAGAGTATACCCAAAAATTTTCGCATTTACAACATAAATAATATAGTTGGATACTCGTGTGCTCTGGATACTACAAAAAGTTATCATCGAGAATCGTCCCACGATCCGAGTCGGGCGCTACAACTGATAATAACCTGCACACAACACAACACACACACGTAAGCTACAAAGCTTAGTGAGCAACAATACAATGGCATGAATAACTTATTTACAACGTAATACATCACCCAACTCATGGGTACAGTTATTCCCAGCAACAACTTATAAGTACCGGTTAATATAAGCATATCAGACCAGCTATAATTCATTCTCGATAGCTACAAAGTACTCTTTATGTAGTCACACATGTATCACCCGAAACCTAAGCTACTAAATAAAAAAGCATGGTATATTACAAGTAACACAAGTATACACCTAGCTAACAACTCGGTACCACTACACGGTACTCTGTCACACTGACTTCCAACACGAATTCCTCCACTCTACGACCTCTCTGATAATAAGCCACAAGGACTTTATATTTATCTACTCCTCAACCTCCATGGTTTTGAGTCACTAAAACTCACTACTACCCCTATTGTAGTATGAGCACAAAATCTCTAACCACATATATTTGATAATTAAGCCCAATCTCCTAGCCATGAAGGCCGATATATGTTCCATAAAGGTTCTTACAATATGTCAGGTAGTTAAACCCAACCACCTAGCCACAAAGGACGTTATGAACCAGAAAGGTTCCTACAATATGTGGGTAGTTAAACCCAACCTCCTAGCCACAAAGGCCGTTATGAACCATAAAGGTTCCTACAATATGTCGGGTAGTTAAACCCAACCGCCTAGCCACAAAGACTATTATGAACCACAAAGGTTCCTAATATATGTCGAGTATTTAAACCCTACTGCCAAGCCACAAAGGCTGTATATCATGACTATAAGGTACTCGTTATACAGTCATACAACAACTCCTGACACTTCTAACCACATACCTCCCTACAAACTGACGCGTAATTAGAAGACGTTAATCGTGTGAACGTCCAACTTACTCCAGGTAGCATGAAAAGTACTCTTTATACATCTACTTAACTCTAGAGTATTAACTCATATATATATATATATATATATATATATATATATATATATATATATATATATATATATATATATATATATATATATATATATATATATATATATATATATATATATATATATATATATATAACTACAAAACTCACCTCTAATAACAAGTCATCTCCATACTTGTTACCTGACAACGCCTAGTAATATCAAATATTTTAGTCATTGTTGAGCCCTATTCTTAGTGAATTTATATCATATATATCGTAGTATTCTCACTTTTCATGCCAGCACTTGTTTGGAAAGAAATAATGAAAACAGGGACCAAAAGCGTACAAAATGGAAGAAGATTGAAGAAAAGGACAAAACAGTCGAACTCGTACGCGCGCTGCGGGATTCACAAAGACGCGACACGGTGATGAGGCGGTGGAGAACATTCAAATGCCGAAAAAACAGGGATACACCCATACGCGCGCCGCAGAATTCATTTATACGCGGCGCAGCCTCGTGATTTTTGCAACTATAAATAGAGGGTTTTAGGTCGAAAAAAGCAGCAAAGACCTGGCATTGGAACGACTCCCAAGGCCTCTTTGACTCCGAGATTCGACTTTCAGCAGCCATATTTGGTATTTTTATGTTTTTCTCTTTAATTTTCAATTAGTTTCATAGTTAGTAGTATTTGGCTAGTGTCTTTGGGTGTGACAACCATTGATATTTAGTCTTAGTTTCTGTTTTGGATATTTGGGTTACTATTTTGAACCTTTGGGATCTGAGTTTTTGGTTAATGAATCATTTGGTTATTAGTAATTGCTTCTTTTCAGTATTTTATGCTTTGGAATGAATTCTTAGATGTTTGATTGTGATTGGATGTTGATTTGATCTTGATAGTTCTGAATTTCATTTCTGATTTCAGTAACCAATTAGGATTAGTTGTTGGTTTGGACTTTAGTTTAGTGAATGCTTGTTTGGAATTATTTTATGATCTTTGGGATTGTTTGGCAAAAGTTAGGAACTAGATCCTCTGGCTGTAGAAGTGACACTACAGTTGGTAATCTGTCACCTGTCTTGACCACGTAACTCTTGTGGATCGACCCTGACTACTGCTATACTAGTGTGTGTTAGGTATTTTCTTATTTTTGACCGCACGACGATCTAGGCATGTCAAATTTTGGCCCCGTTGCCGGGGAGTTGTGAGCTTGAGAATAGGTGATTTGTAGGACTTTTAGTTTCTGAATTTTTGTGTTAGTATTAAGATTTTCATTTGGTTAGTATCTTGCTTTTTGATTTCTCGGGCGTGTTGCACTAGTGCATGCGTACCCGTAGGGATGAGCAATTATCCCCTTTGCTTTTTGACTCAGAGATTGAGCGAACTTCATGCAAGATCCGTGCACGTAGGCGTTTAAATACAATGAGTTTTAGTAATGTCAGTAGTAGCTTAGAGCATGTTGCCCATGAACCCCCGGGTGAGGCAACGGGGATGTCATTTATTCCCCCGGTTTCAGAATTTCACATTGGGAGCACGAGTGCTACTGGTGGTGCAGTTTCAGCCCCTGCACCAATACCCTCATGCACTCCGCCGTCGATTCTGCCATTTCAACCTTTATCCCAACCACAATCCACAAACCCGTTTACATCTGCCATGTCTTGGGGAGCACCGACCCATGATGGCACCCCAGTATCTAGACAGCAGACAAACATTTCTCAACCCATTTCACAACCTTTATCACAACCACAACCACCACCAGTACTTTTTAAACCACAAACCACATTCCAACCTATACCACCACAGCAACAATACCAGCAGCAACCTCCACAGCAGCAATACCAATATCAAGAGACTTAGGAGAGGTATGAGGATGAAGACGAAGGATGGGTTCCACCAGCACCACAGCAATCATGGAACCGAGGTCGGGAACCTCCGAGAAGAGCACAGCAACACCAACCACCACATGGTCAGCAGGGATACAATGATCATCATTTTTACGGTAATCCTGTTCAACCCTTGTATTTTGCACAATCGAGGGGGCAATCGGTTGCATCGCACTTCCAGCCACGGGAGTACAATGACTCGTCACCCATTTACATCCCAGAAAATATAGAATCACAAGTAGAAATTAGGCCTCAGTTGCTAGGAATATTACCGGAATTTAGGGGATATAAACAAGATGACCCGTACAATCATTTGTATGAGTTTATAGCCATAGCCAATGCTAACACCCCTAGGAATACCAATAAGTACATTTTTAGATTAAGATTGTTCCCATTTACTCTGAAAGACAAAGCCAAATATTGGTTCACGTCTCTACCATCGAATAGCATTACTACATGGGACCAACTCAAAGCTAAGTTCTTACAAGAGTTTTATCCGGCGAGCAAGACGACGGAAATCAGGAGGGCTATTCAAGATTTCCAGCAGAAGCCTGGAGAAGCTTTTCATGAAGCATGGGATCGTGTAAAGGAGTTGATGTGGTCGTGCCCTCATCACGATATTCCAAAGTGGCAACTGGTTAAGCTATTCTTTGAGGGAGCAAGTGAGACAAACCAAGCCATGATCAACGCATCATCTATTGGTACTATTATGATGCAAGACCCGGAGGAAGCTTGGCAGTTTCTGGAACAACTAAGCAATGGATCTAAGGCGAATTTCTCCACGAGGAAGACAGTAGGCACAGCTGCAGCAGTAGGAGCTGATGCCGATTGGAGAAAGGATGTAAAAAAAGAGATAAGTGAGCTTAATAAGAAATTCGATAGACTCATGTCTACTCTGCAGAATGGACCTCAGAGCCAGCCACAAGGAAGTCAAGGAGGACCAAGGACCCAGGAAGCAAATCAAGTCTATGGTCAGGGTCAAGGTCAATATAACAATGGACGACCCTATAGGCGTTATAACCAAGGTCAGCAGAATTTTAATAACCAGAGGCCAAACAACTACCAAGGGCAATCATCGAATCCGCCTAGGCAATATCAACCAGCGAATAATAATGGTAATGCCAATGGTAACAGCAACAACAGGGGGCCTAACAATTCCATTAACAATGCCCCAGGGACTCAGGAGGATCTAGCCGCGGAAATGTATGAGATGTTCAACACAACGCAGCAGCAATCTCAAACCAATGCGAAAGTTATTGCCAATATGGGGAGGCAAATCGTCCAAATGGCCGAAGACCAACGAAAGAGAGATAATGGGAAGCTGCCCAGTACCACAGAAGTCAATCCGACCCATGGTCAGGGGGCCAGGAAAGAACATGTCAACGCTGTCGAGGTTGAGTGGAGAAAAGTCACCTTGGAAGATTTGCTAGAATCTGGAAGTGAGGCTGAGGACGAAAAGGAGGAAGTTAAGATTGAAGGTGAAAGTAAAAAGGAAGAAGAGGTTAAGGAAAATGTGGAAATTGAAGAGGATAATAAGAAAGAAGAGGAAGAAGTAAATGTTGAGAAGGAACCTCAACCACAAGAGGACAAGGAAATCCAGAAAGAGGACCAGGCAATGGTGGCTGGAATCAAACAGAGGAACAAGGACAAGAAAGGAAAGAAGAAGCAGGAGGTGCCAGTCGAGCCGATTGGACCCTCAATTAACCAACCTCTATGGGATGAGCTAAAGGATGCTCCTGAAGACATTAGGATTCATCAGGAAATGTGTAGGAGTAATAAGGACAGTAAGATACCTACACCCGAGATGGTGAGGTTAACTTTGAAGGCAAGCGAGGCATTATTGGTAGAGGTGGCAAAACCTGACACGACGCGACAACCCGACACGAAATAAACAGGTTTGGGTAAGAGATTTCAACCCGTTTAATTAAACGGGTTGACACGACACGACACGATAATTAAATGGGTAAGGTCAGGGTTGAAACTTTCAACTCGAATATGACTCGAAAATGACCCGTTTATTTATATTCAAGTTTTTCTAATTCTTATGTAAATTGGACAGGTCAAAAAACCAATACCATATTTATTGGGGACATTGCCTAAAAAGGAGAGGGACCCCTGTTCACCGCTGATTACTGTCACGGTAGGGGATGTGACTATTAGGAACACCTTGCTGGATCTTGGAGCAAGTATTAATGTATTACCGGGATACTTATATGAAAAGTATAAGAACGAAGAATTGGAGCCGGCCAAAACAGTGTTGCAGCTGGCGGATAAATCTACCAAAGTATCCCAGGGTAAATTAACAAATGTGATAGTGAAGGTAGGGGACTTTTTCTATCCTGTCGACTTTTTGGTGATGGAGTACGAAAGCTTAGAAGACGCACCAACATTAATTTTGGGTCGACCATTTCTAGCCACCGCTAGGGCTGTGATGGATTGCAAGACTGGAGATTTGGACATCTCCTTTGGGACTAGAAAGCGCAGGCTCAACATGTTTAGATGCCCAATATCCATGCCATTTGGAAGGAATGATAAGTACTTGAAAGACAATCCTCTTATGCCACCTGGAATTAAGGACAAGGTTAAACAGTAGACACGAGCAGGCGAAGGTGCGAAGGAGGAGATCTTAGGTGAGGCTAGACAACACCCATTGTCAACAATTGATAAGGTGCAGCTGCTGGATATGATGGAGTTAGTGGAGATGAAGCATCAACGGTATGAAAAGGATGCAAGGTGCAGGGAAGCCAAAGTTTTCCAATTATTAGATGCTCAGCAGCAATGGATCAGTCAGGTCAGCGATAGGATGACATAATTGACTTCATTGATCGCAACAATAATCCTGAAAATTGCACCAGAAACAAAGGAGCTGATGTCCAGTGAAGAATGGGAAGGATAAGAGGCGATACGTCCGGCTGAAGACGTTAAACTTAGCGCTTGTTGGGAGGCAACCCATCTTTCATAAGTAGGTACTGTATTTCTTAGTAAGTAGGAAGAATTATATCATCGTCATTTGCAGGTATTATTGGTCCAAGGAAAGTGTGGGGTTGTTTTGAGGAAAAATTGAATTTTTTTGAAGACCGCGCGCCGGCCAAGCAATTTGCGCGCCGCGGGATCGTAAACCAACCCGATGCGCAGGGGTTGATTTAGGGACACGCACGCCGCGGTTTGCTCATATCCGCGTCGCAGGATTTCATCGGTCGGTTTCCTTCGATAAAAGGTAAGCCGCAACACTATTCACACACACCCATGCCGCAGTGCTCTGATCATTAAAAATGTTCTCGTGTTTTTCTTGCTCATTTCATTCCTGCTACCGAGGTATGTCATTCTAACTAGTTTTTATTTGTTAAAACTAGCTATTAGGCAGCTGATTTGGTTGATTTCTCCAAAAACTCAAAAACTTAGAAATTGGCAATGCTGACTCGTAGGTTGTTTATTTTGCCAAATAATGACCCTACATGAGTTAGTCGGTGCTTAGGCTACCGGTAGTGTATTTGGATTGAGTTTAAACAGGTTAGATCGTGATTTTGGGTTTGGAATTTGAAACAGCCGCTCGCCGCGCCCTGGTTCTTGGGCCGTGCTGCGGTGCGGTGGAGAAGACAAGGACTAAATTTGCAAATTTTTTTGTGGCTATTTTCTTTTGTGCAGATGTCTTTCAGACTTGACCACCCCTTCCTCCAGTTTCCCGAGGGATTGGATAGCTCTGTCGAGTTTGCCGCCAGGAGGGATGCACTTACAGGCCACCGGGTTCTCGAGGCGACGATTATCGATAGAGATATCCTCAGAGACGCAGGGCTATGGGGCGAGATCGAGCCATTTCTCCACTGTACATGGACCCACGGGGATGCTTCGTTCACATGTCGAGGTTGGGACAGGCTTATGGCCAACCACGACGACATCATGTACACCGAGCTTCTATTAGAGTTCCTATCCACGGTCCATTTTTCGCCGGGTTCGTCCGACGCCCGGTCCAGACTCGTACGATTTCGATTGGGGGGAGCCCCCAGGGAGTGCAGTCTCCGGGAGTTTGGGAGACGCACAGGAACCTATACGGAAGCGGACCTCCAGCACCACCACTTCACGCAGTTCCTTAATGCGTGCGTTCAGGGGCAGCCCGCCAGGGATGCCAATGCAGACGTTTGGGCACCTTTGTCCAACATATTCTATGAGGCAGGGACGTCTAGGGAGAGCCATCTCTACGATCTGCTTCATCGGCTCATGCACCGCATCATCTCCACCTCCATCATGCACAGGGAGGGGGCGAGAAGGTATCCGGTGAGGACATGACGTATCTCTAGGTGCTCCTTGACCCCTCCAGGTTCCTCCACCTCCCGTTTGCTCTAGCCGTCTCTCTATCCACCCATGCGACGGGTGTGACACGCCTAGGTCATCGTGCGGTCAAAAATAAGAAAAACCTAACACACACACTACCACAGTGGTAGTCAGGGTCGATCCGCAGGAGCTTCATGGTTAGACCAGATGACAGATTACCAACTAGTAGTGTCACGCTACAGTCGGAGGACTTATAGTTTCTAAATTCTCAACTACCCAAAAGCAATAACAAACCAAAGTCAAGCCAAACATAAGCTAAACTCAACTCAAACAAGCCTAGTTACTTTCTGAAACCAGAAGTGCATCTCTGAATCAGAAGGCATCCAAAACATCCAAACAAAAGAAGGTATAACCTAAACCAATAGCTATAGTCCAACTAAACAGTTACTGGCCAAAGTTCAACACCTAAAGCTAACCTAGTTGGCTACTGATTTCAACAAGGGAAACAGTCCCAAACAAGGTCAAAATAACATCCAAACACAACCCAAACAAACACAATCAAACACAAGCATCAAAACACCGAAAAACTAAGATTAATTGTAACCAAATGATTTTCATTAACCAAAACTGAATTCCAGTGGTCCAATACAGTAACCAATGATGCAAAACAGAAAACTAAAGTGCTCAAACTCAGTGGTTGTCACTCCCAAAGACCTTAGCTACAATTGCTACTTATTACCAAAAGGAAATTAAATTATAAAACCTGAAATGCCAAAAGATGGTTGCTGAAAACGAATTCTTGGAGTCAAAGAGCCTCTACAGTCGATTCTTCACCAGGGTTTTGCTCGGGTTTTCGGCTGTAAATGCCTCTATTTATAGTTGAAATTTACCGCAGCCACGCCGCGCATATGAGGATCCTGCGGCGCGCGTACTTATCAGATCCTGTTTTCTCGGCCTTTGAATTTGGTTCACCACCTTTGACCTGCGTCGCGCGTTGTTAATTCCCACGGCGCGCGTACGTATTTCCTTGATTTTTCATTCCTTTCCAAACTTTTCCAATTTGCACGCTTTTAGTCTCTATTTTCATTCTTTTCTTCCAAACAAGTCTTGGCACGAAAAGTGTGAATACCAAGATATATCTGATATTATTTCATCAAGAATAGGGCTCAACAACGCCTAAAATACTTGATATCACTAGGCGTTGTCAAACACCCCACACTTGTGCCTTGCTTGTCCCCAAGCAAGAGAGTTTTTACAAATTATACTCAAGACTCAAACAATTTTTGACTGTGTTTAGTTTCAAAGCTTATTGCCCCATGAGTTAGAGTGGAATAGTTCACGAAAACATAATTGAATTGTTCTTTGGAATTCATGGCTTTCTAGAGAACCCTTGATCACAAACTTTCTGTCCACAATGAACTGTACTTACTTATTCAGATTTTAAAGGCCATTAAGGAATTGTCCATGACTTTCGATATTGTCCGTGTAACGAGCTTTCGGAAATACCATCCCAGACTAGACGATCTTAGGTGGCAAGGTGCATAAGTCCCACCCATTTTAGACTTACCGGCTCGAACAACAAATGCCACAGATTGACATTTCCTTCCTAAATTCCAATCTTAAAACAGCTCAATCTTCTAAACTCATAAAACTCAACTTATTTGACTAACTAATAGCATGATCACAAATTAACAGTATTTCTTTGAAAAATACCAATGCTATCACAATCACAAACCATTCGTTTCAAAATTGCAATTTATTAAAAATTTTGAAAAATATTGCTAAAAATTTGAAAATTGATCTTTTCTGCAAAAATTTCAAAAAATTTCTCTTTAGACCGTCCACACCCCACACTTAAAATATTAAAACGTTCCCGTTGTACAAAACTTAGTTTTTAGAACAAGGGAGAAAGAGTTACCCCTTTTGGACGATAGATTGCTTGGTGCTCTGTATCACACGTATAATTGCGAACAAACGGATCCTTGATTTCATATTCCGGAGTTGTAGCGCTACAGTGAACACGCTGGTGGTCAAGACAATTGGAGGGGGCACGGTGACCCCACACTTGTCTGAGACAACTCCTTCTCATTTGGCATAACATGCATGACCCAACAAAACATTAAAAGCAAACATACAAATATAAACAAATAAAAGATAAAGATGTGTCATAGATTCAGTACATATATCCCAAAAATAAAAGAAAAGAAAAAGAAAAAAAAGAAAAAAAATAAATCAACTGCCACCTGGTGCCCTGGAGGATCCAGCCTCGTGATCGTAGGCCCTGGCTGGGAATGGTCGGGGGCGCTGACCCTGCGCTGATGCGATCTGTAGAAGTACCTCCCAGATCCACTCAAGCTGGTCCTCAATCCTCGTGACTCTGACCTCCAGTCGGTGGATGGCCGCTGAGTCCTCCTGCGGCTGCGGCTCTGCTAGTGCTGCTGGCTCTGGTCTCCGGCGTCTCCTGCCAGGTTGAGCGTATGTCGGCTGGGGATCCTGGGGTGGCTCTGTCGGTGCCCGGATGAACTGGCCCGGGCGCTGCTGCTCGATCAGCCTCATCTTCTCCAGAGCTCGCGCCGTAGTGCGAGATGGAGGTAAGGCAGTCAAGGAGGCAGCAACGGGGGCGGTGAGGATCCCGTATGAACGGGCCAGGCGGGTGATGAAATACCCCCGGGCCAATGGACTGCTGGCGGAGGCTCCCGTCGCATGGGTGGATAGTGCGACTGCGAGGGCGTAAGGAAGGTGGATGAACCTGGAGGGGTCAAGGAGAGCCCAAAAGAACGTCATGTCCTCCCCAGACACCTTCTCGTCCCCCTCCCGCTGCATAATGGAGGTGGTGACGATACGGTGTATGAGGCGGTGAAGTGGGTCGCGGAGGTGGCTCTCCCTGGAGGTCCCCGCCTCATAGATGACGTTGGACAGCGGTGCCCAAACCTCCATGTTGCCAGGCCTCTCCAGCTGGCCCTGAATGCATGCCCCAAAGAACTGTGTGAAGTGGCGGTGCTGAAGATCCGCCGTGGTGTATAAACCCACTCGCCTCCCGAACTCCCGGAGGTTGCACTCCCTCTGTGCACCTCCCAAACGGAACCGTACAATCCTGGAACGTGGGTCCGACGCCCGAGGTGCATACTGGATAGTAGATAAGAACTCCAGTAGCAGCTCGGTGTAGACTATATCATCATCGGTGCCCATGATCCGGTCCCAGCCCCGGCAAGTAAATGAAGCCTCCCCATGAGTCCAAGTGCGATGTAGGAATGGCTCGATCGCACCCCAAAGTCCAGCGTCCCTCAAAATCTCCCTATCAATGACCGTCGCCTCAAGAACCCGGCGACCAACCAGTGCGTCTCTCCTCGAACTGTACTCTACTGAACTGGCAGGTCCCTTTGGGAACTGAAGGAAAGCGTGATCTAGTCTAAACATCATCTGCACAAAAAGACACAGAGCCCAATTTTTTTTTGCATTTTTAGTCCTTTTCTTCCCCGCCGCACCGCGGCGCGGCCCAAGAGCAAGGGCGCGTCGCGGCGAGCTGCTGTTTGCAAACCCCAAATCTATTTTGCATTTTAACCTGTTTAAACTCGATCCAAACATACCACAAGGTAGCCTAAGTGCCGACTAACTCATCTAGGGTCTCTATTTGGCAAAACAATCACCCTATGAGTTAGCATTGGTGATTCTAAGTTTTGAACTTTTTTGGATACATCACTAAAATTAACCACCTAATCGGTAGTTTTAACAAGTAATAGGTAGTTAGAATAGCGTACCTTGATAGCAGAAACAAAATGAGCAATAAAAATTGCGAGAAAAATTCGTCGATCAGAGCTCGAGTCGTGGTGTGGGGTGTGTTGAGTCGCGGCTTACCTTAATATAGGAGGAAAACTGACTGATCATTTCCCGCGTCGCGCAATTTCACTTCCCGCGACGCGCGTGTCACCAAATCAACCCCTGCGCATCGAGTTGGTTTCCGATCCCGCTTCGCGCAATTAAGAAACCCGCGGCGCGGTCAACAAAATTTTAAATTTCTTCACACGACCCCACACTTTCCTTAGACCACTAACACCTGCAATTAATAATAATATTTTTCCTAATTATTCCTAAGAAATATAGAACCTAACCTATGACACGATGGGTTGCCTCCCAACAAGCGCTAAGTTTAACGTCTTCAGCCAGACGTACTACTCCTTCTACATCTACGGTGGATCATACGCCATTTGTTTCTGCTGCATTTCTACTTCCACCATCCTTTCGCTGACCCACTGCCCTTCAAACTTTCCTGGGTCGAATGGCTTGCTAGTTCTCCTGCTGCTGCCCGGTTGTTGCTTTCTGGATAGCTCCCGTGAATGCTTGGAGGTAGCTTTGAACCTCCAAGCTCGATCCTTCCTTCTGCATCTCTTCAAAGTCAAAGGCTTGACATGAAGCGCGACTAGTGCTGCTCCCAGTAGTTGTTCTTCAGATCTCATTTTGCCAGTGTCCCACGTGCTATCTTCATTTTGCAATTTTGGCTTGCAGTACCAATATAAGTTTTCCAATCGAATGGGATCGGAAGGCAACATGTCAGGATGCTTCCATATGTCCTCATCGATGGTATTGATCACATCTAATTTTCCATTCATGAATGGATCATGCGTGGTGATAAAATCATGTTTATTATTTTCAAAGATTAACTCGTCAGCATCAACTTCTTGGTCATCGTCCAACAGGTGGATCGGGATCAAAAGTGGGCGACTGGTTTGATCTGATGGTGGTATAAAGTCACCCATCACCAGATCCTTACTTTCAAATTTCTCAAAATTTTCTAAAATTTCAGGAATTGTTGGGCTGGGGTCTGTACTGTCACTTACAGCCTCCTCCTCAACATCCTCATCAACCAAATTATCTGGTGATGGTACAGATTCACACATCATCAGATCAACATTATCAACATTCTCAAAAACATCAAAAGCTGTTGAGTTAGAGGTAGCATTGTCACCTACAACCTCTTCCTCAACAACATTTTCGACCATCTCAGTGGTTTCTTGACTTTCCCACGGTGTATGCCCTTCCATCACATATTCAGGTGATGCAAGTTCACACACATTATTATTGGTATAAAAATCACTCGCCTCAGGTTCTGGTGAGGGTGGTGAACATTTCCAACTTTCCTCTAACTTATCTAATGAAACTTGCAATTTTTCAAGAGCATCAGCCTGGTCCTTCTGTTCTTGGTGAGTGTTATACCAGAGTACCCAAAGTTGGGCCCATGTTACAGAATTTTCAGGTTGAGATGACTCCTCGGTCCACCATCCATTGTCATCGGGTGATCCATTGTAGCAATCATCCTCGTAATAGGTGTTGGCCGGATTTTCATAATCTTCATAATACTGATCCGGGTACATGTAATCACCCATTATAAGGATGTACACATACCAAAAATCCGCAAACTAAAATCAAACATCAAAAATCAGAAACTAAGTCCTACAAATCACCTAATCTAAGCGCACAGCTCCCCGGCAATGGCGCCAAAATTTTGACACGCCTAGGTCGTCGTGCGGTTAAAAATAAGAAAAACCTAACACACACACACACTAGCACAGTGGTAGTCATGGTCGATCCGCAGGAGCTTCGTGGTTAGACCAGATGACAGATTACCAACTAGTAGTGTCACGCTACAGTCAGAGGACTTATAGTTTCTAAATTCCCAACTACCCAAAAACAATAACCAACCAAAGTCAAGCCAAACATAAGCTAAACTCAACTCAAACAAGCCTAGTTACTTTCTGAAACCAGAAGTGCATCTCTGAATCAGAAGGCATCCAAAACATCCAAACAAAAGAAGGTATAACATAAACCAATAGCTACAGTCCAACTGAACAGTTACTGGCCAAAGTTCAATACCTAAAGCTAACCTAGTTGGCTACTGATTTCAGCAAGGGAAACAGTCCCAAATAAGGTCAAAATAACATCCAAACACAACCCAAACAAACACAATCAAACACAAGCATCAAAACACCAAAAAACTAAGATTAATTGTAACCAAATGATTTTCATTAACCAAAACTGAATTCCAGTGGTCCAATACAGTAACCAATGATGCAAAACAGAAAACTAAAGTGCTCAAAGTCAGTGGTTGTCACTCCCAAAGACCTTAGCTACAATTGCTACTTACTACCAAAAGGAAATTAAATTATAAAACCTGAAATACCAAAAGATGGTTGCTGAAAACGAATTCTTGGAGTTAAAGAGCCTCTACGGTCGATTCTTCACCAGGGTTTTGCTCGGGTTTTCGGCTTTAAATGCCTCTATTTATAGTTGAAATTTACCGCAGCTGCGCCGCGCATATGAGGATCCCGCGGCGCGCGTACTTATCAGATCCTGTTTTCTCGGCCTTTGAATTTGGTTCACCGCCTTTGACCCGCGTCGCGCGTTGTTAATTCCCGCGGCGCACGTACGTATTTCCTTGATTTTTCATTCCTTTCCAAACTTTTCCAATTTGCACGCTTTTAGTCCATGTTTTCATTCTTTTCTTCCAAACAAGTCCTGGCACGGAAAGTGAGAATACCAAGATATATCTGATATAATTTCACCAAGAATAGGGCTCAACAACGCCTAAAATACTTGATATCACTAGGCGTTTTCAGGGTGCATTTTCCAGCAGTCCTCTGGCCCGTAGGCATTACATCACCTGCCTGGCCCGTTCGTACTGGATCCTTACTGCTGCCACCGCAGCCTCCTTGATTGCTTTACCTCTAGTTCGCACTACGGCGCGAGCCTTGTAGAACATGGGGCTGATCGAGCAGCAGCGCCCGAGCCAGTATGTGAGGTTTGTGACTGAGGCACCCCAGGACACCCAGCCAGCCTACGCCCAGCCGGGCAGGAGATGCCGAAGACCGGCAGCACCTGCAGAGCCAGCGCCACAGCCGCAGCAGGAGAACCCATCGGCCATCCATCGATTGGAGGCTAGGGTCGCGAGGATGGAGGAGCAGTTGGAGTGGATTGGGGAGGTACTCTTGGAGATGGCCACACAGCAGGGACACCGCCCCCGACCATTTCCAGCCTGGGCCCACGATCACGAGGCTGGTCCTTCTAGGCCACCAGGTGGCGATTGATGTATTTTTCTTATTTTCTTTTGGATATATGTACTGTACTGTATGACACTTTTTATCTTTTGTCTGTTTATATTTTATGTGTGTTTGTTTGCATTTAATGTTCCTGTTGAGTTATGCATGTAATACCATATGGAGGAGTTGTTTCAAGCAAGTGTGGGGTCAGCGTGCCCCCTCCACTTGTCTTGACCACCGGCGTGTTTATTGCTGCGCTACAACTCCAGAATGCTTAATCGAGGACTTTTTGTTCATGTTTGTGTACCTGTGACAATCAAGCAATTCGTCGTTCAAAGGGGTAACTATTTCTCCCTTGTTTTGAATAATTTTTATACAACGAGGACGTTGTACGGTTTTAAGTGTGGGGTGTGGACAGTGGAAAGAGTAGTTTTTTGAAATTTTTGCAGGAAAAAACCAATTTTTAGCAATTTTTCAAAAATTTTAATAGGTTGTAATTTTGAAACGAATAGTTTCTGAATGTTGTAGCATTGGTATTTATCGAGAAATACCATTTAGTTGTGATCATGCTATCAGTTTAGTCAAATAAGTTGAGTTTCATGAGTTTAGAAGATTGGACTGTTTTATGTTTGGAATTTAGGAAGGAACTGTCACTCAGTGGCCTTTGTTGTTCGAGCCGGTAGGTCCGAAAAGGGTGGCCTCGAAAAAGGCATTTATGCACCCTACCACCTAAGATCGTCTGGTCTGGGATGGTATTTCTGAAAGCTCGTTACACGGACAACATTGAAAGTCATGGACAATTCTTTAATGGCCTTTAGAATCTGAATGAGTAAGTTTGCTTTATGCATACAGAAAATCGTAATCAAGGGTTCTTTAGAAAGCCATGAATTCCAAAGAACATTCCGATTATGTTTTCACGAACTATTTCACTCTAACTCATAAAGCAATAAGCTTTCAAAATTAAACACATTCAAAAATTGTTTGAGTCTTAGTTAAAATCTGTTAAAAACTCTCTTGCTTGGGGACATGTAAGACCCATTTTCATTTTGAGGTGCTTACTAAGGTAAGTAAAGTTATTACCTTATAATTAGTATGGTTCTAGCTTTGAGTTATTAAGAGTTGTGTGGCAATCTTTTATAATTACCTTTGAGTGATGAGTTGTTTGATTTGGGAGAAGAGGTTAAAACCTTTCTTATGTACTAATCTTGGTGTGATTAAGATTAGTTAAGTTAATGTATGAGTTTTGGTGATTAGAAACCCACGGGTCGTGTAAATGTTACATGGGTCGTGTAACTCACGGTAATTTTGTGTTTGCTGGTTACTCTAGCAAAACACGGGAGTGTTAAATTTTACACGGGCACTGTAGCAAAACACGGGCGTGCTAAACTTTACACGGCCGTGTTACGCGTGCAGAGCCTTTAAATGTGCAACAAACCCATTTCGAGGAAAAACATTTCATTTTCGATTTTGAGAGCTTCAAATGGCGATTTTGAGTGAAATGAAGCCTGGTGGTTCATGGGGAAACATATTGAAGCATGAATCTAACCCCGTAAACGTGTTTTTGCTTCCTAATTCGTTGAGGTGAGTATCTCTCGGTTTTGGGGGTTTTAAACCCTAGTTTTTAATCTTCATGATTTTGCTGTATATTGTTATATATGTTGCTAGTAGGTTGTTAGTAGATACCTTTAGAGTAATTGGTGTGATTATTGTTGAGTTTCTACGGTTGATTGAGTAGAACCGTGGTTTTGGAGGTTACGGTAAATATAGAGTTGATATTTACCGTTTTACTCCTTTTTCCTCTTTTGATTGATACATCTTTGAGATAGATGTTATTGAGATGATTGTGGATGCTGGAGAATGGAATTAGCCTATGGTAATATAACCAAGTCTAGCGAACAGGAGCCCGGTATGTGTAAATTGAGGGTTCCACATACTAAATCGATATCAGGTGAGTACTTACGGATAATTGAGTAAGAGTTATACCTTGTTGTATATATATATATATATATATATATATATATATATATATATATATATATATATATATATATATGTTATACATATATGTGTGTGTTGTGTTGATATTGATGTGGCTTAGAGTTATAGTAGTTCTGTTATTTGTGGATAACAAGAGACGAGTTACAACTTAAATTTGAGTATAAAAGTAGAGTATATGCTAGAGGGAGTGAGTTAAAGAGTCTTTGAGTTTGACTACTACAATCATGAGGATTGTTATAATTGAGTATAACTGATTATGAAATGAGTATATACGAGTGTGTTTGATTGAGTTTATGAGTAGTGTCAGTCGTGATACTTATAATTGAGTTGATGATACTAACAGTTAGTTGGTGGTTGTTAAGCTAATATGTTTACAGATTTCTGAATTAAGAGAAGATGGATCTTGCCAATGAGAATAGCAAGAGAGGAAGATGAGGATAGTTATTGAGAAAGATTGTGAAAGTTAATTGAGATTACTCACTAAGCTTTATAAGCTTACACTTGAGAGTTATGTTGTTTTGCAGGTATCTGTAGCTGTGATAGGGGAAGGCATGTAATAAAGAGAGATGGACAAGCTTAGAGCCTATCCTTTAGTTGTGTTAGGTTTATTTGTAATGTCTGGTCATATTTTGTAAGGACCTTTTGTGTAATTAATGTTTGATAACATCTTGTTTTCCTGGGTTGAGTGCAAGTATACCCATTTTTAATGTATAATTGTTTGCAAAAATTTTCGGTGTACTTTTCATGAGAAACCGGGTGTTACAAGTTGGTATCAGAGCATGGTTTAAGTGAACTAGGTATTTGAGTATAGAGTCCTAGACTTGAACCAAGGAGGAGAGAGCCCCTATCACATGCTTAGAAAAAGATACTGCTGCAGATGTTAGAGTATGAGTTGAGTATAACTCTTATGTTATATTTATTACTTGTTATATTCTGTGTGTGAATACAGGTATTGAGTCAGATGAAGAATGAGTTGAGAAATTGGTCACAGTCGGTTGGACCTATAGAGGATGATGAGACAAGATTTTGGTTGATATAAAATATCAGCTAACGAGGAGACAAGAACTTCAGTTGATAATGAGATGTTAACTGAATATGAGATGAGATACTAATTGAGGCGAGATTCTAGCTGATGACGAGATGCGATTCCAGCTGATGGCGAGATTCCAGTTGATGGAGAGATTCCAGCTGATGATGAAACGAGTTTCTGGCTGATGGTGAAATTCCAGTTGAAGATGAAATGAGCTCCCGGTTGAGGCGAAATTCCAACCAATGATGAGGAAGAGTATGAGTATAAGCTGAGCATGAGCTATGAGTTGAGATATGTGAGTGTAGTCGAGTACACTTGAGAGTTGAGATCCGAAGTATGCAGGTTTCAGCTAATGAGAAAATAAGATTATGGTACTATGAAGTATGTAAGTAATTTACTAAAAATGTTAGATGTAATGAGTATATGTGTTTAATTGTTGATAATACATGTGTTAGAGAATTGTTATTATAAAGTGTAGTAACCGATATCGAGATGAGAATCTCGTGTCCACTTGAGGTAAGATTTACATATCACATAACGAGTGTTTTGTGATTATATATAATTGAGAATATATGTGGTTGATTAACGAGTATTTCACAGCCATTGAGAAGTGTGTATAATGGGAATATACACGGTGAAAAATATATAAATCTTTTGATATTGTATATATATGTATATATATGTTGCTTGTTGTTTGACAGATGTGATGAGATTTCTGTACACGGGTATTTTTGTGGTTGAGACCACATATTTGTGGGGCCACATGACTAGTGCTTATGATTGATCAAAATAAGTGGCTGAGATAACCAAAAGAGTATGAGTTGAGAAAGATGGTAAGTGTGTGGATGAATGCACATTATATCCGATTGTAAGTCAGTATGTTGAGTATTGAGTTTTTGTGATTTGAAATAGTCACATAATGAGATAATTGTGACAGAGATGTCAGAGGACATTTGAGTAACTACATAAAGAGTATCTTGTGGTTATAATTGAGAGAACCTAGAGTGGTTCATATAGGTCTTATTGGCCTAGAGATTGAGTTAATTGTCGAGTAAAAGTGGTTGAGACCACATATGTTGTGGGGCCACATATTGAGTAAATGTGATCGAGACCACATATTCGGTGGGGTCACATATTGAGTAAATGTGATCGAGACCACATATTCGGTGGGGTCACATATTGAGTAAATGTGATCGAGACCACATATTCGGTGGGGTCACATATTGAGTAAATGTGATCGAGACCACATATTCGGTGGGGTCACATATTGAGTAAATGTGATCGAGACCACATCTTTGGTGGTGTCACATATTGAGTAAATGTGATCGAGACCACATATTTGGTAGGGTCACATATTGAGTAAATGTGATCGAGATTACATATTCGGTGGGGTCACATATTGAGTAAATGTGATTGAGACCACATATTCGGTGGGGTCACATATTGAGTAAATGTGATTGAGACCACATATTCGGTGGGGTCACATATTGAGTAAGTGTGATCGAGACCACATATTCTGTGGGGCCACATAACGAGTAAATATGGTTGAGACCACATATGTTGTGGGACCACATATCGAGTAAAGTGGTTGAGACCACATATTCTGTGGGGCCACATAACGAGTAAATGTGGTTGAGACCACATATGTTATGGGACCACATATCGAGTAAGGTTGTTGAGACCACATTTGCTATGGGACCACATATCGAGTAAATGTGGTTGAGACCACATATTTGGTGGGGCCACATAATGAGTAACTGTGATTGAGACCACATGTTATGTGGGATTACATATTGAGTAATTGAGGTTGCGACCACATATTTCTGTGGAACCACATAACGAGTATTTTGTGGTTAGGGTAGTGAGGACCTTTATGACTCAAACAAAAGAAGGAGTGACGATGAGTCTTTATGGCTCGAGACCGTAAGGGACACTCGCTAGAGTTAAAGAGGAGATGGATTGAAATTAGAAAATGATATGAGGTACCATGATTTGATCAGAGGACGGTATAAGATACTGTGATACAGCGTTGAGTGGTGAGAACAGAAAACGGCATGAAGTACCGTGAGAGAGTGTTGACCAATGAGGTCGACGAACGATATAAGGTACCGTGAGATTGTGTTGAGTAGTAAGTTTTGAGAATAGTACCGGGTACTATAATATAGTGTGAGTAACGAGATAGGAGAATGGTACGGGGTACCATAAGTTGAGCTGGAGTGGTACTGCAGAGTTGTGCTTGTGTGTAGACAGGCATGTACTTATGGTGATGCAAAGTAATGATAAATATAATATCCTTGCGTGTGGATAGTTATGAACGTAGCAATAAGCTTGTGTGGCTTGAAACCTTGTGGGTTGAGAAGGGAACAAATCAGAGGTAGATTAACAGTACGGGAGTACTGTGAGATAATACATTGAGTTATACTGTTGAGAAGTGATGCTATGAGTAAGTATGTTTGTAATGTAGTCGTGTTGAGAATGTGTGAGATTTCTTGCATGTTGCACGAGATAAAGTTGTATAATTATGTAATGAGTTAAAAAGAGGAGGAAAGTAATTGTGGTTATGATTGATATGATTCGTTCCTTAGCAATCAAATCGATTACTGCCAATGAGATGAATGTGTGAATGTCAAGATGACAAAACTATTATTCGTATAAGACGACGAATAGTAGCTTTTGCTATAATAATGTTGAGTTATTTTTTTATGAGTTAATTGGATAATGAGATATAATCCCATTGTAGAGATTACGGTGCCATGTGTAGAGATTTAGGTGAGTTGTATATATCACCTATTCTACGTCATTATGATGAATTGGAGATTGAGATGATAACGAGGGAGAAATGACGAGAAGAAAATCCTTACTGATAGTGTGTCAGAAGGAATATATATGGTTGTGTTGAGAATTTATTTGACAATAAATTATCGAGTTTAATAGAGTAAATGATTTATTGTGAATATGATGTGGATTTGTCCACATAAGAGAAAATATAATGAGTGAGTACATCAAGAGAAACAACATGAGGTATGTTGTTAAATTGGTATGAAGAGGAGCCACTTTGGTGGAGGATTGTTAGTTGTATATTGGGTAAAAACCAAATATGTGTGTTGAGGTGGAAACAGAGATGAATGAGCTTTCGGATAAGTTGCAATCAGTTGTAGCGATAACACAACTGAAAAGAGTATTATGTAACCAAAGGGTCGAGGGTTAAATACCAAATTAGAGGAGATGTGAGTGAAACTCGAAATAGTTTATGATACTTTATTATTGTTGGATTTACATCCTAGTGTTGATGAGTTATGCAACATGGGTGAGACAATTGAATATGTGTGTCTTTTATGTTATATGAGTGTTTCTCCTACTCTAAACAATGAGAATGTGCAAGTCGGAGAAATCAATAACTGGCGTGTTGTTATTGGAGGAATAAATGGAGAGAGAAAATGAGCTTGAGATCGGTGAGACCATTTTTCTTATTGAGTTAAAGTAAGATCATTTTGAGAAAATTTGAAATGAAAGTTGAGTTCCAGATGTCTATATGAGACAAGTTGGAATCATGAGGAGTGAGGTGAGATACCTTGATGTCAATGATGCTATAGAAAAGTGTGTGCCCTGAAAGAGTGAGTATTTTCCCATATGGCAATGATGATAGCCAATATGGCTATAGAAATCATCTTACGAGAATGATGGCGAGAGTTAAGATTTTGCGGTCAAGATATCCCTTTTTGTTTCAAGAGATTCCGAGGACGGAATCTTTTGAAGGGGGTAAGAACTTGTAAGACCCATTTTCATTTTGAGGTGCTTACTAAGGTAAGTAAAGTTATTACCTTATAATTAGTATGGTTCTAGCTTTGAGTTATTAAGAGTTGTGTGGCAATCTTTTATAATTACCTTTGAGTGATGAGTTGTTTGATTTGGGAGAAGAGGTTAAAACCTTTCTTATGTACTAATCTTGGTGTGATTAAGATTAGTTAAGTTAATGTATGAGTTTGGGTGATTAGAAACCCATTTGGAAGAAGTTTGAGCCTCAAAAACGCCAAAAATGGCTTACACGGGTCGTGTAAATGTTACACGGGTCGTGTAACTCACGGTAATTTTGTGTTTGCTGGTTACTGTAGCAAAACACGGGCGTGTTAAATTTTACACGGGCACTGTAGCAAAACACGGGCGTGTTAAACTTTACACGGCCGTGTTACACGTGCAGAGCCTTTAAATGTGCAGCAAACCCATTTCAAGGAAAAACATTTCATTTTCGATTTTGAGAGCTTCAAATGGCGATTTTGAGTGAAATGAAGCCTGGAGGTTCATGGGGAAACATATTGAAGCATGAATCTAACCCCGTAAACGTGTTTTTGCTTCCTAATTCGTTGAGGTGAGTATCTCTCGGTTTTGGGGGTTTTAAACCCTAGTTTTTAATCTTCATGATTTTGCTGTATATTGTTATATATGTTGCTAGTAGGTTGTTAGTAGATACCTTTAGAGTAATTGGTGTGATTATTGTTGAGTTTCTACGGTTGAATGAGTAGAACCGTGGTTTTGGAGGTTTCGGTAAATATAGAGTTGATATTTACCGTTTATACTCCTTTTTCCTCTTTTGATTGATACATCTTTGAGATAGATGTTATTGAGATGATTGTGGATGTTGGAGAATGGAATTAGCCTATGGTAATATAACCAAGTCTAGCGAACAGGAGCCCGGTACGTGTAAATTGAGGGTTCCACATACTAAATCGATATCAGGTGAGTACTTACGGATAATTGAGTAAAAGTTATACCTTGTTGTATATATATATGTTATACATATATGTGTGTGTTGTGTTGATATTGATGTGGCTTAGAGTTATAGTAGTTCTGTTATTTGTGGATAACAAGAGACGAGTTACAACTTAAATTTGAGTATAAAAGTAGAGTATAGCTAGAGGGAGTGAGTTAAAGAGTCTTTGAGTTTGACTACTACAATCATGAGGATTGTTATAATTGAGTATAACTGATTATGAAATGAGTATATACGAGTGTGTTTGATTGAGTTTATGAGTAGTGTCAGTCATGATACTTATAATTGAGTTGATGATACTAACAGTTAGCTGGTGGTTGTTAAGCTAATATGTTTACAGATTTCTGAATTAAGAGAAGATGGATCTTGCTAATGAGAATAACAAGAGAGGAAGATGAGGATGGTTATTGAGAAAGATTGTGAAAGTTAATTCATATTACTCACTAAGCTTTATAAGCTTACACTTGAGTGTTATGTTGTTTTGCAGGTATCTGTAGCTGTGATAGGGGAAGGCATGTGATAAAGAGAGACGGACAACCTTAGAGCCTGTCCTTTAGTTGTGTTAGGTTTATTTGTAATGCCTGGTCATATTTTGTAAGGACCTTTTGTGTAATTAATGTTTGATAACATCTTGTTTTCCTGGGTTGAGTGCAAGTATACCCATTTTTAATGTATAATTGTTTGCAAAAATTTTGGGTGTACTTTTCATGAGAAACCGGGTGTTACAGGACAAGCAAGGCACAAGTATGGGGTGTTTGACAATGCCTGGTAATATCAAATATTTAAGTCGTTGTTGAGCCCTATTCTTAGTGAATTTATATCATATCTATCGTGGTATTCTCACTTTTCGTGCCAGCACTTGTTTGGAAAGAAATAATGAAAAAAGGGACCAAAAGCGTACAAAATGGAAGAAGATTGAAGAAAAGGAGAAAACAGTCGAACTCGTACGCACGCCGTGGGATTCACAAAGACACGACGCGGTGATGAGGCAGTGGAGAACATTCAAATGCCAAAAAAACGGGGATAAACCCACACGCGCGCCGCGGAATTCATTTATGCACGGCGCGGCCTCGTGATTTTTGCAACTATAAATAGAGGGTTTTAGGTCGAAAAAAGCAGCAAAGACCTGTCATAGGAACGACTCCCAAGGCCTCTTTGACTCCGATATTCGACTTTCAGCAGCCATATTTTGTATTTTTATGTTTTTCTCTTTAATTTTCAATTAGTTTCATAGTTAGTAGTATTTGGCTAGTGTCTTTGGGTTTGACAACCATTGATATTTAGTCTTAGTTTCTGTTTTGGATATTTGGGTTACTGTTTTGAACCTTTGGGATCTGAGTTTTTGGTTAATGAATCATTTGGTTATTAGTAATTGCTTCTTTTCGGTATTTTATGCTTTGGAATGAATTCTTGGATGTTTGATTGTGATTGGATGTTGGTTTTATCTTGATTGTTCTGAATTTCATTTCTGATTTCAGTAACCAATTAGGATTAGTTGTTGGTTTGGACTTTAGTTTAGTGAATGCTTGTTTGGAATTATTTTATGATCTTTGGGATTGTTTAGCAAAAGTTAGGAACTAGATCCTCTGGCTGTAGAAGTGACACTACAGTTGGTAATCTGTCACCTTTCTCGACCACGTAACTCCTGTGGATCGACCCTAACTACCGCTATACTAGTGTGTGTTAGGTATTTTCTTATTTTTGACCGCACGACGACCTAGGCGTGTCAAATTTTGAGTCTTAGTTAAAATCTGTTAAAAACTCTCTTGCTTGGGGACAACCAAGACACAAGTGTGGGGTGTTTGTGACACTACAGTTGGTAATCTGTCACCTTTCTCGACCACGTAACTCCTGTGGATCGACCCTGACTACCGCTATACTAGTGTGTGTTAGGTATTTTCTTATATTTGACCGCACGACGACCTAGGCATGTCAAATTTTGAGTCTTAGTTAAAATCTGTTAAAAACTCTCTTGCTTGGGGACAACCAAGACACAAGTGTGGGGTGTTTGACAACGCCTAGTAATATCAAATATTTTAGTCGTTGTTGAGCCCTATTCTTAGTGAATTTATATCATATATATCGTGGTATTCTCACTTTTCATGCCAGCACTTGTTTGGAATAAAATAATGAAAACAAGGACCAAAAGCGTACAAAATGGAAGAAGCTTCAAGAAAAGGAAAAAACAGGAGAATTCGCACGCGCGCCGCGGGATTCATAAAGGCGCGACGCGGTGATGAGGCGGTGGAGAACATTCAAATGCCGAAAAAACATGGATAAACCCATACGCGCGCCGCAGAATTCATTTATGCGCGGCGCGGCCTCGTGTTTTTGAAACTATAAATAGAGGGTTTTAGTTCAAAAAAATTAGCAAAGTACTGGCGTAGGAACGAATCCCAAGGCTCTTTGACTCCGAGTTTTAGCTTCAGCAACCATCATTTGGTATTTTTATGTTTTGCTCTTTAATTTTCAATTAGTTTCATAGTTAGTAGTATTTGGCTAGTGTCTTTGGGTGTGACACCCATTGATATTTATTCTTAGTTTCGGTTTTGGATATTTAGTTTACTGTTTTGAATCATTGGGATCTGAGTTTTGTTAATAAATCAATTGGTTATTAGTAATTGTTCTCTTTTCGGTATTTTATGCTTTTGAATGATTATTGGATGTTTGGATTGTGTTTGATGTTTGGTTTGATCTTGATTGCTTCTGATTTTGAGATATATTTCTGATTTCAGTAACCAATTAGGATTAGTTGTTGGTTTGGACTTTAGTTTAGTGGATGTTTGTTTGGAATTATTTGAGTTTATGATTTTTGGGATTGACTGGCAAAAGTTAGGAACTAGATCCTCTGACTGTAGTGACACTACAGTTGGTAATCTGTCACCTGTCTTGACCACGTAACTCCTGTGGATCGACCCTGACTACCACTATACTAGTGTGTGTTAGGTATTTTCTTATTTTTGACCGCACAACGACCTAGGCGTGTCATTACCCTCAGACTATATTGTACACAATAATCTGGGCATACCTGTCAATCAACCAGCACTATATACACACAACATCATAGTTTGTATCTACTTCACCATATATACTTATTATGCACATTCCTACTCCATCGTTGCTAAGTACTCATTAAGCAAACTACTACTATCTCAGTTATACATAATCGTAAAGCACTCATTATACGATTTGTATACTCCACCTCAAGCGGACATGAGATTCTCATCTCAATACCGGTTACTACACATTATAACCTACTTTCTAACACATAATCACAAGTGATTCCCTTTATGTCTACATAGTTTACATATACTCTGCTACATGTATTATTGACAAATAAACTGTAACGCCCCAAATTTCCCTTTTTTAAAGCGCAATAACGATAAAAGAGCAGTAACGCTAAAAGCACAGTAACGCTAAAAGCGCAATAACGTTAAAAGCTCTCAGATTTCAAAAACTGTGTTTGTTTATAAAATAAAATATTTCTCATGACCTCGTGTCATGCCTTAAAATCCCGGTCCCAACAAAACAATTTAGTTTAAAAGTATTTAAAGAACTTTGGGGGTTACCAAACTCATATCAATACAACCATAGTAAGCAATAGCCCAAAGCATTACGGAACATACTGACTCGATTCGGCATAGCTTTGGGCTAATTGGATAAAAATCCATACTGACTCGATTCAAAATCAAAATAGCCCAAAGCATTACGGAACATAGCAATAATTTACAATACAACTATAAGGGTTATTCTAACCATAAACAGAACATCTCTCAATTATACATCATAACTATACCGCTTTATAAGTCCTCTATCTTCCGATCCTCTTTTCTATCTAGGTCCCCATGAGAGCATCTAAATTCTTTCTTTCTATCCTCTGATGTCAGTCATCCTGTTCCTGAGTACATACTATTTAAAACAAAAATACGTAAGACAAATATGTCTCGTGAGATACATGGGTTTTAGACTCAAAGCATTTGGAAATATAACATTTATCATTTTCAAATCCTTTGTAATCAATTCATGTAATGACACTTTCAATAAAATATAAACGAATCATGTCATAATACTTGTTGTCAAAACCTTTATAAATAAAATATATTGTCATCTTGCCTGTAAAGCCTTTCCATAATGAATTTAATAAAAATCTTACCAACATAAAACTTTCATTACTTAAACTTGCCTGGTAAGCAATCATAAATAGGTTTTTATACTTAGGGCATTAATCACTTAAAGTGATACCCCCAAGTCTAGGCTAAGATCGAAAGAACGAAATCAGTCCATCCTAGCATCATAAGTTTAGGGCATCTACTTCACGACTGGGTTGGTACCACCACAGTAGATTCCTCTAGGTTCTGTTACAGAAACATCATGGCCCGGGCACAAAGATCTATGTTCTTTCTTCATACTGATTTACATTTCTTTGCTTGCATTAAACACCAGTCATTCATACACATAGCATCGCTTATCATCAAAACATTCATTCACAAATACATTAAGGCTAGATGCCAAAACTTTCTTTCATAACTTTCATAGGCTAAATGCCAAGACAATCTTTCATAACTTTCATAGGCTAAACGCCAAGACAATCTTTCATAACTTTCATAGGCTAAACACCAAAACGTTCTTTCAAATCGTTATAGCTTGACGCCAAAACATACTTTTAAATCATTACGGCTTGATGCCAAAACATTCTTTTCAAATCATATTTTTAAAACATAGTTGACATAATGTCAAATCATACTTTCAAAACATAACGGTAAACTTTCATATAGATTCGCATTAAAAAGCCCCATGGAACTTTGTAAATACTTACTAATTCAAGCTTTAAAACCATTTGGAAATATCATTACTCATAAAAACATTTAGCATAACATAAAACATTCAATATTTGAAACTTGTAGCTATGTACCCAGTAAAAAAAATCCTCATGTACTCAACTCGGTAGCTAGGTATGTCTAGTTACTAAAATCCACTAGCTCTTGACTCTACTTGCTTCCAACATCTTTCAACCTCTATTAATTTATTAAGAGGTTAGAACCAATTACAAAGCTAAACCCATAATATGAGTTGAATCATACATAAACTCTTTCTAACATCATCTAATTCAAATTATTAAGTATGATTCTTAAAGTATAATAGTCATTTTGGGCACTTTTACCGTTTTTGTCCCAAATTTGACTAATTATGTATTTCTTAAGTTCGACATGTAATTTAAACATCTTTATAAGTTTAGCATACTTATAAAACACTACTAATTTCATAGATGACTAAACATCTCTCATTTTATTCCTTTATGCCAATTTGACAAATTCTAAATCAATAAAGTTTCTATAAATGGAAACCGTTTAGAAACATATTATTTTCCATTCATATCTTTCAATTGCATTATTAACACATACCAACTTTAGACTATTGATTAAATATACTGTACATAAGCTTAATATCTACATTCGCCAAATTCCTCTATTTGTCCCACTTTTGGTCAAATGTGACATTCTTACATTTTTTACCAAGTTATTTAACAACATTTTTCTTTTTACTTCTTTATTAGTTCACCTTGACTATTAGATGATAAAACATCCGTCATCTTCCTCTTTTATACCATCTTAGCAAATTTCAACCAATAAAGTTTCCATCAATAGAAGTTCTTGCAAAAACATGTTATTTCACATTTGCATGACTCCAATATATTACCAATATTTCATAAAAGTCATTTTAATTCAATTCTATGATCTATTTGTGTCATGTTGTGATAAATACCAAATATTGTCCCAAAATGGTTGGAGTTCAAGATTCCATTCCATTTTACTGAATATTGATATTTTCATAGTATCTTCCAACTAATAAAGTGTTCATCATTCTCTCACTAGTACCTTTCAAATTATATACACATTATTTCATTACATAAATGTGTTCCAATAATCAAGTTTTTAAATCATCCTCCATATGAAAATAAGCAATATATTCTCAAAGTCAAACATAGATATAATCCTCCTTTTGTGACCAATCTTGACCAAAATAAACAAGTAAACTTCAATCTTAATATATTTCTCACATAATACTTGAACTTGGAAACTTCAAGTTTCACATATACAAATATAAAGTATGTGTTAGGCTTGATTAACCAAAAGATCAAACATGACCAAAATCAAGCAACCAATTACGTGCTGTTATTCTTCTTTCTTTGAAGCTAGTAACAATTTGACTCAAAATAGAAAATATGTGACATAACCTCAACCCTAAGTGTCATACAATCCATAATTCTTCATTCTTCAACTTTTCTCAAACATACATTCAAGGATTTCAAACCAAATGTCCAAGATTTTCATTCCATGTGTGTTTCTGAACTCATAATAATATATAATCAGAAAACCTAGAGTTAATTCCAACATGCATTCAAGTATTTCCGACTTTAACACTTAGGGCTCAAAAATCAGAAATTTACATTCCAGAATTTCTATCAAAGGAATGAGATTGAAGCAAATTTATTGATTGCTTGGATTCCGGCACTCAAACCATCGTTCCCGACCACCGCTACCGACACCAGCAGCTCGCCGTCGTCTGTTTTCAGTCCATCATCTCCGACAGCGGCAATGGCTGTTGTTGCTCCGTTCTTTCTGTCCGAAACCAAGAAGTCGCGAACCACAGGGACCCATAAGTCCTCGATCCATATTTCCCTCTCTGATTTAATCGAACACGCACACACATATGGGTGTTGTTTGCGTTTTTCTCTCGAAAGGTTCCGATCCTCTTTCCCTCGTTCTCTTTCTCCATTTTTCTCTTTTTTGATCTCAAATGAGCACACGGGAATAAGAAATCAGCCCGAGGCTGATTTTGACCGGTCAAAGGTAAAAAGGACCAAATTACCCTTCAGCTTAAAATGACTTAGAAAAATCCTTCACTTATATATATTTTCTTGCTTTTTATGCTGTCATATCTCTCACATACGGAATCCAAATTTTGCAAATCTTACACCTTTAGAATGGTGAGAATGAGCTTTACATTTTATTCTTACTGACTTAAATCTGAATCTAACTATATTCTCCGCTATCGGCCCCTAAACATGACCACTTGACCATATATTTGTCATTTTTTGGCTATCTTAATTTCGTCATAACTTCTTCGTTATAACTCTGAATGATCCAAATCTTTTTCCTATATTCTTGTTACATCAAAATCTACAAAAGTCTTCTTGATTACTTTTTCCCAAATCCTTAGGGATTTTTGGATTTTATTTTTTTAAAGTTTAACAATTAATCTTTTCACTTTTGTCCGTAAGTTTCCCATTTTGCCCTCGGGCTTTCAAGACATGTTTCCAATTAAAGTAACAATTCATTATGGCTAAAATAAAATGTCTTAAAACATAAATTCCCACATTTTTACCTCCTTTGACCAGTTTGCCCTTTTCAATTATACTTTCAATATACGTAAACATTAAACTTTTAAACCTCAACTATACAACATGTTACACTAACATGTTAGGTAGAGTTAGTCACCTCGATATAGTAGCTTTACATCGTTCCAAATGGTACAATTGGTAGGCCAAAGTGTCTTCTCACCACTTTCTGCACCTACACCATACCACATAAACACCACACATATGTGAACACCTTGTATTCACTTGATATAGTTCTGCTCACTCAACTATAGCTTATTTCACACGTAGGGTTTTAATCACAACCCAAATACACATCCAAATTGGGGATTACTTACTACAACTTCCATAGTTGCAGGTGGTTTCTCAATACCACATGTAACCTAGCCCTTTCAATATCAAACAACTCCTAATTAGGAACAAGAACAAGCAATCGTACCTCTTAGATGCAAAATCTCAACCTTTGCTTCAATCCTTTGAGTTCCTTAGCTCCAATTTGATTTATAAAGCTTCTGGGGATTTTCTAGGGTTAAAGAGAGAGTTTCCAATTGAAATTTCCCCAAAATCCCGTAATTTTCGCAACTTATACTTTTTAATTTTCATTCGGCACACTGCCCGTGTAAATCTGCTTCTTGTCTGCTGTAAAATTATGTATCCTGACACGGCCCATGTCATTTTACACGACCCGTGTCAGCTCCTGACACGACCCGTGTAAGTCTGGAACAGTCTCAGATAGTGTTTTTAAGCCTTTTTATACGACATGTGTGATTCCAGACGACCCGTGTAGCCCCTTTTTTGGCACTTTTCACCAAAAAGCTTCATCTAAAAGGCAAGCCATCCTAACACATAAGACATCACGCTTAATCTTAATTACACCAAGATTATCACAAAACATTTACCAAAAGGGAACACGGTGTTATAAATTGGGAGCCCTATCTTCCATTACATATATCATTAAAATCATTTTAATAAAGTTATATTCTTCAATTACGTCTATTTGCTTTGTTTATTTGTGTTAATTTTCCTTACAAGTGGTATCAGAGTGGGTTGCTTACCGTTTTCGTTCTAAGATTCATCTGTTCTTCTTTGATTCGTGGATCTAAGTTGTTTCTAGATCCACTATTCCGTGTTTCAAAGATTTTTCTTAGTCGATTACTGTAAAAGATCCTATTAATGGTTAATAACATAGAAACAACGTCATGATAAACTTCGCAAGTCTCTTGGGTTCTTCTAACAAGGCGCTAATGTTAATTCCGGAGTACTATGATCAGTGGGCTGACCTCAACAAGGCCCTAATTTGACATGTTTAGTAGACACATTGGCAATTTATACAAAATATATAAGATTAAAACAGTTGCGTACTATCAGCAACATGTTATAAACACAAATAATAAATTTTGTTATAAATTGGAACAATTAGTTAGGGTAGGTTGTTTATTCATTAATAACTAGATCAACTCACATGATGTCACACCCCCAAACCGTAATGGCGGAAACATTCGAGGGTGGATGACTTCATGAACAATATCATAACAAAGTTGAATAATAGTGATTCCAAGCAAACAACCATCATTAAATAATTGCAAATGTTACATCGTTTAAAAGTTGCGTGTTTCAATTACAATTACAAATGATTTCAAAATGAACAAAAACGACGTCGTAACGTCTCTTTGAATCGCGCTGAGGTTTACCTTATCAATTTCCTGAGAATACAAGTAGTTGAAAAAGTGTCAACAATTAAGTCCGTGAGTTCATAAGATTTTTGCGTAAGAAATGTCATTTGTTTGTAAGCAATAGTGTTGAAAACCAAGAAAATCCAATATTTTCTCATAAAAATATCCAAGTCTTTAAATCCCAAAGACTAAAATGTAATATGTAAACTGTAGTGTACTTTCTTTGAAATGTGTGTTTCCACGTAAACAATTCATAAAAATATTAAGTTGATTATTTTCCCATGTGAGATACCCTATAACCATACTGTGACTAGTTGGCCTGCTGCGACGTTCTTTAGGCATCGGAATGTTAGACATTTGGACACCTCAGACCTGCCGGTCAAGCTGTAGCTAGCAGCTCAGGTGCGGAGTTGTCAAGCCCCGTATAGATCTATACTCAAATATCACGCTCTCTTATCGAGACTCTGGTTATAAAAGTTCAGGACTTATAGTAGGTACTTATAAAAGTACTGTGAAGATTCATCTCACAAAAATTTATGTATTACAATCAACTTGTTTACGTACGATTTGTATATAAAAACTTTTGTAATCGTCCATTATCATTTTTCCCATGATAATATAGTAAAGTATAATAATTATATATTTTTATATAATTATTTTTGTCATGTTAAAACGTCATAATAACCTTGTGTTCATAAACTATTCCAATAATAGTCTATTTTTAGTAATTGCGTCGTAATAACCTTATTTTTACGAACGATAGCGAAATAACTTGTTCAAAAGATTATAAATATCATCTTTTGAGGTAATTCTCACAAAAATGGTGTAATAATGTGATTATAATCATTTTTGCTAGAAAATAGTGCCTTTATTTATAAAAACGTAGTTTTTACTAGTTTTCGTTTTTATAACGTTTTTATCCAAGATCTAGTATTTTTGTACACTTTATTTGTGGTTTTGTAACTTTTACACAACTTAATATATCAAAGTGTTCATAATACATGGATCTATTCATATTTCATGCCAAAATTCATCTTTATAATATTTTTGTCCAAGATCTAACATTTTACACATTTTATTTATAGTTTAGTAACTTTTACACTAACATTATATACATCATTATGAACATCTTACAAAGGGTTAACCATACTTCATGTCAAAAGCATTTTTACACAATTATTAACTTTATAAACTTGTGTAAATCAACATATATAACATTTAATCACATATAATCTTGAATAAAACAACAATTATAGTAAAAGAACCTGTATTCTCCCCCAAAAAGGTTTGAAAAGATGAAAATGAGGGGTATGAACTCACCTTGAGTGTGGATCTTAAGGTTTCTTGGTAGTAGGTTGAAGAGTTTGGTTCTAGGACTCGGAGGACTCTTGGACAAAGCTATTACCCAATGGATTTTCGTGAGTATGTGTGTGTAAAAGAGTAAATGAAGGTATTTAGAACTTAAATCACTAGATGGTCATAACTTACCAAGAAGGCTTGAAAGATCTTTGAAGATGATGAAGATTTGAGCTCAGAGACCTTTGGACCAAGCTATTATCCAATGGATTTTGATGGATGTTAGTGTGTGTAAAAGATGTAAAACTTGTGTTAAGTAGTTTAGAATCAAAAGATGAATGAAGATTACCTCTTGAACTTGTGAAAGAAGCTTGGAATTGAAGTTTGGAGATGGTGATGGTGATGGTGGTTTGAGGCCGAGAGCAAGAGAAGAAGAGAAGAAAAGAGTGTGTGGTTTGTGGCTTGGTTCTAATGTGATGACAATATGGTTATAGTTTAGTTTATGGGATTTGTTGTTGGATTTCTTTTGATTAAACAATTCGTTAGCCTTTATCATGCTAGATATGTGAATAGTGACATCAAGATTGTGTTGGGGCTCCATGATTCAGCCGATGAGGGGTAGGGGGGGTGGGGTAGGTTAGTTTTTATAAAATAGCAATATACTTTATAAAAATAAGTGATTTTTATAAAATAGTAAGACGTTTTAGTGAAATTTTATTCGTTTTTGACGAAACGAAGTTCTAAATAATTATTTTGTATAAAAACATTGCCAAACATCTAATTTGATTGAATTACAATTCATTGGGTGTCGAAATACGCGTTTAAGCGCAGTATTCTTCCGTTTTCGCGATTTTTTACGCTTTACCGGAAATCGCATTTAGCGTTGAAATCAAATACTAGATATTATTATGTTACTTATAATATGAATTTTTATTTCATATTTGATGTTTAAGGCACCTCATTTTGTATTTTGAGTCCAAACCCTATGTACATTTATCCGTTCATAGCGATTTAATGGTTGTAACTTCCACATTCGAACTCCGTTTTCGACGTTCTATATATCCACAGGTTCGTATTTACGAGTAGATCGTTTTATGAATATTATTATTCTCAAAATAATAATTGTACGATTATCGAATTTTTACGCTACAGTAGTTTGCTGTCCGTATTTTCGACTTTTAAATCGATAATTGTTTGATTTAGCATACGTAATACTACAATATTAATAATTCATTGCAAAAGTTATGGAGAATAACTTTTCAACATATAAATTAACGTACGCTTCGTTTGACTATAGTTGACTTTTGTTGACCAAAATTTACAATTGTCACATCATCTACCCGTTAGAGAGAATTTCGTCCCGAAATTTAGCTCTTGAGTGGATCCTCAAGGGTTTGGGAAGAGATGTGGATACTTCTGTTTCATTTGGTCTTCACGCTCCCAAGTAAATTCAGGTCCACGCTTGGCACTCCAACGGACCTTAACTATCGGTATGCGGCTCTGTTTCGTTCTCTTGATCTCTCTGTCCATGATCTCTACGGGTTCTTCCAC
The DNA here is from genome assembly GCA_023525715.1 of Cichorium intybus. Classification (NCBI taxonomy): domain Eukaryota; kingdom Viridiplantae; phylum Streptophyta; class Magnoliopsida; order Asterales; family Asteraceae; genus Cichorium; species Cichorium intybus. Next base: position 99,661,232 of record CM042012.1, read on the forward strand.
AAAATGAAGATTCTCGTTCACCTCGATCTCGTCGAGCGGTATGACAAGAGTCTCATCGGACATGCATTTTTTTAAGTTGAATACGTGAAAGGTGGGATGGACATTGCTGAGCTCCTGCGGTAGTTGAAGTTTGTAGGCTACTGGGCCGATCCTAGCAAGGACCTCGATGGGCCCAATGTATCTGGGGTTCAGCTTCCCACACTTTCCAAAGCGTATCATTCCTTTCCATGGCGAGACCTTCAACAACACTCGGTCACCAACCTGGAATTCCAAAGGCTTATGTCGTTTATCTGCGTAGCTCTTTTGTCGGTCACGAGATGCTTTCAATCGTTCACGGATCTGAACGATTTTCTCCGTTGTCTCTCGTATGATCTCCAGACCGGTGAGAGTGCTGTTAGGTACTTGACCTCTGGCTAGTTGAGTATCACCCACTTCAGCCCAGCACAGAGGGGATCTACACTTGCGTCCGTATAAAGCTTCAAACGGAGAAACTTTGATGCTAGTGTGATAGCTGTTGTTGTATGAAAACTCAATGAGCGGTAAGTGGGTGTCCCACGCCTTACCGAAGTCTATCACACAGGCTCTCAACATGTCTTCCAGCGTTTGGATGGTTCTTTCACTTTGGCCATCCGTCTATAGATGGTAAGCTGTGCTCATATCGAGTCTGGTTCCCATAGCCTTTTGTAATGATTGCCAAAAGTGTGAAGTGAACCGGCTATCTCTATCCGAGATGATTGATCTTGGCACACTGTGCAATTTTACAATTTCTCTGAGGTAGAGCCTTGCCAGCTTATCCATCTTATCAGTCTCCTTGATTGGTAGGAAGTGAGCGGATTTGGTTAACCTATCGACGATTACCCATATAGTATCTAACCCACCGGTTGTCTTTGGTAATTTGGTTATGAAGTCCATTGTTATCCGCTCCCACTTCCACTCGGGTATTGCTGGTTGTATTAGTAAACCTGAGGGCTTTTGGTATTCTACTTTAACCTTGGCGCAATTCAGGCACTTGCCCACGTAAGTAGCAATTTCTGCCTTCATGTTTGGCCACCAATACAGTTTATTGAGGTCCAGGTACATTTTTTCGGACCTAGGATGAACGGAGTATCTAGTCTTGTGAGCTTCATTCATGATAATGTCTCTGTATCCACCGAATCTCGGGGTCCAAATTCGGTTCATGAGGTAACGAGCTCCGTCATCCTTAACTTCAAGGTTTTTATCCATCCCTCGCAAGGCTTCATTTGCGACATTCTCAGGTTTTAAGGCTTCTAGCTGCGCCTCTTTGATCTGAGTGGACAAATGGGAATGGATCGTTATTTTTAATGACTTCACTCGGCGACCCGAGTACTCTTTTCGACTGAGGGCATCAGCTACCACGTTGGCCTTCCCTGGGTGATAACGAATTTCACATTCATAGTCACTTAGTAGCTCCACCCATCGTCGTTGTCTCATATTGAGTTCTTTTTGGTTGAGGATATGCTGGAGACTCTTATGGTCGGCGTATACCATACATTCTATGCCGTACAGGTAGTGTCTCCATATCTTCAATGCGAACACTACTGCTCCCAACTCGAGGTCATGTGTAGTGTAGTTGACCTCGTGAGTTTTAAGTTGTCTTGAAGCGTAAGCAATGACCTTTCCTCTCTGCATGAGTACACAGCCCAGACCCTGGTTCGATGCATCGCAATAGACTACAAAGTCTTCTGTTCCTTCTGGAAGGGACAGAATAGGAGCGCCGCACAAAGCTTTCTTTAAGGTCTGGAAGGCGGCGTCTTGTTTATCTCCCCACTTGAATGTTACACCCTTCTGTGTCAGGGTAGTGAGTGGCTTTGCCATTTTGGAGAAATTCTGTATGAATCTTCGGTAATAGCCAGCAAGGCCCAAAAACTAACGGATTTCTGTCGGAGTTATTGGTGCTTTCTAGTTTTCGATGGCTTTGATCTTGGAGGGATCCACATGTATCCCTTCTTTGCTGACTACGTGGCCTAGAAAGTCCACTTTTCGAAGCCAAAATTCGCATTTCGAAAATTTTGCATACAGCTTCTCTGCTCTTAATATCTCCAAAACTTGTCGTAAGTGTTGACTGTGTTCCTCCTTACTTCGTGAATAGATAAGTATGTCGTCGATAAACACTATCATGAATTTATCTAAGTAAGGTCGGCATACACGATTCATCAGATCCATGAACACTGCGGGTGCATTGGTCAATCCGAAGGGCATTACAACGAATTCATAATGGCCGTAGCGGGTTCTGAATGCCGTCTTAGGAACATCTTCTTCTTGAACCTTGAGTTGGTGATATCCCGACCTCAGATCGATTTTTGAGAAATAACTCGATCCTTGGAGTTGATCGAACAGGTCGTCAATTCGGGGTAGCGGGTATCGGTTCTTGATGGTGAACTTGTTAAACTCCCGATAGTCAATGCACATACGGAATGATCCATCCTTCTTCTTCACGAACAAGACCGGCGCTCCCCAAGGTGAGAAGCTCGGCCTGATGAACCCTTTACTTAACAGTTCGTTTAGTTGGCTGGATAGTTCTTGCATTTCCAACGGGGCTAACCGGTATGGCGCTTTTGCTACTGGGGTGGCTCCTGGGATCAAATCGATTCTGAACTCGACTTGTCGTGCGGGTGGTACTCCTGGAAGGTCTTCTGGGAATACGTCGGAAAGTCGCAGACTTCAGGGATCTCTTTGATGTTTTTTACTTCTTTCTTCTCGTCAACAACGTGGGCTAGGAAGGCATGATATCTTTTCTGTAGGTATTTTCGAGCTTTGATGCAAGGCACGATTCGGAGGCTGGCACTGGGTTTATCGCCGTAGACAACAAGGGTATTGTCATCCGGCAGATGAAGTCGTATTCCTCGTTCGTAACACATGATGTCGGCATGATGGGGGATTAGCCAATCCATACCAACAATCACGTCAAAGCTTCCTATTTTAACAGGCATTAAATCGATTTGGAAGGAGTGATCGTCCAAGGTAAGTGTACAGCCTATGTATATGTCGTTTGTGCTTTCTGTTTTGCCATTGGCCATTTCTACTGTAAATGTTTCATTGAGTGGTTGAGGTTTTTGTTTTAATAAGTATTTAAACTCGTGGCTTACGAAACTCCTCTCCGCACCGCTATCGAATAGTACACAAGCATATGAATTATTGACGAGGAACGTACCGGTAACCACGTTAGGATCCTCTACCGCTTCCGCACGTCTCATGGCTAGGACTCTTCCATTTCTCCCCACGTTCTTTGTCTTTGGGCAATCACGCTTAAAATGCCCCGTCTCACCACAACCATAGCAAGCTTGACTCACCCCAGCATTAGAGGCTTGGGTGGTTTGTGGAACTGGCGCCCTGCAGAAACGGGCGGTATGACCCTTCTTGTTACAGTTCGAGCAGTGCATTTCTCTACAGGCTCCAGTATGGTAGAAGTTACACTTGCTGCACTTGGGTAGTGTCCCATTATATTGCTGGGTTGTTGTTGGGGTAGTCGGGACAGTGGCTGCATGGACTGCCACAATCTGTTGTCTCTTGGCACTTTCTTGGTTAGGTTGACTCCTCCCCCTGTTCCAGGGTTTTCTTTTATGGTCCTTCTCTCTTGGTTGCTCAGTTTTAGAGGTCATGGTGCCCTGGCGAACTCCGTGGTCGACTAATCGCTGGGCCAGTCGTTTTGCGCTGTCGAAAGTGGCGGGGCTTGCCGCTTCTACATTCCCTTGGATCAGAGGAGATAGCCCCCAGATGTAACGTTTCACTTTCACAGATTCTGGTGTGACCATAGTAGGGCAAAGGGTTGCCAAATCCTTGAATCGGTTCGTGTAGGAGGTCAGATCTGAACCTTTCATGGTAAGGTTCCACAGCTCTTGTTCTAGCTTTTGGATCTCCCCTATGAGACAGTATTCTTTCATCAGCATGGTCTTCAGTTCTTCCTAACTCATTGAGTTGGCCATGGGAATTATCAGAGCCTTAACGTGGCCCTTCCACCAGGACATGGCCGTCTCGGCAAAAGTACAAGCGGCGTATTTGACTTTAAATTCCTCGGGACAGGCGGAGATATCCAAGATTGATTCTGTTTTCTCAATCCATCTCGTGAGAGCAAGGACACCACCAGTACCGTAGAAAGTCACTGGTTTGCAATTCGCGAAGTCCTTGTACGTACATACTCGCGATTGGTTTGATGTTTCTCCATTTGTGGAGTCGTTGGTGCCATTTCTGCTTCCGTTGCCATTCGTCCCATTAGGGTTTATTTGAGCGATAGCAGCTGCTATTGCAGCAGTAACAGCAGCCTGGAAGGTAGCTGAGTCCATCATGGGTGGCTCGGGAGTTGCGATCGGTGCACGCCTGGCGTTTCTTCGACGGGGTGGCATATTTCTGCCACAAGGATTCAAGATTTGACGTTGGTTAGTTCTTGGTAGGGGTTATCAAAGTACGGCGTTTCTATTATACATTTATGTCGACTATGTAGTGATAGGGGTATAATAGGTGCATAAAGAGTCTAGATGTATGGTTCTATAGTATCACAAAATACTCGTATAGTATTTTTGTTTTATGTTTTGTTCTAGTGTTTTTCTTTGTACATGGTTCTTGGTAAGTCCTTAGAAGTTGTTATAAGTAAGGTGATTTCTAAGGGGTATGAGAGGTATGTAAGAGAAAATTCTAAGTGTACGACTTCGTAGTATTCATAAAATACTCCTGTAGTATTTTAACTCTATGTTTAGTTATATCGTGTCTTAAAATACTCTCATAGTATTTTAAATTTTATGTTTTATTCTATAGCGTCATAAAATACTCCTATAGTATTTTAAATTTTTATGTTTAGTTCTTTTGGTTGTTGGTAAGTGTTCGGACTTGTTGTTTACCACGAGTATTCCTATGTATACGCTAATCATATCTTGGATCAATACAGTTGATCAGGCTCTATTTATCCAAGATATAATTACCAAAACACTTAGGCCTATCCGTAGTGTATAACTCATCTCACCACTTTTGTATGGTTTCTTTATGATATCGTTCTAGTATGTATGTATGTACTTATACTTTTTATAAAATTATCGTTGTAATTTTAAAACTATATTTGTACGAAAATGTTTTCGAGAGTTTTAGTCCCATTGTATTTATAGTTGTATATCTTTGAATGGATTGATATACTTAGTTCACTATAAACATTGCTCTGATACCAATCTGTCACACCCCCAAACCGTAATGGCGGAAACGTTTGAGGGTGGATGACTTCATGAACAATATCGTAATAAAGTTGAATAATAGTGATTCCAAGCAAACAACCATCATTAAATAATTGCAAATGTTACATCGTTTAAAAGTTGCGTGTTTCAATTACAATTACAAATGATTTCAAAATGAACAAAAACGACGTCGTAACGTCTCTTCGAATCACGCTGAGGTTTACCTTATCAATTTCCTGAGAATACAAGTAGTTGAAAAAGTGTCAACAATTAAGTCCGTGAGTTCATAAGATTTTTGCGTAAGAAATGTCCTCTGTTTGTAAGCAATAGTGTTGAAAACCAAGAAAATCCAATATTTTCTCATAAAAATATCCAAGTCTTTAAATCCCAAAGACTAAAATGTAATATGTAAACTGTAGTGTACTTTCTTTGAAATGTGTGTTTCCACGTAAACAATTCATAAAAATATTAAGTTGATTATTTTCTCATGTGAGATACCCTATAACCATACTGTGACTAGTTGGCCTGCTGCGACGTTCTTCAGGCATCGGAATGTTAGACATTTGGACACCTCAGACCTGCCGGTCAAGCTGTAGCTAGCAGCTCAGGTGCGGGGTTGTCAAGCCCCGTATAGATCTATACTCAAATATCACGCTCTCTTACCGAGACTCTAGTTATAAAAGTTCAGGACTTATAGTAGGTACTTATAAAAGTACTGTGAAGATTCATCTCACAAAAATGTATGTATTCCAATCAATTTGTTTACGTACGATTTGTATATAAAAACTCTTGTAATCGTCCATTATCATTTTTCCCATGATAATATAGTAAAGTATAATAATTATATATTTTTATATAATTATTTTTGTCATGTTAAAACGTCATAATAACCTTGTGTTCATAAACTATTCCAATAATAATCTATTTTTAGTAATTGCGTCGTAATAACCTTATTTTTACGAACGATAGCGAAATAACTTGTTCACAAGATTATAAATAACATCTTTTGATGTAATTCTCACAAAAATGGTGTAATAATGTGATTATAACCATTTTTGCTAGAAAATAGTGCCTTTATTTATAAAAACGTAGTTTTTACTAGTTTTCGTTTTTATAACGTTTTTATCCAAGATCTAGTATTTTTGTACACTTTATTTGTGGTTTTGTAACTTTTACACAACTTAATATATCAAAGTGTTCATAATACATGGATCTATTCATATTTCATGCCAAAATTCATCTTTATAACATTTTTGTCCAAGATCTAACATTTTACACATTTTATTTATAGTTTAGTAACTTTTACACTAACATTATATACATCATTATGAACATCTTACAAAGGGTTAACCATACTTCATGTCAAAAGCATTTTTACACAATTATTAACTTTATAAACTTGTGTAAATCAACATATATAACATTTAATCACATATAATCTTGAATAAAACAACAATTATAGTAAAAGAACTTGTATTCTCCCCCAAAAAGGTTTGAAATGATGAAAATGAGGGGTATGAACTCACATTGAGTGTGGATCTTAAGGTTTCTTGGTAGAAGGTTGAAGAGTTTGGTTCTAGGACTCGGAGGACTCTTGGACAAAGCTATTACCCAATGGATTTTCGTGAGTATGTGTGTGTAAAAGAGTAAATGAAGGTATTTAGAAATTAAATCACTAGATGGTCATAACTTACCAAGAAGGCTTGAAAGATATTTGAAGATGATGAAGATTTGAGCTCAAATACCTTTGGACCAAGCTATTATCCAATGGATTTTGATGGATGTTAGTGTGTGTAAAAGATGTAAAACTTGTGTTAAGTAGTTTAGAATCAAAAGATGAGTGAAGATTATCTCTTGAACTTGTGAAAGTAGCTTGGAATTGAAGTTTGGAGATGGTGATGGTGATGGTGGTTTGAGGCCGAGAGCAAGAGAAGAAGAGGAGAAAAGAGTGTGTGGTTTGTGGCTTGGTTCTAATGTGATGACAATATGGTTATAGTTTAGTTTATGGGATTTGTTGTTGGATTTCTTTTGATTAAACAATTCGTTAGCCTTTATCATGCTAGATATGTGAATAGTGACATCAAGATTGTGTTGGGGCTCCATGATTCAGCCGATGAGGGGTAGGGGGGTGGGGTAGGTTAGTTTTTATAAAATAACAATATACTTTATAAAAATAAGTGATTTTTATAAAATAGTAAGACGTTTTAGTGAAATTTTATTCGTTTTTGACGAAACGAAGTTCTAAATAATTGTTTTGTATAAAAACATTGCCAAACATCTAATTTGATTGAATTATAATTCATTGGGTGTCGAAATACGCGTTTAAGCGCAGTATTCTTCCGTTTTCGCGATTTTTGACGTTATACCGGAAATCGCATTTAGCTTTGAAATCAAATACTAGATATTATTACGTTACTTATAATATGAATTTTTATTTCATATTTGATGTTTAAGGCACCTCATTTTGTATTTTGAGTCCAAACCCTGTGTACATTTATCCGTTCACAGCGATTTAATGGTTGTAACTTCCACATACGAACTCCGTTTTCGACGTTCTATATATCCACAGGTTCGTATTTACGAGTAGATCGTTTTATGAATATTATTATTATCAAAATAATAATTGTATGATTATCGAATTTTTACGCTACAGTAGTTTGCTGTCCGTATTTTCGACTTTTAAATCGATAATTGTTTGATTTAGCATACGTAATACTACAATATTAATAATTCATTGCAAAAGTTATGGAAAATAACTTTTCAACATATAAATTAACGTACGCTTCGTTTGACTATAGTTGACTTTTGTTGACCAAAATTTACAATTGTCACACATGAATGTCACTCCTACAATCATCGTTGATAGTCCATATGCTCACAATGATTATTTTCTAAAGTAAAAAGAAAAGAGCATGGTTATTGTGGTTTCTAAGTTGTTCCATCACTACAAGAAATCTGGGCATTACCGGCGACGCCTTTAGCGGCGACGCCAGGTATTACCGGCGACATCCAACAAGCGCGTTGATTCCCTCCCAGAATGTCACCGGTATTGCTATGCGAACAATATACCCTTTCGTCCTCACTTCAGTCCGTCTTTCACTGAACCCACAAAAACCTCTCTCGCGAAATCCGTTCCAGCCAGGCTTTTGACGATCGATTACGTTCGTTTTCACTCATCTCCTTCATTCCCTCACCTCCAACGTTCATTCCCACACCTCCACTCTCTCCATTTCCGAAAAAATAAGCTTAACCGGCGACTTAGGGTTTATTCCGGCGACAGAAAGCGTTTTCCGGCGACAAGGTTCGATCCACTGTGATTTCCACCTCCACCTTCGGTTATAATCGGTACAAACCTTTTAATTTTGTGTGCTAAACCATAAAAATCGGGACTAATCTATGTTTGTTCTTCCACAGCACCGGAGGTGCCTAGCTCCGGCCACTGTGGTGCCGTCAGCCACCGCCGGCCGCCTCCATCTCGCCTGAGACAGTCACCACCACCCTCCAAATATGCTTTATCAAACTTTGCTTTATCAAGTTTTGCTATGTTCTTAATAAAAGTGCTTAATGCTTCTTGAAAGGGCTAATGCTTCTTGAGAGTAGTTAATAATTAAGTGCTTAATATTAAAGTTCTTAATAAAAGTGCTTAATAACACTCATATGTGCTTAATGCTTCTTGAAAGTGCTAAATTGTGTTGATAAGTGCTAAATTGTGTTGATAAGTGCTTAATGCTTAATGCTTCATATAAGTGCTTAATTGTTTTGATAATGTGTGTTAAGTACTTAATTGGTTTTGGAAGTGTTTGTGTTAAGTACTTAATTTATAAGTACTTAATTTGACGGATGTTTTGATAGTGCTTGATGGTTATTTGATGCTTCTTGTGATATGTAATATGTTTTGGAAGTGTTTTTATGAAGTACTTATTTGTTAAGTACTTAATAATTAAGTACTTAATTATTAAGTGCTTAATTGATTTTGATTGTGCTTAATGGTTAATTGATGCATATTGTGATATGTGAGTACATCATGATTTTTGTGCTTATTTGTTGTTATTTGATAGTATAATATGATGTGTTTTTGTTGTCAAAACTAAAAAACAAATATTAAATTATTTAAAGTTTGACGTTAACATAAACCCTAAACTTTTAAAGTCTATTGTAAACCGTAAACATAAAAGGATTAATTAAAGTCTATTCTTAAACCTAAATGCTAAACTTTTAACCGTAAACTACAAACCCTAAATCGTAAAGTTTAGCCAAAACCCTAAACATAAAAGAAAAAACATAAAATTATTTGGAGCTAAACCATAAACCCTAAAAAACAAATATTAAATTATTTGGAGCTAAACTATAAACCCTAAACCCTAGACCCTAAACCTAAAGCCTAAACCCAAACCCTAAACCCTAAATGTTTATTGTTTAAACCCTAAATCCTAAATGGTTTAACCTAAACTCCAACCCCTAAACCCTAGACTTTAAACAATTAACCCTAAACCCTAAACTTTAAACAATTAACCCTAAACCCTAAATCCTAAACTTTAAACAATTAACCCTAAACCTTAAACCCTAAACCCTAAACCCTAAACCTAAACCTTAAACCCTAAACCCTAAACCCTAAACCCTAAACCTGAAGCCTAAACCCTAAACCCTAAACCCTAAACCTAAACCCTAAACCCTAAACCCTAAACCTAAACCTTAAACCTTAAACCCTAAACCCTAAACCTAAAGCCTAAACCCTAAATGTTTATTGTTTAAACCTTAAATCCTAAATGGTTTAACCTAGACTCCAACCCCTAAACCCTAAATTCTAAACCTTAAACTCTAAACCCTAAACTTTAACCTAAACCCTAAACCTAAAAGAACAGACATAAAATTATTTAAATCTAAACCTTAAATTCTAAATCTTAAACCCTAAACCATAAACCATAAGTGGTTTTTGAATGCTTCCAATCATCTTAGAAATACGGGCTACTTTTGGAATGCTTCCAATCATCTTAGAAATACGGGCTGCTTTTGAAATGCTTCCAATCATCTTAGAAATATGGTTTAGGTTATGTGATATCGCGTAAATTATACACATTTTCCGGGCGATATCAGTGTCATTTTAGTATAGTTTCGTACATTTCTTGAATAAATATTCCTGATTTGCTTAAAAATGCATTTTGTAGCTAAAAGTCACATATGGAGCAAAAGATCGGATAATACATATGAATGGAGCTTTAAAAGAAACAAAGTACCAATCTGATTTCACTCAAGGCGCACCCCGCCCAGTACTCAGGCGCACCGCGCCCATGAAGATGCCAGTTTTCGACATGCTGGCCTACTTAAGATTAAAATAATGGAGCATGGGTTCATCTAATGATTCAAGCGGGTTTCCTAACATGTGCATAGGCGCACCACGCCTTACTTTTGGGCGCGCCGCGCCTAGATCTGATCTTAAAAGCGCACCACCACGTGACCTTTCCAGCGATAAAGTGAGACAGCACTCGTCCACCAGGCGCACCGTGCCCATATATAGGCGCACCGCGCCTCTCGCTTTCTCCAGCTATAAATAGAAGGCATTGCACAACCATTTTGGTGACCAATGTTAGAATACAATAGAGAAATCAGAGAATTGACATTTGATAGTTAGTTTATTTCGTGTATTTCACCATTTAAATGTATGATAAGTGTATTTGAGTGTTATTTACATTACAAGAAGGAGCAGAGATCATCATTGTAGCGAGGATTCATCGATTTTAACCGGTTGGTATCTTTTATCATGTATCTTTCATATTGTTATTGTATACTTGATACCATGCTAGGCTAGATTCCCTGTAGCTTTTGCCTAGGTGATGTTGATTCGTTAATATAAATATGTGTTGATTTAGTTATTGATTCGAGTTTAAAATCGGTTAGGATATATAATTTGCATGCTATATTATTGAATGTGATTAAAGTTTGTAATCTTGATAACCATCTTCATATGCTTAAGTTTATTGACCATTTAAACAAATTAATCATATGAGCCATTGTTATGTGTAATTGAAAATTATATATCTTTGGACTAGTTATTGGCCATTTAACTAGGGAAGTTATCTAAATTATAAACTTGATTAGTGAAATAAAACTTATATCACATTTAGTTGCAACTCATGACCATTGATTGTATGAACATATCACTATGACCATTAGGGTATGGACTATATTTGCATGCTAGATTATATTAATATTCCATGATTATAAGTTATTTAGTTACATGACCATTGTGCTATATTAACTTAGAAATCACATAATTGGTGACTTGACCATATGATCCTACCACTTAATGCAACCTATTTTAACTCATTGCACATAATCAAAACTAGTCAACATAGGTTTATATGAATCAACAAATCCTAGGCGAAAGCTTCCCTTGTTATAATTTTATCATATTATCTCTTTATTGTCGTGTTGATACGATAGTTGTTATTTATTATTTCGCCTATTTTACAAGCATCCAAAACTTAGTTTTACGAGTTTTTACTAAGACTCGCCTCTAAACTGTTTGATTGATAATTTAAGACTTTAAGTTAATTAATAATTCCCTGTGGAAAATTCGATCCCTTTTACTTGCCTAAACTATACTATTAAATGACCGAGTAACACTTGCTCGTAAGTCTAATAGTCATATAATTAGGTAGATAAATTGATTTAAGACTTTGTAAACATAACAACTACAAGTGAGTTGTTTTGAACACAACAAGTTTTTGGCGCCGTTGCCGGGGAATTATTTAATTAATTTTATTGTTTACAATTATTAGTCAATCGATCCTTTTTACGGTTTCTACCGTAGGAAGTTAAAATTTCTAGTTTGTTTCATGTATTTCTCTCTGTTTGTTACTAAATAATTTTAAGACCCGCTTGCAATTTATTTAGTTGTTTCAAACTAAATTGATTATCAATCCAACTATCATGCTAGTAATTCTACTTACGAGAACGGTGTCAGAATAGACAGATTCGGTTTGGTTGTTGGATTTTCGAAAGGTCATTGACCGAAAGAGTCCTGCCTCCCTACTGTCCTGCCTGGCCGTTCTTTATTTGATAGTCAACGCATTATAGTGGATTTGATAAGATATTCGGTTGTTATAACTGATTAATTACATAAAGGTTTTAAAAGTTTTAAACTTTTTGTTCAATTTTTATTTGTATATAAAAAAAAAAAAAGAGAGAAACGCACCCAACTTGCAAACAGTTTCTAATGTGCAGTTTATGACCCGAAGTTCACGACCAAACATCATACCTGCATTGAACGAACCAGAACGTGAATTTAACATCAGGAGAAAAACAAGAAGAAGTATATTCCCAAAAGAAGAACCAATAGAAGAAATGGCAGCCCCAGTTAACGAACCAGAACCAACCTTGAAAGCATACTACAACCGAGCAAGAGACGGAACAGGACCAAGCCTCATACGCCCAAAAATTCCTAAAAATGAAAATTTTGAGCTTAAAGGCCATTACCTTTCTGCTCTAAAAGGAATTACTTTCAAAGGGACGGAAGAAGAAGATCCAGTCGAACACATCGAGCAAGTCACGGAAATAACTGATTGCTTCAACATTCCAGGAATTTCCTCAGATGCAATCATGTTACGAATTTTCCCAATGACACTACGCGAAGGTGCAAAGAAATGGTTAAAGAGACTACCTCCAGGTTCCATCACTACCTGGGACGGATTAAAAGAAGATTTTATTGAAGAATACACTCCACCTTCTAAAATCAATAAAATGAAAGCAAAAATTCAAAACTTCCTTCAAGACGAAGATGAAACTTTGTACCAAGCATGGAGTCGATTCAAAGAATTGATTCAAGATTGTCCACAACACGATATGGACAAACATCAGAAAGTACAGAAGTTCTATGATTGCATCAATACACAAACCAGACAATTACTCGACGGGCGAGGACCACTCATAAACCTAACCGCCACTGATGCTTACGAAAGAATTGAGGAACTTGCAAAACATTCTCACCACTACCATTCCTAAAGAGATCCGTCATGTCGAAGGAAGCTAAAAGAAGAAGCAGTGGAAGGAATGTCAGCCATACATAACCGATTGGACCAATTTGGGAGAGACCTCAAGAAAATGAATCAAAACATCCATGCCATCACGGTAGGATGTGACAACTGCAGCGGTCCTCACCTACAAAAAGACTGTCCTTACGATGAAGACGGTAACAAGAAAGCAGATGCGTGTTACTCATCCGGAGACAGATTCGACTACCCGATACGAAGAAACAACTGGCAGGGAGGAAATGATTTTTACAACCAACAACAGAGGCAACAACCACCATTCGATCGCCAGCAACAACCCTATAATCAACATAAACAGGCACCACCAGGATTTAACCCACAACATACCCAAGAAAAGAAGCCAAGCTTAGAAGACATATTGGGCAAATTTATGGAAGGATCAGAAAAGAGACACTCAGCAACCGAAGTTCAACTGAGAAATCAAGCAGCCTCCATTCAAAACATCGAGAACCAAATTGGCCAAATATCTAAAGTTTTGCAAGAAAGACTACCAGGAACGCTTCCCACCAACACCGAACCGAACCCACGAGCCCAAGCGAAAGCGATCACTACCAGAAGCGGAAAAATCATCCCACCAGCAGTCATGGAAAACACCATCAATTCAGCTCCTGAATCACAACAAGGTAAGGCAGAGAAGGATAATGAGCAAACTAAGGGTGAAGAATCATCCTCACCAGAGCCACATCAACCGACCATTCCATTTCCTCAACGGTTGAAGAAAGAGAAAGAAGACAAAGAATTCAAGAAATTCCTTGAACACCTAAAGCAGCTAAGCATCAACATTCCTTTCGTTGATGCAATCACACAAATGCCAAAATATGCCAAATTCCTCAAAGACCTTCTCACTAACCGCAAGAAAATGGAAGAAGTGTCATTGGTCACATTAAGTGAAAAATGCTACGCTATGATGATGAAAAACTTACCGGAGAAAGTGGGAGATCCCGGCGGTTTACATCTTCCTTGCACATTTGGAAACCATGCTAGTAGCTATGGTTTAGCAGACTTAGGCGCTAGTATAAATTTAATGCCATATTCATTCTACAAGAAACTGAATCTACTAGAACCAAAACCCGTTCGAATGGCAATTAATCTTGCTAATAAGGCGGTAACTTATCCTAGAGGAATTGTAGAAGATCTTCTTGTAAAAGTTGACAAATTTGTTTTTCCTGTAGATTTTGTCATATTGGATATGGAGGAAGATGATGAAGTCCCCATTCTTCTCAGAAGACCCTTTTTAGCCACAGCAAGAGCTTTAATAGACGTCCACGACACAAAACTAACCATTCGGGTTGGCACTGACGCTATCACCTTTGGTATGGACCACACGATCAAACACTCGACGATGAGTGATGACACAGTCTTCCATATTGACATTTTCGACTTACTATTGGAAGAAGAAGCCAGGGCCATACAAGAAGATAGCCATAGTCACGAAATGCAACTTGCTGAGAAGTCATTCGACCCTGAAAAGGATCTGAAGGAGCTAGAAGAACTGTTGAAAGATGAACCACATTTCGCTGAACGGGAAGAAACTGTACTTCCAAAGCAAAAATCGCCAAAGAACCAGAGCATCCGAGAATTGAAAATACTTCCAAACCATTTGGAGTATGCATTTTTGTCTGATACTAAAGAATATCCTGTTGTCATTTCAGCTGAATTGAGCCAAGAAGAAAAAGAAGAGCTTATGAAAGTTCTCAAAAGAAGGAAAAATGCCATCGCATGGAGCATCTCAGACATCAAGGGAATAAGCCCAACCATCTGTTCTCACAAGATACTGATGGAAGAAGATTCAAAGCCAACAGCCCAACATCAAAGAAGGCTTAACCCAAAGATGCAAGAAGTGGTAGATAAAGAAATCGTGAAGCTACTTGATGCTGGTATCATCTACCCAATCTCTGACAGCAAATGGGTAAGCCCAATCCACGTCGTTCCAAAGAAAGGAGGGATAACCGTCATTACCAACGAGAAGAATGAAGTTATACCTACCAGAACAGTGACAGGATGGCGGGTGTGCATCGATTATCGCAAATTAAACGATGCAACACGAAAAGACCATTTTCCTCTTCCCTTCATGGATCAAATGCTAGAACGTTTATCAGGAAAAGCATATTACTGTTTCTTGGATGGTTTTTCAGGTTATTTTCAAATTCCCATTGACCCAGAAGATCAAGAAAAGACCACGTTCACCTGCCCGCTAGGAATCTTCGCATACCGAAGAATGCCTTTTGGTCTATGCAACGCTCCAGCCACTTTTCAAAGATGCGTCTCAGCAATCTTCCATGACATGATGGAAAACTCAATGGAGGTCTTCATGGATGACTTCTCGCTATTTGATGACTCATTTACAAACTGTTTGTCTAATCTAGACAAAATGCTTAAACGATGTGAAGAAACCAATCTAGTGCTCAATTGGGAGAAATGCCACTTCATGGTTAAAGAGGGAATAGTCTTGGGCCACAAAGTATCGGGTCGAGGAATTGAAGTCGACATAGCAAAAGTGGAAGTGATTGTTAAACTTCCACCACCGACCAACGTGAAAGGAGTCAGAAGCTTCTTGGGACATGCCGGTTTTTACCGGAGGTTTATAAAAGATTTTTCTAAAATAACAAAACCTTTAACACAACTTTTACAAAATGATGTAAAATTTGATTTCAACGATGAATGTGTTAATGCTTTTGAATTTTTGAAGCTTAAATTAACCACTGCTCCAATAATGATCGGCCCAGACTGGAATCTACCATTTGAACTGATGACAGACGCAAGTGATATCGCGTTGGGAGCCGTCCTAGGCCAAAGAATCGACAAAAAGTTCAAGCCAATTTACTACATCAGCAAAACTCTTAATCCTGCTCAAGAAAACTACACTACCACTGAAAAAGAACTCCTGGCAGTAGTGTATGCTTTTGATAAATTCAGGCCTTATCTAATTTTATCAACAACCATTGTCTATACAGATCACTCAGCAATCAAGTACCTGTTCAACAAGCAAGATGCCAAACCCCGCTTAATTCGTTGGGTCTTGCTGTTACAAGAATTTGATATCGAAATTCAAGACAAGAAAGGATCCGAGAATTTGGCAGCAGATCATTTGTCAAGGCTGGAAAATCCGGGACAAAAGGCGAGAGAAGAAAAAGGAGTGAACGACTCCTTCCCTGAAGAACATGTAATGTCAGTTCATGTTAATATGGAAACCCCTTGGTATGCAGATATTGTGAACTACCTTGCAGCCAAAGTGCTTGTTGGAGGGCTTACTCATCAACAGAAGAAGAAGTTCTTTGCAGACATCAAGTACTACCTATGGGATGAGCCATACCTTTTTCGCTCATGTCCGGATAACATCATAAGGAGGTGCGTACACAGGAAGGAAATTCAAGACATACTTAAGCAATGCCATCAAGGACCTACAGGTGGACATCACGGAGCGAATTACACCGCGCGGAAAGTTTTTGAAGCAGGCTTTTATTGGCCTACAATCTTCAAAGACACAACAAATTTCGTCAAGACATGCGATCCGTGTCAGTGAGCGGGTAATATCTCCTCCAAAAATGAAATGCCATTGCATTCTATCCAGGTATGTGAAATTTTCGATGTGTGGGGTATTGACTTTATGGGGCCTTTTCCTAATTCCCAAGGAAATAAATATATCTTGGTTGCAGTTGACTACGTATCAAAGTGGGCTGAAGCAAAAGCTTTACCCACAAATGATGCTCGAGGTGTGCTTAAATTTTTGAAAACCATTTTTGCACGTTTCGGTGTCCCTAAAGCTCTTATAAGCGATAGGGGTACTCATTTTTGCAACAAACAAATGGAAAATGCTTTAAATAAGTATGGGGTAACCCATCGAATATCCACACCTTATCACCCGCAATCAAGTGGTCAAACAGAGATCACAAACAGGGCCTTAAAACGCATTTTGGAAAGGTCCGTGGGAATTAGTCGAAAAGATTGGTCCGAAAAGCTTGATGATGCACTTTGGGCTTTTCGAACCGCTTTTAAAACACCTATTGGCACTACTCCCTACAGATTGGTGTATGGAAAATCTTGTCACCTCCCAGTAGAGGTTGAACACAAGGCATTCTGGGCCTTGAAATCGTGTAACATGGATTTTAATCTTGTTAGTACTAACCGTTTGTGTCAATTAAATGAGCTGAATGAACTGCGAAATGACGCATACGAAAATTCAGCGATTTACAAAGACAAGATCAAAAGGTGGCACGACTCTAGGTTAAAAGGAAACAAAGATTTCCAACCAGGGGAAAAAGTCTTACTTTACAATTCACGCTTAAGACTTTTCCCTGGAAAGCTGAAGACAAGATGGTATGGTCCGTTCACAATCAAAGAAGTGTATCCACACGGGGCTGTGGATCTTTTTAAGGAAGGAGGAGAGACTTTCAAAGTGAACGGACACAAACTTAAGCGGTATGAGGAAGGCGTTCACATCGAGAACGAACGCGAAGACATCCCACTCCAAACAGTAGAACCTTAGAGTGGAATGGAGTCCAGCTAAAAAGACTCCAAATCTATGAAAAAGAAGCGCTCCCGAGAGGCAACCCGAGTTTTTGTGATTTGATTGGTATGTGTTATTTATTATTTTTCTTTGTTTTTAAACAAAAATTTATCTTTAAAAAAATATATATATATATAATAAAAAAAAATATAAAAATAAAAAATAAAAAAAATAAATTGTGTGGTGAAAATAAAATAAATAAAAGAAATGACAAATGAGGGCAAAATTTAAAAGCATCAAATGGGAGATCCAGGCATCAGGCGCACCCCGCCCAGGAGAAGGGCGCATCGCGCCGGTACACAGACATATCAGACGGGTAAGTTGTAAAATTCATTCTACTCACCTACTTCTCCCCTTGAGCGCGACCCGCCGCAGAAACCGAGCAAAAACCCTAAAAACTCGATTTTTGATCAAATTTTCGTGGGTAATCTTCACCTATGGGTATGTTTTCCTTGTTTCCTTCTATTCTTTGCATGATATACCATGATTTCATGCTAGATTACATTGTTTTTGATATCATATTGTTGAAATTCTTCCCAAAATGTGTTCTTGAGTTGAAAGTTCGTATTCCTTTATTATGGTCGAATTTAGGTGTTGTTTTGATAGGGTTATTGATGCATATGACTAGAAGATTACATTACAAACATCAATTGCACAACAAAACATCAAATTCACACAAAATTGACAAATTGGGGAAGAACAAACCCTAGAATTTAGTTTTGTAATTTTCGATGAAATTGATGTTGGTTTTATAATATTTGTGGTCTATTGCATCAGTAATCACACTACCTATACGCACCTTGACTGATTTTTGAGCAAAAACTTGGATGGAATAAGATCAAAACAGGCAGTGGCCGTATACCCGCAGGGCGCACCGCGCCTAGCCTATGGGCGCACCGCGCCTGTCTCCTGCCATGCCAAATTGCCTTGTTTTACTTGCTAGTTTAGCTCATTATTTGAATTGATTTGCAGGTACCAAATTCAAGACTACAAAATCAAATCATCCATATTTAAGATTTGGGAATTCGGATGAAGAACGGGATGCGAAATACGTTATGGCCACTTTGCTAAAAAAAGATATGATGGTTGCTCCAGCAGTAGATTGGGACAAGCTGGATGCAATTGGAATATCCGAAAAATTATCACCTTACCTCATTCGGACATTCGAAGATCCGATGTTTGGAGTCATGACAGATGAGGCTTGGAATAACATTTTCAGAATAAACGAAAATGTCCATATGGAGCTAACACTAGAGTTTCTTTCTACTTTTAAGTATGAGAAAGAAACTACTGACGAGGACATTCGTTTTCGGTTGATGGGGACTTGGCATGATGTGTCTCTTGCCCGGTTCGCATACCTCCTAGGCCTCTACCCCGAGGAGCTCGCATTTCATCCATATTTCCCAACTTATCTTTCGACTTATGACAAGGGCGAATTCAGCGAAGGGAGATGCAGTTTGTTCTTTCAAGAAATAGCTAATGTAAACAATACCATACCACGAGACAATAAAGCTTCACAAATCCAAAATCCAATCCACAGAATGCTCCACCGTCTCCTCGCGTTTACCGTGAACCAATCATTCGGGTTTGACAAATGCCCGTACCTAGATTTGCCGGCACTTTGGGGAGCAATTAACCCCGAAGTGAAATTCCATCTCCCACACGCGATTGCAGTTTTTTTTAGGGAGCGAGCAAAAGGACAAAACACGCTTAGCCCGATTTGCGGTGGCAATATGATTACACGGATCGCAAAGAAATTGGGAGATTTTTCCTCCATAAACATGCTCACGGTCAAAACCGAGCACCCGAAAATCCTCTCCGAATCACATTTTAAATCTATGATTCGGAGGGTGGCGCCGAACACGTTCGATTTCATCGGTAGTACTTCCACCACTCCGCCACCGGGATTTGGGGCAGAAGAAGCACAGCCCTCTGCTTCTAGACAGAGCAGACGCCGCCAGCACGAGCACGAGCAGCAAGGACCAGAACAAGAGGTAAACTTAAATTTTCTCTATAACCAAATGGTCCAGATGGATTTAAACAGGCGGGAGGAAATGCGCCAAATGGATATGCGTCGCCAGCAAGAGGCGAATGCCATGGGACACTACCTGGATGATACACATCAGTTCATGGGACACATGTATCAGCAGGCAGGATGGCAGCTGCCCCCGCAGTATCCCTATCCGACATGGGATCAGAGGATGGGAGGAGCAGGACAGTCTAGCGGGGCTCATGGCGATCCATCAGGAGGAGACTATCAGCCACATGGGCATGGATTTGATGATACAGAGGATTTGGATTGACATTACTGGTATTGTTTGATATATTTTTATTTTTTGGGTGATTTAAAAACAAAAACAAAAAAATTATGATTTGGATTTTTGTTTTGATTTTTAGTGTGTTTTTATTTTGTGGTGTGTTTTATTATTTGTGTGTATATCTAACCGTGTTGCTTGAGATATTGCTTGTTATTTCTGATGATTTTGCAGAATGACTGACATTCGTTTCAGTCCACAAAAAAAAATTTAAAAAAAAAAATAATAATAAAAATAATAAGATCGCACTAAAATGATGACATATCATTCGATCAATTCCGAGAGCTCCAAGTTCAGAATCTGCAATCACGTGTACAATACCTCAGGGGAGTTGGTTCCAATACTCCTTTTTCTTATGCTTATAAAATATTTATACAACGGGGACGTTGTATTAATCAAGTATGGGGTAGGGATTGCAGTATCTACAGTTGTATTTTATTTGTTTTTGAGCATTTATAGGGTAATTTCGGGTAAAATTTTGAAAAATTTATAAATCAGATACCATAGTGCCAAGTCATAAAGATTGAATCAAAGATTGGTCCCGAGTTTTGTTTGAAATTCTTTATACTGAACAAACAGGTCACACTTTGAGCCTAACAAACCACTTTGAAACTACTTGTTTGGAAGACAGATGCAGGTGCTTAATGAATTAAGATACGTTTAGAGGAGGTTGATTGGGATGATGTGTACACACAAATAATAAGCCTTGCATATTATTTATCAGAAAATTCGCATCTTGGCTTCTGAAAGGATTAACCCTTTGTACTCCCGAGTCTCAACCAACCTTACATTGCCACTTTCTCATCACTATTGTTGATTCATCGCATCTTACAAATGGATTCCTGATGAACCTTAAAGACGATCCCCTATTCTACATCATTGGGATCAAGTCATAAAATTGATCAATAATACCAGCTTGATCACAATCTACTTCCACGCATCTAAGAAATTCTTAGAAGCCAAGTTCTTGAGAAAAGAAAAAGTCAAAGAGATCCAACGATTAATTAAAGACTTCAAGAAAACAAAGAGCAAAAAGACAGAAACATCAAGAAGTCTACAAAAATTAGAGACTAAAACGAGCTAAAAATTGAAGAAATAGAATATATTGGCATGTCGAGGGTGAAGATTGAAGTTTTATGATTAGTGATGAGAAAAAGGTAATGAAAGGTTTGAGACGGTAAAAAGTAAAGGACAGTACAAGGGTGAAACTATCGAAACCAGATGTTTGCCCAGAGGACATTTAAAACCCTATTTCTTTAGGATAAAAGCCTTATCAAAGGTAGATGAAAAGTACCCCCACTGGGTACATCCTCTGTTTCATTTGTCTGATACACACTCCTAATCGCCAAATCTTAACGAGTCTATTCGTCCTTCGAGTAGCAAAAGAAAGTGGTTCACAATGCTAAAAGTGGGTAACGTTTGTTCAATATATAGGTTCCTTACAAAACTGATTCTGACCATGTTGACTGACATTGACCTTTTTCTATGGTGTCTGTATTTGTTTATTTGGATTGATTTTTAACCTAAAAATTATTCTAAAAAATTGCTTGAGGACAAGCAAAGTTCAAGTATGGGGTATTTTGATATCGCGTAAATTATACACATTTTCCGGGCGATATCAGTGTCATTTTAGTATAGTTTCGTACATTTCTTGAATAAATATTCCGGATTTGCTTAAAAATGCATTTTGTAGCTAAAAGTCACATATGGAGCAAAAGATCGGATAATACATATGAATGGAGCTTTAAAAGAAACAAAGTACCAATCTGATTTCACTCAAGGCGCACCCCGCCCAGTACTCAGGCGCACCGCGCCCATGAAGATGCCAGTTTTCGACATGCTGGCCTACTTAAGATTAAAATAATGGAGCATGGGTTCATCAAATGATTCAAGCGGGTTGCCTAACATGTGCATAGGCGCACCACGCCTTACTTTTGGGCGCGCCGCGCCTAGATCCGATCTTAAAAGCGCACCACCACGTGACCTTTCCAGCGATAAAGTGAGACAGCACTCGTCCACCAGGCGCACCGCGCCCATATATAGGCGCACCGCGCCTCTCGCTTTCTCCAGCTATAAATAGAAGGCATTGCACAACCATTTTGGTGACCAATGTTAGAATACAATAGAGAAATCAGAGAATTGACATTTGATAGTTAGTTTATTTCGTGTATTTCACCATTTAAATGTATGATAACTGTATTTGAGTGTTATTTACATTACAAGAAGGAACGGAGATCATCATTGTAGCGAGGATTCATCGATTTTAACCGGTTGGTATCTTTTATCATGTATCTTTCATATTGTTATTGTATACTTGATACCATGCTAGGCTAGATTCCCTGTAGCTTTTGCCTAGGTGATGTTGATTCGTTAATATAAATATGTGTTGATTTAGTTATTGATTCGAGTTTAAAATCGGTTAGGATATATAATTTGCATGCTATATTATTGAATGTGATTAAAGTTTGTAATCTTGATAACCATCTTCATATGCTTAAGTTTATTGACCATTTAAACAAATTAATCATATGAGCCATTGTTATGTGTAATTGAAAATTATATATCTTTGGACTAGTTATTGGCCATTTAACTAGGGAAGTTATCTAAATTATAAACTTGATTAGTGAAATAAAACTTATATCACATTTAGTTGCAACTCATGACCATTGATTGTATGAACATATCACTATGACCATTAGGGTATGGACTATATTTGCATGCTAGATTATATTAATATTCCATGATTATAAGTTATTTAGTTACATGACCATTGTGCTATATTAACTTAGAAATCACATAATTGGTGACTTGACCATATGATCCTACCACTTAATGCAACCTATTTTAACTCATTGCACATAATCAAAACTAGTCAACATAGGTTTATATGAATCAACAAATCCTAGGCGAAAGCTTCCCTTGTTATAATTTTATCATATTATCTCTTTATTGTCGTGTTGATACGATAGTTGTTATTTATTATTTCGCCTATTTTACAAGCATCCAAAACTTAGTTTTACGAGTTTTTACTAAAACTCGCCTCTAAACTGTTTGATTGATAATTTAAGACTTTAAGTTAATTAATAATTCCCTGTGGAAAATTCGATCCCTTTTACTTGCCTAAACTATACTATTAAATGACCGAGTAACACTTGCTCGTAAGTCTAATAGTCATATAATTAGGTAGATAAATTGATTTAAGACTTTGTAAACATAACAACTACAAGTGAGTTGTTTTGAACACAACATTATGTGTCTTCCTTTCAATCATCTTGAGCTTAGAAATACCCGCCCAAAATTGATTTAGAAATTAATTTTAGGTTGTCCCCGTTTTGGGACTGCTTTTTGAATGGTTTATATCATCTAGGATGTGAATGCATATTACATGTTTGGTTGTTTAAGAAAGATTCGGTTGCCATTTTCTCTTTGCTCTTCGAGTATATACTTTTATATATACTTGGGAGCTAAGGGGAAATGCTGCCGGATTTTTCTTAGACAACCAATCTTGTAATAAGCATTCACATATGAGGTAAGGTATTCAAAAAGTGGGTGTAGAAGCCTACCCTTGTGAATACTCTATCTATAGTCCGCTAATCTGTCCCATTTTGGGGATACTTTTTCCATCATCCTATTCATGAATACTCTATCTAATTTTTGTTTCCAGTAGAATAAACCTTAAACTCTAAATTATGTTTCAGTTGCATCATGCATGTTGATAAAAGCTGGCTTATCCATCCAAACCGTAGCTCACTTGAGTATCGACGAGGAGTTGACGCTTTTGTTGAGATGTGCAAAGCACAAGTCGACTCAAAAGGTGCTGTAAGATGTGCGTGTACAAGGTGTCATAACACAGAAATAATACCCTTTCAATTAATGAAACATCATATGCGTGTATATGGTTTCTGTCGGTCGTATAAGACGTGGACCTATCACGGTGAAAGTTTAATTCCTCCGGTTGTAGATGACGTTAGAGAGGCGCCAAGTAACGATATGGCTGATGTCATCGAGGACGTTAGAGAGGCGTTGATGGAAGATGATGCCAACGGAGACGAAGACAACTCGGATACAGAGAGTAGCGGTGTTTATGATGGCTTTGAAGAACTGTTAGCAGAAGCTCGATCAGAATTATATCCCGGTTGTAAAAAGTTTTCTTCGCTCGATTTTTTAGCAAAGGTTATGCATATAAAAGTGAAGAACAAATGGACTAATAGTTCATTTGATGAACTCCTTGAGTTGTTGCGAGAATCACATCCCGAAGGCAACAAAGTTCCCATTTCGCATTATGCAGCCAAAAGGACCTTAAGAAAGATTGGTTTGGGGTATGAGGCTATACATGCGTGCAAAAATGACTGTGCTCTCTTCTGGAAAAAATACAAGTCGTTACAGAATTGTCCTATTTGTAAAGAGAGTCGGTGGGTCGATAAAAACACAAAGGGTAAGAAAGTAGCTCACAAGGTGTTACGATACTTTCTTGTGACCCCCAGGCTACGACGTTTGTATTCTTCAAGGCATACGGCAAAAGATATGCTTTGGCACAGTATTGGACGATCAAAAGATGGTACGATGCGTCATCCTGTTGATGGATCTTCAGGGAAGGAATTTGATTTGAAGTACCCTGACTTCGTGAGTGAACCCCGAAACGTTCGCTTAGGGCTTGCAGCCGATGGTTTTAATCCATTTGGTAACATGAGTTCGAGTCACAGCACGTGGCCAGTTGTACTCACGACATACAATTTGCCTCCATGGCTATGCATGAAAGACTCCTCATTTATGTTGTCATTGTTGATTCCTGGCCCTAAATCAGCCGGAAAGGACATTGACGTTTTCCTTAGGCCGTTGGTGGAAGAGCTTAAGCGACTATGGCAGGATGGCGTGCGTACCAAAGACGCAGTGACTGGAAAGTTTTTCACAATGAAGGCGATGTTGTTATGGACCATAAACGACTATCCAGCTCATAGTAGTCTATCAGGCTGGAGCGGACAAGGTCATAAAGCATGTCCAACTTGCAACAAAGACACGCCTTCATTTTGTATAACAAACAAAGTCGTATATATTGGCCATCGCCGTTTCTTAGATGTTAACGATCCGTGGAGAGAGAGTTTAGACTTCAATGGGAAACCCGAGACGAGACCTGCCCCAAGACAATTTAGTGATGCAGACATACAAGCTCAACTAGATCGTCTAATCTATCGTAAACCGGGAAAACATCCTGGAAACGTCCTGCCAAAGAGGGCTGACTTTGAGTTGAACTGGTCTAAAAAAAGCATTTTTTTCGAACTCGAATATTGGTCTTCTCTGCAGTTGAAGCACAACTTGGATGTAATGCATATTGAGAAAAACGTGTGCGACAGTTTGTTGGGTACTCTTCTAATGAACAATAATAGTAAAGACACATCCAACGCACGGGTCGACTTGAAAAACCTAAATATTCGGAAGACACAATGGTTGCGGCAAAGGGGCAACAAGTGGTATAAACCCCACCCAAAATACTCATTCACGGACGATCATCGAAAGCTTTTTTGCCAATTTATAAAAGATGTTAAACTGCCGGATGGGTTTGCCTCTAATATCAGCAAGAAGGTGGTAGATAACAATACTAACATTACCGCGTTGAAGTCTCATGACTGCCATATTCTTATGCAACGCTTGATACCAATTGGAGTAAGAGGCTTTTTGGCTAAAGATACTTATACGCCAATGGTAGATCTTTGCACGTTCTTTAAGCAACTTTGCTCTAGAACACTCAAGGTGGAGGATATGGAGAGAGCAAGAGATGTGATTCTTATAATCTTGTGTAAGTTAGAATTGATCTATCCTCCAGTGTTTTTTGACGTTATGATTCATTTAGTTATGCATTTACCTGATGAAGCGATTCAAGGAGGTCCGGTATACATGAGATGGATGTATCCGTTTGAAAGGTATTTAAAAAAACTAAAGAATTATGTCAGAAATAAGGCAAGACCGGAAGGTTGTATAGCTGAAGGTTATGTGGCCGAAGAAGCTCTGTCATTTTGTTCTATGTACCTTAAAGATGTCCAGACTAGATTCAATCGCCCCGACAGAAACGAGGATTTTGTTGTTGAAAAAAGAAAGTTGTGGGTGTTTGAGTCTAAATGTCGTCCCACTAGCGCAACGCAAATCAAACAACTTAGTCCAAGCGAAAGACTTATCATATAATGGTTTGTACTTGATAGCTGTGAAGAAGCCAGCCAATATATCGAGTAAGTACTGTTCCTTTTCTTTAACTTTTCATTATCTGTGAAGTATTTTCCTTTCTTGACTTCTTATACATATTCTTGTCATCAATGTAGAGAATTCAAATCAGTTTATCCCCAAAGTGATGTTAAAACCGAATTTCAAGAGTGGTTTCTCGAAAAGGTAATATATAATAACAAACATATGTTTTAATATATAACAAAGTAATAAAATATAACACACCTTTATCTATATTTGTTAGGTCTATTCAATGAAATCACAAAATTCTCTTGAAGTTCACAAGGAGTTGTATGCTCTTTCAATGCGTGCGAGAATAAATGTTCGTACTTACACCGCTTGCATAGTCAACGGTGTTAGGTTTATGGTACTTGGTCGCGACTCCCAACGCACAACGCAAAACTCCGGAGTTCTAGCGGTGGACGAGAATAATGTGAAATATTATGGCCAATTAGAAGATATCATTGAGGTCGATTATCCATATGGATATTCCACTGTACTATTTCGGTGCAAGTGGTTCGATCCATGTCGGTACTCGACTGATAATGATATCACAATTATTAACACAGAACACGAATGGAACAAAGAAGATCAATTAATATTTGCTTCACAAGCCAAACAAGTGTTTTATATCCAAGAACCTTCTCGAGGTAAGCAAAAGAATAACCATCGGTGGGTTGTCGAGCATGTTAATCATCGAAAAATTTGGGATCTACCATTGCATGATGACCGCATCGAAGATGTTCAGAATGACTCTGTCCAGAATGTTGACAATGACTTAGCCGAAAGTCTCGATGTCGTTCACAACAACTCTTCATCTAATTGTAACCTTGTAATCGACTTGAGTCAATACTTTCAAAACATTCCTACTTATGATACAGAGGAGGCTGATGTCGAGACTGATCCGCCAGCAGTTACTGTTAATGAAGTGTCTGATGCCGAGACAGATTATGATGAGAACGATCCCGATTATGATACAGAGGAGTCCGAGAGAGAGATGGAAATATATGACGGCGAGTCTGATTAAAACACTTGTTGTAATTTGTATTTGTATATGAGAGCCACTTGTTCTCATTTCTATATGTAATATGAAACTTTTTTTGTATTTTCATGTTGTGAAAGAAAACTTAATTCATGTTTTATTTCTGTGTTCTATATCCTATAACTTTTCAGGTAATGGCTGATGTCATGGCCCGAGGCCATGGCGGCGATGGAGCAGAGGATCCCCCACCTCCCGTTAGTAGAGGGGGAGGACAGCACGAGGCGGATCGTAAGACTTATTATTACCTTTTTTATTATAATATATTTATTCATATGTTATAAATTTCATGACTAATATTTTGTTAATGATAATTGCAGTTGTTCCAAGGAGGAAAACTAGGGGAAAAGCTAAAAACTTGAAACTTACAAAGAAGGTACAGCAAGCAGGGGAACCTTTGAAACTAACGTTTGACACACTTGCTACGTTTACCCCGATTGGTGAGCTTAGTGAGTGTTTCGTTCGTGAGGTCGGAATATATATGTGGGCATCGATCCCTTTCGACAAAGGTAGTTGGGACAAAGTTTCCCATGCCAATAAGGTCGCTTTGTTGGAGCATCTTAGGGTAAATGATCTATATAATTATATTTGTATATACTTTGGAAATTAGTCTTTTTACTCGACTAACTTTTTTTTTGGTTATGCAAGTTACACTTTGATATTGCTGAGGTTGAGAAGGATCCCAATTTGATGGAAAGCATTAATTCAGAATTTCAAAAGCGGTATAGAGACCGCAAATCTGATGCAAAAAGAGAGTTTCTTAAAGCGGGAGGGTATGCTGATGTTGAAAGAGCTTTGGACAACCCTCCCTTAGGTATGGATCGTGCAAATTGGAAAAAAGCTATAGATTATTTCCACACGCCAGAACATCTAAATCGATCAAAAAGTAATAAAGAAGTTCGTGCAAAACAACAAATCACAAATCGTGGGGGGACACGCAAGTATAGTAGTGCTTGTTTTAAAGAAGTAATGTTTTATATACACATTTATAAAGAAGTAATAATTTATATATAAGAGTTTATTTAATGATGTATAATCTAATGTTTTATGTCAAACAGGAAAAGACCAGAGTTGAGGCATTCCGCGATGGTCATACGGACAAAGAGGGGAAATTTGATAGCCCAGTAACCGAGCAACAACATGTAAGTGTTTATTTTAAGTATAAATCTATTAAGCGTTTATACATAAATCTATTAAATCATTTTGGTTAAATGCAGCGTGATCTACAACGAGCATATGAAGAATGTACTCAAACACCACCGGATCATATCGGGATATTCGAAAAGGTGTTGGGTGCTCGTCGTGGTCATGTTAAAGGGGTCGGACGAAAACCTTCCTTGAAAGGGTCGACTTGCTTTGAAGAGGGACAATCATCACAACCACAAACTCAATCCACAGAGGTAAAGTAGCATTTTAAGTATATTGCTATTTTGGTAATTGTTTGATACTTATAAAGTATTATATAAAGATTATTGAATGCATTTTTAAAGTACATTGCTATTTTGGTAGTTGTTTGATACTTGTAATATATGCATTTTTAAAGTACATTGCTATTTTTAAAGTACATTGCTATTTTCGTAATTGTTCTTTTAAAGTACATTGCTATTTTGGTAATTGTTTGATACTTGTTATATATGTTTGATACTTATAATGTATGCTTTATTTTGTAGAAAAATAAATTTGAGAAGTTGCTTGAGAACCCGGCATTTAGAGCTAGACTCGTAAAGATGATGGAGGAATCGTTTAATGCCGAAGAAGATGATGGAGGAAACAACGGGGACGAGGGACAAGATGGTGACGGAGGTAACGGCGAAGAGTAAGTTTGGTTTACCCGGTTTTGGGTATTTTGGATGAATTAGACGTAATATTTGGTACTATTTGTTGTTTTTATGTTATTAGACAAACTTTTGTTTTATCCGGTTTTAGATGAATTGTGTAACCGTATGGTACTAGTTGTTATGTTATTAGACAAACTTTTATGGTGTGTATGTTTATTTTGTTGGTTTATATATATAGGATATAATTTTGGCTACTAAAAACAGTAAATTGAAAATAAAATAAAAAAACACCTTTAGCGGCGACACTTTTAGCGACGACGACCATTACCGTCGACATTTTGGTGACCGTTGGAAACTTTTACCGGCGTCACTATTACCGGCGACAAAGGTATTACCGGCGACGACTATTACCGGCGACAGATGTATTACCGGCGACAAATTGAGCAATAGCGACGACGGATTTGCGGCGACATATTACCGGCGACATATCGCCGCTATTGGTATTACCGGCGACAATTGCCACTTTTAGCGGCGACACATGTCGCCGCTATTGGTGCCGTTTCTTGTAGTGCATATTTATTCTCATTCATGCATTTTTAACAAATACCTACAATGTGTTAGATCAGTTGACTAAAGTTAATGCTTTTTTTCATAAAAGCTATGTTGGGTTTTTTAGCCCATGAGGAAGCCCAAACTATTTGGGCCATATATATATCTTTATTTTCAGCCCTAGCTTCATGATTCTAGTGTGTGCAGATTACTTCTTCGTGAGATTACAGAGAGAAAATAGAGAGCAAGATATTTTCTTCATTTTTCGGAGTTCTTGATACCCCTGCAGTGTTTCATCATTTCCCGGAGATCCGTCGGTCCGTTTGCCTTGATTTTCGGACAGCGGCTTCCTAACATCCATACCGACATTCTGTCCGGTTGGCTTGTCCAGATCTGTTCCGGAGCATCGGGAATCGCTGCATCTGTTTGCTGCTGGACAGCAGCACTTTTTGGTGATATCTTTCATTTCTCTTTGTTGTTTGATTCCATATACTTGATGTAATTTGTTTCCAAGTATATGATGGTTATTGTATACCTCTAGTTCATCTAGAGAAGACTTTGTATTGCTCAAATATTGGTGGTAGTGGATTTGAAGCGGCTCTAGTAGTCCCGTGGTTTTTACTCTCGTTTTGAGGGGTTTTCCACGCTAAAATTCCGGTGTTATATTTTGGTTGATTGCTTACTGTTTTGGGGCTGATTATATTGGTTACAAAATTGCATTGGGGCTGTTTTGGTTTTATCAAAAATACCTTATTTGTTATCATCCTCAAAGGTTCATTCGAGTCGGGAAAGTTTAGTCAAACGAAGATTAATTCCGCAATTATTGTTTACCGTTTGTGGCTGCGTTTTTCCCATCAGTTTGGTATCAGAGCTATTGGTTCTTGTTATTTGGTTACTTGTTTGAACGATGGAAGATAAGACAAGTAGGATGGTTAATTTGAATGGTTCTAATTATCATATTTGGAAAGGCAAGATGGAAGACCTTCTTTATGTGAAGGATTATTATGCGCCTGTGTTTAGTACGGATAAACCTGAAGATAAAACAGATGCAGAATGGAATATTTTGCACAGGAAAGTTTGTGGGTATATTCGACAAGCAGTTGATGATAATGTTTTGAATCATATCAGCGGGGAGACTCATGCTCGTACTTTGTGGAACAAGCTTGAGCAGTTGTATGCTCGGAAGACCGGGAATAATAAACTGTTCTTGATTAAACAGTTGATAGCTTTGAAGTACCATGATGGAAATCCTATTACAGATCATTTGAATTCTTTTCAAGGAATTATTAATCAGCTTGAAGGAATGGGTATCAAGTTTGAAGATGAGATACATGGCTTATGGCTCCTTGGCACTTTACC
Source organism: Cichorium intybus (assembly GCA_023525715.1). NCBI lineage: Eukaryota > Viridiplantae > Streptophyta > Magnoliopsida > Asterales > Asteraceae > Cichorium > Cichorium intybus. Next base: position 99,692,217 of record CM042012.1, read on the forward strand.
GGATTCTTGGGAGACTTTTAGGACATCATTGTCCAACTCTGCACCGGATGGTATTATCTCCATGGAATTGGCTAAAAGCAGTATTTTAAATGAAGAGACGAGAAGAAAGTCACAAGCTTCCTCTTCTAGTTCAGATGTCATGGTTACAGAAAACAGGGGGAGAAGTCAAAGTAGAGGTCCGAGTAACAAAGGAAAGCATCGTAGTAAATCCAAAGGAAAGTTTGCTGATTTTGAGTGCTATCATTGTGGTAGAAAAGGGCACACAATACGATTTTGCAGACAGTTGAAAAAGGAAAACAAGAAGGCTAATTACAACCAACAAAAGAACAACCATAAGAAAGATGAAGGTGGCAATGATGGTGCTGAAGCTAATACTGCTACAGAAGAGTTCTTTATCTGTTGTGATTATGATATGGTTAACCTTGCACATGATGATTCGAGTTGGGTTATTGACAGTGGTGCTACGTGTCATGTGACATCACAAAGGGATTTTTATTCATCTTATACTCCCGGTGACTTTGGGACTGTTAAGATGGGTAATAGTGGGCTATCAAAGATTGTTGGCGTTGGTGATGTTTGTTTGAAGTTTGATACTGGGATGGAGTTGGTTTTACACAATGTAAAACATGTTCTAGATATTAGACTTAATTTGATATCCACTGGCTTACTTGATGATGATGGTTACCACAGCAACTTTGGTGATGGAATTTGGAAACTCACTCGTGGTTCTTTGATCGTGGCAAGAGGTAAAAGAACTTCAAAATTGTACATGGCACATCCACAGATCTCTAAAGATAGGGTCAATGCACTGGTGAATACTGATATGACTAGTTTGTGGCATAAGAGACTTGGTCACATGAGTGAAAAGGGTATGTCTCTACTGTTGAAGAAAAATGTGTTGACAGGTGTGCATGATGTTCATTTGAAGAAGTGTTCTCACTGTCTGGCGGGTAAGCAAAATAGAGTTTCCTTCAAGAGTCATCCTCCCTCTAGGAAGGAGAATATACTTGATCTGGTACATTCCGATGTATGTGGTCCCATGAAGACTAGATCACTTGGGGGCTGCTTATACTTTGTCACATTCATCGATGATCATTCAAGGAAGGTATGGGTTTATATTTTAAAGTCCAAAGATCAAGTATTTGGTGCATTCAAGCAGTTTCATGCCTTAGTTGAGAGGCAAACTGGGAAGAAGCTTAAGTGTATTCGAACAGATAATGGTGGTGAATACATTGGTCCTTTTGATACTTATTGTAGAGAGCAAGGTATTCGGCACCAAAAGACTCCTCCAAAGACACCACAGCTAAATGGTTTAGCAGAACGAATGAACAGAACATTGACTGAGCGAGTTACATGTTTGCTCTCACATGCAGGATTACCTAATTCTTTCTGGGGTGAAGCTTTGAATATGGCGGTACATGTTATTAATCTTACTCCCTCTGTTCCTTTGTCTTTTGATGTTCCTGACAGGGTTTGGAGTAATAAAGACGTTTCGTATCATCATTTGCGGGTCTTTGGATGCAAGGCTTTTGTGCATATACCCAAAGATGAAAGATCAAAGCTTGATGTGAAGACCAAGCCGTGCATATTCCTTGGATATGGCCAAGATGAGTTTGGATACAGGTTATATGATCCAGTTCTGAAGAAACTTGTAAGAAGTCGTGATGTTGTATTTGTGGAAGATCAGACATTGAAAGATATTGAGAAGATAAAGATAGTTCCTCAATCTACTAATAATCTTATTGATTTGGATCCGGTCTCTCCTCAACATCTTGAGCCACAGAATGAAGATAGTGTTCAGAATGATGAACAACATGGTACTGATGAAAATGAATTCCCAGAGCAATCAGAGTTAGATGATGAGTTGCATCCAGATCTACCAGTGCCAGATATACCACCATTTGTCCCACTTAGGCGGTCAGCGAGAGATCGTCATCCTTCCACCCGTTATTCTGCTGATGAATATGTTTTAGTCACTGACGGGGGAGAGCCAGAATGTTATACAGAAGCCATGGAAGATGAGCACAAAAGAGAGTGGGTTGAAGCTATGCAAGATGAGATGAATTCCTTGCATGAAAACAATACATTTGAGTTAGTAAAGTTACCTAAAGGCAAGAGAGCTTTGAAGAACAAATGGGTCTACAAAGTGAAGGTTGAAGAACATACCTCACGGCCTAGGTACAAGGCTAGGTTGGTGGTCAAAGGATTCAGTCAAAGAAAGGGTATTGATTTTGATGAGATTTTCTCTCCAGTCGTGAAGATGGGTTCTATTCGGGTGATTCTTGGTTTAGCTGCTAGCCTTGATCTTGAGGTTGAGCAGATGGATGTCAAGACAGCATTCCTTCATGGTGATTTGGACAAGGAAATCTATATGGAGCAACCTGAAGGTTTTCAGGTTAAGGGCAAAGAAGATTATGTTTGTAAACTTCAGAAAAGTCTTTATGGGTTGAAGCAAGCACCAAGACAGTGGTACAAGAAATTTGAGTCAGTCATGGGGAAGCAAGGCTACAAAAAGACTACTTCAGATCACTGTGTTTTCTACCAGAGGTTTGGTGGTGATGATTTCATCATTTTATTGCTTTATGTTGATGACATGTTGATTGTTGGTAAGAATGCAGATAGAATTGTCCACCTGAAGAAAGAATTGAGCAAGTCTTTTGCTATGAAAGACTTGGGGCCAGCAAAACAGATTCTTGGCATTCGGATTACTAGGGATAGAGCTTCAAAGAAGTTACACATGTCACAGGAGCAATACATTGAGAAGGTGCTTCGTAGGTTCAATATGGATAAAGCTAAAGTGGTTAGTTCACCTCTTACTAACAACTTTAAATTGACTGATAAAGACTGCCCTTCTTCTAAGAAGGAGATTGAAGAGATGGATAGAGTTCCATATGCCTCAGCCGTTGGTAGCTTGATGTATGCAATGGTGTGTACAAGGCCTGATATTGCACATGCAGTAGGTGTTGTTAGTCGGTTTCTATCAAACCCAGGTAAAAAGCATTGGGAAGCAGTGAAGTGGATTTTCAGATATCTACGTGGTACTTCCAAATTGGGTATAACTTTTGGAAAGGGGGAGCCAATGCTTGTTGGGTATACTGATTCTGATATGGCAGGAAACAAAGACAACATGAAATCCACTTCTGGATATTTGATGACTTTTGCAGGGGGGGCTGTGTCATGGCAGTCAAGACTACAAAAGTGTGTTGCTTTGTCTACCACCGAGGCTGAATATATGGCGGCAACAGAAGCGTGCAAAGAACTATTATGGTTGAAAAGATTTATGCAAGAGCTTGGCTTCATGCAAAAGCGCTACGTGGTTCTTTGTGACAATCAAAGTGCTATTCACCTTGCGAAGAATTCTATGTTTCATAAAAGAACAAAACATATCGATGTGAGGTATCATTGGATTAGAGATGCTCTTGAAGACAAGTTGTTTGAACTTAATAAAGTTCATACCGATGATAATGGTTCCGATATGTTGACTAAAGCTTTAGCAAGGGAAAAGTTAAAGATATGTTGCTCGATTGCCGGAATGGCGAACTCTTCCTCATAGGCAAAAAGGGGGAGATTTGTTGGGTTTTTTAGCCCATGAGGAAGCCCAAACTATTTGGGCCATATATATATCTTTATTTTCAGCCCTAGCTTCATGATTCTAGTGTGTGCAGATTACTTCTTCGTGAGATTACAGAGAGAAAATAGAGAGCAAGATATTTTCTTCATTTTTCGGAGTTCTTGATACCCCTGCAGTGTTTCATCATTTCCCGGAGATCCGTCGGTCCGTTTGCCTTGATTTTCGGACAGCGGCTTCCTAACATCCATACCGACATTCTGTCCGGTTGGCTTGTCCAGATCTGTTCCGGAGCATCGGGAATCGCTGCATCTGTTTGCTGCTGGACAGCAGCACTTTTTGGTGATATCTTTCATTTCTCTTTGTTGTTTGATTCCATATACTTGATGTAATTTGTTTCCAAGTATATGATGGTTATTGTATACCTCTAGTTCATCTAGAGAAGACTTTGTATTGCTCAAATATTGGTGGTAGTGGATTTGAAGCGGCTCTAGTAGTCCCGTGGTTTTTACTCTCGTTTTGAGGGGTTTTCCACGCTAAAATTCCGGTGTTATATTTTGGTTGATTGCTTACTGTTTTGGGGCTGATTATATTGGTTACAAAATTGCATTGGGGCTGTTTTGGTTTTATCAAAAATACCTTATTTGTTATCATCCTCAAAGGTTCATTCGAGTCGGGAAAGTTTAGTCAAACGAAGATTAATTCCGCAATTATTGTTTACCGTTTGTGGCTGCGTTTTTCCCATCAAGCTAATCACAAAGCCATGAAATAAAATAAAAAATCCAAACTTTTGACTCTGATTTCTAGCCGCCTTGATAAGTGTTCTGAAACTTGCTTTGTAGAGGCGTTTTTAACAGTTCAGGACATGCAAATATAAAAGTGTAGCCAGTTCTCATACTTACATATATTATTTTATAATAACTAATACTTACCAAATTGACGATTACCTCGATGAGAACTAATGTTTCTACACAAATTGAGGAGGGCAGATCGATGAGAGAAGGAAAGTAAATTGATAAGAGCATAGGAGAGGAGAAACGTAGATTGATAGCGGGTATGTGTGTGTGTGTGCCTGTTCAGTTGGGCGAGAATGAACTCTTTCAAACATAACCATCATTATTATGCTCGATGAGAGAGTGGTAGTATACTTTAACAATCGAATCTCACCTACATCAACACCTGAAAACCTGAAGACCACTCCTATGAAAGAAGACCCCAAGAGAAGATCGGTTTACATTTCAAAATTGCACTAGTGAATTCAATGTGGGGTTGTGTCACCTCTCTCGTGGTCACCGATCAGATTTAGGACTCTGTCTGTTAGTGTATATATGTATGTTCGTAGCCCATGTATTTTGGTTACCTTAGGCATGGCCCAAATAGCCCTTTGTATTTGCTATATGTATATGTGTTGTGCACGCCTTATGGCAAGGAGGATCAATACCTTTCTACAAGGTATTAGAGCATGTTCCTCCTTCCGCAAATATCCCTGACTTTCCCTCCAACTTACAATCCTTTCCTTCCTGTCTGCTTTCTTCTTGCCTGAATTACCTAATGTCTAGCAGTACCCCACCACCCCCAGTCACCTCTCCGGCCAAAGCCTATGGAGTTACCAACATCAAAACTTCTGTCCCCTTAGGTTTTGATCTCACCACACATAACTACGACCCATGGCGTGATTTATTTATTGACCACTGTATTACTTTCGATGTTCTTGATCATATTGACAACACTTTTGACGACCCAACACCGCTCCTACGGGTTCTTAATTACAGAAAGCGAATCAGCTAGTGAAACTATGGTTGTTCGGCTCCATGTCCCAACCTCTCATCACCTCCGTCTACACCACAAACGCTATTGCGCGTCTTATCTAGCTCAATATAGAATCACTTTTCCGCCAAAACAAGGATGCTACCGTTATGCAAATTGAGAGTGAACTACGATCGATTACCATGGGGGACCTTTCGATCCATGAATACTTCAACAAAATCAAGAAAATTGCATACCTTCTAGAGGGAACAGGCGGGAATGATTGGTCATACTAACGCTTGTGAGAAGCCAATGGTGAAGCACAACCTAGAATTTTTTTTTGAACAACATGATAGGAGAAGACCATCATCGATGCCGGCTGCAACAGAAGATGGCCGACAATGGTGTGGAATCGAGATGTTCTCAAATGGTTAGGTTTGATACCATGTTTAATATTATGAAAAAACTCGGTTATGGTTTGTGTTGCATTCACTTTTAGTAGATAATTAAAAAAAGTTACAAAAGCAACCCTACACTATACGGTAGTAAATTAAAATAAATTAAAATATACACTATAATCTAAAAGTACAATTATAGTCTCGATCAAGAACATAAAACCCTAACACATAATATTCCTTTGGCTACTTAGGCTAAACGACGTGGTAGGCTTTGATGTCATTGGCATCTGATTTGATAGTTAATGTCGGTGACATACACCACCCTATGATGCAGGCATATGCTGACGATAAGGGTCATCAAAACACACACACACACACACAACACCACTCCATTGCAATTGTATCAAAATAGAATTGACTTTGTGGAGCCTAAGTAGAGTGGATGCGATCGCTCCATTTAGTCTTATGGACAAAATGGAAGTCCTTCCATAACGAATTATTTCATTATCATCATCCTCGAAATATTCTAGTTTGCAAAACAACAGTCATTCTTGACAAATTTCAGATTTAAGAATTTCAATGCCAATTGCAAACAGTTTAAAAATATTAAAGGTTGAAATCAATGTCAATTAAAAAAAATCTACGAGTAAGATTTACAAAACAATATATTACAAAGCACAGATTAAAAGAAAAGGATAAATAATGTCACACTGGTCCAAAGGATGAGACGTACTTATCGACAATACGTAATTGAGACTAGGTAAACAGTTTCATATAGACACACTATTAGGTATACCCCTTCCAGTAAGCCCCTCTTCACTGCTGGGCATCAGTAGGGTGTATCGTACCTTTGCAGGTCCATACCTGTTCTTTAACCTCTCATCTTCATTCATCTTCACAATTCCTTCCTCAATTTCTTTCAGTTTCTCACCAAATTTTTCGAATGCCTTCAAAGGTTCTGCGTCCATGGTCCACTCAGGACACTCTCTTTGCCCAAGGTAGATCTCATCTGACGTATGTCTTGATAATATCTCGATCAAAGAGACGCTAAGAAGTGAATGCAGTTGAGGGGTAAGGGTTTTCAAGAAAGCTTTATGGGGATCTTCTTTTAGTTCCGTATACTCGGGAGTGTTTGGTTCTGGCAAAAGCCTGCGAGTTAGAGTTGGACGGTTGGGGGGATAACCCGCATAAGGGTATTGCCCAAAGTTTACAGCCGCGTGAAGAGCAGAAGAAACCCATATAATTATGGTGCAATTATCGATTAAGTCTTGAACAGAACTGATTGTGGGCCACCATGGCTCGTCTTTCAAGTCACCATGTCCCTCCTCTCTAACTTCCTTCCACCAAGATTGCAGCTCAGTGTCGTTTTGCACCACATTGTCATCTTTGTAATAGAATTTACAGTAATCCTCAACCCATGTTTTAATAGCTGACCAAATCTCAAGCCCATCGACGGCATATGGGTAGTCTTCAATCAGCAAACGAAGTCCGTGACGAGAATTAGAGTCCTCAACTGCCATCCCCCTATATATGAAATGCATCCATTATAAGTTATCATACTAGTAACGATATATTAATTTGACGAAAGTTCTCTACTGCTGTTACAACTTTATGTACTTTTTTCTCTTTCTCGTTGAAAGAACTAGAGTATTAATGTATTATTTCTTTTATTTCGAAAGGTAGTAGAAAAATCGCTTACCTCAATATAAGATCTTTAGGGAGTGCCTGATTGGGGAATGCCCAGTTCTTGTATATCTTCGAGCACATTTCAATTGAATATGGACCAGTAAAGAAAGTTCTTTCGAGAATTCCTCCAGCATTGATCAAGACAACCCTAGCAGAGGCATTGATGTTCATTGTATCACGAAAATGAGGATGGAGAAGCTTGTAGATGGGATGTAGCACACTTAGTTGCCTGTTTGTTGCTATTACGAATGGCTCAATACAAGCATGCGTATTCAGCCTGTAAATATTAATTGTACATCAATATTAGTTTAAAACTATAAAAGGAGCTATGATTAATAACGGGATGTTTAGGAATGGTAATATTTACCAGTGACTGATGAGTTGATGAACTCCGGAATCGTTCACGGCTACATATGCTTTTGCCAATTGCCAAATTGTGGCTTCCACTCCATCTTTAGCTGGGGTACATACTCTGCTGATGGCACCAAGATGATCACCATCTGGATGAGGCAAACTTAACTCGATAGCTATTGGTTTTAAAGTTCCATCCTTTTGTAACAAAAGCAAAGTCCTTGTGGCATAAATCTTGCTGGATGTTTCATTATTTAATCGCCTCACGTATGGCATCAATGAGTCATGATGATCCAATATAAATAGTCTATTTTCTTTTAGTACCTGTATGACAAGTTAAAATGATTTTACTATAATTACTTTTAGTTCGTTAGGTTGAGGAATCGAATTTAAATCTTAATTTACCTCCTGTACACCTAGACCATCAAGATGTTCCTCTATGTGATGTGATCTTATTGAACTATTTTGGTTACCGTACACATTTTCATCCAGCTTGCTTGTGGGAGGAAACTCCTGCAAAGTTAAAGAATTAAATTTTGTCAACTGAAAATGTACATCTATAATATTCATAACTTAATTTTGTTACATCGACGAAAGCTAAAGAAACTAATTAAGTTAATTACACGAGTTCACTTAAATGTGTTATCAGGATCTTTCGGAAAAATATTGTAATATGGAAGAACCGAGCTAGTGCTTACTTTCAAAAGTTGGATCACTACTGGGTTGAGTCCAGCCACCATTTCCCTTGCGAATTCTTCATCGGTGTTCCAAGCCATTGGGTCAGCTGGTTAAGAAATCATAAAGAAATCAAGATTATACGTCCTATATAGAACATATAGTTTAGTTTAAAAAATGAAGTGTGTTGTATTTGCGAGTAGGCAATGGGTGTGTAACCTAAATGTGTGATGTGTTATATATCATGGACACCATTACAAGAGACGTTGCATTTATGTATTTAATTTTGGAAATGTTGGTATACCTTGGATGACTTGTGGTAAAGAGTATTTGGATAGTCCTTCCCCATCCGATCTAATAAGTTCTTTGAATACTTGTAGAGGGACCTCTTTTAGAATGTCATCAAGTGCACGACCTTCAGGAAGCTTGATTCCTCCATTATAAAGCTTCAAGAAATCTTCGAAATTGTCAAATTCATCTAGGGTGTCATCAGTTAGAGCTTGAAACTCGGGGAGTAGAAATTTAAGGATGGCTTCTAGTCCATAAGCCAGAAAGTCGGACCTCTTCAAGTGTCCAAATCGCTCATCTCTTGGAACATATATCTTATAACTTTCAACGAGTAAAAGCCTCTTCTCAGTTTTAGGATCTATCAAGTTAAGCCAAAAAATAATATTTAGCATATCATTAAAGTAATTAACTATAAGCATATTCGCACATTAACATGCTTTGATCTAACTAACCTGATTTTGTTGGTGGTCTGCCTGTTCTTCCCCTACGAGGGTAGGGAAACTCGGATGACCCTCCAATAACTGGTCGCACATTCTTTTTATCATCTGGATCTCCCAAGTCATTGTACAACGCATAATCATAAACCCTGTCCCATTCCTCAAGCATCCCAGTACCATTTCCTCTCAAGATTTGTAGTTCTTGTTCTCTGTAGTGACGTAGCAATTCAGGTGTCTCACTAGGAAGATATGCCTGGATCAAATTTAATTACGTGATTCATATTAAAACTCTCTAACTTTGTATTCGAAAGCTGAAAGCATATATATGAAGCCGGAGTTTAAGTGTTTAAGGTACCTTATTAGTGAAGAAAATGCGATCTTTGGCATAGTTTTCGGCAGGATAAACCCATGAGTTACAAACAAAATGGACTTGCCCGTAACCAGGAACATCTTCGAGAGTGAGTGTCATGAGATAAAATTGACTATGGTGATTATTTTTTACGATAAAGGCTCCTGGTAGTCCCATATCTTCATCCCAACTAAATGTTACTTCAAATGTTGATTCCTCGGCGGTTAGAGGAGTCACAGTGCTAATCCAGTCCTCCAATATTGCTGGTTCACCAACCTTCCCTTTCAGCTTTTTGTCTGCAACACAAAACCCATAAAACTGATCAACGTTTCTTTTAATTGGTAATTTCTAGGTACCAAAGGTTATATCAGGAGTTGTTTGAAAGTTTAAAAGTAATTAATTCTAAAGTAATAAATGGTATTCGTTTAAACCTCTAGAAGTCAGAAACCACTTTCTGTATACAAAATGCTATACTTCTATTAAAAAGATTATAAGTACGATAACGCAGGTGCACCAAGGTTGGTTTCTATATCATTGTCGATAAATCAAATAATCATTCGAGTTGATTGTGGCATGAACAACTAAAAATGGATTATTCCAAGTTTCAGCAACATTAATATAAAAAAATTTTAACCCGGAACACAAGCATTATAATTGGGAACTAATCCGTATACAACAGTTTTTTGCGGTACACAATAATTTATGTTTCACATGGGTTGTACAATATGCATAATAAACATGTTATTGTTGTATATGGCAAAAAATTAATGTATACGTATCAGCTCTCATTATAATTAGGGGGCCGAAACCAAAACTAATAAAAAAACATATAATATCGTTTTAACTTTGTTTAATGACATCACATACAAAAAAGTTAAATAAAAACATACATTTTTTTGTTAAGCGATCCCTCAATAGTAAATTCCTTTTTCATTTTAATGTAGGATAAATACAAAATTAACTAACTATTAATAAATAACAAAATAAACAATTAATAAATATATTTTTACAATAAACGGAAAGTATGTTTATAAAGATAGTTATAATAAATTTCGAGTTCCAGTATATTGAAATTTAGGATTGTAATAAACTAATAACCAATAATCTATAAATATATAAAGATAAAATAAAAAAGTATCAATTAATAAATAAAATTTGAGTTATTATATACAAAGATTAAAAGAAAAACTAATTTCGTAATTGATAAGAAAGCTCAAAATATAATTTAAAAGATAAATCAACATTAAATAAATTTTTTTATGTCAAATCACATTATTGTTTTGCACCTTAACATACAATATTATAACCAGGGTCAGAGAAGGAGGAGACTGTGGGCTTTGTGGTCCAACGCGTGCATGGAGAGCGACGAAGAGGGGATGGTGAAAGAGATCAAGTGTGGTGGAGACCATATTTAAAATTATTTAAAAAAATATATTAAAGTATATAAGAAAAATAACATTTTAGTCTTTTTATATAGTTAATTATTTAAATATCAAGACATTTTCCGTAAAGAATGACATGGGACCCTATAGTTAAGAAAAAGGAAGCCATACCCAACAATGCAACTAATATTAATTTACTCTTATCTTTATCTAATTTAATAATAAAAAATTACTTTATATATATATATATATATATATATATATATATATATATATATATATATATATATATATATATATATATATATATATATATATATATATATATATAAAGAAAGAGATAAGTTCAAATGAGAACTTAAAAAAGTGAGAAAACATAAGAACCCATTTTATAAACTTTATTTCTATATAATTTTTCTTATTGTTGATTAACATATTAAAAAGTTTTCAAAAAAATATATTTTTTTTGCATATGCATAGTATACAAATAGTCCTATGCATATGAAAAAAAAATATTTTGAATTTTTTTTAAAAAAATCTCTAAATCACAGCCTTTATGATATTTAGAAATATTTTGTTTTGAAAAAAAAAAACTTATATGCATATATGCATAGGCATGTGAATATTTATATATACATATGCATATAAATATAAAAAGAAAGTTCATTTTTAACTTTTTTTCAAAAACCCTTTATCGCATATTAAAAAAACTTGGGTATAACTTTTTTGAAAAATATTGTATAGAAAAAAGTCCCTAGGTTCTGCTATTTAGTTAGCTTCTATCTATAACTCATATATATATATATATATATAAATAAATAAATAAATAAATAAATATATATATATATATATATATATATATATATATATATATATATATATATATATATATATATATATATATATATATATATATATATATATATATATATATATATATATATAGGAAAGTGTTCAAATGAGAACCACTAAAAGGTTGAGAACCACTAATTCACAGTTTAATAATATTTTATTTTTTATTTTTAACATTTGTTTTTTATCAAAATAAAATTACCAAACACATAAAAATATAGAATTATCCTTCCTTTGCTATTAAATATCATTGATGTGTTTTAAAGAAAAAAAATTTACGTTATAGTATTCACGGTTTAATAAGTAGAAATTTTATTATATTGTGAATATTGTAAAACGTATTTGAAAAATAAAGAAATTTATTAAGTTTGATATATTTTCACAAAATAAACAAGTTTGAAAAAACAAAAAAAAAAACCGAAAAAAACATGATTCTTAATGTGTGAACTTCGGTTATCACGGTTATTAACCTTTTAGTGGTTCTAATTTGAACAATTCTTATGTATGTATGTATGTATGTATGTATGTATGTGTGTGTGTGTGTGTATATATATATATATATATATATATATATATATATATATATATATATATATATATATATATATATATATATATATATATATATATATATATATATATATATATATATATATATATATATATATATATATATATATTAAGAACACGAGAATAATTGTCGGCCATTCATTTTACGATGCTACTTTTTGGGAAAATTGACATTCATAATCCCTATAATATTTTATATAAAATACAATTTTTTTTAGTTTTTAACTCTCATCATCATCTGTATTACATGTGATTAGGGTTTTTTTATGAATAAAAAGGTATATATTTTATCACATGTGAATAATACATATGACAAATAGTCTTATAAGAAAATTAAAATATTATATCGATATCATGTTAATTTAATAATGAAAGTTGTTAAATTTTGAGATCCAAAGGTTATAGCTAAAAATGGTTCATGATTAATGAGTTCCAACTTTAAAGACCACGGAGTCGGTTCCAGGCCCGTCCAATATGACCACGGACAGATTAAAACCCCAGGACCCAGCCTAGTGAATTGGAATTCAAGATTGAATTTCAATCGGGTTCAACCATATCTTTCTAAAGGTTCAAAATTGTATTATCAATTTAAACTTAGAAAAAACTTAAAAGAATATTTTATGGCCAATTATGAGACTGTAGTAGGTTTAAATGTCACCTATATTTCATAATCAAAGTCGTTAGCAGCAACTAGTTAATGGAATAAAAAAACACTATTCAACAAAAGGCATCAAAAGAGTAGTTGATAGCATATCAATAATGAAATCACCCATTCTTTATTTGTATCTACAGGTTGTAATTACTAATTCACACATGGCACTGGCACATTTCAAGATTCCAAACTCATTTAGTCGCTTAATTAGAATCTCTCTAATTATAATTATCAGGATTTTTATCGTTATAAAGATCCAGCCACATGAAATTAATTGACCACGTTCGGAGAGGTTTGCCATCTTTTCCTTCGATAATCCTTTTCCAACATACTGACTCGTATAACAATATATATAATTTGGGTTCGATTGTACTAAATGTTATCGTTGAATGTTGTAGATGTCAATCTTTTATATATAAATAAAAAAAGAGGTTTTCCCAAGATGAAAGATGTGTATAAACCATATATTTGACTAAATAAAATTTTAATGCCTCGATTAGAAAAGACGTGATACCTCTCCACACAATTTATTTATAGTGAAAGAGAAAAAAGAAGAGCAGATTATATAGTGCAATTTGTTCAAAGTGTGTTTATAAGATGTCAGAGAAAGTATATTTTAAGAGGGTGAAGCTGTATGTAACACAAATATAAGATGTCAGAAAAAGTGTATTTGAGTAATACAGAAATCAACATGGTTTCGATAATTAATCTGTTCGAATAACTGAAGCTGTATGTAACTCTGGGTGGCTATGATCGATGTACCGGATACAGGCAAGGGTTAAAATATCATAAAGTAAAAATAAACCTAACAATTATTCAAAATATATTTAGTTGTCAGAAAAAGAATTACTTGTATGGTCGTCTAACATTAATTACCATTTAAATGAATTTTAAGTGAAACGAAGTAGTTGGACAATTATATGCTGACATGGATACACATGCTGATTAACTTGTGAGTTGGATTGACGAGTATTTAATTTTGCTGACATTAACTCATTAAGCTTATGTATTTGTATCGCTATCATTATTAGTATTATTATAAGCATTAAACTCCACCTCTTTCTCTTTGTCTGTAGTCCATCTCTAACGACTCCACCCATGCATGCATCCGCTTGCCGTGGTTCAATTTGATTACCCCTTACCATATAATTAACATCTTAAATACCAATATAGTTATTTATGATTAATTTTGATGTTCTTCAGCATATGAATATTTGTATATATTTCTAGTGTGTTTGCAACAACGGTTGTCAAAGATGCCATTGCAGACAGTTATTGAAAATTATGAGAGAACATCATGAGATGAGGGAGAGCTGTGTCGTTTTGAAGGAGAACGGTTAGAAAAAACTGAGGTAGACATTTTGGAAAATTAGCTTGCAATATGAATCCATTAAAGATATATCACCGCCACCAATGTAATTTTTTGACTTTGTGAAATTTCGTTTGTTGATTTTGTAATAACTTGTTACCCCCGTTGTTCTCAACTTATGTTACTACTACGATCCACATGCACTTTGGCATATGCATACTTGATGAAACCTAATAGCTAGCAACCCATATATTTAATATGATTATCTCTGTACTTTCCTTTTTTATGTAAGTATGCATTTTCATTGAAGCAAACACTTGCTTCTGCAAATGCAAATTTTCGATAGGCTTATGAGTAATTGGGTTTTGTGTACATGGCAGACTCAGCTGATTAAAACACACGATCTACGGAATAACCATTATGATATTGTTTGTATTGGTAACAAGATAACTAATACAAGCAAATAGCAACAAAACTGTTGAAGATTAATCTAGATTTAAAGGGTAATTTGGTAATTAGGATGTCTTAATCTGTTGGTTACTTTTCTATAATTCAGTAGTTATTAACCGCCAAGTTAGAAAAGTTGCAACGGTGGGTCATGTCGGGTTGGTTTAGTGTCTATTATATACCATTGTTTGTCAACTGTAATAGTTGTTCTTGATTATTTTAATAAAAACATTAATTAGTTTGTGCTCGGAAAACCTGCTTCTCCCCCTCTCGTGTGTGTACAGACTTGCAGAAAGTACGTCTGCAATGTCTGCGTTTTCTTTTTTTGTGTTTCTATGTTTAATCTCCAACATGCCTGTGAGGGTACGTGATATAAAAGAAAAAGTAATGTCTGAAAAATCAAACCTGACGATCCGCCATCTGCATGAGATGCGCTTATGAATTGGATAGTGATATGTTGGCCGAAGAACTCATGAGCTCGATCAAGAACTGATGCACCCAAGTCATTGAAATCGAGCAAGTTCTTCTTCATCAGCACCACTTTCCCTTTAACAATCGTTTTCTTGCTCTCACGTTTCTCCCCCAACAGGAAGTTCGACAACTTACGAAATAAGTTATCCATGCAAGTAGGTGTTTGTGTGTGGGTTTCAGTGTATGTATCTCTTGTTTTCTGTGATTCTTGCTTCACTTCCTTTTTGGAGATCAATGGACAAAACATGAGCACGTGTTTATATGAAAATAGAAGCTGTGAGTTGAAAGGAAGGTACGAACCGTAGTGAGACTAATTATTTGATATTTATAGGCCTGAATATGCAAAACAAAAAGGGTAACGTTCAATGGCTCTTACCAAATATCCCTAAGGTCTTTATCTATTGATTCCAGTCAATAATATAATTTGAAATCATATATGTGGATTTAATCTATATCTAAACATCTACAAGTAGAGATTAATAATGAGTAATTAGTCACGAAGCATATTATTCAGCCTAATCCAGCTGTATATTATATGTATTGCCTGCTGCATGCGGTTATATTTAATCAACTTACAATATTTTATAGAAATATTTTCATAAATGATTCTATGGTATGTTCAAAGTTATGGATCTCTTTCCCAAACCTATTTTTTAGAGTAAATTAATGGTCTCTATCACTACTAGAAAATTTAGTTTTACCGACAAAAAGTTTCCAACGAAAAATGTTTGTCGGTATTTTCCTTCACAATTCCGACAAATCAATGGCAAAACCTCAATACCTAGAACTTCCGACGAAATACCCACGAAATTGGATATATGAACATTTTCGTCGGAAATGCGTCGGTAATTTCCGACAAAAAACCGACGGAACGTTAATTCATATTTAAAATTAAAGGTTTGTAGGAATTCCGTAGGAAATGAAAAGCGGGAAACTGAAAATTTCTCCTCCCCTTTTCTTTTTGCCTTTCCCACCTTTTCTTTTAAATATTATAGAAAATTTGCGACAAAACAGCGACGGAAAATTCAAAATCAACACTTCGTCGGAATTTCGTCGGAAATTGAAAGAGCGGGAATCAGAATTCTTTCCCCCCTTTTCTTTTTTATTTTCCCATATTTTTTGTTTTCCCACATTTTTTTGGTTTTCCCACATTTTTTTAATATTATAGAAAATAATATTATTAATATAAAAAATAATTTATATTATTATTATTCAAAATATAATTATTATTACTATTATTTTTATTATTATTTATTTTTGTTAGGTTTTTTTAATTATATTTTTATCAATATTTGGTTTATTATAATTCATTATATTATATTTTTAAAAATTTTTGTATATATATATATATATATATATATATATATATATATATATATATATATATATGTGTGTGTGTGTGTGTGTGTGTGTGAGTGCGTGTGCGTGTGTGTATTTATATGTATGTGTATATACAAGAATTTGTATATGTATGTGTATATATGTCTATGTGCATATAAATGTATGTGTGTATGTATATGTATGCATGTGTATTGTATTTATATGTTTAGATGTATTTATGTGTTTAAGGTTTAGAATTTAATGTTTATAGTTCAGTGTTTAAGGTTTAACATTTAAGGTTTAAGGTATGCATCAGTTTGTGGTTCGGTGTTTAAGGTTTCGGGTTTGGGTATATGTATATGTATGTATATATGTATGTGTAAGCATGTGAGTATAGAGTTCATGGTTTCATGATTAAGGTTTAAAGCTTATGTGTACGTGCATATACGTTTATATTCA
This sequence comes from Cichorium intybus, assembly GCA_023525715.1. NCBI lineage: Eukaryota > Viridiplantae > Streptophyta > Magnoliopsida > Asterales > Asteraceae > Cichorium > Cichorium intybus. The sequence goes on from CM042012.1 coordinate 99,709,177, forward strand.
TGAGTATGAATGTATTTATAGTCCAATGTTTAAGGTTTCAGGTTTGGGTGCATGTATATGTATGTGTAAACATGTGAGTATAGGGTTAAGGGTTTCATAATTAAGGTTTATAGCATATGTGTACATGCATGAGTATGTATGTATGTATATATGTATGTGTATGTATGTATGTATGTATATATGTATGTATGTGTGTATATGTATGCATGTGTATTGTATATATCAGCATGTGGGTATATGGTTTAGGGTTTAGTATTTTGTATGCATTTTTGTATATATGTATATGTATGGATATGTACATATATGTATGTGTATGTGTATGTATATATAGGTATATATAATTGTATGTGCTTGAGTTTCATGATTAAGGTTTAGAGCTTATGTGTACGTGTATGTATGTATCTATGTATGTATGTATCTATGTATGTATATATGTATGTATATATGTATTTATATGACAATTTCTTTGAATGAGACTGAATGTCGTATTTAATCAGGATCAAATAGCGATTTCAATATGAATACGAACATGAAGCGATTAAGGTGAAATTGGAACCTACATTTGACGATTTGAAGAATAATAATAATAATGTTTATAAATAATAAACATTAATAATAATAATAATAATAATAATATTTATAAAATTAATAATGTTTAAAAAAATGTTAAATAATAATAATAATAATATTATTATTATTATTATTATTATTATTATTATTATTATTATTATTATTATGTATATGAGTTTAGTTGGGGAAAATGTTTAAAATTTTAATTTTTTTAATTTCGTCGGAAATCCGTAGGAATGAAACCCTTTTTTCCAACAAAATACCTACAAAATCCAATTACCATTTCCCCTCTTTAAACCCTACCCGGTTCTCTTGTTGCGCACACTCGACAAACGGCGCTGAAAGCTCAAATCACTCTGCAGGTCCGATGTCCCATTGAACGATAAAAGCTCGCTTCCACCGGAGTACCGTTTCTCTTCTTCCCTTGAACGATAAAAGCTCCACCGGACAACCGCTCCAGCCGGCCAGCCCTCCACTTCACGTCTTCACCTTCCGGCAACGAGCAATAAGCAATCGAACCAAAAGGTAATTCAAACTCGATTTCAGTTTCTGAGTTTCGATTTTAGACTCGATTTCAGCCCTCCCATTATAGACTCGATTTCAGTTTCTGAGTTTCGATTTTAGACTCGATCTCAGTTTCTGAGTTTCGATTTCAGACTCGATTTCAATTTCTGAGTTTCGATTTCAGACTGTTCTAGCTTAAACCAAAATACCCAGATTCGAAGCTTCCTTTTCTGGAAGCAGGTATCAATCTTTTGCTCTTTGTTAGTGTTTGAGAAGGCAGGAGAGTATCAGTCGGATAATCAAAACTTTGCCAAAGAATCTGACCTTTTTGGTTCTTCAATACCAGATTACCTGGGTATTTTGGTTTAAGCTATAACAGTGTTAACGATTTCAGACTCGATTTCAATACCAGCCTTGCTTGAGAAGTATGGGGATGATTTGCATGATCAGATAGATGATGTTGAACTGTGGGCGAAAACCCAAAAGGAGATACGTGGAGCATCGGAAAATAATTATATTTATGGGGTTGGATCATCGGATTTAGGGTTTGTGGTCACCGGGAAGTTATCTGCTGCTGCAGGGTGTTCATCATCCTTTTGCGGGTCTCAACATGAGGTATATTTATTTAATAACTACATTATATATATTATAGATAATGAAACACTTTGTGAGCATGAAAATAGTCATTAAATTATAATTTTTTGGTATTATTAGACTAAAAATAAAGTGTGTTGCTATAATGGATGAAAATTATTGATATATATTGTTTGTTATTAGGTTAAGGAGTTACGAACACAACTTGAAAATGCAAACATGGAAACAACTTTGCTGCGACAAAACCAAGAAAAAATGCAACAACAATTGGCCTAACTAATGACACAAGTTGGTATCCTCACCGGAAATCCAGTTTAGTTTGTTGTAAACTTTTTGTTAAACATGTTAGGGTGAAGTTCAAAAACCTAATTGTTTTGGTGAAGTATTTGATAGTACCTATCATTTTTGTTGAAATATTGGAGAGTAGCTATAATTTTGGTGAAATATTGTAACTTCCATTTTGAATGAATTTGTATTGACTTGTTTTTATATATGTTTACTGATTGTAGTGGTTGAATTTGCTTATTAGATGAATTTATAGTTGATTTTTATTTATTGTAAATTTTTTGTAAAAAAATTCTGGAATATTTTATATTTTATAGAAATTAAAATTTAAAAAATTGCATTTGTTATTCACGAAATTAAGCTGTTACAATTCTGTAGGAATTTTGTAGGAAAATTTGGTGCAATTCTGTAGGAATTTCGTAGGAAAATTTGGTGCAGTTCTGTAGGAATTTCGTAGGAAACTTTGGTGCAATTCTGTAGGGATTTCGTGGGAAATGTTTTTTGGTGAAGTTGGTCGGAAATTTGTAGGAAATTTCCTACGAAAGTGTTCGTCGCAAAGTTGTTAGCCATTTCGTAGGAAATCTGTAGGAACTCTGTTTCCAACGGCCCTTTTTTCTACAGACCAATTTTGTCGATAATTTGTCGGTAAACACAGTTTCCAACCAATTACCTACGAAAATGCTTGTCGCTAAAACTTAATATCCTAGTAGTGTATGTTTGGGGTAGTTTGCGTGTTTGGTCTCTAACTTTGTTTTTAACTCGGACCATCTCTACTATATGAATTTGTTGCGTGCTTGGTCCCTGTCAAACATAAAAAGAACATATTACCCTTCTTTTTTTTTTATTTACAATGTTAGAAAATAAATATAGGGTCCACCAGATACCTCTCTTTTTGTCAAACATCAATGAAAACCATATCATCGTTGGAATCACAAGTCACCACTATCAACAAGTCGCTACTGTTAGCTGCATGCCATGGGATTGGGGGTAGTTCGAGAGTGACTTTTGACTACCAACACGTCGGCGAGAATCATCCGCAGCTATAGAACACATTCAGGGAATGGATTTGACTCAAGCGGGGTTCAAATCTCCCTTGTTAGTTGATTTAATGTGTCAACTATATTGTCAACGTCGTTAGTGTAGTCACTGTCGTCTTTGCCACCTCAGATGCTCATAGTGAATGATTATTTGTCAATCGATTTCTCAATATGGCTATTTCTCAAAGTCGTCGGAAGATTCGATTTCTCAAACCACCCCCGCCTCTAACCTTGAATCCATTCAAATGCATGAGACGAACTCGCTGCTGAAATTGATTAATCGGAATCATAAGACGATGATATTGCTAATTGTAGAACTTTGAACCTGGTGGATCTTTTTGAAGCGTTTTCTTGAGTAAATTAGGGTTAGGGTTGTTTGATTAAAGAGAAATGGCACATGTTCTTGAAGAATGGTACAACCAAATGCTTCTTATAGCTCTTTCTTATCTCGAATAAGCAGTTCTTACCAAAATGCTCCCTTGAAGTATCTCCCGCCCTCAGATTTCTTTGTTTCTGGTTTTTTTGATCGAAGGGTTTCGATAATTTGATTGTTCAATGTTTTGTTTGGATTGTGAATTTGGATGCTACGTATCTTTATTCTCCTATTGGATTGTTTGATTTCATAAACAATGAATGGTATTGACGTTATGATGCATACACATTAAATTGAGGAATCTACTCCATAGAAAGTTTGAATTGCGATTAATGGTTTGTTTGATTTCTTCGAATCTTCAAACAATTCAATGTATCTGTAGGTTATATTGGCATCTGGATTAGATCAAGGAACTCATTAGAAAAAATTGATTTATTTTCTATGTTTAATGACCAATGGGTAAGAGGTGGATGCGGTAGTGGAGGATGGCAGTGGTGGCTGTCTATGTCAATGGTGGTGGTGGTGGTGTTTGATCTTTGATGGTGGAGGTGGTGATGATTTCGATGGGAAAAGAAAAGGGTCTGGGTTGGTGGGACCCACATGTTTTATTAAACAATTTTGTAATATATTGGTAATAAATAATAATTATAAAAGAAATAAAGAAGGGTAATATAGTCTTTTTATGTCTGGCAGAGACCAAGCGTGCAACAAAATCATACAGTAGGGATGGTCCGAGTTAACAAAAAAGTTACGGACCAAACGCGCAAACTACCCCAAACCACGGGGACCATTCACGTAAGTTATCATTTGGACCGCCGCTTTGGTTTCTTTTTTATTGCAACCGTGGTCCTTGAGTTGGATGATGTTAAAAAAAATTGTTAAATGGATGTAAAATGGTCTTGTCACTATTGCTTACATATTATATACATTAACATATATTATTACTATTCATTCCTATGGGGTTCTTTACAGAAAAGTCCCGATATTTTGAAGAAATTAACGAAAAAGTCCCAGAATATTTTTTTTGAACAGAAAAGCCCAGGAAACCGGTAAATTATTCAATTTAGCCCTTTTTTTACCGGCTACCGACGGAAAAAGGCTAAACTGAATAATTTTACCTGGGCTTTTCTGTCTATAAATTATTTTGGGACTTTTTCGTTAATTTCTCCAAAATATCAGTTTTGGTCATTCACAATTTTGGTTCTTAACACTTTTAGTCCCTAACAGTTAATCCTTCACAATTTTGGTCCTTAACAACTTTGGTCCTTCACAGTTATGGTCCTTCACGGTTTGGTCCTTCACAGTTTTGGTCCTTAACAGTTTTAGTCCTTCACAATTTAATCATTAACAGTTCTGGTCCTTCATAGTTTTGGTCCCTAAACCTTAATTTTGTCCCAACTATAGGAACGGCTAAAAAATTCAGAAAGTCATGGAAATGTTATATGTGGGACAAACGATGTTTTTACGCAGACCCTAGGTACTTAGGATAACCGTGGGCATGTACGTGGGATGAGAAAATATGTAACCCTGCACCAATACTTTTTTCTCATTGTCCATGTAGTGCTTAATGGTCTTGGCCAAAAAAAATAAAAATTGGTGCGGGGTTACATATTTTCCGAGCCCACGTACATGCCCACGATTTTCCTGAGTACATAGGGCCTGCATAAGAACATTGTTTGTGTCACATAACCTCTCCATGACTTTCTGAAAATTTTATCCCTTCCTGTACTTTGGACAAAATTAAGGATTAAGGACCAAAACTCTGAAGGACCAAAACTGTTAAAGACTAGAATTGTAAAGGACCAAAACTGTGAAGGACCAAATTGTTAAGGACCAAAACCGTAAAGGACCAAAGTTGTTAAGAACCAAAACTGTGAAGGATTAACTATTATGGACTAAAATTGTTAAGGATCAAATTTGTGAAGGACCAAAACTATTAAGAACCAAAACTATTAAGAACCAAAACTGATACTTTGGAGAAATTAACGAAAAAGTCCCAAAATAATTTTTTGACAGAAAAGCCCAGGAAACTGGTAAATTTATTCAGTTTAGCCCTTTTACCGGTAGCCGGTAAAAAAGGGTTAAATTGAATAATTTTTCTACTTTCTTGGGCTTTTCTATTCAAAAAAAATATTTTAGGACTTTTTCGTTAATTTCCCCAAAATATCGGGACTTTTCTGTAAATAACCCTTCCTATGGGCACATCAAGGTATACAGTTTTTTTTTTTTTTTTTTTTTTTGACAAATTTCAGTTTTGGTCCATGTAGTTTTTAAATAACCAAAATGACAGAATGTTCCATGTTTCAGAAAATATTCCAGAATGGTCTTGGTGTGGGAAAATATTATAAAAACAGTCAATATATAGCAATATTCCAAAACGATCCCCTTTTAAGATAAAATTATAGAAATGATTACTCTATAAGAAATAGAAAAAATTACAATAATAGTCTCTTTGTAAGAGAAAGTTACAAGAATGATCCATGAGTAACATACTCAAATAAATGGTCCCTCTGTATGTAACGTTCCAAATTCCAAGATAAATTTTTGTTTTTAAAATCAGAGTAAAAAATTAGGAAATCAGAATCATTCATTTAAGTCAAATAATATTGAGTTCAAAAATCAGTATCAATTTTCCCAAAATCATAATCAAACAGCGAAAGACTCGAATAATTGTGTCTATGTAGTGCGGTCACGTCGTGCCCTTCCCTTTTTCTCTTAAAGTACATGAAAAACATTTAAACCGAAACCATAAGCACATAGCTTAGTGAGTTCCCCAAATACCATACATGTCAACCCGCAATGAAAAGCCAACAACGGGACACGACACAGTCCTACCCCACGGGACGCGACATTGTCTTACCCTTCCAATAACACAAAGTGGGACTCGGCACAGTCCTACCCCTAACGGGACACGTAACCATCCTACCCATAGCAACAACATTTCGGGAATCGACACAATCCTACCCTTAGCAAGACATGCCACCATCCTACCCATATCATACAATACACAATCCTATAGTACATAAGAACAAATCAAACGACTATCAACATATCAAGAAAGGCTATATTCATCAGCACACAATGTCACTCTACAGTGTCATGCAACGTCACACATATAATATAGTGAGGAAACTCATCTCAATCGAAAGGTGTACGATCTCACAGGCGTATCCTCAACACTCGGTCAACACGAACCTCCTAAATCATAAGTAGGCATAGATCAGCGATCCAACTTAAATGAGGTCAACCCCCTAAAGGTTTGACCAAATATCAAACTAGTGAAAAAGTCAATGGACAGCGTCAATGGTCAAAGTCAACGCTTAGTGTCACTACCATGCACCCATAGCACCGCTGTGGTGCGCTTCCTAGAAGCAGGATCCTCCAAAGATAGCGACGCTATCTTTGGACCATAGTGTCGCTACCTATGAACCTTGCAACTTCCTTGTTAAGAACTTAATACATTAAGACAAAAGGCTATAACTTTCTAGGGTTCCTCCAATGGGTCTGATGGTTTATAAAAATTGAAACTTTATGGACATGCATGTCCAACTCCAAACGTAGGTCAAAAGGACTTGAATCTCATCATAAGAAGCTTATATGAGAACTAGAGGGCTTGAGCTTGCCCTCTTCTCTGATTTCTATGATTGGTATATCCATAAGCGCAAAACAGGGGACTATATGGTCTGGAGTTCCCCAAACTCCAAGAACCACACCTCAAGACTTTGATAACAACATTACATTGCCCAAACTAGAAGGATAACACCAAGAACGAAAGAATATAAGGAATGGCCACTTACAAAGGTCTAGAAAGATGGTTTTGATGTTGAGCTTGGGTTGTGGATACTCTCCTTGGTTCTCTCCTTCCTTCCTTCTTCCTCAAGCTTCACACACTTCAAGATTTAAAGGTTAGAAACAATAAAAAGGCTAGAACTTCAAGAAAATCGACAATTAGTTTTGCCATTTCAAAATCGGTACGCTCCAGTACTCTTCCATTTAGATCCAGTATATACGTAGGCTCTACAAAATAAAAAATACAACCAATAAATACATTATTTACTGTTTTTTAAACTTTATAAAGTTACGGTTTTTTTAAACGTCAAAAAACCAGTTTCTTTTAACTTTATAAAGTTGCATTTTTTAAACGTCAAAAAAACAATTTTTTAAACTATATAAAGCTATGTTATTTTAGACATCAAAAACTATTTTTTCCAACTTTATAAAGCTGCAGTTTTTTTAAACGTCAAAAAACACTTTTTTTTACTTGTTAAAGCTGCGTTTTTTATAAACATAAAAAAATGGTTTTTTAAACTTCATAAAGCTACGGTTTTTTAAACGTCAAAAAAATTGTTTTTCCAACTTTATAAAGCTGTGTTTTTTTAAACTATAAAAATATAGATTTTTAAAACTATAAAAAAGATATTTATACCTTCAAGTTCATATACGACAAACGCCTCTCATAACACGTAAGCCGACTTCAACAACTCGTACGTTGAATTCTAACGTGTAAGAGAATCCCCGCTTAAGAACGGTTTTGACTCAAGTCTGAAGGGTTTTCTAGCAAACACTGAACAAATAATCTCTTATGGTTCACATGCAACCCTAGAAAGATCTATGTTTTCTTCTATGAAGATAATAAACTAAAGCCTAAAGGAAACAATTATTTCTAAAGATCAAAACTGAGAAAACCAACCTTTTGATCTTATGATCCTTGAAGCTAGCAGCACAAATGTCCTGCCTCAAATGGTGTCACACCCAAGCAATGGAGAAGATAGTCCACCAGAGTAATCTTGGTTGAAAATGGCGCAGAGAATAAGGGTGCCAGAGGGTTCCTTTTATAGCCTCCAAGGGTTACACCTGAAACCCTAAGGAGCCTCCAAGGTGGGCAAGCATGTTGGCCACTTGGACCAGGCTTCCTTAAACCCTATTAGGGTTTTCGCCAACCCTAGGAGAAACCTCCAGGGTGGCGCCATTTTGGCCCCTGGCTTATCTCTTGCCAGTTATTCAACTATTGAATAAATACAAGTCAACCCCTACACTTTAATTAATTAATTTAATCACTAAATTAAATCCAATTAATTCTAGATTAAATCTCAATTAATTATTATAGTTTCTAATTAATATATTAACACTTAAATATATTAATAAACCATTTAATTAATTCTATTGATTTATTAAACCATTAATAAATCAACCTTTTACTTTACTAAACTCTATCCTAACCTCCAGCTATGAGGGCAACCCAAATGGACTTTGCTTCAATTAACAAGATAAATATAAATATAAAGTCATGGCTTAGACACCTAATCCAACAGTCTCCCACTTGGATAAGTCTATGACTTTAATTTATCTTCTGATTAATTAACAACCTGCAGCTTCCAAGAAACTGTTGCCGAACTCTGACCCAGTCAGTTCTGTCCATAGATAAGTGATCATACGATCCTTTGTCCAACAATATATTTTTAGACACGAGACATGGATTGAGATCAATCTCTGTCCGATACTCTGTTTCCCGATCTCCGATTCTGCTTATGACTTTAAGAGTTCTAATTGAACACATCAATTTAGTCCCGACTGGCCAGCACTTTAGTCAACTTCAAAATCATCGAGAGGCCTACAGATATCTGTTTCCCACCAGGGTCACAGAACGAATAAGCTTCGACTCATATGTTTGTGTCTTTTACTTATCAAATCGTACACAACAATGCATTTTATAACATCGAGTTACCGATGCGTTTACGTATTATCAATGCACAACCGACTCGTAAATGTCAACTCATATGTCTCCGCTTTAAGATCATAAGATATTATCATCTCAACATTGCTCGTGATGTAATCCATGAAGCAATCTATTGAGCGCGGGTTTATCCAATCTTCAAATCTCTATTTCTAAGCACTCATGAACGTTGTAGCAGTCTTACTGCAATGTCTAACTCCTTAGACAATCTACAAACCAATTCACGACAGTCTTCGTTCATACTTACTCCCGAAAAGTATGAGCGACTGTGGACTTTTGAATAATCAAATTATTCAGGAAGTGAAACATGCAAAGACGAAACTTAAAATCTGACTGGTAGCTACTCTTGCTAATTACCAAGTCTCCACGAGGTAATAACCAAGTCGGATTTTACATAAAACTATTATCGGTTTCTAGATTCCTATTAAACTTTTTAATTCGTGTTATGTATCTATGTCTACTTGACCTTTCACTCTTTCCATGTATTCAAATGTTATACATTTATACACTTCATCCGATCGGATATCCTTTCAATTTTGGTCATACTGTCATTCTCACTATCAACTCCATTCTACGTACTGTGACTTTCCATGGTTTTCGGGATCGTTAGTCCACATGACTGCACCCTAAGACTATTTCGAGGTGTTACTATGTGCCGGTGAGCCACACGCGCTTCATCGGAATGCCAACGAAATTTTTTATCCATTAAGTCCTTATTTGAAAACTCTTTTTCAAATTGTTATCAACATTCACCCCAATCATTTTCCAATGATTTTTTCACGTATGTACAAAATCCATTAAGTATTCCCAGCCAGGTCATATCCTGAATCTGACCCACTATGCTCTAAGTATTAAGACATGTTCATGACACTCTTGATCGATCCAAGAAACTTATTGGATTCGATCCAGTCCTATTCCAAACTCTTTTGGAATCTAAGGATTACTTATAATACTTGTGTCATGATTTTCAATAACTATTTCCTTTCGGAGACTCTTTTCCATGCATCTTGAATCTTATCAAGATCATGCTTACTATGGCCAGGTCTATACTGATGACATCATCTATCTGATATATGTCAATGGATTATGTGAGTATGTTGCACCTTTTATATCTCTCATTCCAAATCATCACACTTTGCAATGACAGGAAACTCCTTTCCTGAGCTATGTATCTTGAGTCTCATCAAGATCATCTTGGCAGAGTTTCGATCTATCTCATAGACGTTTGTAACCACCTGAGCATGTCGTATCTTTATTGAGTCTTTCATAGCGATCCGTCTCTTAACACCAAGCCGTTACACTTTGTAATGAAAAGAGACGTTTCCTAGAAGCATTATGTAACACACATATTGACATAGATAACAGCAATACTCCCACTGGCTTTGACACGGTTATGGACTATTCACAAAATCCATAGCTTATGGCACATTTTGAGAATCCAAACCTTTCTGACATCTTAATGGATATCTTTCAGCCCTTTCTCAAAATCCAATCCTTTGGCATATTTTGAGAATCTTAATATCCTTTCTTGCGAGATGCCCATGGGGTAATCCCGGGCCCATGTACCTTTATACTGGCATACTCATTGTGAGTCCCTATTAGTGTGCTGGTGATCCACACGTGCTCCACTAACGACTTACAATATGCAATGTCCTTTCGGATTTCATCTTCTATTGAGAGTGCTTCTCCCAAAATCAATTACTTGATTCTGGGTATTGTCTCACTCAACCAGATGTTCTGAATGTACGTTTCTGTCCATGCTGCTTTCTTTTGATGATTCGATTACTCCCACTGGTTTTTAGACCAGGTGTAAAATCAATCAAAATGCCACACAGACTGTATCTCGTCCTAAGGTTCTCTTAATTGGCAGCAACCGGGCTCACCAATGCTTCCAAGTAGTCGGATTGCAAGTCCGTACCAACTATAGTGTTTTACCACTATTCGGTATATCACCCCGATCATAATTACTTATGACGTTGATAAATACTACTGGTCAAGAGAATATTATGTCAGTATCAAAACAGAAATCCAATTTCTGCTCTAAGCCTAGTGATGACTAAAGGTTCTTTCACTTGGCTAATCCTAAACTCATTCAGGACTGTCCCAACTCCCATTCTTTCCTTAGACCATGAGTTCTTTGTAAAAGAGCTCTTTATTTTCCAGGTACAGTGGGATAGCCAGTGAAATGACATTTCTGATTAGGTTCAGGCTAGTCATGAGGTTCGGACGAACACTACAAGACCCTGGACCTTTAATGTACAAGTGGGACAATCCCAGCTTTACATTTCAGACAGTGTCCGCAAAACCTACTTAGTCGAAGGATGTGGTTGGAATATGGTTTATATGGTCTGACTGGTATGGTATTTAATTTACGGGAAAGTAATTGGCAATGTATCTCATACATCGAGGATCGAACTCTTTCGTCCAGTGCTCAATCATCTTCCCTAAGACACATTATAACCATTAATGTTCCTGGAAGAGAATAAACTGTGAAACATTTTCCCAGTTTATGTTTTTCACTCAGGTTCTGTGGATCTTGTACTTCCTTTGAAGTCCTTGAACTGTTCAAGGTTTCAATCTAATCGCTTATGCTGACAAGCGAAGCCAAATGACAAACATTGTGAAGTACAAACAATTGTGTTCTATTTGAAGATTCGAGCAATACACAGCAACTGATGTGTTCGTTGCTCCTAATCTCAATGACTTTTACATCTCCATGTAAGCTTATGACTTTGTTAATTCTGTTCAAGACTTGCAATCTTCAGTTGACTCTAAGTCAGCTGATTCCAAAATCCTATCCTTTGGATCTTTGGGTGATTCATTTCTTGCCACATATGCTTTATAAAGAACTTAATCATCATCTGACTCTAAGTCAAATGATTCCAAAGTCCTGTCCAACTGGATCTTTGGTTGATTCATTTCTTAACACATTAAGAACTCAACTCATCAAGTGACTCTAAGTCAAGTGATTCCAAAGTCCTATCCAACTGGACCTTTGGTTGAATTGATTCTTATGACATTTATCTTAACAATCATAAAAGGACAGAATTTCTAAAATCCAAACATTTTGGATGCATTCAACATTCAAGTTATTACTAATCATGCATTCAATAGAATCATACAACATTTCAAGGATAATTTCAAACAACAGATGTTAAAAGAAATTAAACGACAATTTTATTAAAAAACAAAATCCTTGAACAATGTACTATATGATAGACAATGTCATACGCATCTGAAAAGCTAATAACAATATTTCAACATCTAACTAAACTTCAAAACTGCATGAGCCCGAAATCCAATCCAAATGTGCTCCTCTGTGCCAATGTCCCGTACCCTACTGATTCCCTGCATACAAACCAAAATGTGACTATCACATTATGCATCAAGGAATTATGGAACATGAGTTTTGAGGTTTTTAGATATACCTGAGCTTTCAAAAGATTTTGACCTTGGAGCGTCTTCCAATATTTCCGCGACTGTATCCGATTTTGTGGATTCCTAGTTTAAGACATGTCCAGACGATCTGGATCGTTTCTTGCTGCGTCTTTTCACTAGACTTAATCCAGAAGTAGCTGAACCATTGGAGCTATGCCTGTCCAAGAGTGACTCATATAAAGTCAATAGTGGACGCATTTCCATTAAGGTCTTTTTCTGGTCTTCCTTTCTATACGTCTGAATGAACAGATCGTACTTACAGGTCAGTGAAGCGAGTAGAGTGTTAACACTCGACTCCTGACTCATGGAATAACCAAGTTTGTACAATTCACGTATGTACGCATCAATCTGAAGAACATGCGAATCGATGCTACTTCCTTCTTTTAACTTACACTCTGCAAGTCTTTTGAAGATCCTAGCTCGTTCCTCTTCAACCGTTTTTTGGAACTTTTCCTCAACCGATTGCATTAACTCATATGGCCCCAAGGATTCAAAATCCTTGCGGAACTCGGGGTCAATGGTCAATAGCATGTGGTCACGAATCTTTTCGGATTCATCAACTAATAAGTCATGCTTATCATAAAGGCTCTTTATGATGACTTGTTTCGGTGGAACTGGATCGGATACTCGGTGAGATGTAGCTTGCCAGCAATTCCGAGAGCCAGTCTCCAATTGCGAACCCATTCCTTACAGTTGAGGCCAGTCAGCCTTTCCATATTTAGCAGGTGCTTTCTGATGCTCTCAGAAATGGGTGAAGGAGGAGAGGGAGGAGAATAGACACTTGATTCAGACATCTACAATAAATAGAATTTTATTAGTTTAATTAATCCTTTTAAATAATTACCCAATATATTATTTATTAAGACTAGGACCCAAAATGCCCTAACTATGGTGTGAAGAGGGATGCCGTAATCACAACATACTGGTCATTAAGGTAGATAATACACTTATCAATTTCATCTTATGAAATTCCTAGATCTGTTGAGACACATTGAACTATTCAATGGCATGTTTAGTCTCGGATGTGCCCCACTGTTTGTGACTGGGATGCCGAGGATCACAAACCGGGTGTGAATAACCATGCAAATTCGCTCGGTACTCTCGAAGTCAATTGCCATCTCTAATTAACGTGCCGGTTAACCACACATGCTCTATTGATAATGACAAAATCGAGAAACCCATTGCAAGTCTTTGTGAACCCCTATTGGTGTGTCGGTTAACCACACACGCTCCACCAATGTTTCACAAATTGCAATGTGCAATTTCATGGATTAGCACCAATTCACATTTTTTTAACCTAAATTAACTAGATTGGGATTTTGTTCAAGGTTCTAGTACTTTCAATTATAGCATTATACTTTTAAGAGGCTTTAGCGGTTCTATCAAACCCGTTCGGCTAACGACACTCGACTGACCAGGAGAGCGGTGGGTAAGAGTGGATACCCATTAGACTGCCATTTCATAGGCAGGCGCCTTATACCCTCTTTATAGGACAGTTTTGTGAATGAGGCCTACTTACGGTAAGACTAACCAATTTTCTTATATATAAATATTTAACTTTTAATTATAAATATATAAGATATATTTTAATCTTATTAAAATATTTTAGAATTAATTATTTCAAAATTTTCGCAAATTTTAAACTATTTTTTCGAAAAATTAAATTAATTGTTTAAACTGATTTAATTGATCTTTTAATTAACAATTAATTAAACTAATTAAATCTAAGATAGATTTTATAAAATTAATCAAATTAAATTTTCTATCTTGGTCCCTATATGGTTCGAAAATTTACAAGCCAACACATAAGAGTTCTAGTTATTTTATTAATCCAATTAGTTACCAAAATAACAACCTACTTATAAAAGGCAAGTAAATCAAGCAAATAAGGGAGGGTACCAAATGGGTGGCGGCTAGGGTTAAGAAACCCTAGCCAAAAATCGATCCAAGGCCATCCTTGGTGATGTTCATCGTAAAAAACACCAAGGCAAAAACAATCCATGCAATTTATATCATTCACAAGAAAACAAACCTATGCTCTGATACCACTGAAGGGTTTTCTAGCAAACAATGAACAAATAATCTCTTATGGTTCACATGCAACCCTAGAAAGATCTATGTTTTCTTCTATGAAGATAATAAACTAAAGCCTAAAGGAAACAATTATTTCTAAAGATCAAAACTGAGAAAACCAACCTTTTGATCTTATGATCCTTGAAGCTAGCAGCACAAATGTCCTGCCTCAAATGGTGTCACACCCAAGCAATGGAGAAGATAGTCCAGCAGAGTAATCTTGGTTGAAAATGGCACAGAGAATAAGGGTGCCAGAGGGTTCCTTTTATAGTCTCCAAGGGTTACACCTGAAACCCTAAGGAGCCTCCAAGGTAGGCAAGCCTGTTGGCCACTTGGACCAGGCTTCCTTAAACCCTATTAGGGTTTTCGCCAACCCTAGGAGAAACATCCAAGGTGGCGCCATTTTGGCCCCTGGCTTATCTCTTGCCAGTTATTCAACTATTGAATAAATACAAGTCAGCCCCTGCACTTTAATTAATTAATTTAATCACTAAATTAAATCCAATTAATTCTAGATTAAATCTCAATTAATTATTATAGTTTCTAATTAATATATTAACACTTAAATATATTAATAAACCATTTAATTAATTCTATTGATTTATTAAACCATTAATAAATCAACCTTTTACTCTACTGAACTTTATCTTAACCTCCAGCTATGAGGGCAACCCAAATGGACTTTGCTTCAATTAACAAGATAAATATAAATATAAAGTCATGGCATTGACACCTAATCCAACAAAGTCCACATTCTTCCATACACTTCTTAAAACTCGAAATTCTTTTGGTTGAATTTTTAATGTATTTCACCGTGTTTTGAACACAATCCACGATGTAGTAAGGTGATTTAAGACTGTCATTCACAATAAGGTTCAAAATATGTGTCATACACCTCGCTTGGAAGTGTTTTTTATCATCATACAAGTTAGGTAATTTTTTTAACTAAAATTCAATAGTATGTATCATTCGAAGTGGCATTGTCTACACTCATGGTTATAACATTTTTTATTCCTCAACTATGTATACAATCTAGTAACACCCGTCTCACATCCTCATTGTGACTCTCAATTGGCCTAAACTTTAAGATTTTTTGTGCATCATCCAATCGTCACCTATAAAATGATCCGTGACAACCATATAATTCTTTCTTTAGCATGAAGACATCCACGTATCGGTAGTCTAGTGTACGGTATTTTTTGGGTTACTAAAGGAAGCATACAACTTTTTTCTTTGTTCTACAAAACATTTGCCTGCATCCTTACTTATCTTATGTCTAGAGGGCAACGTAACTCTCCCATTGAGTACATTTGTGTCCTTAATAAATACCTCATTTTCAACAAATTTGAATGAGAGTTCACCAATTACAAAACGATTAAATAAAGCTTTCTTTGATCCTATGTTCATCATGTTTCCATGTGATAACACTACTTCCCCACATGATTCTTTTTTCAATTGTAAGGCAGTTTGTGTATCCTTACCCTTCTTATTTGTCAGATTGCTTTGGCACCTATTAGTATGTTTGGTTAAACTAGAAGTGTCATTTTCATAGCATCAGCTTTTAAAACTTTTGAACAAAAATTACATTTATCGTGCCTCATTGTCACTCCATCTTCATCCTCCTTCCATAGCACATCAAAAATTTTCCACATTTGGACGTTAGCTTGGTACTCTTAGCGTTTTCTTTTCTGTTCTTCGGTTTAGGATCATTTGGTTCTTTCTCTAAGTTTTGGGCATATTCCATGTTTGCGTCATTTGTATTACTAGGTGTAGGTTCCACAGACACTACACTGTCACCATCCTCCTCCTAACGAAAAAACAACAAAACAAAGTTTGTTAAATAAAAATACAATCAAAATAAGAGACGTTGATGCAAGAAAAATTTGATGACAAAATAGATTTGTATAGATGACAATTTGTGCAACACTAATTAAAACTTATAGATGACAAAAAGAAATTTTAGGCAATCTGTGTACTTCCAAAGTCCAAACCACATCTGCATCATTTGTATTACTGTGTACTTCCCTCACCTTTTTCTACTTATTCTATAAAATAATTTGTCACCATTCACTAATATGGAAAAGGACCCACACTTACATATCAAACAAATAAAGATCGAGTGTATGGCAACGAATTACATATCAATCCCAAATTTAATTGTAGCTCAACACTATCCATGGTGACACCCAAATCGTCCCCTGTATTCTTTGTTTTTCAATTAGAAGATTCACACATACAACCAGATATACATATATGCTTAATCTAATCAATCTAGCCAACAACAAGTACTAGAAGATCATCAAGAACATTAAAAATCGATTTGGTGTCAATACACACAAATCGACCCATGTAGTGAATTTTTTGCACTATCGATCACATATTACATAGAAGGGGGATTGTGAGGGTTGATCAAGGGTTTAAGCAACGTGTTGAAAGAAAAGAGTGAGAGGACAAGTTCGAAAACTTGATAAATACTTTAAGATCGATGCTCAACAATAATAAATACAAACAAGTTAAGGTGTGTAAAAGATCAAAATGCAAGAATTAAATGTAGCAAAGGAAGAACATAGATAAAAATATTAAGATCAGGGATTTGATGGAATGGAAGATATGTATTTCATAGAAAGAGAGTTACAGATGAGTTTTCCAAACCATGAAGATAAAAGCTGGTAGAAGTATCCTTTTATAGTGCAAGGAGAGCTCCCACTAGACAAAGACCTAAGGATAGAATGAACTATAAACCAGTTCATTCTGTATAATTCTAGGGTTAATAGTAAAAAGTCAGACTAGGCTGGCCTTAGATTGATTGTTCTTTATCTAAACAGTACATGCGCCATACAACTTTAGGGAATAAGAAGTGACTAGCCTAACTGTACTATATAAACGGATCTTCTTATCTTTTGTCTTTATCTTCATTTGTCTTGAACTCTTATCATGAAATAGTCTTCTGAAGGGAACCGAAGTCTAAGAGTAAACTTCGGTAAGAGGATTGCTGAACTTTAGGATCTTCTGATGTCTTCAGGAACTGCTGAACCGAAGTCTTCTATACCGGAATTCAAGAGTGAATTTCGGTGTCTTTTTGAGTTTTCTTCTGAACTTGTAAACCTTCTAAGTATTAAAGTCTTTGTAGCACAGACCGAAATTCAAGAGTGAATTTCGGTATTCCAAATCTCGTATTCATAATAACATTATAAACACAAGTGTAGATGATAATGTATGTTCATTGATTACTAAAATACATTTAGTAGTTACAAAAGAACATACATCAAAAGATTATCAGAATGTTGTTCAAACAAAGATACATCCACAAAAACCACGAGTTGGTCAACGACTCTTTTAACATTAACAATTCCCCCTCCGGTGACCAATCGAGGGGTTTTCTTCCAGTCTTCATTAAAACTTATCTTCAGCAACCAATCTCCAAACTCTCTACCAGAATTATCTAACTGCAAGCATACACTCCATCTGCATCACAAATATCATTCTTGACCTCATCAGTTGTAAACTTTGACTTTGGCACAACAACAATGCACCTGGTCAGATATTTGCTTGTGGCTTTTCTCATATCATCGATCCTAAAGAATCTTATTCTTGAGAAGATTTTCGATTTGTGGACAATGTCGAGGACGGGGTCATTTGTTGCACCTAAAAACCAATCAGCTCTCGAGTCAGGAGGTGAAGTGTCTATGATTTGAGTGTATTGCTTTTCACCAACTTGTTAGTATAGTTCTCCATCTGCTTTCATGAATTCAAAGGTTAATTGCTTTAAAAATCTTAGGACATCTAGGTAAGCTTCCTTGATGTCAACACTTTTCTCAATCTTTGGCATAAGCCTCATCATGATTGTATACTGATCTTGGGGGTTCATGTTCTTGAAGTCTGCATCTGTAACGATCAATTCCTTTTCTTTTCTAATCAACAAATACTCATAAAATTTTGATCTTTGGAAAGTCCTCCTCTTGATTTTTCTCACTCTGGTAATTTTTTCTCTATTCCAAACACGATTCCTTGGTTGAGTGAGTTGGCGGTGAAAGTCGTGAATCCTCAGTTTTAATTCCACATCCCTTTGATTTTTAAGAATGGATGGATTGGGATTGAATAAGATGAAATATTTCTCGCCATTGGGTGTTAGAGGAATATCCCAGCTGAATTTGACATTGACAGGAGGAGCATGAGATTCCACTAGTTGGAAGTCTTGATTGTTGAGAGGCCGAAGATCAAAGAATCTTAAGAGCTTGGGTTGGATGGACCCTTCAGGAGAAGCTTCCATTTCTGCCTTAACTTCTTGATACAAATCATCTTGGTACTGTGCGGCTAGACTATCGAAGTATTTACTTTTGGCGATTTGAGTAACCGGATTGTAACACCACGTTACTTTCGGTAAGTATTTATATATTAGTCTTAGTGTAATTAAGATTAATTAGATTATTGCATGAGTTTGGGTAGTTAGAATTTCATTCTGAAGAAATTTGATGTTGAAAAATTGCATAAAGCAGGTTACACGGGTCGTGTGGAAAGTCTTTTTGGACTTGTTGGATATACAGTGAGTTACACGGGTCGTGTAATATTGACACGGGTCGTGTAGCTCTGCAGACCAAAACTTCAAATTTATACCGAAGCTTACACGGGTTGTGTAAGTAGAACACGGATCGTGTAAGTAGTTGACCGAAGCTTACACGGGTCGTGTAGTTGGAGCACGGGTCGTGTAAAAGGTTTGGGAAATATGTACTGAAAGTTACACGGGCCGTGTAAATTGGACACGGGCCGTGCTGCGCACAGGCCCCACCCTTTTTAATCACGATTTTCAGTCATTTAAAGGAATGTTCTCGAACCAAAACCTCTCCTAAACCCTAGAAATATTTCCCAAATCATATTAAGACCAAATCGGAAGGCTAGAACGCGAAGGATCGAAGTAATTTTCAATATCCCGCTTATTGAAGATAAGGTCTTCGATTCTAACCCTTTTGAACGGGATATTTTGATTGTTTTGGGGTTGATTTCAAGGGGTTGTGAAACACCTCCAGTGATTAGTTAAAAAGTGTGTAGATGTCACTTGTTTGGATGTATTGGAACGCTTCCAACCTTGAGATTTTACCATTATGAACGGAATTCAACCTTTTATGGTAGAAAAGTGAGATATTCATCTCTATTTGGCATGTATGTAAATTGTAGGTGCTGGAAAACGTTGAAGAGCCGTTTGTATCTACTGTGGTGTTATCTAGGATCGTATAGAACTTCAAACTAGGTGAGTAATCCATAATATGTCTAAGATGATATGTATTGGTTGAACTCTTTTACATTTGAAGTAACTTTAGCATTTGAAATGGTAACCTAGAAGTTAGCTAAGTTACCCAATTGATATGTGAACGGCCTCTGTGGCTAGGAGATTGGATTTTGTATCCAAATGTTAACGGACTTCGTGGCTAGGATATTGGATTCCGTATCCAAAATAAACGACCTATATGGCTAAGAGATTGGATGTGATATCCAAATAATAACGGCCCTTGTGGCTAGGAGATTGGATTGATATCCAAATGTTGATTCAAACAGGGATGTACATTGTATTGAGTTTTGATAACTTAATTATATATATACATGTTAAACTGTTTATATGATTACTCATTGAGCTTTATAGCTCAAAGTATATGTGTGAATTGTCCCTGCAGGTGAGCGTGACCCTGCTAAGGGTAAAGATGTAGCTCATGGATAGGACTTTTGTTGTAGCGGCCCGGCTTAGAAGGAGTTTACTTTTGTTATGTACTCCTTGATACACTTGTACCCTTTTTGTATAAACTTATACACCTAAATAGTTGGTTTGTATGTTTGTAACTATGTTTAAAAATGAAAAATTTTGGGTGTATTTTGTTTTAAAAAGCCGGGTGTTACACGGATCATCTGAAGGTTTTATCGGAGAGTATTGAAGCCTTTGACCGGTCTCTTGAGGAATGTTAGGTGGAGTTTTGGTGGAGATTTCGGTGATGGAGGGGGAGTAGGAATTTTCTCTTAGCACAGAATTTTTGGTGATGATGGTAGAATGGAAATTTTTGGAGTGGGTTTCTGTGAAGGAGGAGGTGTTGGAATTTTCGGAGTCTCCTCAGCAGTCCTTTGTAGAATTTCGGTTGGTTCATCATCTTTTGGAACATCATTTTCTTTTTCTTTTTCATAGTTGGAATCATTAGCAATGATAATTTCGGGCACTTTTCCCCCTCCCAGGGCTCCTTCGGCTGTTGAAGGTGCCACAGGTAGGTGCAGCAAGATTGATTCCAGCTTGACCATAACATTCTTCGAGTAGTTTTGAATATCTACAGTAATGGAATCTGTAGATTTCGAAGTAATGTCTTTGAAGATATCAAATGTTTCTAACATTTTGCCCGTAGCCACCTTCAAAGCATCGATAGGACCATGAATGGATACCGAGATTTCCTTGAGTGTTGTGATGAGAAGTTGAAGGAGCAAAACATGAGTTGCTCGGAGAGACTCATTTTTTATGAAAACACATTTGAGGTATTTTTCGACATCATCAAATAGTCCCATTATATAGCCAGAAATACTGGAGTTTAAACTTTCGAGGTCCTTAACAACTTCTTGGTGTAACACTCGGCTTATAATAACGAATACACCCAAAAATTTTCACCTTTTAAAACATAATTAACCTTTCAAAATATAGTACAGGTGTATCAGTTACATATAAGAGGTACAGAAGTGATATTTGGGGGTACAAAAGCATAACAAAATCTCCCCAAAGCTGGGCTGCTACGGTCCTCTCTATCACTCTCATCTGCTCCTAACTCTGATCTGTATCTTTCCCCTTTGTGGGTTTCTAGTACCTGCAGGGTTAGTATCAACAGGGGTGAGCTACACAAGCTCAGTGAATAATAAATACATATCACGGTATACAACATTATAAGGAAAGTACATAAACATAAAATCATACAGCCACCACATCATACCATAGCCCCTTGTTCTTTCACAACTCTCCAATCAATCACATTCGTCCCCTCCTTAACCCCCACGGTATCGAGTCACAAAAACTCACCGTACGCCTCCTGAGTGTGTGATAGAACTTTCGGCCATTTAGGCAATCACAACACATGTGGTCCCAACTACAAACACTAGGTAAGTAGCCCCACAAAAGGTGGTCTCAACCACAATTACCAGGTATGTGACCCCACGGAAAGGTGGTCTCAATCACATGTACCGGTTATGTGGCCCCACAAGAAAAGATAACGCTGAGCCACATAGGCTTTACAATTACATATCACATAAGGAAAGGTATTGACTACTCACCTGGTCTGCTGCTCTGTGATAACTCTAAAAGAAGTAAATTAGTAGGCAGTGTACTCACGTTCGTTCAGCTCCCAGTGATACCTACATTATCCCAAAACACACTAATAAACAATCTATGCTCATTCAGTTAAAGCCCCTTGAAAATAAGGTGCCAAATCCCTCGAATTCAGCTTGAAAAACACATGGATGGCAAAACTACCCACAGTTAGCGCCGCTAACTGCCTAGGTAGCACCGGTAACTGGACTGTTCAGCTAAATATCTCTTTTAGCCCGACTTAACCCATCCAGACCTCATTCCAGGGTCCCAAATCGGTGGTTTAATATGTATAACAACTTTTGGGATCAATATAACAGCCTAGATACGTCATGATTTGTGTTTAAACTTCTTTTTCATGCTAATTCACAAGAAATTCATTAATCTCTCACTAATTACAATTACACATGATGTATCCTATGTAACCATAACATTTCTCAGCAATATAACTTAGAATCAGAAGCACCCAACTTAATTTCTTACCTTGATTAATGCAAAGGATAGTGAATTAAACTAAAAATCTTGATTTATGCCTTCGAAATCCCTTTCCAAGCACTCCAAATCGACCTGGGCTCTCTCTTGTTTCGAAACTGAGTTTTTTACAACCTTTGGACCCCAAAATAGCCTTAAATGCAGTTAAAACTGTTGGGTTAGGTGTCTAAGCCATGACTTTATATTTATATTTATCTTGTTAATTGAAGCAAAGTCCATTTGGGTTGCCCTCATAGCTGGAGGTTAGGATAGAGTTCAGTAGAGTAAAAGGTTGATTTATTAATTGTGTAATAAATCAATAGAATTAATTAAATGGTTTATTAATATATTTAAGTGTTAATATATTAATTAGAAACTATAATAATTAATTAAGATTTAATCTAGAATTAATTGGATTTAATTCAGTGATTAAATTAATTAATTAAAAGTGCAGGGACTGGTTCTGTAATTATTCAATAGTTGAATATTGACTGGCCAGTGTACAGGGGTGGAAGGTGGCGAGTTTATGGTGTGGGCACCATAAATCTCGAAACCCTAATTAGGGTTTAGAGAAAGCCTTGCCCAATTGGTAAAAGGCTTACCAAAGATGGGCTCTAGGGTTTCAAGTTGTACCACCTAAGATCTATAAATAGGACTCTCCTGGGAACCCTAATCCTGCACCAACTCTCACTAACTTTTCTCTGCTGGACTGTCTTCTCCATTGCTTTGGGTGTGACTTGCATTTGAGGCAGGACACTTGTGCTGCTAGCTTCAAGGATCATAAGATCAAAAGGTTGGTTTTCTCAGATTTGATCTTTAGAAATAATTGTTTCCTTTAGGTTTTAGTTTATTATCTTCATAGAAGAAAAACATAGATCTTTCTAGGGTTGCATGTGAACCATAAGTAATTATTTGTTCATTGTTTGCTAGAAAACCCTTCAGTGGTATCAGAGCTTGGCTTGTTTTCTTGTGATTTGACATAAACTGCTTGTTTGATCAAAGGTTTTTCGAAAATAAACCCTTGGGTGGCCTAAATTTCGTGGCCTAGGCTAGGGTTTCCTAACCCTATCCGCCACCCCTTTATTCCCCCCCTTGATTTGCTTGATTTGCTGCCCAGATTAGGATTGTTATTTTTGGTAATTGCTGATTAATTAAATAACTAGAATCCTTTATCCATATCTTGTAAATCTCGAAATCTAGGGATAAATATAGGTAATTAATTTGATTAATTTTGTGATGCCTATATTGGATTTAATTAGTTTAATTAATTGTTAATTAAAAGATCAATTAAATCAGCTTAAAGATTTAATTTAAATTTTCAAAAATTCCTTAAAATTTTGCGAAAATTATATTAAAATTAAATCTAAAATATTTTAATAAGATTAAAATATATCTTATATATTTATGATTAAAAGTTAATAATTTATATATAAGAAAATTGGTTAGTCTTACCGCAAGTAGGCCTCATTCACAAAACTGTCCTATAAAGAGGGTATAAGGCGACTGCCTATAAAATGGCTGTCTAATGGGTATCCACTCTTACCCACCGCTCTCCTGGTCAGTCGAGTGTCGTTAGCCGAACGGGTTTGATAGAACCGCTAAGCCTCTTAAAAGTATAATGCTAAAATTGAAAGTACTAGAACCTTGAACAAAACCCAATCTAGTTACTTTAGGTTAAAAATGTGAATTGGTGCTAATCTATGGAATTGCACATTGCACTTTGTGGAACGTTGGTGGAGCGTGTGTGGTTTACTGGCACGCCAACTGGGGTCCGCAAAGAGTTGCAATGGGTTTCTCGATTTTGTCATTATTAACGGAGCGTGTGTGGTTAACCGGCATGTTAATTAGATATGACAATTGACTTCGAGAGTACCGAGCGAATTTGCATGGTTGTTCACACCCGGTTTGTGATCCTCGGCATCCCAGTCACAAACAGTGGGGCACATCCGAGACTAAACATGCCATTGAATAGTTCAATGTATCTCAACAGATTTAGGAATTTCATAAGATGAAATTGATAAGTGTATTATCTACCTTAATGACCATTATGTTGTGATTATGGCATCCCTCTTCACACCATAGTTGGGGTATTTTGGGTCCTAGCCTTAATAAATAATATATTGGGTAATTATTTAAAAGGATTAATTGAACTAATAAATTATGTGTATTGTAGATGTCTGAATCAAGTGTCTATTCTCCTCCCTCTCCTCCTTCACACATTTCTGAGAGCATCAAAAAGCACCTGCTAAATATGGAAAGGTTGACTGGCCTTAACTATATGCTATGGCTTCATAAATAGAGAATAGTTCTCTGTTTTGCTGGCAAGCCATATCTGACTGAGTGTCCACTCCCCCAAAGCATGACATCACACAGTAACTTGTGATGAGCAAGACTCCTTGATTGTTAAGTCAAGGAAAGTTCGTTGCCTAATACTATTGATCATTGACCCCGAGTTCCGCAGGAATTTAGAATTCCTGGGATCAGATTAGTTAACACAGATAGTTGTGGAAAGGTTCCATGAACTGGTTGAGAAAGGACGAGCTAAGATCTTCAAAGAGTTTGAAGTGTGCAGGAAGTAGCACCAGTTCACATGTTCTCAAGACTGAGAGACACATAGGTGAACCGTATAAATTTGGTTCCCTTTATGATCGGGAGTTAAAGCATTAGCTCGACTCGCTGATCCGTTCATCCTGATGTACAGGAAGGGAAACCAGATAAGACAATCATGGATATGCATTCAATGTTGACTCTGTATGAGTCGTTCATAGAGAAGCATAGTTCCATTGATTCAGCTGCTTCGGGATTGAGTCCAGTATAGGACACATCAAGAAATGATCCAGATCGTCTGGATCGGTTCCTCGATGGTTCAAACTGGGAATCCACAGGGTGGGACACAGTCACGGAAAGATTGGAAAATGCTCCGAAGTCGAAGATTTTGGCAACTCAGGAATATCTTAAAACTCAGAACACCTGATCCTTAGTTCCTTGATACAAGATGTGTTTCTCACATTTGCTCTGTATGCATGGACTCTGTAGAATGTGGGATGTTGTTGCATAGGAGCATATTCAGATTGGATCTGAAGCTCATGCAGTTTTAGAGTTTAGTTAGATGTTGAAATCATGTTATTAGCTTATCAGATGCGTATGACATTGTCTATCATATAATACATTGTTCAAGGATTTTGTTTTAATAAAATTGTCAATTTTCTTTTAACACATGTTGTTTGAAATATCCTTGAAATGTTGTATGATTGTGTTGAATGCATGATTAGTAATAACTTGAATATTGATACATCCAAAGTGTTTGGATTTTAGGAATTGTGCTCCTTATGATTGTTAAAGTGAATATTATAAGAATCAATTCAACCAAAGGTCCAGTTGGACAGGACTTTGGAATCATTTGACTTAGAGTCACATGATGAATTGAGTTCTTAATGTGTCAAGAAATGAATCAACCAAAGATCCAGTTGGACAGGATTTTGGAATCATATGACTTAGAGTCAGATGATGATTAAGTTCTTTATAAAGCACATGTGGCAAGAAATGAATCACCCAAAGATCCAGAGGATAGGATTTTGGAATCAGTTAACTTAGAGTCAACTGAAGATTGCAAGTCTTGAACAGAATTAACAAAGTCATAAGCTTACATGGAGATGTAAAAGTCATTGAGATTAGGAGCAACGAACACATCAGTTGCTGTGTATTGCTCGAATCTTCAAATAGAACACAATTGTTTGTACTTCACAATGTTTGTCAATCAAACAATGATAATGCAACAAAGCTAACTGAACAATGTGATATGAATAACATGTGCCGAATGCTTTATTAGAACTTTGGTTTTACAATTGGGTTTTCTATTTGGTAGACATACAATTCTCGTAATCTAAACTTGTAGTCTCACACTTGACACGGTATGGTATCACTGATATTTATACTGAATCAGTGATACCAATAGTACAACTTTTGCAGAGAATATCCTATCAGTGTACTAGCCAATAGGATAGAAGATTCATGCAACACGTATTGTACTATACGCGTGCACACAAAAGACAGATGACAGGCTGTGAAGTCTTCGGATCCTCTATGCATAGCACTTCGGAGTATTTAGACTTCGGTGTCTTCTCTTGTTTATTCACTTCAGGGTTTTCTTATTCAATGGACTTCATGGGCGGGACTTCGGATATGTCAGCACTTCATCACAAATGATCTCAACAATCTCCCCCTTTGTGTGAAGTGCATCCGAAGCCTATACACGAAAGTTTCTCTTGTATGCCCTCTTCAAGGTTTTTCTTACTGCAAGATACCAGTTCATATGATCCATGAACTTCTTCTTTTTCTCGGTGGAATTTGCATGACAGGCATTCACGTGAGAAATCATCCCGGAGATAAAGGAGGAGGGATGGAGGCCAATGTTGTCTATTTCAAAGAACTTGATTGTGACTTCGGTTTCATTTCGAAGTCCTTTGAAAACTACGCCATATGGTTCGTCCAAAATCTCTCCATTCTTGAATCTGGCTATGTTCTGAACTACAATAGGAGGAGTGTTCAAAGGTTGTCTGTAGTAGGAACATAGCTCCAGGTCTTGTTTTGCAAACCGGAGAAGATAATTGTTAAGGAAGCCCAGTATGTGGTTTTTGATGGCGAGGGCAGACATTGCAGCATGAGCAGCCTCACCGCTTCGCAAAAGATCAAGAATCTGGATAAAGTCCATAGGATTCATGATTGGGAAGTCTGCAATTGAGAACCTAGATTCAACTTCATCTGCCCCCCTTAGAACAAGAAATTCATAATTTCTGAAGCCCAAGTAGACTTCAGCTTCTTTGATTGAAAGAATTTTCTTTATCTTGTTCAAGCTCCAAACATAACTCTGCCGTTGAATGTATTTGGCATGAAAATTTATTTTGTTGGTCCAAAAACTTGCTTTCTGATCCTCGGGTACCGAAGAGACGAATTGAAGGAAAGCGAAAGTCTTCGAATTGAAGGGAATGTCAAGCTGGGTGTCTTCGGAGTCAATAGTTGCAAAACTCCGAAGAGGAAGTCTGTTAAGTACATTTGGATTTTGGAATCCAAATTGCTTGATTGCCTCAACAGTCCATTCACCATTATCTCGAGCAAATTCGTTTATTTTGATCATCAAATTGTAATCTGCTCGCCTGGCCTTGTATATTTCCTCCATGTGTGGGGCAATTATGTTTTCTAGCGATCGGTCTATTGAGCTTCCAGCTCCAGCCGATCCACTAGCACCCATGGTAGTGGTTGTAATAGTCGAGGTTGAAGGACCTGTTGTGGCTGCAGAGATCTGTCTAGGCCTGCCCTGTGGCCTAGACAACCTATCAGAAAATTTTATCAGAGGTTGAAGTGCAACTCTCAACATTGTAATCAAGTCTTGTGTGAGAGCTGCATTCATTTGTTGCAGTTCCTCTGTAAATTTAGTGATATCCGAAGTGGTTTGGGCGGCTGTGAGCTCTTCAATTTTTGCTCTAGCCTCATCAAGCTGTTTTTCAAGCTTGGTACTTTGCTGGGATTCACTCCGAAGTCCTTGCAAGGCTTTCATGACTTCGGAGTTTGTTTTATTTGTCTTCTCAGCAAGGGCATCAACTTTCTTGTTGATGAAGGTGACAACGGATTCCAACTTCTTTTCGAAGGTGGATTGGATCTTATTTTGTTCATCCATGAGCTTTTGTTCGAGCTTTTGTATGGAATCCTTGAATTCTTTGGACAAGGAGAACTCCAGAGATTCAATCTCTTCGGTGATGTCACTCAAGGTGGGTTTGGTGGGATCAAAGCCAGTTTGAGCTTGAATGAGAGTGTCAAGCTTGGAGTTGAGGACTTTGTACTGTTTCATTAGTACAAATCCTTCATCTGGCAAATCTTCATTTGACACTCCTTCAACATTCAAAGGAGCCATATGAAAGGCTTCAAAGAAGGCAGCCGAAGTGGGGTTTTGTCTTGAGGGTGATGGGGGTAAGTCAAACTCTGGTAATGAAAAATCAATACCAGAGATAGGTACTTCGGAGGTTTGAGGAGCAGTTGTTGGTGGTGGTGGTGGTATATTCGATGTAGTAGTGTGAATGGTGGTAGTTTGTTGAGCTGTTGTGGAAGGTGGTGGAGGAGGAGGTATAGTATGTGTAGGTGTGGGTGGTCTGGTTGTTTTAGGTGGAGATGGAGGAATGGTAGTTTGCAATGGAGAGGTTGGTCTGGTTGTTGATGTAGGTGACGGAGGTTGATCAGCAAATATTTCTTCTTCTTGTTCTTCTTCATGGACTGTGGATGGAGTCCTTTCTGAGTCCGAAGACTCATCCACAACCATTATTTTCCTTTGCCTCTTCGGCTGTTTCCTCTTCGGTGTTGTTTTCACCGAAGTCTTTCTTTTCTTCTCTTCTTTCTTAGGACCACTAGGTCCACTAGCCATTTTCCTCTTCCCTTTTCCTTTTGGAAGCTCTCTTGCAGGTGCAAACATGACTTATATCGCGAGTAGGGTAAGGAATTACTAAAGTGTTGCGATAGGAATTTACCTCATCGCATTCCAGGGGAACTTTGGAGAGCATGACATTTGGAATTTGAACACAAAAGTGAGCAGGTTTATCATCCAGAATAGGAATCGCAATTGGAATGAACTTCATCTCTCCAAGAGAGGGATCAGGAACATACCCTATCTGCTGGTAATGGGCATGAACGACGATTGCCCAGAATCTTGCATTAGCAATTTCTTTCCCCTTCATACTGTGATTGACGTGGGAGCAGAAATCGGTCCACAGAATTGTTGCAAAGTCCACCTTGACATCGTAGTAAATTCCGTAGAGAAGACCTTGGAATGTAACACTCGCAGAATCAAGGCCTGAGGTTCTTCCAGAGAGACATCTCAGGAAGATACTGAAGAAGTATCTCCAGAGGTCAGGGAGTTGGTTTTTCTTGAAGGTGCTTATTCTTTCAAGCGGGGGTTCATACCCCATTTCATTGAACATACTAACCAGTTGGTCAGCAGATGGGACCATCATCTCCTTTGAGTTGTGGATTGGAAGTCGAAGAGCTTCAGCAAACTTTCCCTTGGTTAATTGTACCTTCTTTTTTTTGCCCTTGGCATCAACAGCCTCGTAGAACACAGATTTGACCTGGTTGTTGGAATCAAACAGGACATTGGATGTGTAGTGAGCCCTGTGAACCAGAGTAGCTGGGACTGAGGGAGTACAGGTTAAGGCATAACCTAGTACGGACCTTTTCATGCATTCCACCAATGCATCGATTGGTTTAGGGTAAAGAGATAGATCGTTTCGTAGCACCAAGTTTGATGATTGACTCTTGAGATTTGGAACAGACATGGCCTCAGCGGTTTGCGATGATGCTTCAGTCGCCATTGATGATTAGATGAGGAAGATGAAGAGGATGAAGGGTTTGTGGATTTCTTTGAGAGTAAGTTTGCAGAGAGAAATGAGAGTTGTGTTCGCGTAAAGGATGAAGGGTTTGTGGATTTCTTTGAGAGTAAGTTTATATAGCGTTCGTGGTCCCTATGTCATTTAATGCACGATTGAAATTGTCCGGTAGAAAGTGGACACCTCAGCACCTGCTTGTCCCACTATCTCTGCAAAAAGGAGAAATATACGGCTGTCAGTTGCTATAATTCGAAATTTGAACTGTTACCTTTTGAGAAGTCATTATGGTTAATGTTTTCCATTTAATTCTCATTGACAGCTGTAAGCAAACGGTTATAATTCAAGGAATGTTTGTCTCTGTGATTTATCATAAATGCGGAAATCATTTGAACATTTAATTGACTTCGCGGTTATGAAAAATTATGACCGTTGAGGATACGCTTCGGAACATAAAGTTATGTTTAACTCCGAAGAGTGTTCTTTCACTTCGGTGATTGACATATGATTGAAAAGTGTTCATCAATGTACCGAAATCTATATGTTTTTCTCTTTTTTTTCTATGAGTTTTTGACTTTACTTTGGACTGATGCTATATGTCGTTTAACCTTAACTATCATAAATATTATGAAAAGATGATTTAACAAGTTAATGTTCAGAATCATTCGAATCATGTTGGAAGTCCATTTTTCATTTTGAAGTTTGTTTGATTCAATATCAGTCATGAATGTATAAGTCTAATCACCCCATAACTAACTTGATTTCGCATTAGGAAATATGTTTTGAGTTATGCTTATGTGCTTCAAAATTTTCAAATATAATAAAGATAACATCCTTTGCATTTGAAATTTAAAGAAGTTTTCATTCATGAATTAAGCATCAGAAGTGTTTTTGAAGTTGGATTGGATTGTTTTGAAGATTCATTTGAAAATTTTATTCCTTTTCATTAGTTGAAGTGTTTGGATACTAAGCTCTGATGACAAGCCTTTGAGCTTCGTACACCACTCCCACTTTATCATTTAAGATAGACTACTTGAAATGTTCATATTCTTCTACAAGGTACTCGACTATGTTATAGGAGCTCCTTGTACCGTTATTTAAAGCAGAAGAATAAGCCTTTGAATGCTGATTTTTCTTTTGCATTCCCTTAGTTATCTTTTGATTTTTGTTTGTCTTTGTTTCTTTTGACAATTGTTTTCTATTTTTCTTTCTTGTTTTCTATTTTGATTTTTGCTTTTGTTTTCTATTATGAATTTCCTTATCCGAAGATATAGAACATCACCATTTGGTTTCTTTCTTTGGTGCTTTTTGTTTTTGTATTAAACAATCCTTGTGAGTGAAAATCTTCATATAGCTCAATTTTGTACCATTTAATGAAAAGAGATGTAAATTTACTTATCAAACAATGTTGGTTCTATTTTTGAGGAAAACTTCGGAGCATTTGAATTATCATGTGTAGTTTTGAGGCTACAAGATTAGTTTGAGGTTGAAGCGAGTCAAGTTTCGAAGGGTGGTTAGAAATAGACATTATGTTAAGGTTATTGGAATCAAACAAGGCTTCAAATTGTAAAATAGCCTTGGCCTCACTTCGATGTCTGTCTTCTTACCAATGTGTCAAGTCGATTCCCAAATACCTTTTAGTACAATAAGGTATGATTTTCAGAATCTAAAATCAGAGTTTTGTCCTTTACTTGGTTAATTCATGAGAGAAAAGTTAAACTTTGTCATTGTGCATCAGAATTTTCTTTTTGTTTGGTATGAATTTTCTTGTTTTTGAATTTCCTTTGACATAAACAACTCTTTATTTTTATCCTTGAAACAATAAGTCAACCAATGTTTAAATGATTTTCAAATTTGGAGAGTTTATTTTGTAGAGAAGTTTGTTCCGCAGACTTCCGAAGTGATATTTTACTTCGGAATACTGCTGTGAAGCAACAAGTGTTTTTGCTAATTTTTCTCCGATGAGCTCCGAAGTCAAAATTGACTTCGGGGGTCTGCGGAATTTTTGCTAATTTTTCTCCGATGAGCTCCGAAGTCAAAATTGACTTCGGGGGTCTACGGAGTTTATTATTTTCAAATTTTTAGAACAGAGTAAGAGTGAGCAAATCTGGAATTTATTGAAGAGTTGATCCATCTATCATTCCAAGTCCACGAACGATTCTTGTAAATGCTTCTTCATTTAGAGCCTTTGTGAAGATATCTGCCAATTGTTCTGTAGTGTGAACAAAGTGCACCTCAATATTCCCCTCCTCAACATGACTTTTGATGAAGTGGTAGCGAAGAGCTATATGCTTCGTCTTGGAATGTTGAACTGGATTGTGACATATACGAATTGCACTTTGAGAGTCACAGAACAAAGGAATTTTTCTCATACTAATGGCATAGTCTTTCAATTGACTTTGAATCCAAATGATCTGCGAAGTGCAAGCTGCAGCTTCTACATATTCAGCCTCTGCGGTGGAGATAGAGACACAAGTTTGTTTCTTGGATTGCCAGCTGATAAGTTTTCCATCTAAGAATTGACAACCCCCCGAAGTGCTCTTGCGATCAATAGAGCATCCACCAAGATCGGAGTCTGAGTATGCTTGAATGTAGAACCAGAGTTTGCTGGAAACTCTGGATACCATAGACCATAAGCAGTAGTCCCATGAAGATATCGGAATATTGTCTTGACCGCAGCCAAGTGAGGTTCCCTTGGGTCAGCCTGATATCTTGCACAATTGCAAACTGCAAACATGATGTCAGGACGACTAGCTGTAAGGTAGAGCAATGATCCAATCATACTTCGGTATTGCTGTATGTCTGTCTTTGGTTTGTCCAATGATGGATTTAACCTTGTACCTGCAGGCAAAGGAACTTTTGATTTGGAGCAGTTAGTCATTCCGAAGAGTTCGAGCAAACTCTTCGTATACTTTTGTTGATTGATGAATATCCCCTCCTTAGATTGTTTGATTTGTTAACCAAGAAAAAAGTTTATTTTTCCCATCATACTCATTTGAAATTTGCTTTTCATCAGTTTTTCAAAGTCTTTTGACAAATTGGGGTCAGTAGATCCAAAGATTATGTCATCCACATAAATTTGGACTAACATCAAGTGAGATCCAACTTTCTTTCTAAAAAGTGTTGGGTCCACTGATCCCTGTTTAAAGTTTGATTCTTTTAAAATTTTTGTCAAGGTCTCATACCAAGCTCTTGGAGCTTGTTTTAAACCATAGACTGCTTTGTCTAGCACATAGCAATAATTTGGATGAGTTTTACTTTCAAAGCCTGGTGGTTGTTCAACAAAAACGGTTTCCTCGAGATCACCATTCAGAAAAGCACATTTAACATTCATTTGATAGACATCAAAGTTTTTGTGTGCAGCATAAGCTAAAAATATCCGAACTGATTCGAGTCTGGCAACAGGAGAAAAAGTTTCTTCAAAATCGATTCCCTCCTGTTGACAATAACTCTTGACTACCAGCCTAGCCTTGTTCCGAACTACGTTGCCTTCGGTGTCTAGCTTGTTACGGTACACCCATTTGAGACCGACAATTGAGGCATTTGCAGGTTTTGGAATTAGCCTCCAGACTTTGTTTCTTTCAAATTCTTCTAATTCCAACTGCATTGCTTCAATCCAGTCTGAGTGATCAAATGCATCTTTGACGTTCTTAGGTTCTACCTTAGAAATAAAGACATTGAACATACACAACTCAGAAGTTTTGTTAAGATCTAATTGCCTTTGGTGAAGTTGTGCACGAGTCAGTACTTTATCTCGAACATCACCGATGACAAGTGATGGAGGATGATTTCTCGTCCATTTGTCCAAAGGAGGATAGTTTGGATCAAAATCAGGAGGTCCTTCAGCATCGATGTCCTCAATGTCTGAGGGATATCCCGAAGTGGAAGGAAAATCACCCATTAGCAAGTGATTATTCAAATTTGTGTTGGTTTGTGGTGTGTGTATTTGTGAGGTAGAGTTTGATATGTGCTCCCCCTGGACATTTGTTGGTGTTGAGGAAGTGGTAGCTTTATCTGAAGCGATTGTTGTGGCTGAATTCGGAGTGGCAATCTCTGGCTCCCCCAGGATTGTTGGATACATGGATATGATATTTGTGATTGACTGGGGAGTAGAGATAAGAGTGTTGGTTCCTCCTGGACTGTTGTTTGATTCCCCATCAGTACTTGGAGTGCCAGCACATCGTTTTGATGGCTGCCTTTCGACACTTGCATTTCCCATACTTTGGTTAGATGGCTCCCCCTCAACAGAAGATGGTCTTTGTATGCTGCTTGTAGAGGAGTCATCAGGTCCATCTATGAGCTTGGAGAGTTCGGACTCATGGTTATCTGGTGCCCTAGCTTCGGAGTCCACAGCTCTCATAGGTTGATCAAATAAAAGTGAGAAGTCTGTGTCGAATGTTGTGATTGGAACAGCATCTACAGCAGGCTTTGGAAAGATTGAAGACATAGGAAATGGATGCAGAGACTTCTTGATGTAGTAGTCATCAAACCTTAGATTAAAGGTTTCTTCGATTTTGCGAGTTCTCTTGTTCATGACTCTGTAGGCTTTTGAGTCTTGAGAGTAACCAAGGAATATGCCTTCTTCTGATTTGTCATCGAACTTGGTCAAGTGATCCTTCATGTTTAAGATAAAACACCTACAACCAAAGATGTGAAGAAATTTGACATTTGGCTTTCTTCGGTTGAGTACTTCGTAAGGTGTAATATGAAATCTTTTGTGAATGTAGGATTTGTTTTGAGTAAAGCATGCAGTAGAGATAGCTTCAGCCCAGAAGTACATGGGCAAGTTTGCAAAATTTAGCATTGTTCTGGCTGCTTCACACAGAGAGCGATTTCTTCTTTCCACAACCCGATTTTGTTGAGGAGTATAGGGTGCAGAGAAGTTATGACTAATTCCCTTTGTCTCCAAGAATCTATCCAATGTCTGATTTTTGAACTCCGAACCGTTGTCACTGTGCACAGTTCAGAATTTCTTGTTGAGCATCAATTCCATCTTCTTTATAAAGTTGATGATTTCTTCAGCTGCATCTGATTTGTTTCTTAGGAACAATACCCAAGAGAACCTTGAATAGTCATCAACAATAACAAGAATGTACTTCTTCTTTCCTATTGATTCTACTGCAGATGGTCCACACAAATCCATGTAGAGAAAAGAAAGAGGTTCGGTAATTTTTGGGTTGATCACTGTAGGATGCCTTTGTTTTGTCTGTTTGCCATGTTCATAAGCAGAGCAAAGAGAATCATTGTCGAATTTGAGAGCCGGCATTCCTCGAACCAAATCCATAGCCACCAATTTGTTCAGGTCTTTGAAGTTCAGATGAGCGAGTCTTCGGTGCCATAACCAGCTGACATCGGAGTTGGCTTTGGAGAGAAGACATAAGGATTGCCCACCTGTCACTGGCTTTAGATTTAAGGGAAACATAGATCCCTTCCTTTCTGATTTCAGTAAGACTTCATTTGTTGCTTCTTTGGTGATTACACTCCCTTGATTGTTGAATGTGACAGAGTTTCCTGTTCCAACTACCAATTGAGATATACTCACAAGGTTATGTTTTAATCCTTCAACAAATGCTACTCGGCTGATAGTGAATTGGCCATTTGTTATTTTTCCATATCCCCGAATTAGACATGTTTCATTGTTACCAAAGCGAACATTTCCAGCATCATCCAAATTTCTGTAATCCCTGAGATATTCCTTCCTCCGAGTCATATGTCTTGAGCAGCCACTATCCATGTACCATTTTGAATCATACCGCTCATCAGACATAACCTGCAATCAATCAAGAAGGAGTTGGTACCCAATCAATCTTGGGTCCTCAGGGTAAGCAAAGGATTCTTGAATCCATTTTTCTACGGCCTCTTCAGAAATTTCATTTGCATTTAAATTAATCAAATTATCCGAAGCCTCATGTGATGAGCATGATTCTGAAGTGTTTGAGCAGGATTCAGAAGAGTTTGCAGTAAAAAATGATGAGTCCGAAGTGACTGACAAAATGGCAGACTTCGGAACCCATTTTTGAATAGAATATTTTGATTTTGAGGATTTTGAAGATTTTGAAGTTTTTGTTTTTGCAGTGAAGTTTTCTTTCAAGTCATTTCTTTTTACAGTTTTGTTTTGGTTTTTCAGTTTTTGACTTCGTTGAAATTGAGCTGCACAACGTAGAGGTACAAAGATACTCTTCGTATGCCATTTTAAAGTCATTTAATGAGAGATCCTTATCCTTGAACATATCCAAATTGTTGTCCAGCCATTTGTGGAATGTATCTATCAGATTGTTTCCTTTTGAAAATGTTTTCTTCGTCGGTTTTTGAAATTTTGAATTTGGAAAGTTAGGTTTCGTTGGTGTAAAAGTTGGTTTTTCATTTCGACTTTTAACTTCTGAGATTTTTGAACAAACAGGTTTTGTACCAGAAGTGGAAGCAATTGCTTCATTTTGTTTCAAATCTCTAAAAGGAGTTTTTCTTTTCACAAGATTTAGGGTTTGCTTGGTTTTCGAATTTTCAACAGTGGGTTTTTGAGTTGGTTTTGAAATCACCACTGCTGATTTTGGTTTTTGTAGAACTTGTGGTCTTTTCAAAATTTGGGGTTTTTGTGTCAAAGTTTTGTTGGTTAAAACTTTTGATTTTGAAACTTCATTTTCAGGATTATGTGAAAAAGGTACACATTCACAAGATTCCATTAATTCCAATACATCCATCTTCGGAACTGTGGGTTTTTCCACAACTTAAATTTGTTTGTAGTTTTGATTAATGTAAATGTGATCGTCGTTCTTGAGATTTAGTAAGTGTGACATGTTTTTGGGTATTTTCTCTTTTTCAAAACAAAGACGATTATACACGTTGTGACCGTATAATTCTTGTTTCCTTATATTTATTTTTACTTCCATTTTCTCATTCATTTCATTCTCGACCATTTTGGATGATGAGAAAAACCCTTCATTTGTAACTGTGGAGTTATCCTTTTCAAGAAGTTTTTGCAATTCATTATCAATTGAGGATAATCCATCGGGTTTTACAAAAATTGTGTTTTTGAAGTAAGAAACCTTAGGATAGATACATGCCACTTTGACTAGCCTTTTTGAATCATCCTTGAGATATTGATCGTAAGAGTCGGATTCATCTGTGATTTGAAGTTTAAAATTTGAAGTTTCTTTGGTTTCAAAAATTTTTGATTCACAATCCATTTTTGTTTTTCCTTTGTCCACCGAAGACATTTGTGAGATGTCTTCGGAGGTCGATTCGGATATAGAGGATGACTTTAACAATATCAAAGAGGAACAATCAATCTCCTCCATGTCCGAATCACTTTCAGAATCCTTTTCAGACACGTTATTGTCAAGTTCCTTTTCCTTTGTTTCAATTTGAGGTACAGCCTTTTTCGGGATGGGAATTTCTTGAGGCAATATTTTCAACTATTTATCAGTAGTTAGATGTTTTTCTACAGATATCAGGCCATGTTTATATGATGGATTTGTAACTTCAGAACCTGATACTATGGATTCGCATTCATAAGATATACTATCGACTTCCTTTAATTTGAACTCAATGAAGGGTAATAGTTGTCTATGTTGGATATTGCAAACATCAGCTGAATGATAAATTCTAGTAATATGCGCATATAATCGTTTGGCAGTTTCACAAAATATGTTTCGCTGTTTTAAGATTACATCATGATTGTTTAGGAATTTTTCTCTGTTTTCTTCTAATAAGGAGATTCTAAGATTGGATTTTTCTAATGCTAGCTTCAGGCTTTCTACTCTCCCCCTCAAGCTTAGAAGCTCCTGCTCAGTGAGTACTTCCCTATTTTTAGCATCAATGAGTAATTTATGCATAACAGAGCAATCACGAGTTATTTCATTTATAATTGGAGCAGAATGAGAAATAGGATTTTTATAAGATGAAAGAAGTTTTGATACCTGTTCTGGGATTGTCAAACGGTTGTCATTTGCCATCAAGCACACTTCCTCATCATCATCAGAAGAGTCTTCAAACCAAGTCTTCGGAGTATCAGCAGCAGTTATTTCCAATCCATCCGAAGTCACCAACCCAGTACCCGCAGTTGCTTCAACCTTTATCATTTCCTCATCATATAACTTCTCCGAAGTGTCTTTTAGAAAGCTCTTATCAACATCATAGACCATGAAAGCACTATGAGATGGCTTTCTCACTTCGTCATCTTCTGAGTCCGAAGACCAAACTTGATATGATCCTTGACGATCATCAGCAGCCATTAAGGCTAGGTCTTTGGTCCTTACTCTAACTTTCTCCAATTTTCTTGCGTAATATGCTTCATCCTTCACTTGTGGTTTCTTTTCGTTTTGCTTCCGAAGCATGCAGTCTTTTGCAAAGTGATTCTTGCCATGACAATAATTGCAATCATAACCATAATCACCTGAGATCTTCTTCTCTTTGGACTTTTCTTTGGATGACTCCGAAGCCGGTTTTTCAGATGGCTTCGGGGTTGACAATTTTAAGTTATCATCCTTTGGAGTGAATATTTTAGGTTTGGGCTTGGAGTTGAAGTTTGATTTGTTAAAGTTTTTCATAAATGGCTTTCCATAGTTGTTTTTGAAGAAGGGTTTCTTGAACCTACGATTGTTGGCGGCATAGAGAGCAACAGTATCTCCATTATCATCTACCATGTAGGCAGCAATGTCTTCATCACTTGATTCTTCCTCTTCTTTTGACACGAGAGCTAGTGGTCCAGAACTAGCCATTTCACCTCTTCGACCCACCACATCGGGTTCATGCGATTTTAATAAATTGTATAGGGCTGCCAGCTTGTATTTTTCAATATTCTCATAGGATTTGACCATGAGCATGATTGGCCTCCACTCCTTGCGAAGACTGTAGAGAAATTTGATGTTTATTTCTTGTTGGCTTCTTGTTTCTCCATACTTATCTAGTGTGTAAATCATGTTGCTTAAACGTTCATAACAGGCTTCTAAGGACTCGTTTTCTTCTTGCTTAAAGTTCCCGAAGTCTGCAAGGATTTCTTGAACTTTGCTAGTATGGAGGATTTTATCTCCTCCGAAGCGGAGTTCAAGATTGTCCCACATCTCCTTTGCAGATTTCGCATCAGCAATGTGGTGGCTGACATTAGGATCCAAGCCACTTCTCAGTTCACGCATTGCCCTCTCATTGTTTTCAAGCTTCTTCATGTCTGCAGCATTAAGAACAACGGCTTCTTCTCCGTCAGGAACAACGAATCGACCAGCAATGTCTGTGTGTGGACCTTCAGTCACAGATCTCCATAGATCTTTGTCCAGTCCAATAAGGTAATCCTTCATTCGACCAGCCCAATAATCATAGTAAGAAGTTACTAGAACAGGAGCCTTTGTTGCAGAACCGATGAGGTTTGCATAGTTAAGCATATTGGCATAAATTGTTGTGGAGTCAGTCATCTTGATGTATTTCAACTGGATCTTTTCAGTAAAAACGGGTGGTAGAGATTTGCAACAGTTGCGGAAGACTAAATCTGAGAATCGATTCAGATCTAGAGCTGAAGCAAACGAATTCGAACTCTATCAACAGATTTTAAAGCTGACCTGCTCTGATAACACTTGTTGGGTGTTCAAATAAGAGAATAGATGAACTAATATAGATATTGAATCAATAACACAATCAATCAAACAATGATAATGCAACAAAGCTAACTGAACAATGTGATATGAATAACATGTGCCGAATGCTTGATTAGAACTTTGGTTTTACAATTGGGTTTTCTATTTTGTAGACATACAATTCTTGTAATCTAAACTTGTAGTCTCACACTTGACATGGTATGGTATCACTGATATTTATACTGAATCAGTGATACCAATAGTACAACTTTTGCAGAGAATGTCCTATCAGTGTACTAGCCAATAGGATAGAAGATTCATGCAACACGCATTGTACTATACGCGTACACACAAAAGACAGATGACAGGCTGTGAAGTCTTCGGATCCTCTATGCATAGCACTTCGGAGTCTTTAGACTTCGGTGTCTTCTCTTGTTTATTCACTTCGGGGTTTTCTTATTCAATGGACTTCATGGGCGGGACTTCGGATATGTCAGCACTTCATCATAAATGATCTCAACACATTGTCAATTAGTTTCCGATACATTGAATACTATACCAGTCAGGCCAGATAAACCATATTCCAACCACATCCTTCGACTAAGTAGGTTTTGCAGACACTGTCTGAAATGTAAAGTTGGGATTGTCCCACTTGTACATTAAAGGTCCAGGGTCTTGTAGTGTTCGTCTGAGCCTCATGACTGGCCTGAACCTAATCAGAAATGTCATTTCACTGGCTATCCCGTTGTACATGGAAAAGAAAGAGCTCTTTTAGAAAGAACTCATATTCTAAGGAGACAGTGGGAGTTGGGACAGTCCTGAATGAGTTCAGGATTAGCCAAGTGAAAGAACCTTTAGTCATCAATAGGCTTAGAGCAGAAATCATATTTCTGTTTCAACACTGAGATAATCTTCTCTTGACCAGTAGTACTGATCACCATCATAAGTAGTTATGATCGGGGTGACATACCGAATAGTGGTAAAACACTATAGTTGGTACGGATTTACAGTCTGACTACTTGGAAGCATTGGTGAGCCCGGTTGCTGCAAATTAAGAGAACCTTAGGATGAGATACAGTCTATGTTGCATTTTGATTGATTTTACACCTGGTCTAAAAACCAGTGGGAGTAATTGAATCATCAAAAAGAAGCAGCATGAACAGAAACGTACCTTCAGAACATCTGGTTGAGTGAGACGATACCCAGAGTCAAGTAATTGATTCCGAGAGAAGCACTCTCAATAGAAGATGAAATCTGAAAGGATACTGCATGGCACATTGTAAGTCGTTAGTGGAGCGCGTGTGGATCACCGGCACACTAATAGGGACTCACAAAGAGTATGTCAATATAAAGGTACCTAGGCCAGGCATTACCCCATGGGCATCTCGCAAGAAAGGATATTCAGATTCTCAAAATATGCCAAAGGATTGGATTTTGAGAAAGGGCTGAAGGATACCCATTAAGATGTCAGAAAGGTTTGGATTCTCAAAATGTGCCATAAGCTCTGGATTTTGTGAATAGTCCATAATCGTGTCAAAGACAGTGGGAGTGTTGCTGTTATCTACTATCTCCGTATGGGAGTTACATATTGTTTCTAGGAAACGTCTCCTTTCATTACAAAGTGTAATGACTTGGTGTTAAGAGACGGATCACTATGAAAGACTTAATAAAGATACGGCATGCTCAGGTGGTTATAAACATCTATGAGATAGATCGAGACTCTGCCAAAATGATCTTGATGAGACTCAAGATACATTGCCCTAGGAAATAGTTTTCTGTCATTGTAGAGTGTAATGATTTGGCATGAGAGATATAAAAGGTGCAGCATACTCACATAATCCATTGACATATATCAGATAGATGTTGTCATCAGTATAGACCTGGCTATAGTAAGCATGATCTTGATAAGATTCAAGATGCATGGAAAAAGAGTCTCCGAAAGGAAATAGTTATTGAAAGTCGTGACACAAGGATTGCAACTAATCCTAGGATTCCCAAAGAGTTTGGAATAAGACTAGATCGAATCCAACAAGTTTCTTGGATCGATCA
Organism: Cichorium intybus; assembly: GCA_023525715.1. NCBI lineage: Eukaryota > Viridiplantae > Streptophyta > Magnoliopsida > Asterales > Asteraceae > Cichorium > Cichorium intybus. The sequence continues at coordinate 99,750,556 of CM042012.1, forward strand.
GAAGTGTCATGAACATGTCTTGATGACTTAATGCTTAGAGCACAGTGAGTCAGATTCAGGATATGACCTGGCTGGGAATACTTAATGGATTTTGTACATACGTGAGAAATCATTGGGAAATGATTGGGGTGAATGTTGATAACAATTTGAAAAGAGTTTTCAAATAAGGACTTAATGGTTAAAGAATTTGGTTGGCATTCCGACAGAGCGCGTGTGGCTTACCGGCACATCGTAACACCTCGAAATAGTCTCAGGGTGCAGTCATGTGAACTAAAGATCCCGAGAACCATGGAAAGTCACAGTACATAGAATGGAGTTGTTAGTGAGAATGACAGTATGACCAAATTGAAATATCATCAGAAGGATATCCGATCGGATGAAGTGTATAAATGTATAACATTTGGATACACAGAAAGAGTGAAAGGTCAAGTAGACATAGATACATAACACGAATTAAAAGGTTTAAAAGAAATCTAGAAACCGATAATAGTTTTATGTAAAATCCGACTTGGTGATTACCTCATGGAGACTTGGTAATTAGGCAAGAGTAGCCACCAATCAGATTTTATGTTTCAATTTTGCATGTTTCACTTCCTGAATAATTTGATTATTCAAAAGTCCACAGTCGCTCATACTTTTCGGGAGTAAGTATGAACGAATACTGTCGTGAATTGGTTTGTAGATTGTCTAAGGAGTTAGACATTGCAGTAAGACTGCTACAACGTTCATGAGTACTTAGAAATAGAGATTTGAGTATTGGATAAACCCGCGCTCAATAGATTGCTTCATGGATTACATCACGAGCAATGTTGAGACGATAATATCTTATGATCTTAAAGCGGAGACATATGAGTTGAAATTTACGAGTCGGTTGTGCATTGATAATACGTAAACGCATCGGTAACTCGATGTTACAAAACGCATTGTTGTGTACGATTTGATAAGTAAAAGACACAATCATATGAGTCGAAGCTTATTCGTTCCGTGACCCTGGTGGGAAACAGATATCTATAGGCCGCTCGATGATTTTGAAGTTGACTAAAGTGCTGGCCAGCCTGGACTAAGTTGATGTATTCAATTAGAAGTCCGAAAGTCATAAGCAGAATCGGAAATCGGGAAACAGAGTATCGGACAGAGATTGATCTCAATCCATGTCTCGTGTCTGAAAATATCTAGTTGGACGAAGGATCATATGATCACTTATCTATGGACAGAACTGACTGGGTCACAGTTCGGCAGCAGTTTCTTGGAAGCTGCAGATTGTTTATTAATCATAAGATAAATTAAAGTCATAGACTTATCCAAGTGGGAGACTGTTGGATTAGGTGTCTAAGCCATGACTTTATATTTATATTTATATTTATCTTGTTAATTGAAGCAAAGTCCATTTGGGTTGCCCTCATAGCTGGAGGTTAGGATAGAGTTCAGTAGAGTAAAAGGTTGATTTATTAATTGTGTAATAAATAAATAGAATTAATTAAATGGTTTATTAATATATTTAAGTGTTAATATATTAATTAGAAACTATAATAATTAATTAATATTTAATCTAGAATTAATTGGATTTAATTCAGTGATTAAATTAATTAATTAAAAGTACAGGGACTGGTTCTGTAATTATTCAATAGTTGAATATTGACTGGCCAGTGTACAGGGGTGGAAGGTGGCGAGTTTATGGTGTGGGCACCATAATTCTCGAAACCCTAATTAGGGTTTAGAGAAAGCCTTGCCCAATTGGTAAAAGGCTTACCAAAGATGGGCTCTAGGGTTTCAAGTTGTACCACCTGAGATCTATAAATAGGGATCCCCTGGGAACCCTAATCCTGCGCCAACTCTCACTAACTTTACTCTGCTGGACTGTCTTCTCCATTGCTTTGGGTGTGACTTGCATTTGAGGCAGGACACTTGTGCTGCTAGCTTCAAGGATCATAAGATCAAAAGGTTGGTTTTCTCAGTTTTGATCTTTAGAAATAATTGTTTCCTTTAGGTTTTAGTTTATTATCTTCATAGAAGAAAACATAGATCTTTCTAGGGTTGCATGTGAACCATAAGTAATTATTTGTTCATTGTTTGCTAGAAAACCCTTCAAAAACGAGTTTAAGTCAGTTTAGCCAATTAGCGGGGCTAACATTAGAAGTTAGCGGCGCTAACTTCTTGCCTCAATATTCCTCTCTTTTGTGCTATGTCGTTTCATGCCAACTTCTAGAATAGCAATGCACTTTCACATTAGCTACATTTCCAAGATTATAATCACATTTTTCACTTCCATTCACAATACATCTTAAAACTGACCAAAATACCCCTAGAAGGCACTTTAACCATCTTAATTAACTCTAACTGCTTAAAGATATAGGTTAAAGTACTTACCAATTGAAACATGGTGTTACAAGCTCTCCCCCCCCCCCCCCTTCAAAAGATTCCATCCTCAGAATCAAGAAAATAACTGGAGGTACTTCGCTTTCATTTCCTCGTCAGCTTCCCAAGTCACATCAGAGCCCTTGTGGTATCGCCACTGTACTTTCACCATGTTAATGCTCTTATTTCGCATCTGTCTAACCTTGCGGTCTAGAATCTTTTCTGGCTGCTCCAGGTATCTCAGCTTTTCATCTACTTCAATTTCAAGTAAAGACACTCGTTGGGAGTCATCGAATAGAGTCTTCCTTAAATGCAACATATGAAAGACATCATGAATGCCTCTTAGCTCCTCGGGTAGCTCTAAACGGTAGGCTACAACTCCAACCTTTTGTAATACCCGAAATGGGCTAATAAAGCGAGGAATCAGTTTCCCTTTCTTCCCAAAACGAATCAGACCCTTCCATGGGAAAACCTTAAGCATCACCATGTCGCCAACCCGAAACTCTATAGGCTTCAATCGACGGCCAGCATATTGCTTTTGGCGGTTCTGAGCAACTTTCAATTGTTCGTGAATCTCTTGAATTTTATTCTCGGTTTGGGCGACAATCTCGGGTCCGGCTAACGCCTTTTCTCCTAACTCTGTCCAACAGGTCGGAGTACGGCACGGTGCTCCATATAAGGCATTGTATGGCGCCATCTGAATGCTTGAATAATAGTTATTATTATATGCAAATTCCACTAAAGGCAGGTGGTCCTCCTAGCTTCCTGACAACCCCTAGTAATATCATATATTTTAGTCGTTGTTGAGCCCTATTCTTAGTGAAATTATATCACATATCTACTGGTATTACTCACTTTTCGTGCCAGCACTTGTTTGGAAAGAAATAATGAAAACAGGGACTAAAAGCATGCAATTTGGAAGAAGTTTGAAGATCAAGGCAAAATCAGGAAAATACGTACACGCACCGCAGAAATCATCAAGGCGCGACGCGATGATGAGGCGGTGGAACACATTCAAATTCCGAAGAAACGGGGATAAACCCCTACGCGCGACACGGAATCCATAAAAGCGCGGCGCGGTCTCGAGATTTTTGCAACTATAAATAGAGGCTTTTAGGTCGAAAAAACGAGCAAAGACCTGGTGTAGAATCGACCCCCAAGGCTCTTTGACTCCGAGATTCAGCTTCAAGAACCATTTTTTGGTATTTCTATGTTTTTATCTTTAATTTTCATTTAGTTCAATAGTTAGTAATAGTGGCTAGTATCTTTGGGAGTGACAACCATTGATATTTAGTTCTAGTTTCTGTTTTTGGACCCTTTGGTTACTGTTTTGTATCACTGGATCTGAGTTTAAGTTAATGAATCATTTGGTTACAAGTAATTGCTTTTTTTCGGTATGTATGCTTGTTATTGGATTGTGGATGTTTGTTTTGTGTTTGGATGCTTGAATGACCTTGATTGGACTGATTTCCCTTGCTGATTTCAGTGACCAACTATGGTTAGTTTGTTGGTTTGAACTTAGCCAGTGACTGTTCATTTGGACTTTAGTTATTGGTTTAGTTTATGCTTTGTTTGTGTTTGATGATTGGATTGCCTTTTTTTACTTCTGAATTGGAGATGTACTTCTGATTTCAGCAAGTGACTAGGTTTGGTTAGTAGTTTTAGTTTAGTTTAGGCTCTTTGAGATTGCTAGTCAAAAGTTAGGAACTAGGTCCTCTGACTGTAGCGTGACACTGCAGTTGGTAATCTGTCACCTATCTCGACCACGTAACTCCTGTGGATCGACCCTGACTTCCACTGTGCTAAGTGAGAGTGAGGTAATTTTTCTTATTTTTGACCGCATGACGACCGCTGTGATGTCAAATTTTGGCACCGTTGCCGGGGAGTTGTGAGCTTGAGATTAGGTGATTTGTAGGACTTGTTAGTTTAGTTTATTCTTAGTTGGTTAGTAATTTTGATTTTTGGTTTTTGATTTTTCGGGCGTGTTGCATTAGTGCATGCGTACCCGTAGGGGTGCGCAATTATCCCCTTTGCTTTTTGACTCAGAGATTGAGCGAACTGCGCGCAAGATCCGTGCACGTAGGCGTTTGAATACAATGAGTTTCAGTAATATCAGTAGTAGTATGGTAAGTGTTGTCCAGGAACTCTCAGCTGAGGCAACGGGGATGTCATTCATTCCCCTGATTTCAGAATTTCACATTGGGAGCACGAGTGCTACTGGTGGTGCAGCTTCAGCCCCTGCACCTATACCTTCATGCACTCCGCCGTCGATTCCACCATTTCAACCTTTATCCCAACCTCAATCCACAAACCCATTTACATCTGCCATGTCTTGGGGAGCGCCGACCCGTGATGGCACCCCAGTATCTAGACAGCAGACACCTATTTCCCAACCCATTTCTTAACCAGCACCAGTACTTTTTAAACCTCAAACCACATTCCAACATATACCACCGCAACACCAATACCAGCAACCACCTCGGCAGCAGCACCAGTATCAAGAGGCTGAGGAGAGATATGATGAAGAAGACGAAGGATGGGTTCCACCAACACCACAGCAACCATGGAACCGAGGTCGGGGACCTCCAAGAAGAGCACAGCAGCATCAACCACCACAAGGTCAGCAGGGATACAATGATCATCACTTTTACGGTAATCCTGCTCAACCCTTGTATTTTGCACAACCGAGAGGGCAATCGGTTGCATCGCACTTCCAGCCACGGGAGTACGATGACTCGTCACCCATTTACATTCTTGAGGATATAGAATCTCAAGTAGAAATTAGGCCTCAGTTGTTAGGGATACTACCGGAATTTAGGGGGTACAAACAGGATGACCCATACAATCACTTGTATGAGTTTATAGCCATAGCAAATGCTGACACCCCTAGGAATACTAATAAGAACCTTTTTAGACTAAGATTGTTCCCATTCACTCTTAAGGAAAAAGCCAAATATTGGTTTACCTCCTTACCCTCGAATAGCATCACTACATGGGATCAACTCAAAGCTAAGTTCTTACAAGAATTCTATCCGGCAAGCAAGACGACGGAAATCAGGAGGGCTATTCAGGATTTCCAGCAGAAGCCTGGAGAAGCTTTTCATGAAGCATGGGACCGTCTAAAGGAGTTGATGAGGTCATGCCCTCATCACGATATTCCCAAGTGGCAACTAGTCAAGGTATTCTTTGAAGGAGCAAGTGAGACAAACCAAGCCATGATTAACGCATCATCTAGTGGCACTATTATGATGCAAGACCCGGAGGAGGCTTGGCGGTTTTTGGAGCAGTTAAGTAATGGCTCCAAGACAAATTTTTCTACAAGGAAGACGGTAGGCACTGCAGCAGCAATAGGAGCCGATGCCGACTGGAAAAAGGATGTAAAGAAGGAGATAAGTGAGCTCAATAGGAAATTTGATAGGCTTGTATCTACTCTGCAGAATGGACCTCAGAGTCAGCTACAAGGAGGTCAAGGAGGACCAAAGACTCAAGAAGCGAATCAAGTCTATGGACAGGGTCAAGGACAGTATGGCAATGGACGACCCTACAGACCATATAACCAAGGTCAGCAGAATTTCAATAACCAGAGGCAGAACAACTACCAAGGGCAATCATCTAACCCGCCCAGGCCGTAACACCCCAAAATTTGTCTTCTTTTTTTTTTTTTTTAAAGCGCATTAATATCAAAAGCGTATTTTGCCAAAAGCACATTTCGTCAAAAGCACAATAGCTAATGTGTTATTTTATAAAACTCGTTATTGAAAAATATCATATTCCAAAACTCATGTTTCTTTATATAACAGATTGTCAAGCTCGTGTCATGTCTTAAAATTTTGGTCCCAACAAAAAAACCATTTAGTTGTAAAAATGGTTATACAACTCCGGGGGTTACAACTTCATATCATACAAGACCCTAGAAAGCAAGTTAGGATTACAAACAAGTGAATCGGCCAATGTTCACTCCATCTAAGCTCCCAATCTCTTCGGGTCATCTACTTGCTTCTATCTCTCATGTCTAGAACCTGGGATACATGACATAAAATAAAATACGTAAGACAAAAATGTCTCGTGAGCTACATGTGTTAGGAATCGGACAGGGTACACGCAGCGGAAACACTATCACACACACACAAACTCACGAAAATAAAGCAAGAAGAACACAAGGATTTTTACGTGGTTCGGATTCGGTGCAAATCCTACGTCCACGGGCTGCAACTAGAGAAATCTTATTAACTCAATAAGATTACAATTTACAATTTGGTGCGATTAACAAATGAAGAAAACAATCCTATTTATAGGATTTTAGAGCCGTAATGTTGAATTCCCGTTCCTTTTTTCTTTCTTTCTTTCACATGTTAATTTGAATATTAAATTATGGTAGGTCCGTTCGCTTTTCAAACACGGCACAATAGCAATTCAATTTCAAATTGAATTGTAAACAAATTTACGATAATTACCCTTGAACTTTAATATTCTTGTCACATGGCTCCACAAAACTTAACAATCTCCCACTTGGAGACATGAACAATACAGTAACTCCAGTAATCTTCAACCAAATCAGTCTTCCAAGCTTCCAGTTCCCAAGAACAAGCTAAGACTCAGTCAATTTCTTAGTTGCAGCCGCCCTTCATCATCAAGTACTAGAAGGGCCAGTTGAAGCTCCTACAAGCTCCAACTCAGTCGTAGCCAATCCCACTACCGACTCATCCTCTGTCTCAACCGGTTTGGACACTCCACCAGCTCCAGAGATACACCGAGGACCACTAACACTCTCCAAACTTTGCAAACTTCCAACAGGAGAGAATTTTCCAGTCTTAGTCTTCAAAACCCAATGGCTCTTTGTAACTGTACCCGGAACACACCCCGTGCTCCCACTGTCACAAAATCCCCTGAATGGTTTAGACTTTCCGACTCGTTCAGCTAACATCCCCTTGGCTCCAGAATTCATGTTTGCAAAATGAACTCTCTTAGCACTAGATTTAGCGAACCAGATTTTGTCATGCTTAACGGCGACGGTCATACTTCCCTCAACAGGTACCTCAACCATATACAATGACCCACGCTTCATACCTTGAGCAATCACCGAATTACCATTGACCACCCTCCATTTACCACCACCAAACCTTACTTCCAGTCCTTGTTTATCCAGCTGACCAACAGAAATCAATTTCTTCTTCAGCTCCGGAATCACCCTGACATTCTTCAGGTTCCATGTAGTTCCCAACGAAGTAACAATATCAAAATCTCCTATGCCCGTTACTTGAAGCATCTCGTCATTTGCTAACCGTACCTTCCCAAAATCTCCTTCTTTTAGATTCACCATCGTTTCTCCGTTGTCCATGGCGTGAAACGAATCCCCTGAATCCATGACCCAAGAGTCTACAGAACTTTCCATACTTAGTATCAGTGCATCATCCTCAGACACACTCTCGGCACCAGCAATGTTCAATTCTTTCTTTGGACATTGACTCTTAACATGTCCCACCTCTTGGCAGTTCCAGCACTTCACATTCTTTCAAGTTCTAGATGAACTTCTTCCCCGACTCCCACTGCTCCCACTATTCCTGCTATTCCCTCTACCTCTTCCGATATTTAATAACTCAGAAGAAGACGAGCCACCTTGATTCTTGCGTCTGGTATCCTCGCCTAGAACCAAATCTCGAACCCCTTCAAACGTCATACCACTGGTCCCCACTGAACTCGTAACAGCAGTAACTGTTCCTGACCAGCTATCAGGTAGTGAAGCTAGTAGCAGTGAAGCTTGAGTCTCGTTATCAAATTTTAATTCCCACAGATGATAATCTGGACAGAATTGAATTTAGATTGTTAATGTGAACAGTAACTGAGCCTTCCTCATTCATCCTTGTAGTGAACAGCTCCCTCATCAAGAACACCTTGTTAGCCGCCGACGGTTTCTCATACATGTTCGTCAGAGCATCCATCATACCACGCGCCGTGGTTTCCTTCATGATGTTGAAAGCAACGCTCCTTTCCAACGATAACGTAATAACCGCCTTAGCTTTCTTGTCCTTTGAGTTCCATGCATCTTCAGCAGCTTTTTCCATTTTCTCCGGTTTGTCTCCAAGTACCATGTCCAAATCTTTCTGACATAACAATGCTTCTATTTGCATTTTCCACCAACTAAAGTCAGAACCGTTGAACTTCTCGATTACAACCTTGTCTTCAGCCATTACAACAAACAAGAGATAAATATTTTATAGTACTTTTGTGTGACAGAACAGTACCCTTCAAAGTACCAAGATACCTTTTAATACGATTAATAGAAATTAGTTTCTGATGTGGAAGATCAGACAAAACTGCAACCACAGAGCATACTCTAATTTCTAAAACCGAGACCTCCTCCAAAACCCGAAGCTCTGATACCAGTTGTTAGGAATCGGACAGGGTACACGCAGCGGAAACACTATCACACACACACAAACTCACGAAAATAAAGCAAGAAGAACACAAGGATTTTTACGTGGTTCGGATTCGGTGCAAATCCTACGTCCACGGGCTGCAACTAGAGAAATCTTATTAACTCAATAAGATTACAATTTACAATTTGGTGCGATTAACAAATGAAGAAAACAATCCTATTTATAGGATTTTAGAGCCGTAATGTTGAATTCCCGTTCCTTTTTTCTTTCTTTCTTTCACATGTTAATTTGAATATTAAATTATGGTAGGTCCGTTCGCTTTTCAAACACGGCACAATAGCAATTCAATTTCAAATTGAATTGTAAACAAATTTACGATAATTACCCTTGAACTTTAATATTCTTGTCACATGGCTCCACAAAACTTAACAACATGGGTTTGGACACAAAATATTTATAAACATAACATATATCATTTTCAAAATCATTGTAATCAAATCATTTCATAAATAAAAATAAAGACTTACTGTAAAAAGTTTGTCATTTTCAAAACCTTTGTAATCAAAACAAGTCAAAAGACTTGCTGTAAAAAGACATAGTAACCGAAACATATCATCATTTTGCTTTTAAAGCCTTTCATGATAAGTTTATCATCATAAAACTTTCATTACTTAAACTTGACTGGTAATCAATCATAAATACATTTTTATACTTAGGGCATTAATCACTTAAAGTGATACCCCAAGTCTAGGCTAAGATGGAAAGAACAAAATCAGTCCATTCTAGCATCATAAGCTTTAGGACATCTACTTCGCGACGGGGTTGGTACCACCCCAGTAGATTCCTCTAGGTTCCGTTACGGGAACATCATGGCCCGGGCACAAAGAATCATGTTCTTTGTTCATACTGTCTTGCATAGCTGCATTCATTCATATTTTAAATACCAGTCATTCATAAACATATCATTGCTTATCATCAAAACATTCATTCACAATTACATTAAGGCTAGATGCCAAAAATTTCTTTCATAAACATTCGTAAGGCTAGATGCCAAAACTTTCTTTCATAAACATTCGTAAGGCTTGATACCAAAACTTTCTTTCATAAAAATTCGTAAGGCTAGATGCCAAAACTTTCTTTCATAAACGTTCGTAAGGCTAGTGCCAAATCATACTTTCCAACATAGCAGGCGTAGTGCCAATTCATACTTTTCAAACATAGTAGGCGTAGTGCCAAAACGTATTTTCAAATCATTATGTAAGACTTTTATAATCATGACTTAGATAGATAAACTTGCATATCATTTCATATTTTTAAAAAATCATATAAAACAATATAAACATTTTGCCATGTACCCCATAGTGGGAAAAACCCACATGTACTCACCTTAGTAGCTAGGTACGTCTAGCTACACTAATCCACATAACTCTATCCTTTCGTTGCTTCCAAACGTCCTTCAATCTCTATTAGTCTAATAGAAGATTAGAAAATATTAGACAACTAAACATATATCATGTGTCTAATCATTCTTGATTACTACTAGTCATTATCTAATTCTATTCTAATAGCTAGGTGTGATTCTTAAAGCATATTACCAATTCTGGACACTTTTACCCTTTTGTCGCGTTTTGTCAACTTTTTTTTTTTTTTTTTTTTTTTTGAACGGCTAAACTATTCTAGTATTAATACACCAAGTTAGTTTTGTTAGTACACCTTTCAACTTGCTCCCAGTGGGGTTTGAACCCTGACCACTTGGGAGACAAGGAACTCCAGTCAACTCCAGGTGCCGCTTGGCCAAGAGGCCTTTGTCAACTTAACCCAGGATTCATGTACAATTGTATTTAACTCTTTGCTATATAACCCAACCATGTACCAATAGTGTTTAGAACATGTATCAAGCTTTATGAAACCTTTTAAACCATTTTTCGTTTTGACACTTTTTGACCGTTTTCTCATTTAGGCATCGTACTCTGCCTAAATGTATTTTCTTGGGTTTTAGCATGTAATTTTTGTAACTTTTTGATCTTACATGTTTATTAAGCAATCTAAATGCTTAGATGTTAAAACATCTCTCGTTTCACTCTTTTATTTCATTTTTTAGCATTAAGTCGTTAAATTTTCTAATAATAGAAATTCTTGCAAATCGCGTTATTTCACATTTGCTTGACTTCAAAATATTACCACACTTCACAAAAGCCATTTCAATCCAATTCCATTGCAATATACTTTACATACTAAATATACTTCATAGAAGTCGGAATTTACATTTCCATTCCAATTATAAAGTTTCTTATTATTACTATGTCTTATCCCATACTAGTTTAATTCCATTATGTTGATCATCAAATGTTGGAATCATTGATTCCATTCCAATCTTCCATAATTTACCAACGAAACCAATTCAAGTTTTGTTTCACTTTTAAACTAGCACTTTAATGTAAACCTTTAGATTTAACTAACAAAAGGTTAAACATTTCCAATTATCAAACAAACAAATTCATATATTCTTGAATCTTTGAAAATTCCAACTTTATACCAAATATCCTTAAAACCTTCCAACAAACCCTTTACTTGCATTTAACAATTCCAAGTTAACCCAAAAATAACAATTTCTTGTGTTCTTTATTTCTTGAAGTTACTATCAAACATAGACATAAGCATCAATTCAAACTACATCAAGTATTGTTCATCTTGCTAGATCATTCCCAACATGCATCCAAGAATATCAAACCAAATGTTCAAGACTTTCATTCAATATGTGATTATGAACTCATAATATTGATTGTAATCAAAACCCATGCTCAAATCCAACATGCATGTAAGGATTTCAACCTCAATAGACTAGGGTTCCAAAAGAATCAATTATACCTTTTCAAATTTCTGCCCAAAAGCTCAACAAACTGAAATCATGGATATTCTTGTCCCTTCATACAAATTCCTGCTCAATCTATGATCAAAATCACGTATCAACACTGAATTTCTAACATGCATTGAAGATTTCGAATTCAAGAACTAGGGTTCCAAAGTTTCAAGCTGTTACCTTTAGGTTTCTGTCCAAAAAATCAAGAAATTGAAACACTAGGGATGAAATAAGCTTGAAATCGGACCACAAGGATGAATCCTCACCACCACTCGTCGTCGGCGCCTGATTCCGGTCATCTCCCCGGTCGACATCGACGGAACCCGCCTCCAGAACGAACCAGCAGCAACAGTTGCTCACTTTTCCGTCGTCCTTCTGTCTCGCGATCTCATTGACGCCGCCTCGTCGTCGTCTCCGATCATCGGTCACCGAGAACCGCCGGCGACCCGCCTCCCTTCGTCCTCTTGTGGCTGTCGCTGACAGCCACTGTGCAACTTCTTTCCCCCTTTCTCTCTTGCTCGATGGTCTCTGCTATCTCGCCCTCTATCTCTCTCGATTTCAGTTTCAAAATCGCATCCACAAGAACAGATCGTGAAGTGTGTGCGTGTTTTGTCTGAATCCACCTGCTTTTCCCTTTTTCCCCGTTTTCGTTTTTTTTTTTTTTTTTCCCAGGAGAGGAAACGCACACAGAAAAGGAATACGCGTCTGGTATTCAATCCCCTGATTTTGAATAGATAAAAATCCGAAAATACCGAAAATGCCCTTACTCTAGTGCCTTGTATAAAATTTTTCTTTTACCCATTTCTTTTCTTAAACTTTACAGTACCGTAATTCCCACATACGACATCGGATTTTCGCAAACTTTATATTTTTAGAAAGGTGGGAATGCGCTTTACAAATTTCCCCTACTGACATAAGTCTAAATCTTAATAAATATTCTGCTATCAACCCTTAAAAATGACCCTTTGGTCATTTTTGTCACTTTTAGGCCATTTTAATTCCATCATAGCTCCTTCCTTACAACTCCAAATGACCTGAATCCTTTTCCTATATTTTTCTTATCTCAAATATTACAGAAGTCATATTGATGACCTTTGCTCAATCCCTTTCAGATTTTGAGATATTAGTTTCTAAAGATTGCACAATAAACTTTTCACCTTTAGTCCTTTATTTCAAACTTTGCCCTTATGTCTTTAAATTTAAAATTCTAATCAAACTAATATCTCATATTGACTAAATAAAATGTCTTAACCCATCCATTTCCATATTTGCACCTTATTCCAGACTTAAGACTAAGACGAGTCCTCTTAGTCTAAGTTTTACTTGATTTTATAAGACTAAGACGAGTCCTCTTAGTCTAAGTTTTACTTGATTTTATAAGACTAAGACGAGTCCTCTTAGTCTAGAAATTTCCAGCTTTTCTCTTTATTTATTTATTTTTTTCGACTTTGCATGGGCATAACTTCTTCGTACGAAATCCTTATATTATCTATTTCAAAAATTTCGGTTGTCACACAGGCAGCATCAACCGGCGAATGGTAATACCAATAGAAATGGTAGCAGCAACAATAGGGGCCCAATAATTCCGTCAACAATGCCCTAGGGACGCAGGAGGATCTGGTCGCGAAAATATATGAAATGTTCAACACAACACAGCAGCAGTCGCATTCCAATGCGAAAGCCATCGTCAATATGGAGAGGCAAATCGCCCAAATGGCTGAAGACCAACGGAAAAGAGATAATGGGAAGCTGCCAAGTACCATAGAAGTCAATCCGACCCATGGTCAGCGGGCCGGAAAAGAACATGTCAACACTGTCGATGCTGAATGGAGGAAAGTTACCCTGGAAGATCTGCTAGAATCTAGAAATGAGGCAGAGAGTAAAGAAGAAGAAGTTAAGGAAGAAGTGGAAATTGAAAAGGAAAATAGGGAAGACGAGGAATTAAAGGAAATTCCTGTTGAGAAGGAAGCTCAACCAGAGGAGAATAAGGATGGCCAGGAGGAAAAGCAGCCGATCATAGCTGGGATCAAACAAAGAAAGAAGGACAAGAAATGAAAGACAAAGCAAGAAGCATCTAAATCGACGGGACCGTCGATGAACCAACCTTTGTGGGATGAACTTAAGAACGCTCCCGAGGATACAAGAATTCTTCGGGAAATGTACGAAAAAAATGGAAAAAGTAATACTCCCACACCTGACACCGTGAGGTTGACGATTAAAGCGAGTGAAGCACTGTTGGGAACACTGCCCAATAAAGAAAAGGATCCTGGGTCACCAATGATCACTGCTACTGTAGGAGATGTGGTCATTAGGAACACCTTGCTGGATTTGGGAGCAAGTGTGAATGTGCTACCGGGATACTTGTATGATAAATACAAGAATGAGGATTTAGAGCCAGCAAAGACTGTGTTACAGCTGGCTGATCAGTCAACTCGAGTATCCTGAGGTAAGCTTACTAATGTCATAGTAAAGGTTGGGGATTTCTTTTACCCAGTGGACTTTTTAGTTATGGAGTATGAGAGTCAGGAAGATGCGCCTGCATTGATATTAGGACGCCCGTTCTTGGCTACAGCTGGTGCTATTATCGACTGCAAAACAGGAGATTTGGACATCTTCTTCGGGTCGAGAAAAAGAAGGTTAAATATGTTCGGCAGTCCTATATCTCTACCTCAAGGGTATGACGATAAGAACTTGGACAGCAACTTGCTGATGGAGTCTGGGGTTATGGACAAAAGAACAATATGGACGCGACCGGGAGAAGGAGGAAAAGAGGAAGTCTTGAAGGACACAAAGGAGCATCCGTTGTCCACCATTGATAAAGAGCAGCTACTGGACATGATGGAGATGTTGGAAGCAAGGCAGCAACAGTATGAGAAAGACGCAAGGGAAAGAGAAGCAAAGGTCTTTCAGCTCCTGGAAGCCCAGCAACAATGGATTAGTGGGGTTAGTGATAGGATGACTCAACTCACTTCGTTGATGTCAATGATGGCCCATAATTTTTACACCAAATCACAAGGAGATGCCAGCAGAAATTCAAGACGAATAGGAGAAGGAACAGCACGTCTGGCTGAAGACGTTAAACTTAGCGCTTGTTGGGAGGCAACCCATCTTTTCATAGGTTAGGTACTGTATTCTTAGGATAATTACGAAACTATATCATCGTCATTTGCAGGTATTATTGGTCCAAGGCAAGTGTGAGGTTGTTTTGAAGAAAATTTGGATTTTTGATGACCGCGCCGCGGTCAGGCAAATTGCGCGCCGCGGGATCGTAAACCAACCCGATGCACAGGGGTTGATTTGGGAGCACGCGCGTCGCGGTTCGCTCATATCTGCGCCGCGGGAATTGATCGGTCGGAATTTCTCGATATTAAGGTAAGCCGCGACACTATTCACACACACCACGCCTCGGAGCTCTGATCATCGAAAACTTCTCGTGTTTTTTCTTGCTTATTTCATTCCTACTACCAAGGTACGTCATTCTAACTAGCTTTTATTTGTTAAAACTAGTGATTAGACAGTTGATTTTGGTGATTTCTCCAAAAACTCAAAAACTTAGAAATCGCCAATGCTGACTCGTAGGGTGTTTATTTTGCCAAATAATGACCCTAGATGAGTTAGTCGGCACTTAGGCTACCTTGTAGTGTATTTGGATTGAGTTTAAACAAGTTAAATCGTGAGTTTGGATTTGGAATTGGAAACAGCCGCTCACCGCGCTGCGCCCTGGTTCTTGGGCTGCGCCGCGGTGCGGTGGGGAAGAAAAGGACCTAAATTGCAAAAAAAATTTCCTTTTGTGCAGATGTCGTTCAGATTAGACCACCAGTTTCTTCAGTTCCCCGCTGAGCTGGACAGTTCAGTGGAGTACATTTCACGGAGGGACGCCCTCATTGGTCGCCGGGTTCTCGAGGCGACGATCATCGATCGGGACATTCTATGAGACGCCGGGCTTTGGGGAGAGATCGAGCCATTTTTGCACCGTACATGGGTTGATGGAGAGGCCAGGTTTACATGCCGAGGTTGGGACAGGATCATGGCCACCGAGGAGGACATAGTATATACCGAGCTTCTGTTGGAGTTCCTATCTACTGTCTGTTTTGCACCGGGTTCTCAGGAGGCCCGTTCCAGGCTCGTACGATTTAGATTGTGGGGTGTAAACAGGGAGTGCAACCTCCAGGAGTTTGGGAGGCGTACCGGCATATACACAGAGGCGGATCTACAGCACCGCCACTTTGCGCAGTTCCTTACGGCGTGTATTCAGGGGCAGCCCGAGAGGGCTGCCAATATGGAGGTTTGGACACCATTGTCCAATGTATTCTACGAGGCGGGGACGTCCAGAGATAGTCATCTTCGCGATCCACTTCATCGACTCATGCACCGCATCGTTTCCACCTCCATCATGCATCGGGAGGGGGGCGAGAAGGTGTCCGGCGAGGATATGACATATCTCTGGGTCCTCCTTGACCCCTCCAGGTTCCTTCACCTCCTGTTCGCCTTAGCTGTCGTCCTATCCACCCGTGCGACGGGTGCATCTGCCAGCAGTCCCCTGGGCCATGGGTATTTCATCACCCGCTTAGCCCGTTCGTACCGGATTCTTACTGCTCCGGTTGTGGCATCCTTGACCGCTCTACCTCCAGTTCGCACTACAGCGCGAGCTCTGGAGAAGATGGGGCTTATTGAGCAGCAGCGCCCGGGCCATTTTGTGAGGGTGGCGACTGAGGCACCCCAGGACCCACAGCCAGCTTATGTTCAGCTGGGTAGGAGACGCAGGAGACCGGCAGCTCCAGCAGATCCAGCGCCACCACAGCCGCAGCAGGAGGAGGTGACAGAGATGAGGCGACTGCAGGATCGAGTCGCCAGGATGGAGGACCAGCTGGAGTGGATCGGGGAGGTACTTTTGGAGTTAGCCACATAGCAGGGACAGCGCCCCCGACCATTCCCAGCTCGAGCACATGATCATGAGGCTGGTTCTTCTAGGCCACCAGGTGGCGATTGATGTATTTTCTTTTTCTTTTTTGGATATATGTACTATACCTATGACACTACTATCTTTTGTTTGTGTATATTTTATTTGTTTATATTTTGTTTGCATTTGATGTTTTTTGTTGAGTCATGCATGTTATACCAAAAATTAGAGGAGTTGTTCCAAGAAAGTGTGGAATCACCGTGCCCCTCCACTTGCTTTGACTACCGGCGTGTTTACTGCTGCGCTACAACTCCAGAACGCGACATCAAGGACCTTTTTGTTCGTATTTTGTACCTGTGATACCGAAAACCAACCAAGCGATCTACCGTCCAAAGGGGTAACTCTTTCTCCCTTGTTCAAAATAATTTTTGTACAACGGGGACGTTGTACGATTTTAAGTGTGGGGTGTGGACGGTCGAAAGAGTAGTTTGTTGAAATTTTGCAGAAATGACCGATTTTCAAAATTTTAGCAACTTTTTCAAAATTTTTTATTAGATTATAATTTTGAAATGAATAGTTTGTGATTGTTTATAGCATTAGTATTTTTCGAGAGATACTGTTAGTTGTGATCATGCTATTAGTTGAGTCAAATAAGTTAAGTTTTAGGAGTTAGAAGATTGGACTGTTTTAGTATTGGAATTTAGGAAGGAATTATCAATCAGTGACCTTTGTTGTTCGAGCCGGTAGGTCTAAAATGGGTGGGGCTTATGCACCTTGCCACCTAAGATCGTCTGGTTTGGGATGGTATTTCTGAAAGCTCGCTACACGGACAACATCGAAAGTCATGGACAATTCTTTAATGGCCTTTAGAATCTGAATGAGTACGTACACTTCGTTGTGGACAGAAAATTTGTAATCAAGGGTTCTCTAGAAAGCCATGAATTCCAAAGAACATTCCGATTATGTTTTCACGAACTATTCCATTCTAACTTATAAGGCAATAAGCTTTGAAACTGAACACAGTCAAAAATTGTTTGAATCTTAGTTAAAATCTATTAAAAACTCTCTTGCTTGGGGACAAGCAAGGAACAAGTGTGGGGTGTTTGACAACGCCTAGTAATATCATATATTTTAGTCGTTGTTGAGCCCTATTCTTAGTGAAATTATATCACATATCTACTGGTATTACTCACTTTTCGTGCCAGCACTTGTTTGGAAATAAATAATGAAAACAGGGACTAAAAGCGTGCAATTTGGAAGAAGTTTTAAGATCAAGGCAAAATCAGGAAAATACGTACGCGCGCCACGGAAATCATCAAGGCGCGACGCGGTGATGAGGCGGTGGAACACATTCAAATTCCGAAGAAACGGGGATAAACCTCTACGCGCGACGCGGAATCCATAAAAGCGCGGCGCGGTCTTGAGATTTTTGCAACTATAAATAGAGGCTTTTAGGTCGAAAAAACGAGCGAAGACCTGGTGTAGAATCGACCCCCAAGGCTCTTTGACTCCGAGATTCAGCTTCAAGAACCATTTTTTGGTATTTCTATGTTTTTATATTTAATTTTCATTTAGTTCAATAGTTAGTAATAGTGGCTAGTATCTTTGGGAGTGACAACCATTGATATTTAGTTCTAGTTTCTGTTTTTGGACCCTTTGGTTACTGTTGTGTATCACTGGATCTGAGTTTAAGTTAATGGATCATTTGGTTACAAGTAATTGCTTTTTTCGGTATGTATGCTTGTTATTGGATTGTGGATGTTTGTTTTGTGTTTGGATGCTTGAATGACCTTGATTGGACTGATTTCCCTTGCTGATTTCAGTGACCAACTAGGGTTAGTTTGTTGGTTTGAACTTAGCCAGTGATTGTTCATTTGGACTTTAGTTATTGGTTTAGTTTATGCTTTGTTTGTGTTTGATGATTGGATTGCCTTTGTTTGCTTCTGAATTGGAGATGTACTTCTGATTTCAGCAAGTGACTAGGTTTGGTTAGTAGTTTTAGTTTAGTTTAGGCTCTTTGAGATTGCTAGTCAAAAGTTAGGAACTAGGTCCTCTGACTGTAGTGTGACACTACAGTTGGTAATCTGTCACCTATCTCGACCATGTAACTCCTGTGGATCGACCCTGACTTCCACTGTGCTAAGTGAGAGTGAGGTAATTTTTCTTATTTTTGACCGCATGACGACCGCTACGATGTCACTTCCACCAAAATATATAACACACGCACGAAGCATATCCTCCAATGTCTGTATAGTTCTCTCGCTTTGCCCATCAGTCTGAGGATCATAGGCGGTACTCATCAAAACTTTCGACCCAAAATGCTCTTGAAGACTCTGCCAAAATCGAGAAATAAATCTACTATCTCGGTCAGATATAATGGAGGATGGTACCCCGTGTCTACAAACCACCTCATCGATATAGATTTTGGCAAACTTCCCAAACTGATAATTCTCACATATGGGTATAAACTGAGCGTATTTAGTCAATCGATCCACGATCACCCATATTGTATCTTGTTCACGTGGCGTCCGAGGAAGTTTTGTCACAAAATCCATGGTAACCTCGTCCCACTTTTTCATTGGGACGGGTAAAGGTTGGATCTCTGCATACAACTTTTGATGATTGTACTTCACTTGCAAGCATGTTTGGTACCGTTCCACATATCTCCCTATATCTCGCTTCATTTGTGGCCACCAATACAACGGTTTCAGCATCCGATACATCTTGGTGCTACCCGGGTGTACAGCATAGCGGGAACAGTGAGCATCCTCGAGGAGTAACTTTTGTTGCCTCAGCCTGCTTTAGCACCCACATTCGACCTCTAAAGGTCTTTAACCGCTGAGAATTTTCCTCAAGTTGATTAATATAGCTAACCATGTGTTCACTTTTCACATGCTCCGTCTTCCTTGCTTCCTCCTGGGATGCCCGAATCAGCTCAGGTAGTCGGCTGACTATGCTCATATAAGCAGACCCAACCCTAATGGGTTTCTCTTTTCGACTGAGAGCGTCTGCAACTACGTTCGCCTTCCCTGGATGGTACAAAATCTCACAATCATAATCTTTAAGTAAGTTCATCCATCTTTGCTGCCTCATGTTCAACTCCTTCTGGTCAAACAGATATTTAAGACGTTTATGGTCTGTATAAATCTTGAACTTTACTCCGTATAGGTAATGCCTCCACAGCTTCAATGCTAACACCACGGCAGCTAGTTCAAGATCATGCACCGGGTATCTTTTCTCAGCTTCTTTCAACTGCCTGGATGCGTATGCAATCACCCGACCCCTCTGCATTAGAACGCATCTCAGGCCCACCCTGGAAGCATCACTATAGACCACAAAGTCCTCCCCACCTTGTGGTAATGCCAACACTGGGGCCTCGTACAGGGCTTGTTTCAACTTCTGGACTGCAGCTTGCTGCTCCTCAGAACACTCAAACTTCTCACTCTTCTTAGTTAATTTAGTCAAAGGAGCTGCAATAGAAGAGAAGTTCTCCACAAACCTCCTGTAATATCCGGCTAACCCAAGAAAGCTAAGTATCTCTGAGGGATTCCGCGGCGGCTCCCACTTCATTACAGCCTCGATCTTTGCATGATCAACTTTAACACCTTTGCTGATAATAACATGCCCCACAAACTGAACCTCACGAAGCCAAAATTCACACTTTGAGAACTTGGCATATAGCTTCTCTCGGGAAAGTAACTCCAAAACTTGATGTAGATGCGTCTCATGCTCTTCCTGGCTCCGGGAATAGATCAGTATATCATCAATGAACACGATAACAGAGGTGTCAAGGAACGGACAGCACACTCTGTTCATCAAGTCCATGAAAGCTGCAGGGGCATTGGTTAGCCCAAACAGCATCACCAAGAACTCGTAATGTCCGTAACGGGTACAGAAAGCAGTCTTCGGGATATCCGACTCTCGAATCTTCAGCTGATGATATCCCCATCTCAGATCAATCTTAGAGAAATAGGATGCTCCCTGAAGTTGATCGAATAAATCATCGATCCTGGGCAGGGGATATTTATTCTTTATGATGATCTTGTTTAGTTCTCTATAGTCTATACACATTCACCTAGACCCGTCTTTCTTCCTCACGAATAAGATAGGTGCTCCCCAAGGTGATGTACTCGGCCGAATAAATCCCTGTTCGAGTACTTCCTGCAAATGCTTCGTCAACTCTTCTATCTCTGTTGGTGCTAATCGATAGGGAGCACGGGCAATAGAAGCTGCCCCTCGAACCAAATCTATGGTAAACTCGATCTGCCGATCCGGTGATAGTCCCGGGAGCTCATCGGGAAAAAACATCAGGAAACTCCTTCACAACTGCGACTTCTCCAACAGATATATTACTGGGCTCTGCCGGGATCATGTATGGCATGAAAAGTATCCCTCCTTTGCTAATACAGCTATGTGCCTTAGCAAAGGAAATAACGGGCATCCTCATACGCGGCCGCTCACCCTGAATCACCACCCGCGACCCGTCTTGTGCTAAAACCACGATACATTTCCTTCTACAATCGACTTGAGCATCATTAGTTGCTAAACAGTCCATTCCCATAATTACTTCCAACTCCCTGGTGGTGATCGGCTTCAGACCAATAGGGAAAGTGATCCCGTTGATCTCAAGCTGACACCCTTGAATCTGCTCAGAGACATACACATATCTCCCACCTGCCACTGCCACCTCCAACTCTTCTTCCAACAGAGTTAAGGGTATAGAAATTCGGGGCATGAATGATATGGATATAAAGGAGTCTGCAGCTCCGGGATTAAAGAACACATATGCTGGAATCGAATTCAATTTAAAAATACATGTGACTACATCGGTCTTCTCCCGGGCCTTCTCGACTGTCATCTGGAATGCTCAGGAGGCTACTGGTCTGCGTCGGCCTCGTGTCTCCTTCCTCTCTCTACCCCGCTCCTCCCGCGGCCTATCTCGGGACTCCCCTGTCTTCAGTTGTGGACAATCTGCACGGAGGTGGTCTTTAGCCCCACACTACTCGGTCTGTCTATGTGCAATCTCGGGCACAGTGTCCTGGTTTCCCACACTTAAAACAAGACAATGATGGGGGACTAGTAGGGCAATCTCACGTATGCTTCTTCCAGAATCTGTCACACCATCTGCCCTCCTCCTTCCAAGTCTGACATCGCGACCCAGAACCTGACTGCTGGGACTTCTTCTGAGAAGTCCACGAGCACTCCTCGGCCTTCCTCTTCACCTCTGTCGTGTTTGTCTCATTTTCTTGGCGCTGCAGCTCTGCCTCCCACTCCACCGACCGATCAACTACCTGTCGGAAGGAGGTCAACTTAAGTGGTTGTACAATCTCTCGAATCCGGGTCTTCAATCCCTACACATATTTATCTATCTTCCTCTTTTCTGTATTAACCTAATGCTCACAGAATCTTTCTTTCTCTAAAAAGGCCAAAGTATACTCTTGCACAGACCGGGATCCCTGCTCTAGATATAAGAAATCATCCTCCAGCCTCTTCACCGCCACCTCAGAATAGTATTCTTCAATAAACTTGGCTTTAAATTGCTCCCATGTCAACAATCGGGTCAGATCGGGACCCAAAGCTCTACTAAAAACTTGCCACCAATATTGGGCATTCCCAGTGAAAAGGTTGGTGGCAAACTCCACCTTATCCGCCTCCGCACACTTGCTGATTCAAAAGGCTTTCTCCGTTTGCATCAACCACTCCATCGCCTGCACAATATTATCGACTCCCGCAAATTCCTTAGGATTGCAACTAAGAAAAGTCTTGTATGTGCATTCGGTTTTCTCTCCTGACGTTCCCTCAACACCTTTGCCTTTATTCACCATGTGTACTCCACTCTCGGCATGTCCCTCGTCCTCGGGAGCTCTATCATGTATCTGAAGGGTTTCTATGCAATCAATGAACACAAAATAACCTAAGGTTCACATGCAACCCTAATATTGATCTATGTTTTCTTCTATGAAGATTAGAACTAAGAACCTAAAGGATACAATTCAATTCTAAAGAAGAATCAAGAAAAACCAACCTTAGATCTTATGATCCTTTTAAGCAGCAGCAAAATTATCCTGCCTCAGATGAAAGTCACACCCAGGTGATGGAAGAATCAGTCCAGCAGAGTAAATCCAGAGAGAAGATGGCGTGAATATGAGGTGCCAGGGGGTTCCTTTTATAGCCTCCAAGGGTTACACCTGAAACCCTAAGGAGCCTCCAACTGGACAAGGCTTTTGACCACTTGGACCAGGCTTACCAAACCCTAATTAGGGTTTCGCCAATCCCTTGGAGGAGCCTCCAAGTTGGCGCCACTTTTGGTCCCTGGTTTTTCCTGGCCAGTTATTCAACTATTGAATAAATGCCATACCAGTCCCTGCACCTTTTTAATTAATTAATTTAATCTCCAAATTAAATCCAATTAATTCTAGATTAAATCTCAATTAATTAATATAGTTTCTAATTAATATATTAGCACTTAAATATATTAATAAACTATATATATATTTTCTATTGATTTATTATACAATTAATAAATCAACTATTCTCTCTACTGAACTATCTTTCCTCCACCCATGAGGGCAACCCAAATGGACTTTGCTTTTAACCATAAGATAAAAGTTCAATTACAAGTCATGGCTTAGACACCTAATCCAACAGTCTCCCACTTGGATAAGTCTATGACTTTAATTGTCTGAACTCTGACCCAGTCAGTTCTGTCCAAAGATAAGTGATCTGATGATCCTCCGTCCAACAAGATATTTTCAGACTCAAGACATGGATAAAATCAATCTGGTCTGATTCACTGTTCCTCGATTTCCGATTTGCATATGACTCTTAGACTACCAATTTAGTCCCGGTTGGCCAACCATTTTAGTCAACTTCAAAATCATCGAGAGGCCTACAGATATCTGTTTCCCGTTAGGGTCAAGGGACGAATAAACTTCGACTCATATACTTATGTCTTTTACCAGACAAATCACTCACAACAATACGTTTTATAACACCGAGTTACCGATGCGTTTTCATATTATCAATGAACAACCGTCTAATAAATCATAACTCATATGTCTTAGCTTAAAGATCAAAAGATATTATCGTCTCAACATTGCTCGTGATGTAATCCATGAAGCAATCCATTGAGCGCGGGTTTATCCAATACTCAAATCTCCATTTCCAAGTACTCACGAATGGTTCAGCAATCCAATTGCAATGTCTAACTCCTTAGACAATCTATTACCAATTCATGACAGTCTTACTTCACACTTACTCCCTTAAAGTGTAATCGACTGTGGATATTTGAATAATCCAATTATTCAGGAAGTAAAACATGCAAAATGAAACACAATGATAAAGCACTGACAAGAGTAGTGAACCATAATAAATCTCTATTATTAAATCACAAGAGTCAAATACAATACATTGTTACAAGTTTCGAACCTATCTAATTACTAAAACTTATATCATCTCTTAATCCAATGCTCCTAGCATGCTGATTATGCTTAATCCTACTCAGAGCCTTTGTCAAGGGATCTGCAGGATTATCTTCCGATGATACCCTCTTTACAAGGAGGTGACCTTCTTCTACCCTATGCCTGATATAGTGGTACTTTCTGTCGATATGTCTGGACTTTCCATGATCTCGCGGTTCCTTTGTCAAGGCGACCGCACCTTCATTATCGCAGAACAGTTCCAAGGGCTCCTGAATACTCGGGACTACTCCAAGGTCACCGATAAAGTTCTTCAGCCAAGCCGCTTCCTTTGACGCTTCACTTGCTGCTATGTACTCTGATTCGCACGTAGAATCAGCCACTGTTTCTTGCTTGGAACTTTTCCAAGTCACTGCTCCACCGTTCAAAAGGAATACCCAGCCCGACTGAGACCGACCACTGTCTCTATCCGTCTGAAAGCTGGCATCTGTATATCCTTCAACTCTCAAGGTATCACTGCCACCGAGGACTAACACCATGTTCTTTGTCCTTCGCAGATACTTGAGTATATTTTTCACAGCTATCCAATGCGCCCTTCCAGGGTTACCCTGGTACCGACTGACCATGCTTAAGGCAAAAGCCACGTCAGGGCGAGTACACGTCATAGCGTACATGATCGATCCCACAGCCGAAGCGTATGGTACTCGACTCATCTCAGCTATTTCCTCGTCTGTACTCGGACTTTGAGTCTTACTCAGCTTCGCATTACTTTGGATAGGCAGCTCTCCCTTCTTGGAATTTTCCATACTAAACCTCTTTAGTACCTTATCCAAGTATGTACCCTGACTGAGTCCAATCAGTCTCTTCTTCCTATCTCTCAATATTCTAATCCCAAGAATATAGGCAGCCTCTCCTAGGTCCTTCATGGCGAAACATTTCCCAAGCCAAGCCTTAACATCTTGCAAGGTTGGAATATCGTTTCCCATGAGCAGTATGTCATCGACATACAGCACCAGAAAAGTGACTATACTCCCACTAGCCTTGACATATACGCAGGACTCATCCTCGCTCCTAGAGAAGCCAAACTCTTTGACTTTCTCATGGAAACAAAGATTCCAGCTGCGAGAAGCTTGCTTCAATCCGTAGATTGATCTCTCAAGCTTACACACCTTATTAGGATACTTTGCATCGACAAAACCCTCTGGCTGATTCATGTAAACATCCTCAGTCAGCTTCCCATTAAGGAAAGCGGTTTTGACGTCCATCTGCCAAATTTCATAGTCATGAAATGCAGCTATGGCCAGCATAATCCTAATAGACTTTATCTTAGCTACTGGTGAGAAGGTCTCGTCATAGTCAACCCCTGGGGTTTGAGTAAAGCCCTTCGCAACCAGTCTTGCCTTGAAAGTGTGTACCTTTCCGTCCATGTCGGTCTTCTTCTTGAAGATCCATTTGCATCCGACTGTCTTTCGACCCGGTACATTGTCAACCAAGTTCCAAACTTGATTGTCATACATGGACTTGATCTCGCTATCCATGGCCTCTTTCCACTTGGCAGACTCAGGGCCCGCCACTGCTTCCTGGTAGTTAGCTGGTTCATCCAAATTTATCAGTGTCCTATCACTGACAAACGTGTCCCCATCCGAAGTTATATGGAACCCATAAAACTCGGGTGGCATGCTAACCCTACCAGAACGCCTAAGAGGTAAGGATACATCTGTCGGGCCAACAGGAACTTCTTCCTCATGTTGGTTGCTAGTTTCTCCTAAGGTTGCGTCATCTGATGACTCTTGAATTTCTTCCAGATCAATGGTACTCCCACTGTCCTCTTTAAATACGAGCTCTCTCTCTCGAAAGACTGCTCGTCTAGCTACAAAGACCACGTCCTCGCTCGGTCTGTAGAATAGATATCCAAAGGACTGTTTGGGATAACCAATGAAGAAACACCTTTCGCTTCTGTCTGCGAGTTTGTCTTGAGTCTCTCGTCTAACGAAAGCCTCACAACCCCAGACCTTGATATGTGCCAACGAGGGAGCTTTCCCCGTCCACATCTCATGAGGTGTTTTCGCAACCTTCTTAGTTGGGACAAGATTGAGGATATGGGCGGCAGTCTCTAAGGCATACCCCCAGAAGTGAATGGGAAGTGAAGCTCGACTCATCATGGAACGAACCATGTCCAACAGGGTTCGGTTGCGCCTCTCTGCAACACCGTTCAACTGTGGTGTCCTGGGAGGTGTCAACTGCGAAACTATTCCGCATTCCTTTAGATAGTCTAGGAACTCGATACTTAGATACTCTCCGCCTCTGTCGGATCTGAGCATCTTTATCTTCCTGCCTAATTGATTCTCTACTTCGTTCTTAAACTCTTTGAACTTTTCAAAGGTGTCTGACTTGTGCTTGATCAAGTAGATGTAACCGTATCTACTAAAATCGTCGGTAAAAGTCACGTAGAACCGCGTGCCATCCTTTGTGGTTGATCTGAATGGACCACACACATCCGTGTGAATAATGTCCAATAGACCCTCACCTCTTTCAAAAGACCCTTTGAAAGGTGATTTAGTCATCTTGCCCAACAGACAAGATTCGCATACATCATCCGACTTGAGGTCGAATGATTCCAACACTCCATCCTTTTGGAGTTGGGCGATGCGTTTCTTGCTGATGTGCCCGAGCCGACTATGCCACAGACATGCCTTTTCCACGTCACTAGTAGAATCAATATAATTTACACTTTGTCCTAGATTGTCAACACATTTCACAGTTTCATACACACCATTACAAGGATAAGCAGTAAAATTCAAAATACCATTTTTGAAAACAGAAATAGATCCAATATTATTATCAAAAGAAAAATGAAATCCTTGTCTGAATAATGCGTGAAATGAAATAATATTTCTTGCCATTTCTGGCGAATAGCAACAATCTAATAAATCTAAACAAACTTCACTACTAAGCACTAAACTATAAACTCCAATCTTGGTAACAGGGGACGATCTCCTATTGCCCATGATCAAGTTCAGTCTACCGTGCTCCACCTCCCTGCTTTCCTTTAGGCCCTGCATATCAGAACAAATGTGAAAACCACATCCTGTATCAAGGACCCAAGAATTAGAAGATGGTGAGTTTTTAGAGATAGTGTATATACCTGCTGTCGATGGCTTCACTTTCCCATCCTTGACATCCTGCAAGTATTTGGGGCAGCTTCTCTTCCAATGGCCCTTCTCTTTGCAGTAAAAACAGTTGGCTTCATCGGGGTTGGCCACATAAGGAATTTGGGAAGTCTTGGTTCTCGAGCCATTACTGGATGACCCGGCCTGAACCTTTTCCCTCCAATTTTGTTTAGGAGGGCCCTTCCTTTTCTTTCCTTTGCCACTTCCAATGGCTAGAACGGGCTGATTAACCGAGGGTACACTTTTACCCTTCATCCCGTCTTCAGCTACTCGAAGCATGCGATGCAACTCAGTCATATTAGCCTGATTGTTGTTCAAATGATAAGCCAGCCTGAACTGGTCATAAGAACTCGGCAACGAGTTAAGCACTATGTCAACGGCCAACTGTTCCGGTACAGGCATCGCAAGCTTTCTAAGCCGCTCCACGTAACCTTGCATTCTTTGCACATGAGCGCAGATGGACTCTCCATCTTTGGGTTTGCTGTTCGTGAAGTCCTTGACCACTTCGCACCTTTCGATGCGCTCTTGCTTGCGGAACTTTTCCGCTAGCTCCTTGTGCATCTCATAGGGCCAGTAGTCTTCGTATATTCTCTGCAATTCGGGGTTCATTGTGGCGATCATGATGCAGGCCACTTTGGTTGCATCATCAGTATGTTTTTGGTACGAGGCAATTTCCTCGGGAGTAGCAGTTTCGGGGTCGACATCGACAAGCTCGGTCTCGAGAACATACTCTTTGTTCTCATACCTCAGAGCCATCTTGATGTTTCTAATCCAGTCATTATAGTTTGTCCCGTTCAATTGAACCCTGGAACATAGTGAGAGGATTGAGGGAACACTGGAGTTTGATTGGGGAGCGGATTGATCAGCAGAAGACATCTATAAAAGAAGGTAAGTTTAATTAGATACTTGTCGGTCCTTATAATAACCCAATATAAAATAAGGCTAGGATCCAACTATAACAATTTGCAACATAGAAGAGGGATGCCGTAATCTATAAGCAAATTTTATAAAGGTAGGCGAATGACGATTCAGCCGATTCCACCGCGGAAAAATAATCTTATTATAAATGGAATTCCTAGTTTCTTATGAGATTTATTGAACTGTTCAATAGCATGTTTAATCTCGGATATGCCCCACCGTTTGTGACTGGGATGCCGAGGATCACAAACCGGGTGTGAATAACCATGCAAATTAGCTTGGTGCTCTCGGGATCCATTATCATCTCAAATTGATGTGCCGGTAAACCACACACGCTCCATCAACAATGATAACACCCGAGACACCCATTGCCACTCTTTATGAACCCCTATTGGTGTGCCGGTAAACCACACACGCTCCACCAACGTTTCATAAAGTGCAATGTGCAATTTCATGGGGTAGCATCAAATTCACATTTTCCTAAAGTAACTAGATTGGGATTTGTTTTAGGGTTCTAGTACTTTCAATTATAGCATTATACTTTTAAGAGGCTTAGTGGTTCTATCATACCCGTTCAGCTAACGACACTCGACTGACCAGGAGAGCGGTGGGTAAGAGTAGATACCCATTAGACTAACATTTTATAGTCAGTCGCCTTATACCCTCTTTATAGGACAGTTTTGTGAATGAGGCTTACTAGCGGTAGACTAACCAATTTTCTTATATGTATTAAATTAACTTTTAATCATAAATACATATAAGATATAT
Organism: Cichorium intybus; assembly: GCA_023525715.1. Lineage (NCBI taxonomy): Eukaryota > Viridiplantae > Streptophyta > Magnoliopsida > Asterales > Asteraceae > Cichorium > Cichorium intybus. The sequence goes on from CM042012.1 coordinate 99,779,322, forward strand.
TTTAATCTTATTAAAATATTTTTAGAATTAATTAAATTCTAATTTTCTCAAATTATTCTAATTTTCTTGAAAATTTTAATTAATTCTTAAAGCAGATTTAATATGCCTTTAATTAATCAATTAATTAAATTAATTAAATCTAATGTAGATATTACCAAATTAATCAAATTAATTTATCTACAATGGTCCTAGTGATTCTCGAAATCAACAAGCCAGGCAAGCAAAGTTCAGGTTATTTTATAAGATCTTATTACCAAAAATAACAACATACTATTATGGCAAGTAAATCAAGCAATCAAGGGGGACCATTAGGGCATGGCGGCTAGGGTTAGGAAACCCTAGCCAAGCCGTCAACATTCAAGGCCACCAAGGGTGGATTTTCGCAAAAAACACCAAGGCCAAGATCATGCAAGCAGTTCATAATCAAATCACAAGAAAACAAGCTTGCTCTGATACCACTGAAGGGTTTCTATGCAATCAATGAACACAAAATAACCTAAGGTTCACATGCAACCCTAATATTGATCTATGTTTTCTTCTATGAAGATTAGAACTAAGAACCTAAAGGATACAATTCAATTCTAAAGAAGAATCAAGAAAAACCAACCTTAGATCTTATGATCCTTTTAAGCAGCAGCAAAATTATCCTGCCTCAGATGAAAGTCACACCCAGGTGATGGAAGAATCAGTCCAGCAGAGTAAATCCAGAGAGAAGATGGCGTGAATATGAGGTGCCAGGGGGTTCCTTTTATAGCCTCCAAGGGTTACACCTGAAACCCTAAGGAGCCTCCAACTGGACAAGGCTTTTGACCACTTGGACCAGGCTTACCAAACCCTAATTAGGGTTTCGCCAATCCCTTGGAGGAGCCTCCAAGTTGGCGCCACTTTTGGTCCCTGGTTTTTCCTGGCCAGTTATTCAACTATTGAATAAATGCCATACCAGTCCCTGCACCTTTTTAATTAATTAATTTAATCTCCAAATTAAATCCAATTAATTCTAGATTAAATCTCAATTAATTAATATAGTTTCTAATTAATATATTAGCACTTAAATATATTAATAAACTATATATATATTTTCTATTGATTTATTATACAATTAATAAATCAACTATTCTCTCTACTGAACTATCTTTCCTCCACCCATGAGGGCAACCCAAATGGACTTTGCTTTTAACCATAAGATAAAAGTTCAATTACAAGTCATGGCTTAGACACCTAATCCAACAGTATCTGCTTAACAACAGTCTCCCTCTGTGTCCCCACCATAGTGGGTAATAGCTGTCGTACAACATCAGTAATGATAGCTCGTAAATCCGGCAGGTTCCATGCTGCCTCTCCCGCCTCCCTGTGCACCAAGCCATGTGATCGTGCTCTGCCTCCTCTCGAGGCTCCCTGCCTAGCACCTCCTCGGCTCTGACCACTCCTGGTTTTTTCCATCTTCAAGGTTCAACAAAAAGATTAGTCGCATAATTAAATTATATATATATATATATATATATATATATATATATATATATATATATATATATATATATATATATATATATATATATATATATATATATATATATATATATATTATACATATATTATCCTCTTCCTATCCCTTATTTCTCTATCTCTTAAGGTTCAAGTCTAGGTATCTACTCTATAGAAACCTAGTTCACTTAAACCACGGCTCTGATACCAACTTCTAACACCCGGCTTATAATAACGAATACACACAAAAAAATTTCACTTTTTAAAACATAATTATCATTTCAAAATATAGTACATGTGTATCAGTTACATATAAGAGGTACACAAGTGATATCTGGGGGTACAAAAGTATAACAAAATCTCCCCAAATCTGGGCTGCTACGGTCCTCTCTATCACTATCATCTGCTCCTAACTCTGATCTGTATCTTTCCCCTTTGCAGGGTCTCTAGTACCTGCAGGGTTAGTATCAACAGGGGTGAGCTGCACAAGCTCAGTGAATAATCAATACATATCATGGTATGCAACATTATAAGGAAAGCACATAAACATAAAATCATACAACCACCACAGCATACCACAGCCCCTTGTTCTTTCACAAAACTCCAATCAATCACATTTGTCCCCTCCTCAACCCATGCGGTATCGAGTCACAAAGACTCATCGTACGCCTCCTGAGTGTGTGATAAAACTGTCAGCCATTTAGGCCATCACAACACATGTGGGCCCAACCACAAGCACTAGGTAAGTGGCCCTACAAAAGGTGGTCTCAACCATAATTATCGGGTATGTGACCCCACGGAAAGGTGGTCCCAATCACATGTACTGATTATGTAGCCCTACAAGAAAAGATAACGCTAAGCCATACAAGCTTTACAATCACATATCACATAAGGAAAGGTATTGACTACTCACATGGTCTGCTGCTTTGTGATAACTTTAAAAGAAGTGGATTAGTAGGCAGTGTACTCTCGTTCTTTCGGCTCCCAGTGATACATACATCATCCTAAAACACACTATTAAACAATATATGCTCATTCAGTTAAAGCCCCTCTGTAAGAACCCGTAAGAATTTAAAAAAAATGACCGTATGTAATAGTGAAGTTGTGAAAAAGGGCAAATTGGTCTTTTGCCATATTTTGGACCTTGATGTAAAATATTTTGTATCGTGGGCAATAATGTAAGAAATAAAAGTATTATGTAATAAAAATTTCATTTAAGTGCTAAAACATGAAAATTGGAACTTGAGGGGAGTAAAATGAAAATATGGGAACTATAAATAGTGGAAATATCTTCATAATTCCCAGAAGTTTTCAGAAGCATCGGGAGAGAGTGAGAGCTTGGTCAAGTTCTTGAAGACTTTGGAGAGTTTGAGCAGAAAATCAGGAATTAAACTTGAAGATTGTTGTTTCCAAGTTAATTAAGGTAAGAATTTCACCCTTATAACCTAGTTAAATCATTTTAGGACATTTTGAATGGGTGAAAACGGGTTGCAGAAGTGGTGTGGAGTTTTTTCTAAGTCTCCAACCTTGAAAACATGTTCTAAACACCATTAGAACTCAATCCCACTTCTGGAATCAATCAAAAGTAGGAGAAATTGATAGTTTCTCCTCAAGAACCCTAAATTAAGAATTTATGTGATTAAGTTGTTTCTATGGGTTAAAACCTGATGTAAACTGAAGGTTTTAGTCCTATAATGATACATATTGGTTAGGTTAAGTATTAAGGACTTAATAGGCCAAAACAGTGAGCAACAGCACAAAAATCGGGCAAAAACCCGTATCTGCAGCACAGACACAGGTCGTGCCTTTTTAGCACGGGTCGTGCTCCACTTTTTAGGGCAACAAGGAGCACGAGTCGTGCTCCCTCATGTACAAAAAGAGCACGAGTCGTGCATACTCCCTGATGTCCAGAACGTCCGAAATTTTGTAGAAAATAGTGCTAGACATGTCCGTTTGGTCTACAATTCATACCATAAGCCTAAAATGATGTGAAAACATGGGGAAAATTGTTAAATCTTGAATACCATCTTCCGAGAGTACTATAGTAGAATACATGTATTTGAAGAAAGTTTATAAATTTTAGAAAGTCAATTTACTAAAGGTAGTGGTTTAGTTATGACCCGTAGTTGCATTATATGGCACTCTTGTGCTGTAAAGTTAGTTATTGTATATATGAACCAAGTATAAATGTATATCTTGTATATAATAGGTGGTGGTTCAAACACGGTTAATCAAGTAAAAGAAAAAGGAGTTCAAGAAGCTAAATAACTCCTAGGTGACTCGAGGTGAGTAATGTGTGGATTTTTTAGTACATAGCAAAATGGGTTTTATATAAGGAAATGAATTTTATATACGATGTTTTGGGAGTCAAAATGGTTTTATGGAAATTGAAATGATTTAATGAAAATGAAAATGGTTTTATGGAACTGGAAATGGTTTTGTGAAATTGGAAATGATACTATGAAATAGTAAGTATAATGTATACAAAAGATAAATGAGAAATACAAGGAAGTAATAAAGTGATTGAGCCCTGTTGATGAGTTGAGAAGTATCCGGATAAAGATCACGGCCTGCTGCGGTAGGGGTGGTCAAAAGACACTACTGGGATGGTACCTCCCGTCGCGAAGTAGTTGTCTAATTGGTACCTTGATGGATGAATTCGTTTCATGCTGTCGAGGGAGGAGTTATACGGGTGCGTCTCGTATAAAACCTACGGGTGCGCTCGTAGGAATGTGCTCATAAATGAAAAGAAGTACCTATGGGTGCGCTCATAGGAAATTAAATATGTTGAATTTGAGAATAAATGAAATATAAGGAAATTGTTTTGGGTCTAAACCCACATTGCTCACGAGACATTATGTCTTACGTATATTTTTTTTAAAATGCTATGTACTCAGGTAATCAAGAAAAGAGTTAGAAGAGCGTGGTGTGGGACGGTAGCTTTCAATGTATAAAGCGTGCAATAAACAGGTTTAAACTATGGCTATGATGCGAACTTGTGATGCCCCGTTTGTAAAAATTAAATGTTTGTATAACAAAGTATTTGTAAAATAAGTTTGAAAAAAAATTTTGTGTGAAAGTTTGGGGTGTTACACCTTCGAAAACAAGGTGCCAAATCCCTTGAATTCATCTTGAAAAACACATGGATGGCAAAACTGCCCACAGTTAGCGCCACTAACTGGGCCTGTTCAGCCAAATCTCTCTTTTAGCCCGACTTAACCCATCCAGACCTCATTCCAGGGTCCCAAATCGATGGTTTAACATGTATAACAACTTTTGGGATCAATATAATAGCCTAGATGCGTCATGATTTGAGTTTAAACTTCTTTTTCATGCTAATTCACAAGAAATTCACTAATCTCTCACTAATTACAATTACACATGATGTATCCTATGTAACCAACACATTTCTCAGCAATATAACTTAGAATCAGAAGCACCCAACTTAATTTCTTACCTTGATAGTGTGAAGGATGGTGAATTAAGCTAACAATCTTGATTAATGCCTTCGAAATCCCTTTCCAAGCACTCCAAATCGACCTGGGATCTCTCCTACTTTGAAACTAAGTTTTTACAACCTTTGGATCCCAAAATAGCCTTAAAGGCAGCTAAAAACGAGTTTAAGTCAGTTTAGCCAGTTTGTGTCGCTGACTTCTTGCCTCACTATTTCCTCTCTTTTGTGCAATGTCATTTCATGCCAACTTCTAAAATAGCAATGTACTTTCACATTAGCTACATTTCCAAGATTATAATCACATTTTTCACTTCCATTCACAATACATCTTAAAAATGACCAAAATACCCCTAGAAGGCACTTTAACCACCTTAATTAACCCTAACTGCTTAAAGATATAGGTTAAAGTACTTACCAATTCAAACACGGTGTTACACTTGGATCAATGTCATTGTTTCCTGAGCCCTTTTCACCAGAGCTTCTGCATCTTGTTGTCCATTGTTGTCCATTGTCGTCAATTTCTTTTAAGCCTTTGGAGATGGCTTCTTTCACCGCATCATCCATAACCAACTCTTTTTTTTCAAAATTTTCAACTTTTAGCTTGAGTTCCGAGATTTCCTTCATCAAAGCATACAGAGACAGAGATGCTTTCAACTCTGTGACCAAATTCATTAAAGAATCAATTTTCCTATGTAGTTCACGATCTTCGGCTTGAGGAACCAAAGAATCGGGAGGAGGAACAGCAATGGTTTCTTTGTGGGAAGGAGCATCAGAACCAAAGCTCGATTTAAAAGATGAAGAGGATTCACTGATGTCGAGGTCAAGAGGTTTGGTAATCACCGGCTTATTAACTTCGTGTTCAGCATCAAATTTGGATTCACCAACAATTTTGAAAGTTGTGACTGAGAAGCGGATTCGATCTCCAAACTTAGCATGAGGAGATCCTTGTTGAGTAGGAGAGGAATGAGATGGAATTTCAAGTGTAGCATGAAGGATTTTGGAAGGTGAGTCAGGTTCTTGAATGATTGGTTCCGAGGCTGGCTTGGTAAATTTTGATTGAGTCTTTTCGGCTTCCATGGCAAGGAAACGGTTCCAGGTTAATGGTGCAATGTGAGTGGCTATATTGTCCCCATTCTCTTTCACTTTCATAAAAATCGTACCCTGATTTATCAACAATCTTGGAGAGTTCAAAGTTCAAAAATTGGTTAATACCTGCAACTTCACTTTCAAGTCGATTTCTTTCATATTACACCGCTTCGGTGTCTGATTTATTTGAAGGGCCCATTTGGTCAAGAAGTAAACGAAGAGCGTTTCGAACTTCAAACCGGGCCTTCAATTTAGCTTCCGTGTAGGTTTGGGCTTTGACCGCAACATTGAATCTCCACTGCCTAAACGAACTGGCAGTAGGCACCGGAATGGACTGTGGAGTAACTTTTTCAGTTTCTTTTAAATTTTTGGTTTCTTTTATGGGCTCTTTCTGTTTTTCAGCCTCTTTTACTTTGTCGGGTGAGTTCTGTTTTTCCGCCTCAAAATCTGAGTCGTGAAGTTCCCAAGTAGTGAATGGCTGAAAGTGTGCAAAACAGTAGATAGTTCATAAGGAAACACATTCCTTAGGTAACACATACATTGGGTAACAGAATTAAGTGCAATCACATAGGTGCACAATTCATGACCAAAAACTCATTTTGGATTCCTCAAAATCATTGATTTTGTTACGTAAATTGCATTGAAACAATAGTTCAAACAATTTTACCAAATATAGATCTGGATTTCAAAAATGCCAATAACGATAATCAACACGTTGATAACAGGGCATTTTGTTGTGACTTATTTAGAAAATAATGTACAATACTGAAAATCAGTTCTTATTTTGTGATACCGAAAATTGAGTTTGAGAGGATTATTCAGAAAATTTGAGAGTGAAATTATGATAATGAAAATCAAAGATGCAATTTAAAGAAACCGAAATTTAAGTTGTGACACTCATACCAAAAATTAAGAGTTAGTTGGTGATACCGAAAATTTGAGATGCATAGCTGGTACCGAGAATCATTAAGCATACCGAAAAAGTGATTGTGTATGGTTATACCGAAATTTACAATTGACAACACCTAGTAATATCAAGTATTGTAGTCGTTGTTGAGCCCTATTCTTGGAGAATTTATATCATATATGCTGTGGTATTCTCACTTTTTGTGTCAGCGCTTGCTTGGAAAGAAATGATGTAAACAGGGAATAAAAGCGTACAAAATGGAAGAAGTTTGAAGATAAAGACAAAGCAGTCGAATTCGCACACGCGCCGTGGTTATGTACAAGGGTGCGATGCACTGAGTCAGCAATGAGGTGGAGGAGAAGATTCAAATGCCGAAGAAACGAGGGTAAACTAGCACGCGCGCCGCGGAATCTAAGTGCGCGCGCCGCGGTCTTTTATTTTTCAAAACTATAAATAGAGGGTTCTAGGTCGAAATCAGCAGCAAAGACCTGGCATAGGAACGACCCCCAAGGCTTCTTTGACTCCGAGTTTCAGTTTTCAATCGACCATAATTGGTATTTATGTTTTTCTCTTTTAATTTCCATGTAGTTTAGTAGTTTTGGTAGTTTTGGCTAGTGTTATTGGGTGTGACAACCATTGGCATTAGTTTTTAGTTTCTGAAAGTTTATGTTTTCTGTTTTGGAACAAGTTGGATTTGAGTTTTTAATAGTTAATCATTCGGTTAGTGTTAATTGCTCTCTTTTCGGTGTTTTATGCTTTTGAATGAATTTTGGATGTTTGATTGCGTTAGATGTTTTGATTTGATCTTTGTTACTTCTGATTCTGAAATACATTTCTGATTTCAGTAAGTACTTAGGTTAGTATTGGTTTTAGTTTAGTTGATGTTTGATTTGGAATTGTTGAATGTTCATGATTTCTGGATTGTTTTGGTAAAAGTCGGAAACTATATCCTCTGGCTGTAGCGTGACACTACAGTTGGTAATCTGTTGCCTACCTTGACCACGTAACTCCTGTGGATCGACGCTGACTACCGCTATACTAGTGTGTGTTAGGTTATTTTTACTATTTTTCACCGCACGACGACCTAGGCGTGTCAAATTTTGGCGCCGTTGCCGGGGAGTTGTGAGCTTGAGAGTAGGCGATCTGTATGACTTTTAGTTTCTGATTTTTGGTTTTAGTATTGAGATTTTAGTTGGTTAGTATTCTTCTTTTTTGGTTTTGACGGGCGTGTTGCACTAGTGCATGCGTACCCGTCGGGGTGGGCAGTTATCACCCTTGCGTTTTAACTCAGAGATCGAACGAACCGCGCACAAGAACCATGCACGTAGGCGTTTAGGTACAATGAGTTTTAGTCATGTTAGTAGTAGTAGTGAGGATGTTACCCATGAGCCTTTAGGCGAGGTAATAGGGGCAGTTCCATTTATACCCCCGCTTTCAGAATTTCAGTTTGGGAGCACGAGTGCTACTGGTGGTGCGGTTTCAGCTCCCGCATCAATACCATCATGCACTCCGCCTTCCGTTCCACCATTTCAACCACAATCTACAAACCCTTTCACATCTGCTATGTCTTGGGGAGCGCCAACCCGTGATGGTACCCCAGTGACCATACAGCACATTACCATTTCGCAACCACAATCACAACCATCACAACCACCATTAATCTTTAAACCACAAACCATTTCTCAAACCAAACCACAACAGCAATACCAACCGCAACCTCCACAGCAGCAGTACCAGTACCAGGAGGTTGAGCAGAGCTATGAGGACGAGGAAGAAGGATGGGTTCCACAGCAGCAACAACCACAACAACAATGGAACCGAGTTCGGGGACCTCCACGAAGAGCACCACAGCAACAACCACCGCAAGGTCAGCAAGGGTACAACAATGATCATCAATATAACGGTAATTTAGTTAGACCTTTATACTTTGCGCAACCGAGAGGGCAGTCGGTTGCATCGCACTTCCAACCGCTAGAGTACGATGATTCATCACCCATTTATATTCCAGATGATGTAGACACTCAGGTAGAAATTAGACCACAACTCTTAGGAATACTGCATGAATTTAGGGGATATAAACAGGATGATCCATACAATCATTTGTATGAGTTCATAGCATTAGCAAATGCCAATACCCCTAAGAACACGAATAAGAATATTTTTAGCTTAAGGTTGTTCTCGTTTACTTTGAAAGACAAGGCCAAGTATTGGTTCACGTCTCTTCAGTCCAATCATATCACTACTTGGGACCAGCTTAAAGCTAAATTCCTGCAAGAGTTTTATCCGGCGAGTAAGACGACGGAGATTAGGAGAGCCATCCAGAATTTTCAACAAAATCCTGGAGAAGCTTTTCACGAAGCTTGGGATCGTCTGAAGGAGTTGTGAGGTCGTGCCCTCATCACGATATTCTGAAGTGGCAGTTGGTCAGGCATTTCTTTGAAGGGGCAAGTGAGACGAATCAGGAAATGATCAACGCATCGTCCAGCGGCACTATGATGATGATGGATCCTGATGAGGCTTGGCAGTTTTTGGAGCAATTGAGCAATGGATCCAAGGCGAATTTCTCTACTACAAAGACGGTAGATACAGCTGCAGCAGTGGGAGCTGATGCAGATTGGAGGAAAGAGGTCAAGAAGGAAATAAGCGAGCTAAACAAGAAGTTTGATAGGTTGATGTCTACTCTACAGAACGGACCTCAGACTCAACAACAAGGAGGCCAATGAGGACAAAGAATACAGGAGGCAAATCAGGCTTATGGTCAGGGTCAAGGTCAATACAATAATGGACGACCTTATAGACCATACAACCAGGGTCAGCAAAATTTCAACAATCAAAGGCAGAACAATTATCAGGGCCAGTCATCTAATCAGCCCAAGCAGTATCAACCAGCAAACAACAATAGCAATGCAAGTGGGAGCGGTAACAACAACAGGGGGCCGAATAATGCCAGCAACAACAATGCCCCAGGAACTCAAGAAGATTTGACCGCAAAGATGTATGAGATGTTTAACACCGCGCAGCAGCAGTCTCAGGCCAATGCCAAGGCCATCGCCAACATGGAAAGGTAGATCGCTCAGATGGCTGAGGATCAACGAAAGAGAGATAGTGGTAAGCTGCGTAGTACCACGGAAATCAACCCGAACCATACTCAGCAAGCAGGAAAGGAGCATGTCAATGCTGTTGAGTCAGAATGGAGGAAGGTGACCATGGAATATTTGCTAGGTTATGAAAGTGAAATTGAGGGTCAGAATAGAGAGAATGAAGATAAGGATGAAAGTGAAAGCAAGGAAGAGGTTGAAGTTAAAGTCGAAAAAGTTGAAGTTGAAAAGGAGGAAAAGGAAATTCAGGTTGAGAAGGAACCTCAACTAAAGGAGGACAAGGATGTCTAAGAGGAGGAGCAGCCAATGGTGGCTGGAATTAAACAAAGGAAGAACGGTAAGAAGGAAAAGAAAACACAAGAAGTACCTAACAAATCAACTGGGCCATCAATAAACCAACCTATGTGGGATGAGCTTAAGAACGCTCCTGAGAATACAAGAATTCTTCAGGAGATGTGTGAGAAAAATGGAAAGAGCAAGACTCACACCTGACACTGTGAGGTTGACAATCAACGCTAGTGAGGCATTGTTGGGAACACTGCCCAATAAGGAGAGCTATCCTGGATCGCAATTGATTACTGCCACGGTAGGAGATGTGGTCATTAGGAATACCTTGCTGGATTTAGAGGCAAGTGTGAATGTACTACCGGGTTACTTGTATGATAAATACAAGAATGAAGAGTTGGAGCCGGCAAAGACAGTATTACAGCTGGCTGATCAGTCAACCAAGGTATCCCGAGGCAAGCTGACCAATGTAATAGTGAAAGTTGGTGATTTCTTCTACCCCGTGGACTTCTTAGTTATGGAATACGAGAGTCAGGAGGACGCGCCTGCGCTGATACTAGGACGTCCGTTTTTTGCTACAGCCGGCACCATTATTGATTGCAAAACGAGAGACTTAGATATCTTCTTTGGGTCAAGGAAACGAAGGTTAAATATGTTTAGGAGTCCCATATCTCTACCTCAAGGGTATGATGATAAGTATTGGAACAGCAGTCCACTGATGGAACCAGGGATCAGAGACAAAGGAAAAATATGGACCCGAACAGGAGAAGGCGGAAAAGAAAAATTTTTGAAGGAAACAAAAGAGCATCTGTTGTCAACCATTGACAAGGAGCAGCTGCTGGATATGATGGAAATGATGGAGACAAGGCATTAGCAATATGAAAAGGATGCAAGGGATAAGGAAGCGAAGGTCTTCCAACTTTTGGAAGCGCAGCAGCAATGGATTAGCCAGGTTAGTGATAGGATGACACAACTCACTTCATTACTGACAACGATGGTCCACAATTTCGCACCAGACTATAAGATGATGCCACAAGAGGACTGAGAAGAGTAGGAGCAGGAATAATCCGTCTGGCTGAAGACGTTAAACTTAGTGCTTGTTGGGAGGCAACCCACCTTTTATAGGTTAGGTACTGTATTGTTTAGCAGTAATTAGGAAGATATTATCATCGTCATTGCAGGTGTTATTGGTTTGAGGCAAGTGTGGGGTCATTATGAAGGAAATTTGAAAAAAATTGCATACCGTGCCGCGGTTCGATGTTTTGCGCGCCGCGGGATCGCAAACCAACCCGATGCACAGGGGTTGCTTTGGGAACACGCGCGCCGCGGTCACGCCGTTTCCACGACGTGGGAATCGATCGGTCGGATTCTTCCTTTATAAGGTACGTCGCATTCATTATTCACACACACAAACCCACGCCGCGCCTTAGAGCTCCGATCATCCGACATTTTTCTCGCATTTTTCTTGTTCATTTCATTCCTACTATCGAGGTATATCATTCTAACTATTTTTTACTTGTTAGAACTAGCGATTAGGCTGTGAAATTGGTTGATTTCTCCAAAAATGAAAAATTTAGAAATCGGCAGTGCTGGCTCGTAGGGTGTTTTGTTTGCCAAATGATCACCCTAGAGGGGCTAGTCGGTGTTTAGGCTACCTTGTAGTGTGTTTGGATCGACTTAACAGGTGAAAATTAGTGAGATTAGGTTTGGAATGCGAAACAGTCGCTTGTCGCGTCGCGCCTTGGTTCTTGGGCCGCGCCGCGGTGTGGTGGGGAAGATAAGGACTTATTTTGCAAACTTTTTGTTTTGTTTCTATGTGCAGATGGCTTTCAGGCGCGATCATCCTTTTCTCCAGTTCCTTGAGGGTCCAGAGAGCTCGATCGAGTATACTCAGAGGAGGGATGCACTTATTAGTCGCCGGGTTCTCGAGGCGACGATCATAGATCGGGATATTCTTAGGACGGCCGGACTCTGGGACGAGATCGAGCCTTTTCTTCATCGTACATGGTCCCATGGGGAGGCTACATTCACGTGACGTGGTTGGGACAGGCTCATGGCCAACCAGGACGATACAGTTTACACCGAGTTTCTCTTGGAGTTTCTCTCCACGGTCCGCTACGCACCGGCTTCGACAGAGGCCCGATCCAGGCTAGTCCGATTCAGATTAGGGGGAGTCCCCAGGGAGTGCAGTCTCAGGGAGTTTGGGAGACGTACGGGTATATACACGGAGGAGGATCTCCAGAGCCGTCATTTCACGCCGTTCCTTCACGCGTGTATTCAGGGGCAGCCTGCATGGGATGTCAATGCGGTTGTTTGGGCCACGTTGTCCAACGTGTACTTTGAGGCGGGGTCGGCTAGGGAGAGCCAGCTCCGCAACCCGCTTCACCGGCTCATGCACCGTATCGTCACCACCTCGATCATGCAGAGGGAGGGGGTGAGAAGGTGTCCGGTACCGAGAATCATTAAGCATACCGAAAATTAAGAGTTAGTTGGTGATCCCAAAAATTTGAGATGCATAGCTGGTACCGAGAATCATTAAGCATACCGAAAAAGTGATTGTGTATGGTTATACCGAAATTTAAAATTGACGACGCCTAGTAATATCAAGTATTTTAGTCGTTGTTGAGCCCTATTCTTGGTGAATTTATATCATATATGCTGTGGTATTCTCACTTTTTGTGTCAGTGCTTGCTTGGAAAGAAATGATGTAAACAGGGACTAAAATCGTACAAAATGGAAGAAGTTTGAAGATAAAGACAAAGAAGTCAAATTCGCATGCGCGCCGCGGTTATGTACAAGGGCGCGACGCACTGAGTCAGCAATGAGGTGGTGGAGAAGATTCAAATGCCGAAGAAACGGAGATAAACTAGCACGCACGCCGTGGAATCTAAGTGCACGTGCTGCAGTCTTTTATTTTTCAAAACTATAAATAGAGGGTTCTAGGTCGAAATCAGTAGCAAAGACCTGGCATAGGAACGACCCCCAAGGCTTCTTTGACTCCGAGTTTTAGTTTTCAATCGACCATAATTGGTATTTATGTTTTTCTCTTTTAATTTCCAAGTAGTTTAGTAGTTTTGGTAGTTTTGGCTAGTGTTATTGGGTGTGACAACCATTGGCATTAGTTTTTAGTTTCTGAAAGTTTATGTTTTCTGTTTTAGAACAAGTTGGATTTGAGTTTTTAATAGTTAATCATTCGGTTAGTGTTAATTGCTCTCTTTTCGGTGTTTTATGCTTTTGAATGAATTTTGGATGTTTGATCGCGTTGGATGTTTTGATTTGATCTTTGTTACTTCTGATTCTGAAATACATTTCTGATTTCAGTAAGTACTTAGGTTAGTATTGGTTTTAGTTTAATTGATGTTTGATTTGGAATTGTTGAATGTTCATGATTTCTGGATTGTTTTGGTAAAAGTCGGAAACTAGATCCTCTGCTATAGCGTGACACTATAGTTGGTAATATGTTGCCTACATTGACCACTAAACTCCTGTGAATCGACCCTGACTACCTCTATACTAGTGTGTGTTAGGTTATTTTTACTATTTTTTACTGAACGACGACCTAGGCGTGTCAACAATCAAGCAGAAAATTTGCAAAATGAAAAGTTATGCTAAAGGGAGTGAAAGTGTACCGAATATTTCTTTTGCTTTTTAGATTTTGGCTATTTGGTCGGTGGTGCTTCAGGAGCTTTCTTCTTCCCTTTCTTTGGTTGCAATTCGTCTCTAAGAGGCCTGTGTGGATATGGTTCCACATTTTCGGTAATAGTCAAGTGCTTGGTGATGAAGATGCTTGAGGGGTCACCGAAATTCAAGAAAGCTTTTGGTAATCTTCTGACCACATCTTTAATGGAACATCATCACCAGCTGATGGAAGGGGGATCGCATAGATGGTGTACAGTTGCTCGATGCACAATGCCTAAAAACGAGTATAATGGATTTTTCGAGGAGACTTTTAAGATGTCGGAAGGTAAGAGACAAAGTCTTCAAAAAGAATAGCAGCCAAATCAACCTATCTGCCGTTGTACAGACTCCACAACAGGTCAAACATTCTTTTGCTCATCTGGTCTGTACCACCAGTCTTTCATGTTAAGCTCCTAATGCAGAAATGTACTACACGGTGCCATAATGGTGATATACAGCCCTTTTTGAATTGAGAAGGAGATTTTATCTTGTACTCGTATCCCATTTTGTAAATCATGGAGATAATGTCATTTTGGGTTGGGCTGTCAAACTGAGTAGCATGAAATGGGAGTCTAGGAGCAGATGCAAATACACTCTTGTTCAAAACAACATTCATGTCATTGGAAAGGGTGACCATTATGTGGTTTTCGTGTTTGGTGGCAGTAGCCACAATTTGTTCTAACAATGATAGAGGAATAGGCGGGGGAGGAGCAAAGAAGGCTCGAGACAACGAGTGTATGTTCAAGATGTGTATAACCACCTGAAAATGCTCCTTAAAGGAGGTGGGATCACTCGGAGCAGGGTAATTGCAAGAAGCAATAGTGACTGAAGGGTCATCGGCGGCTGAGCCGGTAGCACTTTTTGAAGAAGTAGCCATAACACAAATGTACTAAGATTGCAAAGAAAAAAGTATCAAAAATCTCAAGTTTGTTCAAAATCACGAAGAACACAGGTATGAACAATGATGACAAAGATGAAGATGAGGAGTGTTACTGAAGTGGTAGTAGCAGAAAACGAAAAGAAAGTCAGTCAAGTGGAGTCAGCAGCGGCAAAGAGATGCGTCAGAAAGCAGGCACTGCCGGAAGGCGACTGAGGAGAAACGTCGCGTAAGAAAACCCTAGGAGGATGTCGTCGAATAGAAGCAACAGCGACAGCAATGGAAGTGTAAGAGATAAACCCTAAGTGTTGTTCGTCGTTTGGAGTGTAGAGAAAAGGGAATGTAGGTTTCGATTTGCCGAGAGGAAATATAGAGGGAGAATGAACTTTGAGAGGAAGATGAAGTGTTTAAAAGAAGAAAGGTGAGCGGTTAAAAGGGGTGTTATCGAGGAAAAACTGAATGACATGACAGGTGAGGGGACACATCCGGAAAAGGTGCGGCTTGGCATTTAATGCCAAGTCATAATGAAAAGTCATGGTCCAATAGAAAAGTCCCACGTCATATTGATTTAAAAGGAATATTTTGAAATTAAGTGCCAACAATTTGAAATAAATGTAACGATATTAAATTCACATTCTTAACATTTAATTGGTCATTTTCGGTTGTGATCAACATTAAAGACCTTCAGAAAATGGATGAGAAAACGTACCTTAGATATTGAGATCGAGACCGAAATTTGGGATACCAAAATTTGATATGACTAGAGGTTAAACCGAGATTTAGATTCAAACGAGGTTGAACTGAAATTCAGATGCAAACGAGTTCTCCCGAAATTCATATGTGACACCGAAAATCGAACTATCTGAAAGTTTCTTTTAAACGAGGTTGTTCAGAAAATCTTTTGAACCGAAAATTGATGTTAAACGAGGTTCCTCCGAAAATCATTTTTAAACGAGGTACCTCCGAAAATCATGAGGGCCGAAAATCATTTTTAAACGAGGTTCCTCCGAAAATCATGAGTACCGAAAATCATTTTTAAACGAGGTTCCTCCGAAAATCATGAGGACTGGAAATCATTTTTAAACGAGGTTCCTCCGAAAATTATGAGGACCGAAATTTTTGTTCAATGGTACCTAAATTTTGTTATGTTTTTTTTTGAAGAACAGAAATTTGATGGTTTAGAAGAAAATGATTTAACAGACTGAAATTTTGAATTGGGCTGAAGATCGAGGTTTATCAGAAGTTCACAAAAAATGGACCGAAATTTTCATTTGAAGTTCCAAACAATTTGAAAACAAGATAGGAAAATTAAGTACTTGAAATATGGAAATGAACTAAAATTTATACAATTGAATAACATGTAGACATGTTTTTGTAAATAAAAAGCAAGGATTTGAATAGAGTAAAATTAAACCAAATATAGCAATTAAATCAGGTCTTGAAGAATCCTGGATCAGGATTCATCATACCTAGCATTTCTAAGAAATTATGAAATTTGGTTGTGTCCAAGGCTTTTGTAAAAATATTAGCTACCTGCTCTTCAGTAGGAATAAAGTAAAGCTCAATGTTACCTTGAAGGATTTAATCTTTGATGAAGTGGTAACGAAGATCAATGTGCTTTGTTATCGAATGTTGGATTAGATTATGTGATATGGTAATGGCACTCTTGGAGTCACAATAGATGGGGACTTGAAGAAAACGATAACCATAATCCAGTAATTGTGTCTTCATCCAAAGGACTTGTAAGCAGCAGTTGGAGGCTGCAACGTATTCTGCTTCTGCTGAAGAGAGAGTAACATAGTTTTGTTTCTTTGAAGGCCAGCTCACAAGTCTTCCACCTAAAAATTGACAACTTCTAGAGGTGTTTTTTCTGTCCAAATGGCATCCGGTATGATCAGCATCGATGAATGATTGAAGCTTGAAATTATCACCAATCAGGTACCAAAGACCCATTGCTTTGGTGCCTTTGAGATATTTGAATATTTGTTTAACAACAGTAAGGTGTGACAATTTGGGTGCTGCTTGATATCTCGCACAGATACAAGTTGTGAACATGATATTTGGTCTACTTGCTGTTAAGTAGAGAAGAGAACTAATGATTCCTCAGTATATATTGTGATCCACTGGTTCACCATCGGGATCCGCTGAAATTTTGTGGTTGGTTGGCATGGGTGCTTTTGAAGTGTAGGAATTCTCAAGAGAAAATTTCTTTAACAGCTCGTTGGTGTATTTCTCTTGATGAATGAAGATTCCTCTACTTGTCTGCTTGATTTGAAGTCCAAGGAAAAAATCAATTTCCCTATTCAAGCTCATGTGGAATTTGTCAGTCACGATTTTGGTAAATTCTTCAACCATCGCTTGATCGGTAGAACCAAAAATAATATAATCAACGTATACTTGAACGATCATGATGTGCTTCTGATGAGATTATACAAAGAATGTAGGATCAATTGTTCCTATTCTATAACCAGATTTTACCAAGGAGGAAAACGTGTCATACCAAGCACTCGGGGACTGTTTGAGACCATACACAGCTTTATTCAGACGATAGACATGATTGGGGCGAGATAAATCTTCAAAACCAGGAGGTTGTTGAAGATAAACAACTTCATAGAGATCGCCCTGTAGAAATTCACTCTTGACATCAATTTGATGGACGATAATATTTTTATGAGCAACATATGCCAAGAAGATTCGGATGGCTTCTAGGCAAGCTACTAGTGCATAAGCTTCATCATAGTCTATGCCTTCGATTTAACTATAGCCTTTAGCTACTAGTCAAGCTTTGTTTCGAACCACGGTTCCCATGTCATCCAGTTTGTTGTGAAAGACCCATCTCGTGCCCATAATGGTTTGATTGGCCGGAGGAGGCACGAGATCCCAAACTTTATTCCTTTTAAACTCTTCAAGTTCTTCTTGCATGGCCTTGATCCAATCGTCATCATCTAAGGCATCAAAAACTGTTTTTAGCTCGAACTTGCTGATGTAAGCTGCATAGTGACATTCATCCTAGATGGACTTTTTGGAACGAGTTTGAACACTAGCAGATGGATTACCAATAATTTGGTTTGGGGGATGACTCCGGGTCCATTTATGAAGCCTGGGAATGACAGCAGCGTCTGATTCGGGCGGCACCATGTCTTGAATAAATTCAGGATCCTCAGGAGTGATTTCTTGAATATGCGAACAGTCAGCCGAAATTTCGTCATCGGAATCAAAAGTGAATACCGGAGCATCATTTGATGCATCTGCCGAATAATTAATTCTTTGATCATCTCCTGGGTGTTGATGGTCCCCCTCAACTTGAGGAATTCCATCAACATGAGTTGGGAGCGGGAGCTCCCCTAGACATGTGCTGGGAGTGACGACTCCCCCTGAACCTGTAAGGGAACGAAGGCTCCCCCTCAAATATTGTATTAGAATCAGAAACTCTTACCTCACTAGATGGAATGGTTGTATCTGTTAGAACTAGTTCGTTGAAAGATGTTGAAGGCGATGGAGCTGAATTTGCTGTTACTTGTTGAATAGCTTCAGGAGATCGAATCACTTCAGCATTGATGGTTGTTTCTCTAGGATCGAAGAGAATATCATAATCAACTTCGGTTGGTCTGATAGGTTGGTGGCCTGCTGGCATGTCAGCCTCCATTACATAGAGAATGCCTTGGGTTAGTTTCCTCCAGAGATATTGATCGTCGAATTCAACATCGATCGAAGCTCTCTTTCAATCACTTGTGTTCTCCTGTTTAACACACGATAAGCAACCGACTTAGATGAATAACCCATAAAAAATGCCTTCATCACTTTTGGGCACAAATTTTCCCAATTGATCTCTGTTATTTTTAATGAAGCATCAGCAACGAAAAATATGGGAAAAAATAACATTTGGTTTTCGGTCATTTAACACTTCATATGGAGTCATCATCAGTCTTTTGTTAATGATTGAGCGATTTTGTACAAAGCATGCAGTAGCGACGGCTTCTGCCCAGAAAGATAGAGGTATTATTGGCGAAATTCAACATGGATCTGGCGGCTTCAACTAAGGTTATGTTCCTCCTTTTGACTACACCATTTTGTTGTGGTGTGTAAGGAGCAGAGAAGTTTTGTTCAATTCCTTTTGAAACAAGGAAGTCTTCTAGTGGGCGATTGTTCAATTTAGCATCGTTATCACTTCTGATTCTTCTAACCGGTAGTTGAACTTTCAGCTCTATGGAAGTGATGAACTTTTTAAGTACCAAGCAAGTATCTGGTTTCAATCTTAGAAAGAAGACCCATGTGAAACGAGTGAAGTCGTCCACAATGACTAATATGTACTTCTTGTGATTTAAACTTGCAACGGCTGATGGACCACAAAGGTCAATGTGCATTAGCTCTAAAGGATGTGAAATGTTGGAGCCTGAGATGGACTTATGAGGCTTCTTCTTCTGCTTACCCAGTACGCATGCAGCACAAATTTTCGTTGTCGGACATCAGAAGAGGAATTCCACAAACCATTTCCCTGTGACCAGTTGATTCATGTATAAAAAATTAAGATGTGCCAATTTTCGGTGCCATAACCAACTTACCTCAGAATAAGCTTTTGAGAGTAGACACAGCTGATGTTTTCCAAGAAAGAGAGAAATGTCGAGTGGGAACATGGTATTGCGCCTCAGGGACTTCACAAGGCACTTGTCTCTGATTTTTGTCATTATATAGCTGAATTCGTCATCGAAATCCACTCTGAGACCAGCACACACTAGTTGCCCTACGCTTACAAGATTGTGTTTTAGACCAAGAACGTAGGCAACTTTCTGAATTGTGAAATTTCCATTTGTGAGAACCCCATATCCCTTGATGATACCATTTTCATCATTTCCAAACGTGACAAAACCTCCGATGTTTACTGCACGGTAGTCTCTAAGAAATTCAAGTCTTTCGGTCATATGCATGGAACAGGCACTGTCGATTAACCAGTCTTCATCCTGTTCCTCTTCACATAACGCCTGAAATTTAAACGGTTAGTTTTGGCACCCAAACTTGCTTGGGGCCTTTGGATTTTACAAACTTGAAAGATTTAAAAGACTTTTTGGTAGTCCTGTCCTTGGAAAAAGTTTCAAGTTCTGTATCATAAAGGGTTGAGTCGGAGATTTTGGATTTCGAAGATGGGACTTTAACAACCCATTTTTGAATAACTTTCTTTGTATATTTTTTAGAAGAGTTTTTGTTTTGCTTAAACAAGTTTCTTGGCTTGTTGTTAACCGAGGTGTCTGCTGAAAAAGGTTTTGGGATATGTTTACAACATTGGCGGCAAATCGTGTATTGAACACGTTTTAAGATTTTCGGTGCTGAAAGCTTTTGAGAAACATTTGACGATTTTTCAAAAACTTTTTGATCATTTAAAGGAGCCTTTCCTTTTTGCAAATCCTTTTGAATTAGATTGGGGTTTTGAGAAACATTTTGTGCAACATTTGTAGATTTAAAAAAAAATTGTTGTGAGTCTCTTTTGGGTGAGACAGAAGATCTGATAGATTTTGAAGATGTTTGTTGTGATTTGGGTGAGATGGATCTCTTGTGCTCAATTTCACGGTTCACTGATGTTGAGATAACAGACTTTGCTGTTTTCTCAACGTTGACTATCTTGGGAAAGTTCGAACATTAGTCCAAACAGTCGGTAGTCTGACGATAGTAAGTTTCTTCTATCTTCTATCATGTACGGGGCTTGACCAGTAGCACGACAGTTTACACGAGGAGTTGGAAGTAAGCCTTTGTAAATGTATTTGTTTTGTGCAGAAGTGACCTTTTCCAGAGAGATGGACTTGGAGATGGTGGATGAAGTGAAGTTGTTGGATTTTCTGTGAGATTGACTATAAAAACAATTTTTCTTTTCTTCCCTAGCATGGGATCTGGGTGATCAAAGATATTTTCTGTTAAGTGTAGGTTTTACTCCATTTTTGGTTAAGTTTTTTCCTTTTCCCTTGTTAAAAATCTCTCTTGGAGAGGAAGAGTCAGATAAAGAATCATTTAAAATTTTGCTCTCTTCCTGAGTTGTTTTAACATTTTTGAGTGGCGCGATTTTGTTTGAGTCAAGAATCTATGGAGTTGTTTCTTTTGAAGATTTTGGAAGATTCTGCTGTAACACATCAACATATGTCTTGATACCCGGGACTGATGTCCCAACAGTTATATTTGATGGTTCATCAGCAATTAGACGTTTGATTGTTATTTTATTAAAATCAGTTTTGAAGATGATTTGATTTTCCGGATGACTTTCCATCTCAATCTCTTCATCAAATTTCTCTTCATTTGAGTTTTCCTCCACGTCAGCATGACATGGGTCAAACTCTTCGGCAACACAGTTTCCTTTTAGATTTGCGAAGAAAGAATTTTGATGAGAAGATGTTGAAGGACCATCAATGGGACCGAGGTCAAGTGTCTTGGTAGAAATGGGATATAAGATGTTGACAACTTACTACTTTCAACAGTGTCAACAGATTGACTATTTGTTTCCGAAAAATATGAGAAGGGTATTTTTACTCCTTCGTTTGGCCCCGAGGTTTCAACTTCAGAGTTAATCAATGGAGTTCCGGTCAATGCTTGAGTCAAGTCTAAATTGATTTTATCATCATTTTCGTTTGTGGGATATTTGAAAAATAGACTTTGTTTTGAATATATTGGATAATTTTTTTTTGTATGTTCGAACCCATCCCAAGTTAAATGTGTTTTCAGAAGAATTTGAGTTTGCTGGAGACTTGAAAATTTTAGTTTCCTTATACAACTGATCGATTAATTGATTTAAATGAACATTGTCACTCTGGGCTACGTCTCATTGTGACGACAAAAGTTTATTTGACTTTTCAGTCATAATCATAGATGTTCTTTCAAATTTCAAATTTGATTCTAATTTATCACACATTAACTATCTATCTTCTAACTGACTCTTTAACTTCACTACTTCGTCAAATCCATCATCTCGTTCATCCAGAACCCTCCTGTAGGCCACTAATGCATCTGCACAAGTATTAGAGATTCTTTCCAACTAAATTAGCAGCATAAATATTGTTTGAGTGTAACATGTCGCGTACCTGTTCGATTATGCTGACCCCATTGCCGGTTTTGTTCACCATGAACGCATAATTCTTGGGGCTTGATGTGGCTTCCATGCCATGCATCTTCATGGCCTTCCCTATTCCAGGAATGGATATTCCTGATGACTCTTGCACCATCATACACTCAGCTGCTGCTTTTCCTCTTTTTCGTTTGTTTTCATACGTCTCTTCTTCATCCCCGGATGACCACACTTCAATGTTTCTAGCTGTTGTAATAAAAGCCTTTTCCTCTTCTTTCTCTCTTTCGATGTTCCTAGGAGCCCTGCAATCTACAGCATAGTGCCACAAACCTCCACAATTATGACATTTAATCACTTCTGTCTCATATTTCTCTAGAGCTCTGGATAGAGTATGCCTTGCAGCAGGCTCTGCCACTGTCTTAGGTTTCTCGGCACGGTGATCTTTGGTTGGCTGATAGTGATTTTGCGAAGATGATTTGTGCTGATTTCTTGGCTTGTTATAGTTTCTGGCTGATAACCAGGTCGTTGATGGCTTGGTCGAAAATTCTTTTTCTCATTGTCGAATAAAGGGATTCGGTTGAAGTTCTGGCTTATGAGAGCAATTTCATGCTGGTATGCTGCTTCCTCTTCATCATCATAGTCGGAATAATATGATTTTGAGGGAGCATGGAGTGCTAGGGTAGGTGGTTTTTTTGACTGGTATGAAGGTTGAGGAATTTGAATCTGAACATGCATTTAGGATGTTTGGTGATGGTTGGGATATGTGATTTGTTGGACAGGTGGTTGATACAAATGTTGACTTATCTGTTGAACTGGTGGTGGTTGATATGAGTACTGACTTATCTCGCTTTGGTTGGTAGGAAGGTAAGTTGGGTTGGAAACAGCTTGCTGGTACATTGCTGACTGTACCAGCTGCTGAGGAGAGTTTCCCAACATTGGAAGTTTGAGTTCTACTACCAAAGCCAAAGGCCCACCAAGCTGCATTTAACTACACTTCACATCATCCTCTTGATCTAGCAAGTTGTTATACAGGCGATACATGTTAAAGGTTTTAAGTTTCCCTAAATCTTGCAAGATCATCTTCACCATCATCCATTCTTTTCTCAGTCCTTCAAGAAATCTGAGATTTATATATTGATTGGAC
Source organism: Cichorium intybus (assembly GCA_023525715.1). NCBI lineage: Eukaryota > Viridiplantae > Streptophyta > Magnoliopsida > Asterales > Asteraceae > Cichorium > Cichorium intybus. The sequence goes on from CM042012.1 coordinate 99,802,375, forward strand.
CTTACCGCTCCTACACTTAGGAGGCGAGTAATAATAAAGGAAAAACGAGTGAATGAGTCGCTGAGACTTTCGCTAGGGATAGCTGAAAACTTGTTATACTCGCTGAGGCTTGTAGTCAACTTCTTGTCCATCCCCTCCTCTATACCGTGGAACATGTTTTGCAACAGTATCCAGATCTGCTGAGCAGTGGTACAATTTTGAATGAGATCAAAAAGTTCTGGAGGGATTCCACAAGAAATTTCAGTGAAATCAATTTGATCATTATCCATCTTTTCAATGTCAAGGGGTGTCAGTCTGGCTTGAGGAACTCCACCAAGGGCATAAGAATTGGAACATGAGGTCCTTCCTCCACAGACCTCCAGACATCTTTCCCTTGTCGTCAAAGATAGTTCTGCATACGAGTTGCCCAACAGTTGTATTCTGTTGGTATGAGTATTGGAGCTCTGGTGGAGCTACCAACACTGTTGGCAACACTGAGAGAGTAATTCATTTGCATGTTTGAAGAGGTCTTTGAAAGAACTTGTTTGAAAAAGTTTGTGTTTAGAAACGTGAGCTTTGTAGCATACAAAAGATTTATAGCGGGTTCAGCGGTTGCTACGAAAGCCAAGGCTTAAGTAGAGTATGCACGATGAACCTTATAAACAGCTACACAGGCTCTGATACCAATTGTTGAAAGCAAAGAGTGAGAGGATAAGTTCGAAAACTTGATAAATACTTTAAGATCGATGCTCAACAATAATAAATACAAACAAGTTAAGGTGCGGAATATTAAACACTTAAATATCAAAATGCAAGAATTAAATATAGCAAATGAAGAACATATATAGAAATATTAAGAACATGGATTTGATGGAATGGAAGATATGTATTTCATAGAAAGAGAGTTACAGATGAGTTTTCCAAACCATGAAGATAAAAGCTGGTGGAAGTTTCCTTTTATAGTGCAAGGAGAGTTCCCACTAGACAAAGACCTAAGGATAGAATGAACTACAGACCAGTTCATTCTGTATAATTCTAAGGTTAATAGTAAAAAGTCAGACTAGGCTGGCCTAAGATTGATTGTTCTTTATCTAAACAGTACATGCGCCATGCAACTTTAGGGAACAAGAAGTGACTAGCCTAACTGTACTATATAAACGGATCTTCTTATCTTTTGTCTTTATCTTTATTTGTCTTGAACTCTTATCATGAAATAGTCTTCTGAAGGGAACCGAAGTTTAAGAGTAAACTTCGGTAAGAGGATTGCTGAACTTTAGGATCTTCTGATGTCTTCAGGAACTGCTGAACCGAAGTCTTCTATACCGGAATTCAAGAGTGAATTTCGGTGTCTTCTTGACTTGTCTTCTGAACTTGTAAACCTTCTAACTATTAAAGTCTTTGTAGCACAGACCGAAATTCAAGAGTGAATTTAGGTATTCCAAATCTCGTATTCACAATAACATTATAAACACAAGTGTAGATGATAAGGTATGTTCATTGATTACTAAAAGACATTCAGTAGTTACAAAACAACATACATCAAAAGATAATCAGAATGTTGTTCAAACAAAGATACATCCACAAAAGCCACGAGTTGGTCAACGACTCTTTTGACATTAACACAACGGTAACCCTTCAATGGGATAATAAATTGATAAGAAAAAAGATGTTCAATGAAGTAAATAATGATAATAAATAGATCAAGACAACATGACATTAATTCTAAGAAAGCGAATTATCACTAAAACAACTAAAATTGAACATAAAATTTGAAAAGTACGTATTATTAAGGATATAGTGGTGTGATTTGGTATAATGACTAGTAAAAGTACTTAGTAAAACATACATATCTTTGTGGGAAGATTGTTCCCTAATGTAACAGCAAGCAGGATCCTTTTTTGATCTATGCGTTATTCAAGAAACAGGGGAAATCCTCCAAACTCTAACCTATCGTCATCCCTTTCCTCTATACTTGATGATTTCTACTGCCTACTTGAATATGTGTGTGTATTTGAATCTAACATTAACAATACATCGATGCCACTGTTTTCATTCCTGTTCTTTGTAGCCCCACAAGTACATTAACAATTCAATTACAAATCTAACTATATTAACTCATTAATGCCACTGTTATTGAACCGTATATCAAAAGGAGAATCAAACAAAATTTTTTTTACAAACTTACTAGAAATTAAAGGAGAATACACCTGATTGTCGTCCACCATTGTTGCAAAAACCTTCAACAAACTTTTTAAATGATAGTACAAAGTCGATGTTGGGGGGGTTGATCGGCAATAGACTTGGGAGCAAAGGGAAGGAAGGTTGGGTCGTTTGCGTATGATTTCATGTATAGGTTTACAAGAGATGGAATATTATCTAAGTCTCTTTTTTTGACATGTTTATTGACTTTATACAGATTAAAGATGAAGTCAATAGTGTTCTAATGAGAGCCAAGCACATGGTCACCCCAATAGTAAAATGTTAAATATACGAATATACTTACATTTCTTATCAATTGTAACAATGTATATACATATTCTTTATGGATAACAGGAATATGTAACCCATAGTATCAATATATTTGCATTTATTTACCATTGACATGATTCTTTATATTTGAGATACTATATTTTGTGTATAGATTGTCTTTTTGTTATGATATTTTATTTCTTACTATGAGACACTAAATGTGATTCAATTTGAATATTAATAAATGTCTATAATAAATTTACGACAGAAAAATTTTGTCATCTTTCATTTATGACTAGGCTTTCAATGAAAAACTTTGTCTGTCATCTATAGAAATTTACGACAACCATTGTTTGTCGTAAATGTATGTCATAAATTTACGACAGACAAATGTCAGTCATCTTTCATTTATGATGGGGCTTTCAATGACAGACATTTGTCTGTCATAATGGCCATTTACGAGAGACGTTGTCTGTCATGAAAAGTCTTTTTTTCTAGTAGTGATACTTATACTAGTTATACTTTTATTGTATTTATATCATACTTCGTTCTAGAACCTAATAACCTCTTTTGACCCATTTCACCAATATAATAATTATTTCATATATGTATATTTAGATTTCCATAATTGTTAAGGAACCCTTTCCACCACCCTTGGTCGTATTTATGGCTAACTCATCCTTTTAGACTTTAATAGCATGCTGAAAATTGGACCAGGTTGCAAAGTTTGCAACTTTCAACCTAGGAAAGGCCATCAACAAGCTCTGGAAAATATGTGGCATCAACTATACCCTAATACAATACTACAGGGCTTGGCCTCATGCCATTTTCATTTTTCTAGAATTATTTGTGAATTTAACAAGTGGACTAATCTAATCAAACAGCTATCAGGGCCAAACCATTGAGAAATAATAGTCTCTCTAAATGGGTTAAGAACTAGGTTATACATTTTGGTATGGAAAACTAGACATACAGCCCGAACTAATACCACTGACCTCACCATAAATGATTTTTTTATGATTTTCAGTGATTTTTACAAGTTAGATGACTTGATCTATCTGGGTTCCGAACCAGTTAGTAGAGATTGCCTATTTCACCTAATCTAGGGTTGGAATCAGATCAAACCCTTTTGGTGGAAGAAACTACACTTCTAAACCTTTCCAGGAACATATATTTGACCAAAATGGCTGATCCAATGATTTTACACAATTTTTCAAAGATGGCCTCCAAAACAGTGGATTTGATTCACATAAAATCACAAACTAGGGTTAGGGTTTTCAACCTCTTAACCCATTAAGACAGCAAGATTAAGACCTTTAAGTTCTCAAACAAGTTCAATAACAACAAGAATATTAAGATCAAGTGAGACTTTGCAGAAATAATCAAGCACACATGCACCCCACTGTAGAGATGTGGTGGTGGTGTGATGTGGTTTTAGTCGTGGAACAAGAAGAAAAGGGAGAACGCCTTACCAATGTGATGCAACGACTAGCACACTAAGCCTTCACCTCTCTCAGTCTCTCACTCCTCCGGCTCTCTTCTCCTTCAGGGTCTCTCTCTCTCTCTCTCTCTCTCTCTCTCTCTCTCTCTCTCTCTCTCTCTCTCTCTCTCTCTCTCTCTCTCTCTCTCTCTCTCTCCAATTCAAGAGAAAACGGCTCTTAAGGACAAGTTGACTTGGGCTTCAAGGAGGTGATACGTACATATAACACGCAACAAAAGTTCTTACATGGGCTGGAGGTTGAGCTGAGTGGCCTTCGGCCTCTACTTTTGCTCCTTGTCTATCACATCCCAAAAGAAATCCAATTTCATCCATCTTTCATGCTTTAACAGTTTTGGTCCCTAAAATTTGGTGTTGTATTTATCTTTGACCCAAAATCCATAATCTCCACAATCTAAGTTTTCGAAAATGGTTTAATCCCCCTCGAGCTCTTAACTAACTATTATAAATATTAAGATTATTATTATTATTACTCGTAATAATCGGAATTTGATTCTACGACTTGCTTCCGGAATAAAATATCATTTCATTTTCTTCTAAAATATGCAAAAATAATTAACGTTAATTATAATCGCTAACGCCGAAAATAAGTCATTACAAGAATACATACATATCTATAACAATTTTGTAGGCAAGATTTTCGTAAGCCTTTACCTAGGAAATCCTAGCTATTTTGATGATACCTATTTTTTTTCCTAAATCTTGGAAATTTGATTAAATATTAAGCCTAATTTGTCATTTTCTCTATATATTTTTTCATTTAACATTTGTTATCTCTTATATTATCAAAAAGTATTTATTTTTAACTAATCTATAATGTAATATATATATATATATATATATATATATATATATATATATATATATATATATATATATATATATGTGTGTGTGTGTGTGTGTGTGAAAATTGTTGAGATTGCGATACTAAATTCAGACCACATATTTTTTCATGCCACTCTAATGCTTCGGCGTCACCAACGTGTTGACGTTCTAACGACGAAATAGATATATTATTATTCATATATGATTTCTCGCCTTCCCTACCATGTGCACCACCGCTGCCGCTGCCGCCGCCACCGCCACTACCATCTCTACCACCACCACCGGTAATGCCACCTCCACCACTTCTATCATCATCACCACCACTGCCACTATCACCTTTACCACCAATCATATATGAATAATAATAACATCTCTCGTCGTCGTGAAGCGGTGTGGCAACGTTGACGCATCTACTGGCCTAAATTTATTATCGCAATCTCAACCTTATTTCCATTCTTAATGGAAAGTAGGTTCCGTTGAGAATGAAAAAATGGTTGAGATCGCAAAACTAAATCTAAACTACATATTTGTTCATGCTGCTCTAATACTTCGGTGTCGCTGGCACGTTGACGTTCTAACAACGAAATAGATATAGTTATTCATATGTGATTTTTCACCTCCCCTACTACCTGCACCACCTTTGTCACCGCTGTCGGCACTGTCTCTGCCACTGCCATCTCTACCACCTCCACCACTTCTATCATCACCACCGCCATTACCACCTTTACCACCAACTCCACCACCCCTACCACTGCTACCACCACCCACCGCCACCACCACCACCTCCATCATTGTCACCAGCTTTGTCACCACCCACCGCCACTGCCACTTCCACCTCCACCACCTCATTAACACTGCCGCCACCATTACCATCATCATCGTCATCCTTCTATCACCATTTCGACCACCACAGTCATATATGTCTATTCATAGGTAATTATTCATAAATGTCTATTCATAAGTGTGATTATATGAATAATCATATACCACAATCATATATGAATAAATCATATATGAATAATAATAAACCCTCTCGTCGTCATGGAGTGGTGCGGCAGCGTTGACGTATCTAGTTGCCCAGATTTATTCTCGTAATCTCAACCTTTTTTCAATTCTTAATGGAACCTTCCATATATATATATATATATATATATATATATATATATATATATATATATATATATATATATATATATATATATATATATATAACCTAAAAAGATTTAAAATTCAACACAAAAATGATAATTTTCACGTGAATAAGTATAATAAGAATATATCTACTGTCTTTTATCTATTAAGACTATAAATAAAAATGATGTGTAAAGATGTTCTTGGATTAGGACAAATTACACAATAAGCTTGATTATAGAAAATGAATTAGACATGGGTGGGAGACGCCTTTTGAAGATTTACAAAGTTTGACTTGGACGTTCAAAACATTAGGGACGAATAGGATATATTTGCCTTTTTGCACATATATTATAATACATAACGTTTTCCGCATTTTATATATAAAAATAATTAATAATTAATTACTAATATGTATATATTGTTATCATTATTATATCTAGTAGATAATATGCAATGGACCTAAGTGGATGTTCAATTTTCAACTCTAGATAAATAATCTTACTATTTATAACTATTTGATTATACATTAATAGGGTAATTTGTAGTATAAATACCACTTGATGTAAAAGATGAAGACACACCAATTTGAATACATCTTCTAAAGTGTTCAAATTCTTTCCAAGTCTCTTGTTCTTTTATAAAATTATAGTTTAATTATTGTTAATCTTGTTTTAATTACTTCAAATTTATAACACGAAAGCTCTAAGCAAGATGATTAAAGAAAGTGGAAACCAAACCTATCTTAATTAAGGTATGTATCACTTAGTAAAAATAATAATCATAATAAATTGTTTAATTAAAGTTATACAAACAAACAATCATAATAAACAAAATAAATAATATTACTTCTTTATATTGAGCATTATAGACTACTAGTGAATTCTTATTTCTTATACTAACCTTTATTTATGTATTATGACTCGATAACAAGAGACGTTTGAAATAATTTAGATTTTCAGATACATTTCCAACATTTGTTTCTCACTTTTGTCATATTTCAATACTAGAACTACTAGTCAGACATTCCACCCGTTATCATAATGTGTATCCCTTATTATTTCAAAGCATTTAGGGATAGATTGTTAGAGTTGGAAATGATCGACAATTATGAGTGATATCTAGGTTAGAATATTTTATTGTATGTAAAAACATATTGCTTCCACTGATATATAAAGTGGAATAATGGTCATTTGTTTATGAGTGCGCCTCATTATGTAATCAATTAGACATAAAGTGTGTATGGGTAGAAATTCTCTCTCATGCCACATGTTCTTCATGTAATATCTTAGATATATTTTTATCTATACATTATCATTTGACTCATCATATATCTTGATTATCTTCACCAACATTCAAATCCACAATTGTCAATCGTTCACATATGATCTACAGAAACCAAGTATTCTAAAATATTTGGAATTCTATTTGGTTAATTATGGTCCAAAGTAGCTAACCTATGATTTTTGCTAGGTGCAATTGGTGCCTTTATAACATATGGGAAATTGAAAAAAACACTATTTGACAAAATGAGTTTTTAGATTCTTTTGTGTTAAGACTTTTTAGATTCCTCCTTTCACTGTTACTTGCAAGTTTCGACACGAAAAAAACATATATGATGTTAATTTAGAGTACAGTACGCAAAAAAAGATGTACTTCGGACTTAGACATTCAATGCACCCCCTTGGATTCATCCGAAATCGATTCCGATTCAGCCGCAAATGCTCTGGAAAACAATGAACATATTCAGAATCCAACGAACTTATCTGATATCCAACGAACACATTCGAAACAGTTGTCTAGAATGGTATATTTCAGGCTCAGATGACTAAATAGAGACTTATTCTTTTAACCCAATGCAATAAAACAAGCGTGGAAACAAAAAGTTATGATTTTTAATGTTGAAAATTCAAAATACGACTCATTTTAGAATTCAAACCCGAATAACACTTATGTCTTCCTATAATATTGTAAAAACTTAAAACACTTATGGATGAAGTAATACATTACGATATAAGAACATAACACATTGACATTTCGAGGGAAAACTGAATAACCTAATCATCAACGGGGTAGAGTTTGAGAGAAATTTATTTAGAAGGATGATGCAAATGAATATGAAACAAACTTTATATAGTGTCTGGAATATGAAATGCCTTGTTCCATATTGAATGGTCATTTGGTAAAGAGAAAAAATGAGTCAAATCCTCTTATTCTAGGCTATGATGCAGTTACTTTTATAAATATCCACTTTTTTGGACAATTCATTACTTATTAAACAATTTTTATGTAACACCTGGCTGTTCAACACAATATACACCCCAAAAATTTTCAAACGCATGCATACATACGGTGTATGTAACGCCTCAATTCCGTAATATATTTTTCGTTTTCAAAAGCAGTTTAACTACATAAAATGGGTTGGAAAAATAAAACATTCAATCCAAGTTCAGTAAATAAAATGTTTAAAACCGTATTTGTCAAAACAGTTACAAAACATTAACCAGCAAAAGCCTTTGATCACCAAAATGTCGGATGCGATACAGTCGCGCCGCACTCCAATCTTTTATTTTGAAAAGTACCTAAAAACATTTAGGGTAAAAGAGTAAGCACAAAGCTTAGTGAGTTCCCCAAAATATCACACGATTTATCTCATTCATACACATAATCTGCATACAACATCTAGGAACAACCTGTCATGCATCGTCCTTTTATCATTCAACATCCTCGGGTGCCCAGAACGACCTGTCATGCGTCATCATTTATCATGCAACACCTTCCTATTGGCGGGAACGACCGGTCATGCATCTTGCTTGCCCGCGACCTGACTCAGTCCTAAATCGGCACTGGCCTATCCCAATATCAGCAAGCCGCAAAAACGAATCATATGACTACACATAAGCATATGCAATCCTAACATCAACATACAATCATTCTCTTTTTCCCTACAACATCGTACTACCTACGCATGCAACTTCACACATAGTAATATAGTATAGTGAGGAGACTCACATGATCCGCAACCTCAAGCTACACACTTCAGATATCTCACGTTCTAAGCAGCACGAACTCCTAACTTATCACAAGTCACAAATCAACGTTGACCCAAAAGTCAACTAGTCAAAGCCAACGGTTAAAGGTCAACGCCAAAGTCAACCTTCACTTAGCGCCGCTATCTCCTATGGATAGCATTGCTAAGTACAATGTTCGCGAAATCCATTTTTCAGAGACAGCGTCGCTATCCTTATAGATAGCGGTGCTATCTCCGCTGTTCAGCCCAACACTTTGTCCAGCTCTTAATACGTTAAGGCAAGGTCTAATACCCTTCATAACTCTTTCAAACAATCACTAGATCCATAAAAATGCAAACTTAAACATCCAAACATCACCATGCATGCACATGGTCAAGATCTAGGTCCAAAAAAGAAAAACCCAAGCTTAAACACTCAAGGGAGCTTGGCTTACTCCTAATATCAGTCCAAAAGCTCCAAAGGAGGCTCTAGGGACATAAAGATCAAACCTTTTTCACTCCAATCCATAAGTAACACAACAAAGGCACCAAAAACCCACCTAAAGCCTTTATAACCACTAGAACAACCTTAGAAACACAAAAAAGAAGAAGTTTTTTACTCACAAAGGTCCAGAAAATGAAGCTCTTGCTGACCCACCCTTGAAAGAGACCACCATGTACCACCACACAACTTCTTCTTCTTCAAGCAACCCTCTAAAATGAGCTATGGAGCCAAAATCATTCTCTCAAGCCTCCAAGACGTTTTCAGAGCTCCTAAGGGTGAAATAGAGTAATAATGACGGCTGCGTTTGGAATTAAATATGGCCCAAAAACGAAAATTATGGTTTTGGTGCAAACAGCGGCAGATAACGTCACTATCCCTTAGGCTAGGGTCGTTATCCCAGATAATGGCCAAGCACAACCTCTACCTACTTAGTGTCGCTAACCATTCCTTGATAGTGTCGCTATGGAATATGGCGTCACTATCTACAGAGATAGCGGCGATATCTCCAATTTTCCTTAAAACTTATTTCCATTAAATCCAAACTTGGTCATTTTCGGAAACAGTGTCTTACAGTGTACATTTGTATCAAACATACGTAATATAAGTTCATATCAAACGATCATACATATATGTGTACAAAAGAGGGTGTCCCATGCTCATGTTGGGTATACAGTATCTATAAAACACAAAAATATACTAGAAGCAGGACTCTCACGTCTCACGTGTCGCCTTACCCTTAGAACTACTAGGGCTTGCAATGATCACCAAAAAGACATGTAAGCTACAAAGTTTAGTGGGTAACATAATTAACAACACAACATTAATGACACCATAACAGTAAATAAGTTAGCAACACAATTTAAAACATCAATCTAATAAAAACAAAGTTGAAATTTTGCGCCAATCTCAAGATTTCACCATTTAACATAAGGGCCTTTCACCAACCCTCTTTATATAACCACCAGTAAGGAATTAGGCTTTTCACTGGTCTCATAAAAATACACCGTCTGGGATATGAGACTTTACACCAGTCTTATAAAGTTACACCAGGTAAGGGCAGGACATCACACCAATCATGTCATGTTTCACCGCTAAAGGTTCAGGATTCACCATCCTTTCACTGGAGGTAAATGGGTCTTTTCACCAATGCCATGATGTTAAACCAATAGATCACAAGAGATTTTTCACCGATCTTTTTGTTTCTTTAATTCACCAATTACATTTGTATATGCATAACACCACTTAAGGTTTTGAATAAATGTTGACACCATGATACTTGGATCATAAAACCAAACACACCATTAGGTTACTCACCTTGATTAACGTAATCGTAAAGGTTCCTAGTCGGTGGTGTATTCCTCCCCTCAATAACTTCAACTACTGTCATACATCATGATTCAAACAAGTCTTAGCCAAACAAGATATCACCATATTTATGTTAAAACAATAAATATTCAAAACTATTTGCGGGCCATAGCACCGCCAACCAGAGACAGGTTACACTGCTATCGAAGAACAGTCCCGGTCCTTAATATGCTTCGACCTTAACTTCTATTTTACAACTTGTTTGAGTGAATATCATTTTCATATCAAAGTGAGACCACAAGGTCCCTCTCTAACATATACACCAGCTTAAACCAATCACCTTATTGCTTCTAATTCCGCCTTGAAACCAACTTCAAACATCAAAATTTTAACATAAAAGTGTTTCCTTACCTTGATTCTTGATTATGCAGTTTAATCAGTTGGATAACACCTTAATTTCACTTAAATACATCCAAAGATTATCTTAAACTCCTTTTGGTCGTTTTCAAGGTCATAGTAAGTGTTTAGGGAGCCAAAATGACTGACTTAAGCTATTAAGTGTATTTCACTGCCTTTTATAGTTAGCCTCACTAAGTTAAGCATTGCGTCACTATCATCATCACTTGCGTCGCCATCACCTACCCATCATGATGCTACTACTTGTTTTTCTTAAAGGCATTCTACTTTAGTAAAAGTTCACATAATAACAATCTACTACACTTACAATTGCTACCACCCATACTTAGCGACGCTAAATATTCTGTAATAATAGGTTCCCATTTAACTTACTATTTTGCACCTGTTTTGACCATTTCACCTTATCCAATAGTTTTATATCATTTCACCATTCACGTAGGAAAGTTTTCGCTTTATTTCACCATCTAATAATGATCAAACAACAAATTTTGACATAGGTTAACTAAAACATCCTTCCTGAGTATTTAAACATGTTTCACACATCACATACACAACATCACAAGTTATTGTTAGTGTATCCCACATTGGTGCGACACGGTTTTATGAGTGTGTATATATATTGAAGTCTCCCCTCTCTCAACAAGGGCTCTTTTGGAGAGACAATATTGGAATCCACATATATTTACATGGTATCAGAGCCATTGTCCAGCACCCTGTAACCTCATCGAGCCTACGTCTCTGAGGGGGAGTGTTAGTGTATCCCACATTGGTGCGACACAGTCTTATGAGTCTGTATATATGTTGAAGTCTCCCCTCTCTCCACAATGGCTCTTTTGAAGAGACAATATTGGACTCCAGATATATTTATAGTTATAACATGCTAGAGAATACGTACCCGCTGTCATGTGGTGTTACATTTGATCATTATCTTCTCGTTGATACTTCGTGTTTATGCTCTCGAGTTGTTTTTAAGAATATAATTGAAAGGAAATAGGAAGAAAAAATAAAAAGACCACGTTCCCTAGATTTTATAATTGATAGAAATTGAAAGAAGAGAAAAAATAAAAAGTTTTGATAATCTTCCTTCCAAAATGGGAGGAATTAAATAGAAAGTACTATAACTATTATTTACTGATTTTTATCCTTCAAACTAATAAAAAAAGATTGTATAGCCTCCATAAATAATGATTTTCTTCAATGTCTCTCAAGTATGTTGTGTTCTCCATAATTAGACGGCTCCATAGTTTACCATTCAACTTAGCTCTTCTTTTCTTTCTTTCAAACTCGAAAATATAGATATACAATATAGAAATTTCTTTCCTTTTATTCTATTGCTATATTTAGTTTTTTTTTGTTTCTATTTTTAAATTCAGGATATTTTGAAGAGACGAACGATGTATGGGTATTTTTACCATGACTCGTGTATTCAAAGCATACCCTATAGAGGAGGTTTTAAATTACACCTGTCAGATAAACCCTTGTCAATTCCCCATCCAAATCCCATGATTCCATGTTCAAACCCTGATCTTTCTTGTATTTCTCAATTAGATGGACGAAACAATATAGGATATCGTATTATAAATAATTACTCTACTTTTCACTATGTTGAAAGATCAATGGAAGACTCCCAACCTGATTTGAGAATTTGAAGTGTTCAGACAGTATCAGTTTATTACTACATGTCTCCTCCAATTCCAGACATCGATCTCTGTTACAGTTAGTGGTCCATAACCAAAATATATTGGGGTCCATCTTATATAATAAATTAATAATGCATAAAAATAATAATAAATGGAATTTTCAAGGTCTCTTTTAAGGTTTTTAAGTAAAATAGATGCCAAAAATCTTAAAGTAGGGTACAAGCACAAATTTTCAATAAAAATGTCGTTTCTCCTAAAATAGAAGGTGAAGCCCACTTGTAAGTGGGTCCATATCCCCACTCGTGAACTTTATATTATTGTTATCTCATCTTGAGATATAAACTTTCTACATAGTTACTCGTGTCTCCATTTGCCATGATACTATGAGACTTCGCTTTTTTTTTTCACAACGAACTAATTAAAATTAAGTTTGAAGTTTTTCAATCCTTGAAAGAGATGCATGTGTTTTTTCAATATTATAAATAATTTCCAAATGGATGTTCAAGTATTAAAACTGAACTGAGAATCGACATGGCTCGTTTACACCATAAAATTACATCGATTGCAGTCTTTTTGTTTAGGATCAATGTGGTATAATGTTTTCTGTTAATGAAATCAGATGCTTCTTCCGAAAATTAATCCTTACATAAGATTTTAATGTTCACCCGACAACTTTTGTCATCTTTGTAATATTTATTTATTTTGTATATGCTTACATAATGATCAATAATAAATGATTTTAGGGAATGTTTATAATTAGCCCGTGCATGCTATTTATGGGTATACTTATGTAGAACTACCATAAATGCACATCTTAAATAAAAGAAGGCAGTTACATGAAGAAAGCTTTGTACAATATAAATTAGTGAGGTTCTATATCTGCTCTCCAAAGACGGTTATTTTTAAATTGTATGCTTGATTCTGTTACTTATATTTTTGAATGGACGAGTACGAAGGTGAATGAGGTTCTTGTGATTAGAGTATATGGGTCGACTCCATCTGGTCAAAAGACTTGGTTGCATATTCATCGAGTAAGATTCTCAATACCTGTTTATAACTGTTTTTGGCATTTGATAATGTGTTGTATTTCTTTTTTCTTTTTTACAGTTACAATGTATGATTAGATTGCTCGTTGTCAAGTAGTTATTGAGTATGAATTATCTTGATTATGATGTAGGCCATCATGCTTGGTTTGAGGATATGTAACAAATTTAGCATTTACGATTTTGGGAAATCATGTTTAGCTCAGCTTTATTACCATATGAATTAGAGAGCTAGTCTCCAAATTATATGTAATTTGTGCAGGTTTTGGGACACACATGAACACTTTTTCGAGTTTAAGCATCAACCTTCAATTTCAAGTACACATAGGTGGGTGGTTACACATTGAAGGAAAAGTTGTAATTACAGTCCAAATGAAACCTGTGTCAACCTATCAAACAACTCAATTCCAAAAAAACTCCATTGAAACCAATATTTTTGATTTTGATGTGTTGAATGAGAATGAAGTCTGTATATTTTTTATTTCAATTTGTAAATCGACGTGTTAAAGGAAAATCAAACCTAATTTTTTTATATGTTCATATTTGATTGTCTTATTGTGGGGATAATATCAATAACAAAGTCTCCAAAACCCAACTTAGTCCTTGGTTTGGTTTTTCTATAATCTATGTATGAGATATTAGTCACCAAGAAACTTCGTTTGGGTTATGTTGTTGTCAAAGGAAAAGGAAAAGGGAAGAGGAAGAGGTGGATGTGGCATGTAGCATATTTCATTTTCATTTTAATTATAAATCATTCAAAGAAAAAAATAATAAATGGTAAGGATGTATTGACCATTTTACAAATATTTTAACTTTTATTTTTAACTAGCTTGAGCCCGTGCTCCGCACGGGTTCGGGAGTGTTCAAGCAAATAAACTAAATCAGGATGCTATAATAAACAAATCTATAAAAGTACATTGCTATTTCTCGCAATTAAACATAAAATGAAGGCCATTGTAATTCCTCCAAACACTCATAAGCATAGGCCTTCTTTCTCACATGCAATTGCAAGTTCAACAATAATTCTGCACTGAAATATTGGAGATAAGTAAGCATAAATTAGCATGTATAAGTAAAAAAGACACAAAAGTTGAATATATGGAAAACTACAATCTAACTCAATTGTAACAATGCATAGACATTTCCAAGGGCTATAAAAAGAATACTACACATTATTTTGTGCTCTCTTCTGTAAATAGCAATGTACATTTAACTTTCATATATTGAATCCCTTTTTCAATCGTAAGTCGATTAAAAAAGTTAATAAAAAGTGAAGCTGTAAAAATTTAATTTGGTTACCGTGTTACAAGTATAAGAGTCAAAAGGTAACCCGGCCTCATGGCAAGTACTAACATCTGTCATGGACGGGGTTGATTGATTCAAAACTCAACAATTAACAATGCATGATTACTAACAAAAGATGTAACTGATAGTAGGATAGAATCCGAATAAAAAGAAGTACATTAAAAGTGAAGTTGTAAAAATTTAATTTGTTTACCGTGTTACGGGTATCCATCTTCAACAGACCTGTCAACATATACCAAATAAAAGGAAGTACATTAATATTTAAGCCTTAAATGTAATTATAATTTCAAATGTCAGCATAACGGCTAAATTCAAGAAATATATATTTTCTCTTTATAGAAGGGCGCAAGCAAGTTTACTAAGAAAGATGGTTATGATCTACCTAGAGATTGAACAATAGTTTCATGTTATCATCTCAGCAACTATCATCAATTTATCTTCATTATCATCTCTATTGTTACTTTGTGTGTCCTAAAAGTAATTACACAAAGCAACCATAAAACCTTCTTTATTATAATAATTAATGTAGCAAATGAGAACACAAAATAATGAAAAGAATTGATTTTTCACCATATAGGCATATCTAAAGATGAAGCTTCCTCTGGACCCTTATCTTCCTGGACACAAAGTAAATATAATCCTAGTGAAATACCTTTTTTAGAAAACCCCCAAGCAATGCTCTGAACCATTTTTCACCTGCAGAAACAAATTATGATGTTATAACACAAAAAGAAATGAATGTAGAATGCAATAATACATAAACAAATGGATGTCATTGGTACTTAGTGCAATGTGATAGCAAAAGAATATCAATTATATGGAGTAAGACTGATAGGTAGTATGTCCATTTCAATTGTTGATTCTCATCAGCCATATATTTGTGTAATACGTGATGTTGTACGACTTCCCACATAATGTCTCATGTTTTTTGCTACCTGAATCTCCTACAAACCCATGAACCTGTTTGAAATAGGCATACATATGTTACATTCATTGAAGGGTATTTTAGAAAAATGTTGGTACTTTTACCTGTTGGGTTCCTTTCAAGAAAGGACTATTCTTTATGTTTGAGCCTGCAATATAACTCGTCAATACCATTTATATGCATCAAATAAAATGAACTTTAAGCAATGAGAAAGTTTTCTTTACATTAAAAGTTAATAGTTCCATTATTTATAACCACGTCTCCTTTCACAAATCGGCTCCAATCTACTATGAAATTCAACATAAATAAACACCAAATCTCTTTATTGAGACATAATATCACTAATAAGAAACTTATATCCGTAAATTAGGAACATTATTTTACATGTAAGTACTCGAATGCAAATAATCGGTTTTTGTATATAGTGTTACCTAACCTTTTTTTAACGGCAAATATTAATACACCTAAATCTAATCCTAATCCACCTAATCCCCTAACGGGATTTGAACCCAAGACGTCAAGGAAGCAGGACATTCGCCGGTGCCGTTGACCATAAGGTCCTTGGCTGTTACCTAACCTGACTTAAAGCTTTTCCGTTGGTCATTACATGCATGCATTGTATAGCTCGATGAAGGCCTTATCCCAAGGTAGTTGAGGTAAGCTAAAAAGATACCCATGTAAAATGATATCAGATTGGATCATGCATGAGTGGTAATTAAATAACGCTATTATAGCAATTAAGTTGAGCTCTTATTCAAGCTTTTCTTTTAATACTTTTAGATCTGATGCTGGGATTCCTTAATATTGCAATAGGTTAACTGTTTTGATTAACAAAACATCTAAAATAATGTGTTAAGAAAAAGAGAATGCAACAATAGATAATGGATTCCACTGGAATTAGCAAAAAAAAAAAAAAAAAGACATATTTTCTAATTAAACAATGGTATTTTATTTGGGTATATCTTGGTGTGTATTAAATTAAACCCAAGTGAACTGCAACCAAAATTTACCAAAATTGTATATTTTTTTAGAATGTAAAATGATGTTTAGTGTAAGACCTAGACGGTTGAATATTCATGTCCCGTCATAGCATTTTCAGGTAACAAAATATTTATTTAAGAATAAACGAAAAGGGTTGTTGGTTAGCATTCCATTTCACCCTCTCCAGCTAAAAGATCCTAAAAAATCATTAAACTATTAGTTTCATACATCTCAAACAAAAAAAAACAAATATGTTTTAGTAAATACGGTAGAAGTCACCACAGAAACCAAAAGAATTAAGTGGAGAGGACAAATATTTTGAACAACAATGGAATCCATCCAATAAACTGATACAAAATTTGGTTGTCGAATAAAAAATTACAGGCAAACAGATGATAAAAGAACAAAGGAAGTTACTTAGGTATTTCATCGAATATCTGGTGGCCAAAACTTTGTCCCTAACTGTGAACATCTTATTTTTATAAGGAAATCCTCCAAGTAAAATAACATTAGTTTAGGTTCCATCGGGTCAACTTTTTTCGCGAATTTTAGACCATAATGCGGCTCAATATCTTTTGCATACTCTGTACGTGATGCTCTATAAGCAAATGGATGAACAGAGTGAAAACAGATGACAAGAGAATAGAGGAAGTTCTTAGGAATTTCATCGAATACCTGGTGGCCAGAACCTCATCCGTAACTATGAACATCTTATTCTTATAACCAAATCCTCCAGGCAAAATAACATCAATTTAGGTTCCATCGGGTCTAATCTTCGCAAATTTTAGACCATAATGATGCTCAATATCTATTGCATACGTATACAAAGCCGGAGGAAAGCGATAAAGGAATGGGGAGGAAAGCGATAAAGGAAACGGGAGGCAGTGTAGAAGACGTAAATTTGTGTAAGACCCGTTCCGCTGAGTCGCGGCCCGGATGAATCCGCGGCACGGCTTGGGAAGATTCTAGATTCGCATATGAGTTGTATGCGCGGCGCGGCCCGGAAGAATCCGCGGAGCGGTGCGCCGCAGTCATGAAAAAACCCTAATTCAGATTTAAACGCCTATATAAAGGGTCCCAGCCCTAGGGTTCGTGTTTTTGGAAGTTTTCGGGAGTAGAGCCGACTGGTCCCAGCAGAGGCTCTTCGGTTCCAAGGCTTTGAAGGTTTTGAGAGATTGGAAGGATGAGATACGACGTGGGGGAAGGCTTGTAGCCGATCGGGTGCATTCCTCCGTTTTCCAGAAGCAAGGTAAGAAGGTCTACCTTTCTGATATTTCATTTTACCCATCGGATGGTGTTATCCCTTGATTAATAGTCTTAGATGACTTGTAATACTTAGGGTTTTGGACCATGGACATGCATGGACTTGCATGGCCATAAGAAAGTGACCTTAGGGTAGTTTCTGATCCCAAGAGGGGTGTAGAGTGGAACCCTAACCGATGACTGTTCTGGTTAAGAGCAAAAAGAGGATTTCGGACTATTGCGAGTCCGCGACGCGGACAGGCTATGTCGGCGACGCGGGTTCGAGTAAAACCCCGTAAGTGTAATGATAGTCCGCGACGTGTAAGAGGAAGGTCGCGCTGCGGCGAGCGGCTGTTTGACCCAAAAGCTTATTTTCGACCAAATGTTGGGTCTAACCTTTAGGCCAGTCTATAGGAGTTCGGTCAGTGATTAATATGTTGTGTATGTGGGATTTAGGTGATCGGACGAGCCTAGTTTGGGATATTAGCGATTATCCGGACGGTTGTGATTCAGGTGAGTATCCTCACCTTACTATGTGATGTTGCATGTTAGGCATCTTGTGTGTTTTGTGCAGTTATATGATTATTCTATATCTGTGGTTATTTGTTGTTGGGCTCAGTACTGATGCGTGTCCCCTCGTAGCTGTTGTATGGCGAGTTGGACTACTGCCTTGTCCCATAGCTGTTGTATTATGGGTTGGGCCATAACCGGGAACCCATAGCTGTTGTATGATGGGTAGAACCTTCACGTGTCCATAGCTGTTGTATGATGGACGCCCGTAGCTGTTGTATGGCGGGTAGGGTCAGGTCGTTCTCGAGGATGGATTGTTTAATGTGTGGGCATGTATGGTAATTTGTGGAACTCGCTAAGCTTTATGCTTACCCGTTGATTTTAAAACATTTTCAGGTACTTCAGTTGATAAAGGGGTGAGCTCGGCGTGATGGCGGCGCATCGCACATTTATGATTTGCAGTTATATTATTAAATAAGATTTATATAATTATGGGACGTATACACTCTGATAATAGTTTTGATGAACACCGCTTAAGCATGTTAATCAGATTATCTATGTTTTTACTTACATTTTTAAAGAAAATTTTTTATTGAAACGTGGGGCGTTACAAATTGGTATCAGAGCCTTGGTTTGAGGGATTTGGATGAACTGTATTGGGAATCCAAACTCAAACTTAGGACTGAGAGCTTTTCGTTAAAGAAATAATGTTTTCTCTATAAAAGTTTTAAGTAGTTGGGTTGAATAACATGTGGAAGATTCCCTTGCATGTTCTTGTTTGATTGTTGCTTGGGGGTTTGAAACATGGTATGCACACCTGACTTATGATTTTTAACGGATAATGAGTTTCGAAAAGAATAAGATGCGATGCGAACCGTCAACCGAGCTCAAGTAAGTTTTTGTGATTCCCAATTACCCATGCCAAGTTTGTGTTATGTGATGATATATGTATGCCAGAAAATAGGCATGGAATTTTGTTAGGAAATGCATGCTAGAAATACTTGGATTAGGATGCCTTCTGCCTATTGTTTGTTATTTGTGCTGCTTTAGAATCTATGCTAACACTATTAGGTTGCTTAGTGAATGCTATTGGGTTATATACAATTAGGATAAGATAGCCTAAGAATTATTGGTCTAGCCTTACTGGCTGTTCCTTGTTTGGTTGTGACTTTGGGGTAGGATCATTTATTTTAATGTCTATCTTATTCTCGATTGTGTACGACTGTGTGTCCGTGAGGCGACTCGATGGTGTTAGCAGAAGTTCTTTTAGGCACGGGTGGGGTGTGAGATCCTAGGTAGCCTAGGATAAGTATTAGGCACTTGGGTGCGAGACAGTATGAATACCAATGTCAAATAGATGAGTAAGTGGTGAATTAGAGTATTAGGGGACAAATTCTGGAACAAGTACGAATAGGTGTGGAAGGTAGTACAGGGCCCGTACTACCGAAAGCACAGGATTCATACATGAGTCAGGAAGAGTTACCCAAAATTCTAAGGAACCAGGTAGGGTAGAGAATCAGGTATGATTCACATTATGGGTTAGTGGCGAAAAGGAAGCACACGTCTTCATCGTGGCGATGTTCGGTAATGAAGAGTGGATTGGGAGTATTTTCGGGTGTAACCGATTGAGGTAGATCGTGATGGATCATAGGTGCAGAAATTTATTGCAGTTGAGGTATCAACGAGGGTTATGATTGATAGCAATGGGTTAGGCGATGCATCCGGGTTGTTAGCCGATGCATCTGGGTTTTGCATGTCGATGTTTCGAAGGTCTATGGATATGAATCCCGATAGACCTTATTCCTGTTTAATGGACTAACGGCATGGTATGAGGATTGGATTTTTTACAAAGGTTCGAGGCGCTGATCGATCGCGATCAGCACTAGGTATTGGTACAGATTCCAAGTGGGGGAGAGTTGGTGTTCTAAGAGAATAAATGAAGCTTAATGCGTATATAGCTCAGCTACTGGAATATGGGAGTACTTGCATTACGAATTATCAAGCGTTAGCTTGGGTTATGATGATAGAGAGAGAAGGGATTGGCAGCTTGTTGGAAACTGTGGCCTGGGAATCTGCAGATAGGTTCCAGAGGATTACTAGGTACTCCTTTAGGGAATGGACTAGAATCCAGATTGATTTAAGTGTCGATATTATGTCGACTTGTGTCACTCGAAGAGCAGGAAGGGCCCGTCCAGCTGCTGAAGCTGATGGACCTTGACTCCTGCTACCCAGCTGAAGTTAGAGTAATTGGAGACTACGTACAAGGTATGACGAAAAATGCGAGTAGTGTGTAACTTATGGGATAAAGACCCACAGAAGATGGCTCCTTAGACAGATAGCCACAAGTAGAGGGTTGAAGCGGAAAGGGAAGAAGGGTTCCCAGTGTGACATAACCGACCATTGAGGATGGAAGTCTCGTGGCAATGAGGGAGACGACGTGGGGATGGATACCCGCGATCTAACAAGGCAGGGAGCTCGCCGGCAGGGGCTAAGGCCTTGAAAAGGGAAAGTTGTAGCTTGGAGGAGGAAGATGGGAGTGTCATTGCGTGCTGGAGCTAGCAAGTGGTTATTGGTGCATCGAGTAGATTTTCACCTTAGGGTAAAGGTGTTTGGAATAGCTTTGAGTAAAGGGAATTCTACAAATTCAAGGAAGCGGTTGGAGGTTGTATGCATTGCGAAGAGGCAAGGATCTTGGCCATGCTAGGGATGCGTGGTCACTTCCATGGGAGTTTTGATTATTTCCATTAAGGCGTGGAGAACGTTGGACGATTGTATTTCGTTTCAACTCAGGACCTGGACAGCACTGGGGGCGAGAGAGTCGAGTTTTAGTATAAAAAGGGCAGAGCATGGAAGGTGAGACGCCGGACTGAGGAGACAACACGACCTGTTGGGTCGACTGCAAGATTACGCAAGCTATGGTGACTTGGAACACAAGGGTTCTGTTTGCATGGACTGATACTTAGAAGGATTGATGCAGAGGAATTATTCAGAGACCGGGAATCTACTTCAGACTTCAACAAGAGTTATGTATGTAGGACAAAAAGTCTTCAAAATAAGGAATGTGGCATATATGACAGCTCATCTCAGGAGCGCTAATCAATAGTTTCAAGGAATGAAAGTATCGCGAGCCGAGAAGCCTTCCCAAGCAGGAAAGGCTGGGCGAAGTTAGGAAGGGGTCGGAGCGAGGTTTTAAGGAAACTTTTTGGTGAGATTGTGTATCAATCGGGAAGGGTCAGCGCGGAAGCAACATATTAAGCAACGATAATATGAAGACAGGACGAGGGTTATGCTAAGCGATGCTAGGAACAAGGATAAGTGTTGGCCAGGAGCATTGGGTCGTATTGGTGTAGTGATCGATTGAGATTTTTACGTCGTGGAGGATTAGTATCTCACATGAGTACCAAGGTACTGTGCCTTGTCCAAGATTGAGCTGCATTGTGCCTCGGTGAGAGGTAGGGTGTTGTCGAATGGAGAATACTATGTTGCGGTGGCGCAGTGCGGTGTTCTGGTGAGTACTTCGTGCTGATCGGAAGTGTTGGGTCCTTTATTGTAGCAATTCTACGCCATGTTCCCACAAGTACGAGATACGGTTATAGCGGGCTGATTGGTCAGATTGGTTTGTGGGGGCAGATGATTTCTGTACGGGAAGAGATAATGGTTATCTGGGTGCCGAAGATTAGTACCCTTGGATTGTTCAGTAGGATTGAGAGATAATTATGGACCCCTCCATGATCGCATTTGCCGGATTAGTTGAGGTGAAGGCTGCCTTGATTTTCGGATGGCTGCTTAGCTGGTAGGAATGAAAACCAAGGGCAGATCAGGGCGACATGAAGACTGGGCGGATCGGATTCAAGATAAGGATTTAGATGGGAAACCATGGAAGGGAACGCCTTTAGGTGATATAGTTCGGGTAAATAAAGGTTGTGGGGTGGGGTTAGCGGAGGATGGCTAACCTATTATGGTCGCCTTGGATGTTAGATACAGACGGGGCTTTTGTGCGGTGATGAACGAAGAGTTTGTGTCAAGTTTTTCGGTTGCCCGAAGGGTGATGTGGATGTATATGATATTTGAGAGGATTATTGGTGATCTGGCCGGTAAGGGAGTGGGAATGGATAAGTGGTGAGATGTTTGATCGGTGGGAAGGTCAAGGCTAATCACCAAAGGACTTGTAGCTAATTTGGTCTCTGAAGGTTCCTGAGGTAGAATTTAGAGGTATGCCTATATGGGTTCATCGTGGAAGTACCAAGGAACCCCTCAGTGTGTTGATAAAATCAAGGATGTCGTAGACTGATGGAGTAGGAGTGTTCGCTTTAAGTCTATTATAGTATGCTGGTCTATGAATGGTGGATGATGTTAAGGCTCGGGAGAAGGTACCCTGATACGGTGCTCTGGATGGTGATATCAGGTAAGGAGGTGCAGCTCACCCAGGAGTTTAGGA
Organism: Cichorium intybus; assembly: GCA_023525715.1. NCBI lineage: Eukaryota > Viridiplantae > Streptophyta > Magnoliopsida > Asterales > Asteraceae > Cichorium > Cichorium intybus. The sequence goes on from CM042012.1 coordinate 99,825,598, forward strand.
GAAGGTTCGTAAAGTTGCGACACTCAACTTTGTTTCAATATTGTGCATCACCCTTAGAAGGATGGCTGTATGGGGAGATCAATGTAGACGCTTGAAGGAGTTCATTCGGGATTACGTTCTTAGTTTGGTGGGAGTTGTAGTTTCTTATGTAACGTTGGTAGAGTCCTTTATGATAATGGTTAGCACACGAGAAATGGTCTCTTGTGCAAGAAGTCGTACGGGAGAGGGTGTCAGGATTTCTATGTGTTCAGGAAGAGATTGTAGACTGATTTGAGCCGGAAGAAGAATCATGATAATATGCAGTGATAGGACCTGAGTTTATCGGTCGGAGTTTTGTCGTTAAGGTACCGATGTACTGGAAAGTTGGACCCCGGGTATACCGGATCGTTGTTAGTGTAGTAGATAGAATCTATGGCTCAATCAGGCTTGTAGTAACTTCTAGATTTCTTAGTTGAGGCTGTGCAATGCGACGCATTCTGTAGCGTGCAATTGGGAGAGAAATTGCGAGACGATGGTCCGATCTCGAGTTCCAGGTTGGAAGTTTTGTTCTTCTTAAGGTGTCGCGTTGGGAGGGGGTTATTAGGAATCGAGGAAAGCCTGACTCTAGGTATATTGGATCATATCGAATCATCTCACAAGTATGTAAGGTAGCCTACCGATTGAAGCTGCCCGAGCAGCTTAGCCAGATTCACGACACGTTCCACGTTTCCCGACTCAGGAAGTGTATTACCGATGAAACTTCAATTGTGCCTTTGGAGGGTATCCAAATTGACGAACGCTTGAATTATGTGGAGCGACCGGTTGCTATCAAAGAAAGGGAAAATAAAGACTTTACGAAATAAGATGATAGGGGTAGTTAACGTGCTGTGGCAGCATTGTAAGGGGTCTGAATGGACTTGGGAATCCGAGGAAGAAATGCGAAGGCATTACCCCGAGTTGTTTACTGGCACAGATTTCGGGGACGAAATCCATTCAAGTGGGGGAGAATTGTAAGACCCGTTCCGTCGAGTCGCGGCCCAGATGAATCCGCGGCGCGGCTTGGGAAGATTCTAGATTCGCATATGAGTTGTACGCGCGGCGCGGCTCGGAAGAATCTGCGGCGCGGTGCGCCGCAGTCATGAAAAAACCCTAATTCGGATTTAAACACCTATATAAAGGGTCCCAGCCCTAGGGTTCGTGTTTTTGGAAGTTTTCAGGAGTAGAGCCGACTGGTCCCAGCAGAGGCTCTTCGGTTCCAAGGCTTTGACGGTTTTGAGAGATTGGAAGGATGGGATACGACGTGGGGGAAGGCTTGTAGCCGATCGGGTGCATTCCTCCGTTTTCCAGAAGCAAGGTAAGAAGGTCTACCTTTCTGATATTTCATTTTACCCATCGAATGGTGTTATCCCTTGATTAATAGTCTTAGATGACTTGTAATACTTAGGGTTTTGGACCATGGACATGCATGGACTTGCATGTCCATAAGAAAGTAACCTTAGGGTAGTTTCTGATCCCAGGAGGGGTGTAGAGTGGAACCCTAACCGATGACTGTTCTGGTTAAGAGCAAAAAGAGGATTTCGGACTATTGCGAGTCCGCGACGCGGACAGGCTATGTCGGCGACGCGGGTTCGAGTAAAACCCCATAAGTGTAATGATAGTCCGCGACGCGTAAGAGGAAGGTCGCGCCGCGACGAGCGGCTGTTTGACCCAAAAGCTTATTTTCGACCAAATGTTGGGTCTAACCTTTAGGCCAGTCTATAGGAGTTCGGTCAGTGATTAATATGTTGTGTATGTGGGATTTAGGTGATCGGACGAGCCTAGTTTGGGATATTAGCGATTATCCGGACGGTTGTGATTCAGGTGAGTATCCTCACCTTACTATGTGATGTTGCATGTTAGGCATCTTGTGTGTTTTGTACAGTTATATGATTATTCTATATCTGTGGTTATTTGTTGTTGGGCTCAATACTGATGCGTGTCCCCTCGTAGCTGTTGTATGGCGAGTTGGGCTACTGCCTTGTCCCATAGCTGTTGTATGATGGGCTGGGCCATAACCGGGAACCCATAGCTGTTGTATGATGGGTAGAACCTTCCCGTGTCCATACCTGTTGTATGATGGACGCCCGTAGCTGTTGTATGGCGGGTAGGGTCGGGTCATTCTCGAGGACGGATTGTTTAATGTGTGGGCATGTTTGGTAATTTGTGGAACTCACTAAGCTTTATGCTTACCCGTTGATTTTAAAACATTTTCAGGTACTTCAGTTGATAAAGGGGTGAGCTCGGCGTGACGGCGGCGTATCGCACATTTATGAGTTGCAGTTATATTATTAAATAAGATTTATATAATTATGGGACGTATACACTCTGATAATAGTTTTGATGAACACCGCTTAAGCATGTTAATAAGATTATCTATGTTTTTACTTACATTTTTAAAGAAAATTTTTGATTGAAAATTGGGGCGTTACAATTTGTGTGAGAATGGAGATACCCAGCCCGAGCAAAAATGGATTCAAAATACGGAACCGTACCCGGATCCGGGCACGATTCCATATGCATCCACGCTAATTCATATATAACAAATGCATATTATTTCATACAAATCCAGACCAATACACACAAACATTGATAGGTAAGCATAAATACATGCTCAAATAGCTACAAATCAACAGACACACACAAATATAGTATTTTAGAAAAAAAATAATCATACCCAATTCCTTACCTTTCTCGGTCCTTACCTTTCTCTCATGCCAAATCTCTCTCTTTCTCATGTCTCAATCTCTTCATATACTCTTCGCAAACATCCTGCATGATCTCTAATGTTAATATCTACAATGTTAAGTTCAAAGTTCAATTAATTTTTGCTTAATGAAATGCAATAAAGTTTACTATTTTATTTAACTTTTAAAAAAAGAGATGATCGTCGTCTTATAGAGCATATCTTAATTCGTGTTTCAAAAGGGAATATTAAGCATTTAAGAAGAAATCGTGAGAAAGCCTGTAGAAATTTATGTTGATTGAAAATCAAGAAAACGGTACTGAAAAGTGATAACTTACTAGATATGGACTTACTGAAACTAAAGGGAATAATAAATTGGATTACCAATTGAAACAATCAACGAAATTGGAAAAACGAAATCGCACCTTCGGTTTGGAATCAGAAGGTTGTTGGGTGTCCGCATGATAACACGATCAATATGTTTCTTGATTTACGTCTACTACTCCTTGGAGTCTCCGCCGGTCACCGAATCGCAACCACCCACCGCTAACGGTGGTGACGGCACCTCCGCATCTTTATGAAATCGGTTCATCAGATCGGTTTAGAAGACGCTAAATTGAGAGCAATGAAAGCATGGGTGTTGAAGAGCGGTGGCGGAAAAGACAAACATAGCGGAGATGGAGGCCAATCGATGGGTAAGGTTGCAATCGGTGGAGGTGGAGACGATAGAAAGTTCGGGATATAACCCACCTAAACCGGGTTAACCAAACCCGGGCCGACCCAAATCCGCGAAGCAACCCGCGTGTGACAATCCGGAAAAAAACGTACACCACATTCAGAAAAATGACGGAAATTGATTAAGAGGATAATGGGTTTAGTCATAAGGAACTTGCAATGTGATGTTTTCAAAAATTAGGGATCATCAACTTACAAAATTCTCAGAATGATAATTTGTGCTCTTTTGTAAGCCATGCGGATCATTTATGTACTTTTTTGAATATTAACAACTTTAATGTTGTTTATCTATCGGTGGCTTTCGAGTTGGCTTTCTAAAAAGATTTTAGAAAAAAAAAAACAAAAGATAAGTCATGACTTAGGTTGCGGAAACGAGCCAATCACCAAAAGGTTAAGTTTTTTTATTGCTCATCTTGCCATGTGTCAACCTTAAATAAGTGAAATTAAAATTAATTTTTATATTTAAAACTAATTTGGTTAATGACTATATTTTATTATTAATTAAAAGATTAAATAAATTTTTCGTTACAACATGAGAACAATATTGATATAATTTTTTATATATTTAGAATATAAAATTGAATAGTTAATGGACGTAAAAAGTTTAAATTCATTGAATTGTTTATATACAAAGATAAAATCTAATAAATAACTAATTTGGATTGAGTTGCCTGATGGTCTAAAAATAATAAATATGTTTCATAAAAAAAAAAACAAAAAAAAAAAAACTTATTGAACTCTATATAAACAAAAATGTTTATTGAATTCAAGCATAGCGTACAGAGGAAGTTTTAAATTCGACCCGCCAAATAAACCCTTTGTCGGTTTTCCCAACCAAATTCCCCAATTTCATGTTCGAGCCCTAATCTTGATGGTGCTTCTCAATTGGATGTATTGTAAATAGTTAATCTAGTTTTCTCGAAGTTCAGAGATATCAATGGAAGACTCCCAGCCTGATTTGAAAATTTTCAGCGTTCGGATAGTATCAGTTGATTACTACATGTCTCCTCCAATTCCAGGCATTGATCTTTGTTACAGTAGCTTTCAAGGTACATATTTGCTCATGAACTTTATTTTATTCTGTTTCATCTTGAGACAACTTCAAAGAAGGTTTTTCGCAAATGGCCAAACGCATATTTGTTTCTGTTACTTTTATTTCTGAATGTATAGGTGGAAAGGTAAATGAGGTTCCTGTGATTAGAGTATATGGGTCAACTCCAGCTGGTCAAAAGACTTGTTTGCATATTCATCGAGTAAGATTCTTCATTCTTAAACCTATTTATCACTGTTTTTGGCAGTTATAATGTATTCTTGTCAAAAAGTTATTGAGTATGAATTATCTTGATTATGATGCAGGCTTTACCATATCTATATGTTCCTTGTTCAGATATAGTTAATCAACCAGACCAGGAAGGTATTTCACATATTCTTATCTTTTTATTCACCCTTTTGCTCATTGATTTTTATATAATTGATAACATTTTGATCTTTTTTAATCACTCTTTTGCTCAAATTGCTCAGGTGATGCTTGTGCACGAATGATATCTCTTGCTCTTGAGAGGGCACTGAAGGTATTTTTTTTGTCTGAAAAAACGTGTATTTGAAGCATTTTGTGTTTAAGTATATAGGAAATTAGGCATTGATGATTTGATGGTAATTAACTAGTTTTTTAAACTCTTACAGCTTAAAGCTAGTGCTGGTTCAAAACGTCAACATGTGCATGACTGCAGTCTTGTCCATGCAAGAAGGTTATACGGTTATGATGCATCTGAGCAACTATATGCAAAGCTTTACCTGTATCCACTATATATTTTACTTCTCGTAATTTTTATCATCATTCTCCTTGAAAATTAAAGAAATATAAATAAAATATCTTTCATGATTTCCAATTGTCAAAATCTGAAACATTGAGTTATGCTATTAGCTTCTTAACAGAGATTAAAGATATCATCCACAAGATGTCTCGCGGGCAGCAAAACTTCTTTTGGTAAACATTTGAAGCTTCTACATGTTTGGCCAGTCTGCCAGTCTGGCAAATAATAGACTGACAGTCTGGCAAATAATAGACTGGTAGTCTGCCAGTCTGCCAGTCTATTATTTGCCTTATACACACATATAATGTCACTCATAACAAATTTGGAATCATATTTTTTGGTAAAGGGTGATTTTGATCCTCTATTATTTGTCTTACATTTTTTGTTTGTTTGTGCTCTTATTGAAAACTAAGTTTTCTTTTCACAACTTTTACTATTAACCAATCACTAATGACTAATGGCATCCTATCTCTCAGGGCGGTTCTGTTCTTGAAAAGAGTTTGCAGCCCATTGAATCACATATTCCATATCTTCTTCAATTCCTGGTAATCACACTTTCACTAATAAACTTCACTACAAAAAGTGTATGTATATATATATATATATATATATATATATATATATATATATATATATATATATATATATATATATATTACTTTTTTCTTGATTCACATGTTTTAGGTTGATTATAACTTACAAGGAATGGGACACCTACATGTATCAAAGATGAAATTCCGCCATCCATTACCACATATTTACACTAAAAAGAAGGTAAATAAAGGTGCATAAGTTTATGTTTTTCGAACATGAACATGATGGTATTTAACTATTTATCTATACTTATGTGGTGACATGTCAGGCAGATTCAAGTAATGATGTTTGTTTAGAACCACCAATCTGGCTGTCATCTACTATTCCCGACACTTGGATTTGGCATTCCTCTAGTCAAATGGAAAATGACCTTTCTAGACGTCAGAGTGTCTGTGAACTTGAGGGAGATGCTGACATTGATGGTTAGTTTATGTTTTTGGAGTCTTTTACAATCTTTTTATGTATAACGACTAATTTTATGTTAATTTGATTCTTGACAGATATTCTTAACCAGCAATATAAGTTATACTCATCATTATCACAAACTTTTTCAGATGTTAGAATGGTTCAATCACTCATACCAATTTGGGAGGTCTTGTTGACACATTCTTATTTAACTCAACCACTAAGTTCTTGAATTTGACTTTATTTTTTATTGTTTTAGGAATTTGAAAGGAATGGAATGCATATGGAAACCGTATCATCTGATCCTGGAAAACCTAGCCCACATGATGTTTTAAATGTTTTGTCAAATAAATTTGAACTTGAAAACAAACTATTAGAATTATGCCACGTGGACGATTCTTTACCTTGTACTCCAATTGAGACTGAGAGAATGGATTCACAGTCTATAAGATCTTCAAATGATGGAAAAGATACGGTTACAGATGTTGAGGCTTTAAGGCTTCTAGATTGGCTAGCATCTTCACAAGCAGTAGAAGAAATAAACTCGGATGATGAACTTAGACGCGAGATTATTCTAAGTCCATTAATGCCTTCAACAACGATTAATGAAGTTCTTGAAAAAGCTGACATGGAATTCACAAACGCGTCCCAACAAGAGTGTCAAGATATTCTTGATTCTGTTCAAGATTCTTCACCTCAATTACCATCAAAGAAAGAGATTCCTGAAATGGATAGTAAAAAACCGGTCAATGATACTTGTAATACTTTAAAAAAAGAGAAAAAGTCGGTAAAAGAGCGAGGAAAACTTGATAATAGTTCGAGCTTTAGAAGGAAACATACAAGAAAACGACCATTATGGAGTAGTTTACCTTTTTCTTTATCTGAAAACACAAAAGATAGTGAAAATGGAACCGATAAAGAAAAAGGTTTATTGAAGGAAGGAAGTACAATTGTAGGATGCTCAGTGCGGGATTTAATGAGGAGAAAACGTTATCATCGGGGTGGCCCACCAAAAGATGAAATTTCTCATGAAGAATCTAACGATAATACCGATTTTGCCCCTGAAGAAAGGAGTGATATTCAAGACATCGGTCCTCCTATTAGTTCTAACTCTAGATGTTCTTCTGATGATATGAATGTGGAAGATTCTAGTGGTGAAATGAATAAAGAAAAGTGTAATGGTTGTAATGATGGTGATGAATGTCATCATCATGTAGTTGATGATACAGACATTGATGAATGTCATCATGTAGTTGAAGATACAGACATTGATGAATCTCAATCACCCCCTTTTATAAATGCTAACTTTCAAGAAGTTAAAAACATCGAGTCTAAAATAGTTGACTCCATTCCTAGTCAAGAAAAAGCCAATGGTGCCCCTATTCACTATCATAATGATGGTTCCACTTTCTACATGTTGACACCTTCCTTTTTACCTCCTTCAACAGATGATGTTAATAAATGGTTGCTTCATAATGGTAGTACATTGTACACCCAATTTTTAATTTTTAGTTTACAAATGTTCAAGAAATATTCTTATCTTGACCTCTTTCATGTTAGATGTCTTGAGAGAGAATACAAATCCACCAACAGAAGAATCTTTATCACAAAAAGGTAAATTCTTTAAAGGAAATCTTCAATAAAGTCTCATTATTTTGAGTCAGTTTATGAAAAAGTCCCAAAATTAATTTTATTTACAGAAAAGGACAACATACCGGCTAACGTATACAGTTTAGCCCTTTCTTTCGGTTTACCAAGTTTCCTAGATTAGAAATTTTCAGTAAAGTCCCACTATTTTTGGTCAGTTTATGAAAAAGTCCCAATGTTGAATCTTTTTACACAAAATAATTGGACTTTTTCATAAACAGACCCAAAATAATTAGACTTTATTGGAGATTTCCAATTTAGGAAACCTGGTAAACTGGAAGAAAGGGCTAAAACTGAATATGTTGTCATTTTCTGTAAATAAAACCAATTTTGGGACTTTTTCATAAATTGGCTTAAAATAACGGGACTTTATTGGAGATATCTCATTCTTTAATGTTTCCAAGTCACAAATTCTACAAATACATAGTAATTGTTTACCTTTTGCAGATTCCATCAACCATGACATGGATTCACAAGAGTTACCTTCCGACATGTGTAATGAGCAGAAAACTAATTTGGATAATGTGAAAAATACTTCACAATCACAACAAGATATCTCTCAAATATCAGGTCCCGAAGGAAAAAAGCTGACTCCTTTGAGTCAATCAGGGTTTAAAGATCCTGCAAGTATTGGTGCAGGTCAACAGTTGACTATGTTTAGCATCGAGGTTCTTTTTATTACCGAATATTGTTCCATTTGTATCTATAATGTTGATATGTGAGACTAAATGTAACATTTTATGACAGGTCCAAGCTGAATCTAGGGGAGATTTGAGACCGGACCCGCGATTTGATGCTGTCAATTTCATAGCGGTTGTTATTCAGGAAGATGATGAGTCAGCAATCAATAGTTATGTCCTTTTGCGCACTGAGATGACAGCTGTCAGAAATCTGGACGGTATAACCGGTTGCAAGTTATTAATTTGCACACAAGAGAAGCAACTGTTCACCAACTTCATAGAAATCATTTACAACCATGATCCAGATATATTAATAGGCTGGGACATTCAAGGCGGTTCACTTGGATTCCTAGCTGAAAGAGCAGCATTTCTTGGTATTGGATTACTCAATAAAATATCCCGCACACCATCTCACCCGATTTCAAATCGTGAAGCTCCCGACATTCCCGATAAACCAACAATGACTAATCTACTCCCCGAAGCATTAGATTCCGACATTGACCCGCAAAACGACGGAATCATTGACGACGAATGGGGTCGGACTCACGCTAGTGGGGTCCATGTCGGGGGTAGAATCGTCCTTAATCTTTGGCGGCTAGTCCGCAGTGAGGTTAAGCTTAATATGTACACAGCTGAAGCAGTTGCGGAAGAAGTTCTTAGACGGAAAATTCCGTTTATTCATTGGAAAACATTGACGAACTGGTTCGCTAGTGGTCCCGGTAAAGCAAGATACCGTTGTATAGAATACGTTTTCGAAAGGGCAAAATTGAACTTTCAAGTAATGAATCAACTCGATATGGTACGCATATAATGATAAAGTTACTTACACTTTAATTTCATATTTTAGACCAAAATTTCATAGACTTTATTTCTTACATAGGTAAACCGTACATCAGAGCTTGCGCGTGTATTCGGTATTGATTTCTTTTCGGTTCTTTCACGAGGTTCTCAATACCGCGTGGAATCCATGTTACTAAGATTAGCACACACGCAAAATTACCTGGCGATTTCTCCTGGAAGCCAACAGGTTTACTTTTTAGTTTTTAATAATAGTCCGACACTAATTTTTTACAGTGAATTGAAAATTAATTTGTTTTAAAATAGGTGGCTAATCAACCTGCAATGGAATGTATACCACTTGTCATGGAGCCAGAATCCGGATTCTATTCAGATCCAGTTATTGTTTTGGATTTTCAGTCTTTATATCCATCAATGGTCATTGCTTACAATCTTTGCTTCTGTACGTGTCTTGGAAAAGTTACACCTTCAAAACCAAATACACTCGGTGTTACTTCATATACACCAGACCCAAATGTTTTACGCGGTTTGATGCATGAAATTTTACTCACTCCAAATGGTGTCATGTATGTTCCCTCAAAGGTATATATATCCACATATTGCATATAATCATTATTTCAGTGAAATAGTAAGTTATTCTAGTTACCATATTCAGGTCCGAAAAGGTGTACTACCTAGGTTACTTGATGAAATATTATCTACACGAATTATGGTCAAACAAGCCATGAAGAAATTGTCTCCTTCCGAAAAAGTACTTCATCGGGTACTTTTTCTTAGTCAACCTTTTCTTTTTACTACCCAACAATAATGCAGATTTTATGTTACGTACTTACTACATTTGTTTCAGATATATAATGCAAGACAGCTGGCATTGAAGCTAATAGCAAACGTGACATACGGGTACACAGCTGCTGGTTTTAGTGGTCGCATGCCTTGTGCTGAGCTGGCAGACAGTATTGTTCAGTGTGGGCGTAGAACACTGGAAACCGCTATTTCATTAGTGAACACACATGACAAGTGGAAAGCTAAAGTTATATACGGTGATACCGACAGGTAATGTTTTATAAATTCTTCTTAATGTTCACGATACTCATTCATGCATTCATGTTGATTGCTGTCCTTTTTGTAGTTTGTTTGTACTCCTTCCGGGACGTACTGTGAGTGAGGCTTTCCAAATTGGGAATGAGATTGCGTCTGCTGTAACAAAGATGAACCCTAATCCCGTTGTACTGAAAATGGAGAAAGTCTATCACCCGTGCTTTCTTGTTACTAAAAAGAGGTACGTGGGGTACAGTTACGAAAAGCCCGATCAAGTCAAACCCGTGTTTGATGCTAAAGGTATCGAGACGGTACGTAGAGATACATGTGCAGCCGTATCCAAAACAATGGAACGTTCCTTAAGAAACTACTTTGAAAATCAAGATATTACTATGGTGAGTCACAACTCATAACAACTTAGAGGCTGTTTGATACTTGTTGATTCAGTAAGAGCTGACTGTGTCAGTCTGACTGTCAGACTTATCCTGAAGCTGACCTGGTAAGAGGTAAATTTTAGGGTTTAGGACCGAGTCAGAGGTAAATTTTAGGTTTTAGGGTTATTGAAGAGTCTGACTGACTCTGACCGAGTCAGACGTAACCTGTTACTCTGGACCAGTAAGAAGCAAATCAAACAGCTCCTTTTTCCATTAAGTACATTGTTATTTCTTTTATTTAATTCTGTTTCCGTCAGGTGAAATCATACTTGCTACGTCAATGGACGCGTATTTTATCCGGAAGAATCTCGATCCAAGATTTCATATTCGCAAAAGAAGTCCGTTTAGGCACGTACAGTTCCCGTGTATCCTCTCTCCCTCCAGCCGCGATAGTAGCCACCAAAGCCATAAAAGCCGACCCACGAGCCGAACCGCGGTACGCGGAGCGAATCCCCTACGTGGTGGTCCACGCTGAGCCCGGTGCGCGATTATCCGACATGGTAATCGACCCGTTAGACCTCTTATCCCTCGACTCACCTTACAGACTAAACGACTTGTACTACATCAACAAACAAATCATCCCGTCTTTACAGCGCGTGTTTGGGCTCGTGGGAGCCGACTTACACCAATGGTTTCTCGACATGCCACGTGTCGTTCGGGAATCTGTTGGGAAAAACCATGCGCACGGTCCGAATTTCGGACCGCTTAAAACTAGAATTGATTATTATTATTTGTCGAAACATTGTATTATGTGCGGGGAGTTGGTTCAAGCGGCTGTTTCGCCTTTATGTGGTAAATGTGTGAGAAATGAAGCGGCGGTTGCGGTAGCTGTAACGGGAAGGACGTCGAAGATGGAAAGAGAAATGCAACATCTTGCTGCTGTACGTATTAAGTTAAAATAATTTTTTGATGGATTGATTGTATGTTTGACACGTGTTGTTGATGTTTAACAGATATGTCGGGAGTGTGGAGGTGGGGATTGGGTTATAGAAAGTGGAGTAAAATGCACGTCGCTTGCATGTTCTGTTTTTTATGAACGAAGGAAATTACAAAGAGAGTTGAGGTCCATTTCGAGTGTTGCTACTGAAACGGGTTTATATCCCAAGTGTGTGGCAGAGTGGTTCTAGATTCCTTTTGGTTGTATTTAATTTTACATGTGTCGATAGTATATAATTTATCATGGAAAATGTTACTTGTACTAAGTTGGAGTAAAGTATATAACATGTACAATGACGAGACGATGATAATTTGGAATAATAAGTATGTAATTATTACTTGTATTGATTCGAAGTTTAGACGCGGCATGGAATTTTAGTGCTTAAATGTCGTCTTTGCTTATACTTGTATTGTTAATTAATTTCTTATAAAATACAGTTAATATACGAAAGTATGATGTAAGCCAGATTTTTCTTTGTTAATCGTTCAAATAACATATGTAATTATATAAAAGAAAATCAGTTCAATGCGTAAATTTACAGCAGCAATTTAAGTATATTTATAAAACCCGACACTGATTCTGTGAAAAACACGTTTTATCATTCTTTCTTATTTGTTGAAGCGAAAGATGCAGGATGGACCTTCTATAATAAGCTTCTTTTAAAGAAACACCTTGGTTGATTATAGATTTGCAGACACAATAATAAATGATAATAAATAGATGATAGAAAATCATATAAACAGAAAATTCACCAAACAAATTGTAATAGTTTACAAAACATCTTGGAGGCTATATATGCAGTCATAAGAAACGGCTTGCGAATGTCCGAAGACATCCAAAACTCAAGTTTCTTGATGTTTTTCAACGTATTTTTTTTATCCACATATTCCATACTCAAATAACTGCAAGTAAGTTGTAGTAAACGAAATGTATGGATGTACTATTGCAAGAATGCAGAAACACAATGATGCACACCTTAAGAATCGGAATCATTTAGAATAATATTAGCTCAATGCAGAATAGACCAATATATCAAAGGTAATCAATAATACAATAAAAATACCAACCAATGCAACAAATAAGAGAAACACATAGATTTACTAAATCCGGCAAAAAAACCATGGACGGAGGAAGCCGATAATCAAAATCCACTATAATTATGCAGTGTTTGCAAAATTTGAACAAAGAAATCACAAAGGGGTTTGTATGATGATGTTTTTCTTGTGATCTCATAATTGAAAGACCATCAAACCTATATATTATATATAAGCTCTTTCCTTTCTCTATGTATACTTATTACACATCATGCGTAATAATATTATAATGGAGGCATATATTTTGACAAAAAATAATCTGTAATAATGAACGTTACGCCCACCACCATATTTGTCAACAACTTTAAATGTGTTTGACTAAAAACATCCATCATCCTTCTTTGAATTTTTTTTTTTTGGAACGGCAAATCTATCCTACTCCTACTCCTACTCCTTCTTTGAATTAAAAAAGAGACAAAGACATCCACCAAATTCATTTCTACATTTATCATCAGTGACCAGCTACTACTTGCTATATTTAGAAGACATATTTTTCAACATAAACAATATCGAATATATTCTACCATGTAATATCCTAACCTTAATTTTCATTAAAGTTTCCGGTTCAACAGTTTTTGTAAAAATGTTGGACATTATTTTGGTATTAATATTTTCAATAGCAATATTACTTTTTTGTAAATCATATTAGGGTAGACGGAGTAAGGAGCGGGTTCGATGCGGGCTCGATGGAAAGTGGGTGCGGTACCGCCGGTACCTCCGGTACCGCTGCCCCTCCATCTTCGGTTTCGGCGGGCTCGGCAAGGGTGGGTTGTGTGGGATGATGGTGAACCCGATGAACCCATCCAATTTAATAAAAAAAATTTTTTTAATCTCTCAAAAATTACATTCCCCTCATCCCTATAAATACCACCTCTCCACTCCTTCACAAATCACACCTTCACCCTTCTTTCTTACTCTCGTTTTCTCTCAAAAGCCCTTTGCCCTCTATTTTTTAAAAAACTCTTTTTTTATAAAATGGATTCAAATCGTGGTAAATCCAAACGCCGCGGTTCCTCATAAAACAGGAGCCGTGAAGTTCCCCCAACCCCATCCCCACACATTTACAGTTACACACAATACCCCAACCAATTCCAACAAAACTTTTCACAATACCCCAACCAATTCCAACAATATCAAACTCAGTTTCCACAATACCCCAACCAATTCCAACAATGCTACGTCCCGGACACTTCTCATTTCCGTACCCAAGTAGAGTCTAGTGATGAAACCATTCCACCCTCGGATAACGAGGAGGAGCAAGAGGAGGAGCACCAAGATGGGCAAGAGGAGGAGCAACATGCAGATGACCAGGAGGACGCGGAGGAGGTTATCTCAGAGACACAACCCTCTACGCGTAAACGGAATTACACTCACCGACTGAAACGCAGAAATTGGGAGGAGAGGGAGGAGATCGCCTTGGCGAAGGCATACATTAGTTGTTCTGAGGACCAAGAACGTGGAAACACCCAACTGTGACAACCGTCAAAAATCGGTCAACAAAAGTCAACAAAAGTCAACTGAAGCATACAGTGGGTTAACACGTTGAAATGTAAGTTTCATAACCTTAGTATTATATAACTGAATGTTATAACACTGCACGCACTAGTTGAAAACAGTTATCGAATGAGCACTATAAATACGTAAAATAAATTACAACATCGTAGAAATTCGATAAACACACAAATATTATTTTGGTATAAATAATATTCATAACACGATGTATTCGTGAATACGAACCTGTGGATATATAGAACGCTGAAAACGGAATTCGTATGCAAAAGTTACAACAAGTTAAATCGCTGTGAACGGTAAATGTACACAGGGCTTAGACCTAAAATACAAAATTTGGTACCTTAAACATCAAATATGGGATAATAAGTCATATAATATGAAACGTAATATTATCTAATATTTAATTTCAAAGCCAAACGTAATTTCCGGTAAAATGCCGAAAATCGCGTAATCGGAAGAATACCGCGCTTAAACGCGTATTTCATCGTCAAACGAGCTACGACACCATCTAAATAAATGTTCAACAATGTTTTTATATAAAATATTAATTTGGAACATCGTTTAGTCAAAAACTCATAAAATTTCACTAAAACGTTTTACGATTTTATAAAAATCACTTATTAATATAAGTAGATTGCTATATTTTATAAAACCAACCCACCCTACCCCTCCCCCTACCCCCATCGGCAGCCAAGCCACCCAACATCACATCAAATCTTGGAACTTCAATTCATGATCTTAGGATTAGATGCTAGGATAGATTTTGTGATTAAAATATTCAAAAGTGATATCATCCATATCTTTGATGAGAGAAGTCTCTTCATTTGAACATCATTCACTCAAGCCCTCTTCTCTCTTCCCCTCTCTCTCTCACTCTCGGGTCTCTCTTCTCCACCACCATAGCCACCGCCGGCCACCACCATACACCACCATCATCCACCAATTTCAAGTGTTTGTGCAATCTTTTTGGTAAGACAACTCCCTCTTGTGATTCTAAACACTACTACACAAGTTTCATTACATTTACACACACTAACATTCACTAAAATCCATTGGATATTAGTTTTGTCCAAAGGTCCTTGAGCTCCATTCTTCATCATCTTCAAGAATCTTGCAAATCCTCTTAGTAAGTCATGATCATCTAGTAGTTTTAAAGTTCTCAATACTTTCATTTACTCTTTTACACACAAATACTCACGGAAATCCATTGGATAATAGTTTTGTCCAAGAGTCCTCCGAGTCCTAGAACCAAACTCTTCACTCTCCTACCAAGAAACCCTAGATCTACCACTCAATGTGAGTTCATACCCCTCATTTTCACTTTTATCCAAGTTTTAGGGGGAGAATACAAGTTTAACCATGAATATGATATATTTTGTAAAGTTTATGATATGTTCTTGAAATATGATGTGTTCATGGTTTAGTCATCTTATTATAAAGTGATTGGCACAAAAAAATGGATTTTGGTAAACTATAATACACTTTTAGTTTAAGGAAATAATCATCTAGATGTTTACACATATTTGTCACCAACAAAACCTTATAGTTTATGTTATTGACAAAATGGTCATGGAAATGATACTTTATATGAATATTTGACAAAGGATGTGAAAGTACACTTATTAAAATGGTCTAAGTAAACAAGATGCCACTACCTCTACGTCAAAACTACTATTTAGTAAAAAGATTGTTATTACGACATAATAATGACTTTTGGACTTATAACGTCATAATAAGTTTTGGAAACGTTATTTTATAAAGAAGTTGGTATTTAAAACGAAAAGAACTATATTTTTAGTAATGAGTACAAGAATGACCATTTAGAAAAATCACTATTATTTCCTATAAAATGATGAGGTTTAAAAAGTGTTGCCCTCACTTAAATAAAATGACTAAAATAAACTTCTTACCATGACATATTGTATGAACTTTAAAACTATCTTCGACATGTATATATTTAGTGTTTTAGATGTAAGAAATCGTGCATTTCAACTCATCGACATCTTTTAGATCTAAATATACCAATACGACGGGAAACATTTATATAAATTATAAAGGGTATAATTTATGGACGAACGACAAGAAACAGTAGACATACTAAACATGATTATATAAATTATAAAGGGTATAATTTATGGAACGAACGACAAGAAACGGTAGATATGCTAAAGATAATTATATAACAATATAATTATTACACACTATAATTATCATTGACATTTTGATAATTACAAATACAAACGGATTTTCAGTACACTTATACATTATAATTATCATGGACAAATTTGATAGTTACAAACATAAGGGATTTTCATTTCAATACAAAACGGTTTTCACTACGCTACAAATAAGGATATGACATTTGCGTTGGGTAACATTGTGAGACATCGCTTCACGGTACTAAAAAGATTACACATTAAATTCCTGGATTATAACCTTAATCATGTATGAGCAGGATAGTTGTATATAGATCTATATGGGATTAACAATCCCCACCTATGGCTGTTAGCTACAACTACGATCGACGGATCAAGGGTGACAAATGTCTTTACTATTACGACGCCTGAAGAACGTCGTGCCAGGTCACTAGGTCTTAGCAATGTTATAATAACTCACAAATTAACAACGAACGTCCTTTATTTGGGGAAAATGATCTTCAAATGGTTTCACTTAAGTGTGAAACTACATGTTATACTTTTCAAAGGTTCAAACCAGAATTTTCTCTATTTCACTACGAAACATATATCGCTATCATATTACGAGAACTTTCACTATTACACTATGGATTTTCACTATGACACTATGAGTTTTTCACTATTACGCTAAGAAAGATTACACTATTTCTCTACGGGTTTTATGGAAATTAAAACCACATTTCGGTAAGATACAAATATAAGTACTATTTTACTTATACATACGAGTTTTATGAAATTTAAAACTACATTCCAACAAGATACAGACGAGTATTGTTTTTCACTATTACACTACGAGCTTTTCACTATTACACTACGAGTTTTTACAAAGGAATCACTATGTTTCTCACTACAAAAATCTTATGAACTCACCAACGTAATGTTGACACTTGCAAAATTACTTGTATTCTCAGGTAACAATTAGTCAGGTACGACTAACCTTTGGATGGGACGCGAAGATGTCTCTTTTGATTATTTTGATATCATAATGTAATTGGTCTAAAAACATATTGTTGAACAATGTAACTTTCCAATTATAATGTATGATGGTTGTTTATCTACTTATGTTTCAATGTATGCAATGGTTGTGATAGTATGTGCCGTTCCACCCTCCGATGATTCCGCCATCGTGGTTTGGGGGTGTGACACCAACGGTCCGACTATTTCTGGCAGAATGTTTTGGAACATTTCCAGGCGCAAATTCAAGGTACCGATCGGACCAAGCATCAAATCAACTCCAAGTACAAAGATTTGCAAAAGAAGGTAAATAAGTTCAATTGTATATACAACAATAAAATGAACATGCGTGCCAGTGGGAGGGGGGATGCGGATGTTTTACAGGTCACCCATTCAGAGTACCGGAAATTATACCGGTCCAGTTTCTCACATACAGGGGCATGGGAAATACTCAGAGAGCATGCCAAATGGGAAACGGTCAAAGAAATGGGGATGCATTCCCCACATCATTCAGCCAAACGAAGTAAGACATCCGGCTCCAACCAATTCACCAACTCTCCTTCTGATGCACACTGTTCGCCTCAACCAATCGATCTTGATGAAGTTTCCCCACAACCATCATCACATTTCCGGCAAAGAAAAGGGAAAAATGTGGCTGGATCTTCATCAATGCCAGATGGTTATCAGACCATCGTCGATAAGATATCCGCACTGGCGAATATTAATGAGGCTGAAGCGCAGAAGAAGGAAACCCTCCGTGCAAAGAAAATGGCTGTTTTGGCGAAACAGGAGGAAGAATTGACGAGGAAATCGGTCCTCCTTGAACAAGAGATCAAAGCGCTCAAAAGGGCTCGTGAACAAAAAGATTTAAAATTCTTCCTTAAATCTCATGATCATTTGACCGGATCAAAATTGGCATTGGTTCTTGGGAAGAAACGGGAAATTGCAGAAATGTATGGGTGGGAACTTTAGGATTTTTATTTCCGTTTTTAGGATTTTTATTTCCGTATTTAGGCTTTTTTTTTCTTGTACCGGTGTGTTTTTTAATTAAATGTTATTTGAATTTTCTTTAATTTTTGTGCATTTTATTATTATTTCTAATATTAAATTAAGTGTTAAAATTAATTTATTTATTTAATTAAAAAATTTAAATATCAAATATATGGTGTGGCATTGTGGGTTCAGTGGGTACTGGTTCTATGGGTGAAAGATTGGTGAAAGATGGAAAAATAAAAATGAGAGGAGAGAAAAAAGCTGACGTGGCACGTGGATTCGATGGAATGAGAAAGATCTACTCCCCAAGAAATGAATTAAGGGTTGGGCTAAGACCAAAAAAGCCCATCGATCAAATGAACAACGCCCCCTGCCCTGCTATACAACTCTCGTCGGTGTCTGGGGTTTAAGCTTCTTCACCATCATCGCCGATGGAGGTTTAACCTTTCATTTCCGACGAATGAAATGGGTTTATCTCACTTCATCCAATTCCGACGCCTCTTTCCTCGAAACCCTTCTTTCCACAAATCCATTTTCATCACTCAAGTGATTGTGAAGCCCTTCTCTTCCAGCACACCCGCTTCAGACCAAACAAATCCCAAACCAACTTCCCTCTCTGCGCGCATGAGCTTTGTCTTCGATCAAATAGATGCCATTGAGAAAGAACGCTCCGAAAAAGACGAAACCCTACAACGAATCCGCGCTTGGCGTGAATCCAAGAAAGAAAAGCAACCCACCATCGAACATGAAGAGACCGCGAAACACGCCGAGGATGTTACCGTTTCCGGGGTTAAGGAGAAAGGGTTGATGACCAAAGGAGTGGAATTGGTTCATCCATGGCCGGAATGGATTGAATTGATGGAGAGGTTAGTTCATCAGAACTATTTTGATTGTCGGAGGAGAGATGAAGATAAACTGATCTCGGATTCAGGGTTTGGTGAAGCTGCTGCTAATGGTGGTTTCATGGCGGAGGTAATCGAAGAAGGTTTTGATTTCACTAGAGATTGGAAGACGGTTCAAACCGCTGGTCTCAATTTTGGCAAAGATAGGTTCGATATCTTGAGGTCAGTTAGGGTTCTATGCCATTTATGCTCTTTTGCACTCTTTTAACTCATATTAACACGAGTTTATGAAAAATTTCCACTTTTTTGCATTCATTAGATGTTAAGATTGGATCTATTTCAGGTCACTACCAAGACAAGATATACAACTTTTAGTCGGGTATGGATGCCCAAGTGCAGACAAGAAAGTTGTATTTTCTGCAAAATTGTTAAGGAAACATGTTCATCTTGATGAAGGAGATGTAAGTTATATACGCAATAACTACCAATAATAGCAACATACTTTATTTTCTACCAGTAACATCAACATACTTATTCATATTCCAGGTTTGTAGTTCATGCTCCTTAAGGAGTTCTTGTGAACGTGCATATTTGGTTACAAATAAAGAAGATGAAGCAAGAACAATCGACATTATGCGTGTTTTAATGACATACGGATTCGATCCCGTTAATGGATCGGTTGTCAATGACTCTCTTTTAAAGAAAAAAAAAGTGAAAATGGCGGTGAGAAATTTACTTCACGAAGTGGTGAAATTGAGTGGAATTCCAATTGATCCGAATCTTCCACCACCTATCATCAAAAGACCGCCTCCTAAAGTGAAACAAACACCGCCACCTCCAAGAAAACGAGTGGGCCGTGATGATGTTGAGATGAAAAAGGGCGATTGGCTTTGTCCAAAGTAAGTACTTTTTGTAATATGGTGAAATGTGAGAAATAGCAACGTACTTTCGTTTTTGTAATAATGGTGTGGTTTTTTTCAGGTGTGACTTCATGAATTTTGCAAAGAACACAGTGTGTTTGCAGTGTGATGCAAAACGTCCAAAGAGACAACTGCTTCCAGGCGAATGGGAATGCCCCGAGTATGTCATTCTTGCTTCTTATTCTTTCTTAATTATCACATTATAGCAATGTACATTCATTTCTTTACCTGTAATAGCAACCTACTTACATTTTTATACATAATAGAATCATACTTACAATATCTTAGTCTTGATAGCAACATACTTATAGGTACATAAAATATAGAGTAAATTACAATTTTGGTCCTTGTGGTTTACACCAAGTTACAGTTTTGGTACAAGTTTTGAAAATCTTGCACCGGCAGTCCTTATGGTTTCCAAATCGTTCACTTTTGGTCCCAGTGGTTTCTCAATCTTTTACTTTTGGTCCCTGTGGTTTACACAAATGCTTACACAAATGCTAACAGAGGGAGGGACCAAAAGTGAAAGATTTGGAAACCTTAAGGACCACCGGTGCAAGATTTTCAAAACTTGTACCAAAACTGTAACTTGGTGTAAACCACAAGGACCAAATTTGTAATTTACTCTAAAATATAAGTATGATAGCAAAGCACTTACATTTCTTTTTTCCCATATAGCAATATATAATCCATGATAGCAACATGCTTACATTTCTTTACTGATAATAGCAATGTGTAACAAATAAAGTACATTGCCCATATTGGTAGCAAAATGTAACTAAATTGCTACTATGGTAAAAAGATAAAGTACATTGTTATTATTGGTAAAAAAATAAAGTACATTGCTATTCCCTGCATTTTGTCCAAAATTTTTATTCTCCATGTACACTTTCACTTGTATGATGATTTTGTTTATTTTTCCAGGTGTCAATTCTTGAATTATAGGAGGAATATGGCATGTTTCCATTGTGAATGCAAGCGACCAAAAGATGAATATACTGAAAACCAAATGCAAGAAAGGCAAACTGGTCCAAGAACAAGAACCGACAACAATCCCACCAGACAAGAAGTCTCGGATGCATGGAACTTTGATTTTGATGAAAACGAATCCGATGGAGCCGAAGTTTCCGCCTTTGAGTACGCAGATTCCCGAAAATTAGACGAAGAATTCATGACACGGTCTCAGGGAAATCCATTCCAAAACAGACGGCCGGTACGACCTCAGGAATCGGAATACTCTGATTCCGGTCACAAGAGAGCCGGAGTCGGAGTCGGATTCGACGATTTCGATGACGAGGAAGAAGATGGCGTCGATAGTTACGAGTTAGATACAAACAATCGATCGCCAAACAACCATTCCGTTAACTTTTCCGACCTCGACGTTGATTCCGATTCCGATTCCGGAGATGCCGAAAGCCCTCGGAATCGGAATACTCGTCGGAATGGCGTGGATTTCAATTCAGACGATGACCTACCGGTTCATCCAAATTGGAAATCGAGTCATGTAGCTAATTCGAGAAACGGAAGTAGACGTAAAATGGCAACGAAGTTTGTGTCAGATGAAGATTCGGATTTTGGTTCGGGTGATGAGGATTTGAGTGACGATGATTTTGCGCGTAAACGTACGGGACGAAGAAATACGGGCTCGAATGATTACCGAAAAGTGAAAGATGAGTTTTTGAATGAGAGAGATAGATCGAGAGGGAAAAAAGCGGTTCCTGATAGAAGACAAAGTCCGTTCTCGAAAATTGCGGGACCGCGGGGTAACCGTGATGGCGGTTCGCGGGATTTTAAGAACTGTAGAACGGAAAACTTTGGTGATAAACAGAATCGAAGATCGAACAGGGATGATTTTTCGGGTGGAAGTGGGGACAGTTATATGGATCATGAAAGATTTAGTAGGCCAAGAGTTAATGTTAGGTGATTGAGGCAATTGTGTACCATTTGTTTTTTGGGTGAAAGTTGAGTTTTGGCAAATTATGAGAACTTGTAAGATTGTATTTTTATGAAATGTGAAAAGGAAATAATATTTGCTGATATGGAGGTTTTAGGTTTTCACAATTAAATGATATTAATTTTTGAGGAAAAAAATAATTTAAAATGTGCGTCAAAAGATACAATTATGCGCGCCCAAGAAATATGTAAGTAATTGTAATTATTCTATATATTAAATTACGTCGCTTTGGCCCGTGTTCAATGAAGTCATTTCGCGGATGTTACACCCGCTTTCCATTTTTAGGTTGTCACACATTTTTTCCTTTGTTTTTCAAATGGGTCGGCTTCAGCGGTTGCTTTTCTGGGCAGGACACGTCTTCAGATGGGTATGCCACCTGTTGCATACCGCTTCTTTGACGTTTCGTTTCTTTTTCTTCCACTTGCATTTCTCCCGTCACGCTGTTGTGAATTCCCGTCTTCTCCACCGCTATGCATCAGTGCTTATGGTCACCCTCAACCTCCTTCTACTTCCGATTAGAATAGGTAATCTCACAACTCTCTACTCATTTACTTCTTTATCTCCCTCTCTCTCATATCGATTCCATCCACAATCCACAGAAGCGGCGATTTCCATCTACTGCCGCTAACCACTGCCGGATTCTCTCCTCGTACCGCTGCTCACGGCCGCCGGCTACTACTCAACGGCCTGTGATGTTTGAAAGAACAAAGCATACAAACATCGGATCGGTAAGAATTCTTTCAATAAATAACTTTCTTAAGCCGCCGATTGTAACTGTATTCGTTGTTCAATTTAAATTCCATGCTATAATCCCAATTTAAAATGTTGCATGCTATAATCCCAAGATAGATGTTAGTAGCATGCTGTAATCGAAATTGAATTTAATGCAATATGCTATAAACAAAAGAAATTACAGTAGTATGCTATAATGGAAAGTAGAAAGAAAACTGTCGCGTAACACAATGTAGTTATTACAACACTTCTAGAATTCAAACATGAAATTTTATAGCAAACAAACTTTAAAAGGTTCTTAAACTACAAATTCTAGTTGAAGTTAGTCCAAATTCATTGGTTGTCCAAGAGTTCATCCCTTCGCCATTCGATACTTCCACCCTTTTTGCTAGTTTCTTTTTAACTATTCTTTCAGATCTTTTCGGCATACGTTTCCTGATACTGATACTTTCTTGAGTAAATTGTCCATCTACCACTTCCAAATTTGCTGACTTAGTGACATGTTCCTTCACTACAAGAAAAAGGTTTATCAGAGAGACAGAGACTAACATAATGAGTCTCCAATGAGAATCAGTGACTGATTTAGGTAGTCCCTAGCTAGTCCCAGAAACCTAGTCCTAGATAGTGAATTTGTAAGTATATGAGACTGAAAATCAGTCCCTAATGCATCAAAGTATCAAAGACAGAAAATTAGTCTTTGATATTCTCACTCGGTCTTTAATTTGTTTTCTTTGAGTCCCTAATTTTAAGTCATATCAGTCACTGATACTATTTTTATGGACTAAGTATCAGTCTTTGATACAATCATGTTCAGTCTCAAATGTCTATCCTTCAAGGCCCCACTAATATCATATCAGTCATTGATAATATCATTCGAGGACTAAATATCAATTTTTATATTTTCTAAGTTATTCTTTAATATTACTTTTCACAGACTCAATATCAGTCTCTGATACAATGGCATTTTGTCTTTAACCTGGATTTCAATGATTGGATATCAATCGCTTATACAACGTCATTCAGTCTTTAACATGGTTTTTCAGTGACTGAATATCAGTCGCTGATACAATGACATTTGGTCTTTAACTTGGGTTTCAGTGACTAAATATCAGTCTCAGATACAAGGGTATTCGGTCCCTAACCTGTTTTTTAAGTGACTGACTATCAGTCTTGGATATAATGTAATTTAGTCTCAATTATGTTTTTATTAAGATTGATTAACACATACTAATCGAATATCATTTAGTCTCTAATATTTGTTTAATATGAGTAATATTCAGCCGCTGATACAAATTTTTAGTAGTAACAATCAGTTGCAAGTGCTGCAGTGTAAGTCTAAATTTTAGTCTCCAAATAGCATATCTAGTGACCAAAATATACAATGCATTTTATTAATTTACAAAATGAACTAATAATAGATAAATGAATTGTAATCTTGACATCAATCCAAAATTAAAACAATAAACAAAAAGTTCTAAGCAACAAATCAAAAACTAAACCATATGTGAAAAAAGTTCTAAGCAACGAGTCAAAAACTAAACCATATATGAAGTCTATAAAAACTCTCGGATCTGGGTTTTAAACCCCATAAGTATCAGTCTATCCTTCGCTCCTCAGTATTCATTTGATATGCAGCAAATCTCGCTTTTCGTTAAACTCCATCGTGTACCGTTGCACTAATTTCGTCCCCTGCTGGAGTTTCATAAACTCTTCCTCTAAACTCTAAATGGCTATGTTAGAACAATACTCTTCCATAAATTTGATTTTGAACTATTCCAACGTCAACGTATTTGTCAAACTTTCTCCCACTTCAACACAAGTCACATCCCACCAAAACTGGGCATCATTACACAACAAATTGGTTACAAACTCGACTTTATATTTCTCGACACATTTGCTGGTGTGGAATATTTTCTTTGTATGGGCCAACTAATTCCTGGCGGATATCGGGCCATCAGTTCCCAGAAAGTCGGTGGGGTTACATTTGAGGAAAGTTTCATACGTGCAACCTTTAGCTTCTCCTGAAGCTCCCGCTTCACTAGTCTTATTTACCACCTCTCTTTGACGCGCTCCACACTCAAGTGGAACCGGGGGTCTTTCGTGTATATCTTATGCAGTAGCCTCCACCTGAGGTCTGATAAGGGTGGGTAACAGATCTCGAACCGCCTTGGCTACATCGGCTGCAATCAACTCCTGCATATGAACCAGTAACTCAGGGGTCGGTCTCCTTCGGGCTGGCGCAACAAGCCCGAACTTTGTGATCCCGCATGCTCATCCCCTGGGCCACCTCTCTCTTTATCACCTCTAGTACTCATAATTCAGCTGAAAAGAAATCAACTCATTTTAGTTTTATCTGCCTCAATACTCGTTTAAAATTGCATAACCGCCCAAACTCTCAACAATAACACATATACTCATTTACATGTGCCAAGAGGGATAGTTGCACAGGGACCATTTAAGACCTCTCTCTCTTATTGGTTCAAGTCTAGGACATACTATTAAGGTCAAGTTCATTTAAACCTCGGCTTTGATACCAACTTGTAACGCCCGATTTCTCACACCCAAATTACAACATATTTTAATACAAAAGCATCATCATAAACATATGTGTAATATAAAGGTGAGTTACACATCATACAAGTAGTTACCAAAACACAAGTAAAGTACAAATCATTCTCGAAACCGGGTCACAAAAGTATAGTCTAAAAACATCAAAAGTCTGTCCAGGTTCATAATCAGCTATCCTTCTGCAACTCTTTTCCCTCTATCTCCGCCATTAGTACCTACAACACAAAGTCAATAGTATGAGCTACATGAGCTTAGTGAGTAATCATTCCGGTTAGGTGGTTATGCAATGTCACATCAAGATCAACTGTAGTGTGCAATCATCTACACACTTACAACCTCTCTCAGCTCATACTCTTTTGACTATCTCAGTCATTTAGTGTGCTCATCCACACTCAAAACACGGCTATCGACAATAACTCATAATCTCTTTTAACTTATATTCTTTGGTTATCTCAGGCAATTATAACAATTTACTACTCATTTAATTACAAATCATATCACAAGACATTCACATAATTACTCACCTGGGGTTGGGTCGGAATGTGTCACCCCGAGCTCTTAGTGTCGGCCTCCTTCCTATAGGTGTTAGTTGCACCAACACCTCGGGTGTGAAAATAGGTCTCACACTAATGTGATTAAATAACTGATCCATCCATTTATACCTATGGTCGCAAGACTTTTGGAAGAGATTGATCTCGAACACATTCCAAATTACAGGCACATTCCTCTTTAATTTTTGGTTTAATTTGTTTTTAATCTGTGTTTTATGTATTAGCTATGTTTATATTTTTATTTAATTTCATTGTTTTTTATTTCAATTTTGTTTAATTTGTGTTAAAGTGTTATTTTATTTTTTTAATTTTAATTTTGTTTATTTTAAAATTACATCTTTTACTTGTTTTTTTTGTCGCTTAGCCATTTTTGTCCAAACTACAAGCGCTGCCCCTGGTCCCCATTAGGGGTGCTGCCCCTAGGACCTTACAAAGGGGCATGCCCCATTTTATCTCTGCTATTTTGGTCGTACTAGTATAAAAAAGAATTTGATCTAATTTTTAAATATGGAAATTTTTTGGTCAAAAAAGTATGTCGCTAAAACTAGGGAAATAACATTTATTTAGCAAGTAGTAAATTCCTTACAAAATCAAACTAACTTAAGTCTATCAGGGACTAAAAGACAGATCCTAATGAATTTTCCTCCAAAGTCAAAATTGGCGTTAGTTTGTTAAAGACTGAAATCCAGTCTAATAAGGTTACCCAGACAATGAAAATTGGTGTTATTCTATTTGAGACTGAAATTCATTGCTTAATATGTTGTTGTAAAAAAGCATACATGACTAATTTAAGGTATCTGATATATGGTATTTATGACTAAAGAATTTGACTTAAAGCTGAGATTTAGCCCATAATGATTTTTCATCCAAAGTTAAAATTGGGCTACTCTACCAAGAGTGAACTTTAGTCCCTAATAAGTTTCCTTCCAAATAGTATTCATGACTAATTCATCGGTATCTCATATATGGTATCTATGACTAAATAATCAGTCTTAGATACCAATTTCCAGTCTATTATAAGTGTCTATTCAAATGTAAAAAGTTGCATGTCTATTAGAAACTGAAATTAAGTCTTTAGTATATTTCCCTTCTAAATGCCAAATTGGTTCAATGATTTCAAAGACCGAAATTCAGTCCCTAATGAGTTTCTTAAAAGATCAAAATTAGTGTAACTCTATCAGGGACCGAAATTTAGCCCCTAATAAGTTTCCTTCCAACATCAAAATTGGCACCAGTCTATTCGAGATTCAAATCCAGTCCCTAATGTGTCTTCTTCCAAACCTAAATTGGCACAAATGTATTTGGGACTAAATTTCAGCCCCAAATAGGTTTAGTTAGTCTCTAATTATTCATATATTAAAATTAGTCCTAGATAGTATCAGAGGCTGATTCATTAGTCCCAAATACATGGTATCAAGGACTAATTAATCAGTCTTTGATATTTTAGTCACAGATGCCCATTTTTCTAGTAGTGCTTCTCAGCTTGTGTAGCCTGCAAATTTTGTTTTTTTGGCACACATTTTTCCTCAACTTTTGTAGCTGTCGATTTAGATGTTCTTTCATCTAGTTTTCATGTTGACTTGTTGTACCCAGATTGCTTATATATACCACAAAGGACTCTTGTCCCAAATTTTGACACAGTATGCTTTCCTGCCCTTTCTGAAGCATCTTTCTTCCTTCTTATAGTTGGCCTACAATGCATTCTTCTTTTAATTGGGGGTAAAGATGGAATAAAATCTATTTTGGGCCATATTTCTAATTCATTCATACCAAGTAAAAGATGCTTGTAAGTGTTATTGTAAAAAGTATCAAGGTATAGTGGATCAACAAAAGCCTCAATTGTTTTGTTAAGATATGAAATAATGGCCACAAGATGCACACACCCAGAACTATTCATGTAACGACCCAAAAAAAAAATCTTGAATTTATATTCGAGATAACGCTTAAGGTAAATACCAAAAATTTTGAAAGTTGTGAAAATAATGTAGCGGGAAATGTGGTAAAACAATAATAAAAAGTTATAAAATACTAGTTTATGCGAAGTTCGGGTTGTAATGTGTGAATAGTGAAATTATCCAAAAAGGGTAATTTGGTCATTTGACCAAATTCATAAATTAACATGAAATTGTATTTTAGTCTTTTGGACTAAAAATGTAAGAATTTTAGTTTCATGTGGCCAAACTTAATATTGGTGTCAAAAGCCTAAGGAATGAAAGTTCAGGGGCTGTTGTGTCATTTCATAAAGATGAAAAAATATAAAAATGAGAAAATATCTCATTAATAATCATAGAATTCAGAAGATAGTTCTAGAGAGGCTACGGGAGAGAACCTTGAAGACCCGATTTCTAGGATTTCACGAAAATTGGAAGCAAGGAGTGAAGAATCAACCCTTGGAATTGGTGATTCCAAGCTTCTAAGGTTAGTAATCAAATTTCTAGCCTCACTTCCTTGTGTGTTCTTCTCGGGAGGAACTAGAAACTGAAATTTCAGCCATGATCCAAGTAGTTTGACATGATTATTCAGTTGCAAAGATGTTCTAAGTATTAAGAACATAACTTAAATCAAATGGTTTTGATGAATTTGGGGTTTTAACTCAAGAACCCTAGAATTTGGGGGTTTATGATCAAGTTTGATTTTCGGATGGAAATTTGTCCAATGTTGTATAATTCGTAGAAAAATCATACGCTGTCCAAATCAGGCGATTCCAGTGCCCATGGTTTTGTCTCGATGTCTTCTTCAGTTTATCAGTTGGGGTTCAGACCTTATTCAGTCGTTTTCCAGGGTTTTGAACCCGATTTCCCTAAGTATGATTTCTGTGTCCAATTGTGTTGTGAAATTCTTATAAAATCGTGTGTTCACTGGATTGTTCTGAACTTTTGTGTGGAGAAGAACCTTTTCATGAGCCATACTCGACCAAAAGGGATTGACTCAGTTCATTGTTTTGGTTTGGACTTTGGTATGTGCAATCCGACCTCCACAGATTGGTTGCTGCACACCTAGGTCAACTTGTGGAATTTTTAATTCCCAAATGGTTCATAGTTTGGGTCTGGAAATTTTAGGGAAAGTCCATCCTCATGTCTAATGTGTTCCCTCCAGAGGGCTTGATCCAATTCCATTAGGAAGCTGGAGTTCCAATGCCTTCTCTTTGACTGAACCAGAATTTTCGCTGTGTACATTGTCCTTGTTGCACGATTTTTAATTCTCAGTTGGCTTATGCTTTGAGTTTGATTTTTGGATGAGAGCTTTATATTCATGTCTAGTGTAACTCATCCAAAAGGCTTGACTTATTCCCTTTCAGAAGTCAGGTTGTTGGAAAAATCGTGTCAACATATGCTGAGTTGTGACAGAAATGTTGCTGCTCATTTCCTTCATATTGTATGATTTTTAATTCTTAATTGGTTTGTCTTTTGGGTCTGAATTTCGGAGGGTAGTCTCTTGGTTATATCTAGTATGCCTATGTAAGAGGGTTTTCCTTGATTCCATTCCCAAGTGGAATGGAATTGGTGATTCCTCCACTAATCCAGATTTGTGACAGATTGCACTGTCAATCTTGTTACTTATTTTCTAAGGTCTTAGAGTGTGATTCAAGTCTCGGTACCTTCTCGAGACTTGTCATGTATTGTGTCTATTTTTCAGAATGTTTGAGTTTGTGTCATTCGGGTTTCTGAGTTGGGAGTTATGGTCAATTCTTTGACCATGCGTCTTAGATATCAAAATCTAAAAATGAGTAAATAATGTGATATTAATCAATTACGATGTAGATTAAGAGGTCTTTAATTGTTACTAAGCCTAGCTTGTACTAACTAGAATGTTAAATGAACTCCTTAGGTATTAAGGAGTAAAGTTGAAGGAAAGGAAAATACAACGGGAAGAAGTGATTCTAGTTAGACTTCTCTAACTAGACAAGGTGAGTACATGTAGTATTTTTACCCATTCTGGGATACATGGCAAGTAAGTATTTTCGAGATTTCTTATAAAATTTCTATATGTGAAATTATATGCAAGAGTATTGTTTCTAAATTGTTGTGAAAGTATAATGCAATATTTGAAGCTAAGTTTTGAACTACAAATTTTATTAAGTGAAAGTATGTTGGTCTATGTACCAATTATGTGAAAGTATATTTTGAAATACAAGTTGTACATGTCTGAAAGTATGGATAGGTATATAGCCATAATGTGTTTAAGAAGTATATTTTGGTTACAAATTATATATGTTTTCAAGTATGAATGGGCTTATAGCTACAAGATGTTTGGAAAGTATGATTTGGCATTAAGCCTAAAATGTTATAAAGACATGTTTTAAACATATGGTTTATGTGAAACGAAAGTTATGAATTTGGCATTTAGTCATAAAGACAAGAAATGGTGAAGTTTGGCAATTAGCCACTATGTAAGTAAGTAATTGTTAAAGTAAGCAGAAAATGTTTTGTATGACTGGTAATTGTAGCAAGCAGCGTTAGTAAGGGAACTATGTTCCAACCTACCCGGGTTAGGTAAGGGGTCTACTGGGGAAAAACCCCATCGCGAAGTAGATTGCCTCAGCACTTCTATGGTGAGGATTGATCCGTTCTTTCTAGCCATAGAGACTTGGGGTATCACTTATGTTGATTAAAGCCCTAAGTATACAAATCCAGCAAGCTTATAAAACCAGTCAAAGAAAGTAAGAAAAATATTATTTTTGCAAAGTATGCTACGAAATGATTTTGAGAAATAAAGAGTAAGGTATGTTGCTACTATAAAGTTTTGAAATATAATATTTTTACAAAGTATGTTAAGAAACGATTTTGAAAAGTAAAGAGCTATGGTATGTTATTACTATAAAGCTTTGAAAGATGTTTTATGTTACAAGTTTTATAAAAAGAATGGAAAAAGAAGTTAAATGTTTGAGTCTAAAACTCATGTAACTCACGAGACATTATTGTCTTACGTATTCTGTGTTTTGCCATGTATTCCAGGTTAAAATGATTTGCTATAGATGAGATGAAGTTTAGCTGGAGTGGAGCTCGAGTTAACTCCTATCTTGGACTCAAGGTTTAATCCTTTCTTGCTTACTATGGTTAGTTTTTGTAACACCCGTTTTTCGATTTTTTATTTTTCTCCAAATTAAGTATTTATTTTAACAAAAATAAAAAGATTAATCGTTAAACTTTAAAAATATATATATTAATATCTGTTAGGATTTGGGAAAAAGTCATCAAGAAGACTTTTATAGATCTTGATGAGATAAGATGATAGGAATAAGATTCATATCATTTGGAATTAAAACGAAGAAGTTATGACAGGTCAAAGTTGACCAAAAAGTGACAAAAATGACTATCAGGCAATGTTTGTAAGTCTGTAACGTAAAATCCATTTGGATTTAGAATTTAGTCAGTAAGGTGAAAATGTTAAGCTCGTTTCCAGCTTTCTAATGATATAAAGTTTGTAAAATTCCAATATCGTAGGTGGAAGTTGTGATGTCGTAAACTTGAGTAAAACATTCAGAAAAATGTAAAATTTTGCTAAGGCATGGAGGCAGGGGCATTTTTGTCATAAGTGAGATTATTAATAAAGATCAGGGATTTCTATTCCCCTGGTCACGTTTTCCAGTTGAGGGAATTCAGAAAAGAGAAAAGAAAGCAAGGTGAGTTCTAGATTTGCTTCTCCAAGTTATGTGAGTTCTAGATTCTCAAACTTTCTGATTTTTGATGTGCTCTTGACTTAATTCTGGACTTAATGGATTTGTTTCTGACTTTATAAGTCTTAATTGTTGTCTTAATGGGTTTAGGAGTTGAAACCCTAGACCCTAATGTCATGTTTGTCATTTTCAGATTTTCACAGTTTTTGGATCTGTTTTAGAAAATTCGTAGAAAAAT
Source organism: Cichorium intybus (assembly GCA_023525715.1). NCBI lineage: Eukaryota > Viridiplantae > Streptophyta > Magnoliopsida > Asterales > Asteraceae > Cichorium > Cichorium intybus. Next base: position 99,857,551 of record CM042012.1, read on the forward strand.
CATACGATGTCCAAATCAGGTGATTCCAGTGTCCATGGTTTCGTCTCGATGTCTATTTAAGTTCATCAGTTGGGGTCCAGACCTTATTTGGTCGTTTTCTAGGGTTTTAAACCCGATTTCCATGAGTATGATTTCTGTGTCCAATTGTGTTGTGAAATTCTTGTAAAATCGTGTGTTCACTGGATTGTTCTGAAATTTTGTGTGGAGAAGAACCTTGTCATGAGCCATACTAGACCAAAAGGTCTTGACTCAGTTCATTGTTTTTGTTGTAAAATACGACGGATCCGAATTGACTTTAGACAATATTAGCTCAATGCGGAATGGGATCATATTTTATCAAACGATAATAATCACAACGAAAATACGAATAAAGTAAATAAAATAGAGACACGAGGATTTACGTGGAAAACCCAAATCGGGAAAAACCACGGGCGGAGGAAGCCGAGAACCAATTCACTATACTTTGCGGTATTTACAAAATGTTTGAAGAATATAAAAATACAAAGAGTTTGAAACTCTTATGTATTTGCAAGAGAAGAGATGTTTTTGGTTTTTGGTGTGTATTTTTGAGATGGGTTTCTAACCTATTTATAGGAAAGTGTTACATGCCATTTTAGAAAAAAATGGCTCATTTGAAAACTTCCTGCATGCCATTGTTGAAGGAGGCTCTTGGCAGCAACATTTCCACAATTAGCCAACTTTGAAAAACAATTTTGCAGCCACAACTTTGAATTTGCTCAAGACTTTGAAGACATATTCCACAATCTCCACCTTGACTTCAAAATTGAGCAAGTAACAGACTGATTCTGCAACATGTTTAACCATCAGAAAACAACTCATCAACCTTCAAAATTCCATAAGAAACTGCAAACACCATATAGAGAAAAATTGATCCTGAAAAATGTAATACTTCCTCCACCACGAGCCTAATCAGGCTCAACTGCGATCAGAAATACCCATTAAGTCCAAACATAGTTTGAACTTGGATATAGGAAGACTCTTAGTGAACACATCAGCGGGATTATAATCTGTATCGATCTTTTCTATGACACAGTCACCTTTTTCAATGATATCACGCACAAAATGATAACGAATATCAATGTGCTTTGTACGGTCATGGAACATCTGATCTTTACTCAAGAAGATAGCACTTTGATTATCACAGAATACTGTGGTAACCTTTATTCTATCATCGATTTCTCTAAACAATCCCTTCAACCAAATATCTTCCTTAACTGCTTCTGTAATCGCCATGTACTCTGCCTCTGTAGAAGACAGTGCAACTGTAGACTGTAACTGGGCTTTCCAACTAATAGCACAACCGTTCAGTGTAAACGCATACCCTGTAATGGATCTTCGTTTATCCAAGTCTTTGCCAAAATCTGAATCAACATATCCAACCACCCCAGTGTTAGATTGTCCATAGCGTAGACACATAGAAGACGTACCGCGTAGATAACGTAAGATCCACTGTACTGCTTTCCAGTGTTCTCTTCCCGGGTTCGCCATATATCTACTAACTATGCTAACTGCATAAGCCAAATCAGGGCGTGTGCAGATCAGAGCATACATCATAGATCCAACAGCACTAGAGTATGGTACGCGTGCCATGTACTCCATATCAGTCTCAGTAGTAGGACTTAAAGCGGATGATAACTTGAAATGAGCTGCAAAAGGTGTGTTGACAGGCTTTGCTTCATGCATATTAAAACGTCTTAGGACTTTCTCAATGTAACCTTTTTGAGAAAGATGCAAGATCCTAGACTTCCTGTCACGAACAATTTCCATACCTAAAATTTTCTTGGCAGCTCCTAAGTCCTTCATTTCAAAATCAGCTTTCAACTGGTCTTTTAACTTCTGAATCTCCTTCATATCTTTTGCTGCAATCAACATGTCATCCACGTACAAGAGTAAGTAGATCTTTGAACCATCGTCACCTTTCTTGAAATAAACGCAGCTATCATAGGTGCACCTGTTGAATTTGTGACTGGTCATGAAAGAATCAAACCTCTTGTACCATTGTCTAGGAGACTGCTTGAGGCCATAGAGAGATTTCTTCAATTTACATACGTAGTCCTCCTTGCCAGGAACTACAAAACCTTCAGGTTGTTGCATGAAAATCTCTTCCTCAAGCTCACCATTTAGGAAAGCTGTAGTAACATCTAGTTGCTCCAACTCATAATCATTTGAAGCAACTAACCCCAACAATGCACGAATAGAAGTATGTTTGACTACTGGGGAATAGATGTCAGTATAGTCAACGCCTGGAATTTGACTGTAGCCTTTAGCTACCAACCGAGCTTTATATCTTGGTTTCTCGTTTGGGTTAACAGGTTCTTTGAGCTTGTAGGCCCACTTGCATTTAACTGGCCTTTTCCCTTTTGGAATAGGAACTAAATCCCAAGTACCATTTCTTTGCAAGGATTCCATCTCATTATGCATAGCAATCATCCAATCACTTGAGTCTTTAGATTTGATAGCCTCATCATAATTTAGAGGCTTCGTTTCCGACTCAATATCATTAGCAACAATAAAAGCATAAGCAACAAGTTCAGCTTCAGCATACCTCTTTGGAGGAACAATTTGTCTTCTCGGCCTATCTCTTGCAATGCTTCGAGTAGTAGCTTGTGGTTGTGAAATTATTGTATCTTCAACAACGACATGCTCATTTGGCGAGGAAGACTCTTGTTGCTCAACTGGACTCGGAATGGTGACAGGTGAAGTAGGAAACTCCACCTCCATTTGAGCTTTCTCTTCATTTGCTTTTGATGATGCGACTGTATCTTCTGTAGAGTCTGAAGTTTGATGAATCATAGTAGACTCGTCAAAAGTAACATCTCTTGAGATGATGATTTTATTTAGATCATTGCTCCATAACTTGTAACCTTTAACTCCTGGATTATAACCAAGAAAGACACATTTAAGTGCTCTCGGTTCTAACTTCCCATTGTCAACTCGTGCATAAGCTGGACATCCGAAAGGTTTCAGATGTGTATAATCGGCAGGTTTCCCGGACCATAATTCATACGGAGTTTTCTTTTCGATTGCTCGTGACGGTGATCGGTTGATAACATAGCAAGCAGTAGAAGCAGCCTCCGCCCAAAAGGACTTTGGCAATTTGGAATTAGAAAGCATACACCGGACCTTCTCCATAATGGTGCGATTCATCCTTTCGGCTACACCATTTTGTTGAGGCGTATGGACTACCGTGCGATGTCGAGTAATGCCTTCCTTTCGGCAATAGGCATTAAACTCTTCTGAGCAAAACTCTAGTCCATTATCCGTACGAAGATACTTTACCACCAATCCTGATTGCTTTTCAACCTGAACTTTCCAGTTTCTGAAGGTAGAGAAAACATCTCCTTTATGTTTTAAGAAGAAACACCACACCTTCCTGGAGAAATCGTCAATGATAGTAAGCATATAGTTAGCTCCACCTTTAGAAGCAACTCGAGCTGGTCCCCATAAATCCGAGTGGACATAGTCGAGTGGTCCTTTCGTTGTATGGATACCACTTGCAAACCTCACTCGTTTTGCCTTGCCATATACACAGTCTTCACAGAAATCCAAATCAATAATCTTTTGTTGACCAAGTAAACCTCTTCGACTCAATTCTGACATGCCTTGAAAACTCATATGGCCGAGTCGAAGGTGCCAAAGACGGGACTGATCTGGATCAGAAAGAGACTTTGAAACAATAGCAGCATCACTCGATATTGTTTGCCCGTCAAGAAAGTAGAGGTCTGAGGTTTTTCGACAGGCTCTCAGTTTGTCGGAACCATCTTTGAACACCCTGAGAACTCCACCTTTACCGGCAAACTCGTATCCTTTTTTATCAAAGGAACTAAGAGATAACAAGTTTCTTCTGAGGTCAGGGACATATCTAATATCCCCAATGGTTCGGATAACGCCATCAAACATACGGATTCTGACTGAACCATATCCAAGAACTGGACATGTAGTATTTTTACCCATCAACACATAGCCCTGGTTAACCTTTTCAAATGTGTAAAACCAACTTTTGTTGTGACACATATGAAAAGTACAACCAGAGTCGAGTATCCAATCACCAGTAGAATCCAGTTTATCTGAATAAACTGTCAAGAGTTCTCCAATACATTCGACCTCAGCTACATCGGCTTCACCCGAAGTGCTAACTTGTTTACCATTTGCTGCCGCCTTCTCTGTTTCTTTATTCTTCAACTTAAAACATTCTTCAAGCACATGTCCCTTCTTGTGACAATAGTTGCAAAACTTTCGTTTGCCTTTTGACTTGGATCTGGTTCTGTTGGAAGATTGAGAAGTTCTACTTCTCTCTGTTGTTCTTCCTCTGGCATTCAAACCTTCGGCTTTAGCATCATCTGAACCACCACCGGTAATATATTTCATCTTCTCTTTAGAATCTAAAGCTGTAAAGACTTCATCTAAAACAAGAGTGTCACGGCTGTAGATGATCGTATCACGAAAATGGCTATAGGATTCGAGCAACGATGACAACAAAAATAAAGCTAAGTCTTCATCTTCATACTGAACATCCAAATTCTCCAAGTTATTTATTAACTCTTTGAATGTGGATAAATGTTCAGCTAATGAGCCTCCTTCAATCATCTTGAGATTGAACAACCGTTGCTTTAGATGCAACTTGTTTGGTAAGCTCTTTGTCATCAGTAACTGCTCCAACTTCAGCCACAAAACAGCCACCGACGTTTCTTTTAGAACATCTTGTAAAACATCGTTTGACAAGTGCAAACGAATCTGGGATAAAGCCTTCAGATCTTTCATCTCTTTTTCTTCTTCGGTCCATGTATTGGGCATCCTTTCGAAGCCCAAGAGCGCCTTGTGTAAATCCATCTGAATGAGAATATCTCTCATCTTTACTTGCCACAGCGGAAATCGGGTATTCCGATCCAGCAGCAGAATATCGTATTTCACCGAAGACATGATTTATTACTTGATAAAATGATCCCAACAAGCTAATATCAAAACCCGGACGCTCTGATACCAATTGTTGTAAAATACGACGGATCCGAATTGACTTTAGACAATATTAGCTCAATGCGGAATGGGATCAAAATTATCAAACGATAATAATCACAACGAAAATACGAATAAAGTAAATAAAATAGAGACACGAGGATTTACGTGGAAAACCCAAATCGGGAAAAACCACGGGCGGAGGAAGCCGAGAACCAATTCACTATACTTTGCGTTATTTACAAAATGTTTGAAGAATATAAAAATACAAAGAGTTTAAAACTCTTATGTATTTGCAAGAGAAGAGATGTTTTTGGTTTTTGGTGTGTATTTTTGAGATGGGTTTCTAACCTATTTATAGGAAAGTGTTACATGCCATTTTAGAAAAAAATGGCTCATTTGAAAACTTCCTGCATGCCATTGTTGAAGGAGGCTCTTGGCAGCAACATTTCCACAATTAGCCAACTTTGAAAAACAATTTTGCAGCCACAACTTTGAATTTGCTCAAGACTTTGAAGACATATTCCACAGTTTTGGTTTGGATTTTTGTGTGTGCAATCCGACCTCCACAGATTGGTTGCTGTACACCTAGGTCAACTTGTTGGATTTTTAATTCCTAAATGGTTCATAGTTTAGGTCTGAAAATTTGATGGAAAGTCCATTCTCATGTATAATGTGTTCCATCCAGAGGGCTTGATCCAATTCCATTAGGAACCCAGGTTTTCAATGTCTTCTCCTTGACTGAACCGGAATTTGTAGCTGTGCACATTGTCCTTGTTGCACGATTTTTATTTCTCAATTGGCTAATGCTTTGAGTTTGATATTTGGATGCGAGCTTTATCTTCATGTCTAGTGTAACTCATCCAAAAGGCTTGACTTATTTCCTTTCAGAAGTTAGGTTTTTGGACCAATCTTGTCAAGCTATGCTGAGTTGTGACAGAAATGTTGCTGCTCATTTCCTTCATATTGTGTGATTGTTAATTCTTAAATTGGTAAATTCATATAAAATCGTGTGAATGTCCAATTGGATTTAATTTTATGTCCCTGAATTGGTAATTGTGTCTAGTTTGTTCTCTTAAAAGGCTATGAATTGATTCAGATCCTAAGTCATGTGGGATTGTCCATTTCCACTAATTGGTCCAGGTTCTGTCAGTTTTGGTCTTCAGTCTTGTTAAATTCACATTAAATTATACAAAAATCTTTTAGGGAAAAGGCCTGTGGCCTTAGTTCACTTTTGAAGTCTATTTTGTCCATACCAAATTTTGGAGTTCAGTTCTTAACCCATTTTGAGCGATTATTATTTCTTTAATGTGTGGTTCCGTAGGTGGACTGATTGCATCAGTCAACTTTAGAGATTTTTCGTTTACTCTTGAAAAGAGAAAATGACATGAGGTCAGGCCCTGTAACATTGTAATTGGGTCTAGTTTACCCATGATTTTTATTGGATTTTATTTTCAATCTTTCCCTGACCTAATATTGCAAATCTTGTTGAGGGTCCAGAAATCAGCCTTGCTGTCAGTTTCCTCTTTTGTGATAATCATCTTAGTTTTTGGTTTTGGGTGTCATGATGTGGGCTTGGGTTTACTTAAAATTAATTGAATCATATAATAACTTATTTGTTGGGTAAAAGTAAATAAAAAGGGGTGGGGGTATATGTTGAGACACGGTGCATGTCGAAAGTTATAAACATTTAAACTATAAGCAATGCTATAAGTATCTATTTATAGTAACGTTAATTAGTGTATTTGGTAATAATTAACTTAATATACCTTATAGGAGTATAAGGTGTGCGGTTTTAAGCTTGGTTGGATTTGCGGAATTTCCGCATGGATTTCTACATTGCCGATTTGAGGTGAGTACATGCAGTATTTTTATCCATTCTGGGGTACATGGCAAGTAAGTATTTTCAAGATTTCTTATAAAATCTTATATGTGAAATTATATGCAAGAGTTTTATTTCTAACTAGTTTGAGAAAGTATAATGCTATAATTGAAGCTATGTTTTGAACTATAAGTCAAATTAAGTGAAAGTATATATTGGCCTATGAGTCAATTGAGTGAAAGTATGTTGATCTATGAACCAATTATGTGAAAGTATATTTCGATTACAAGTTATATATGTTTTCAAATATGAATGGCATATAGCCACAAGATGATTAAGAAGTATGTTTTGGTTACAAACTGTATATGTTTTCAAGTATGAATGGCATATAGTCAAAAGATGTTGGAAAGTATGATTTGGTATAAAGCTTAGAATGTTATAAAAACATATTTTACATATGTGATGAAAGTTATAAATTTGGCATCTAGCCATAAAGACAGAAAATAATGAAGTTTGGCACTTAGCCACAAGTTATATGTATGTAAGTAATGTTCAAGCAAGCAGAAAATGTTTTGTATGACTGGTAATTGTAGCAAGCAGCGTTAGTAAGGGAACTATGTTCCAACCTTCCCGGGTTAGGTAAGGGGTCTACTGGGGAAAAAGCCCCATCGCGAAGTAGATTGCCTCAGCACTTCTATGGTGAGGATTGATCCGTTCTTTCTAGCCATAGAGACTTGGGATATCACTTATGGTGATTAAAGCCCTAAGTATAAAAATCCAGCAAGCTTATAAAACCAGTCAAAGAAAGTAAGAAAGAAGTTATTTTTGTAAAGTATGCTATGAAATGATTTTGGAAAGTAAAAGAGTTATAGTATGTTACTACTATAAGTTTTGAAAGATATTATTTTGTAAAGCATGTTATGAAATGATTTCGAGAAGTAAAAAGTTATAGTATGTTATTACTATAAAGTTTTGACAGAAGTTTTATGTTACAAATTTTATAAAAAGTTGGAAGAAATAAGTTAATGGTTTGAGTCTAAAACTCATGTAACTCACGAGACATTATTGTCTTACGTATTTTATGTTTTGCCATGTATTCCAGGCTAAAATTCTAAAGTATAATTGGTTGGAGTAAAGCTGGAGTGGAGCCCGAGTTAGCTCCCGTCTTGGACTCAATGTTTAATCCTTTCTTGCTTACTATGGTTAGTTTTGATATGAATTTGTACACCCACTGTTTTAAGCATTTAAATTACCGGTTTTTGACAAACCGTATTTTTGTATTCATATATTTATACGAAAAACCATGGTATTTGCAAACAGTGAAAATGGGGTGTCACAGTTTTGGTATGGATTTGTAACACCCACTGTTTTTAAACATGTAAATTAACGGTTTTTGATAAACCGTATTTTTGTATTCGTGTATTTATACGAAAAACCATAGTATTTGCAAACAGTAGAAATGGGGTGTCACAATTCAGTCCCACAACTTGCAAGTGCATATTTTCTTCTCCAAGTCCACAGTTTCTGTAAGACTCATTTTCACTTTGAAATGATTATTAAGGTAAGTAGAGTTATTACCTTATAGTAGGTATGATTCTAGCTATGAGTATGCTTAGCGTAAAAGGTGTGGTGATCCTTTTTTCTTGCCTTCAAGTTTTGAGTTGTTGATGAGTGAGAAGAGGTTGGAATCCCTCTTATGTACTAATCTTGGTATAATTAAGATTAGTTAAGTTGTTATATGTGTTAGTGTGGTTAGAGGACATTTTGGGAGAAGTTTGAGTTTGAAAAATGCCAAAAAGAGCCAACACGGGTCGTGTTGTACCTACTGAACGAACGAAAATAAAAGTCGTAAAAGGAACACGGGTCCGGTTCTGTAACCCGGGTCGGGTTACGCCTGTAGACCCATTTAAAAGTGCAGCAAACTTCATTTCGAAGAAAAATCATTGTTTTTCGAAATTGAAAGCTCCAAATGGAGATTTTGAGTGAAATTAAGCCTGGAGGTTCATGGGGAAACATATAGAAGCATGGATCTAACCCCGTAAACGTGTTCTTGCTTCTTAATTCGTCAAGGTGAGTGATTTCTTCGTTTTTGGGGTTTTGAAACCCTAGCTTCAATTTTCGTGATTTAGCTATAATTTGTTAAATACGTTGGTAGTAGATTGTTAGTGGATGTATTTTGAGCTATTGGTGTGATTATTGTCGAGTTCCTACAGTTGAATGCGTAGAACCGCGGATTTGGGGGTTTCGGTAAATATAGAGTTGATATTTACCGTTTATACTCATTTTTCCTCTTTTGATTTATACATCTTTGAGATAGATGTTATTGAGATGATTGTGGGTGTTGGAGAATTGATTTAGACTATGGTGATATAACCAAGTCTAGCGAACAGGAGCCCGGTATGCGTAAATTGGGGGTTCCATATACTAAGCCGATATCAGGTGAGTACTTTTGAATACTTGAGTAAGAATTATACCTTGTTGTATATATATGTTGAACATATATGTGTGTTATGTTGATATTGTGGTAGCTTAGAGTTAGAGTGGTTCTGTTATCTGTGGATAACAAGAGACGAGTTACAGTCTATACTTGAGTATAAGAGTAGAGTATATGCTGGAGCGAGTGAGTTAAAGAGTCTTTGAGTTCGATTGCTACAATCATGATGGGTGTTATAATTGAGTATAATGGATTGTGAAATGAGTATATGCGAGTGGGTGTGTGAATGAGTTTATGAGTAGTATCAGTTGTGATACTTATTATTGATTTGATATTACTACTAATTAGCTGGTGTTTGTAAAGCTAATATGTTTGCAGATTTCAGAGTAAGAGAAAGTGAATAATTGCTAATGAGATTAGCAAAGGAGAATGATGAGAGAGTTTACTGAGAGAGATTGTGGAATGTGATTGAGATTACTCAATAAGCTTTTAATAAGCTTACACTTGAGTTGTATGTTGTTTTGCAGGTATTTATAGCTGTGATAGGGGAAGACATGTGATAAAGAAAGACGGACAAGTTTAGAGCCTGTCATTTAGTTGAATTATATTTATTTGTAATTCCTGATTGAAATTTGTAAGGACCCTTTGTGTAAATATTCATGTTGATAACATCTTGATCCTTGGTTTGAGTACAAGTATACCCATTTTGATGTATAATTGTTGAAAATTTTTGGGTGTACTTCGTATGAGAAACCGGGTGTTACAGTTTCTTGTTTCAAATTACATCTATCAATTAGGCAGCGTATGCCAGTACCTATGATATACAACATAACAGTTATGTTCATGTAAATACTAGAAAACGTGACTTAAGATTTACCTTTGGTGGATTTTCAATTCATTTATATTTTATCTGATTGGTCGACAAATCTGGTAGTCAGGCCAATTGCTTCATTTAACGTGCAGCTTATGCATCCTTTCCATGATATACATACGTATTTCCTCTAGCATAGTGATTATAGGTTTTTTCCTAACTTCTGTTATGACACTATTGAAGCTTTCTGAAAGCCCATTCTCAACAGCATCACACATGCTTCCAAATTTGAAAAAAGCTATTGACCAAGTCTTTGGATCCTTTTCTATGAGATGGTCATATGTTGTCGGGTTCAACAATTGGATTTCCTTCATTAATACATTGAATTGGGGTTCTGTTGTGGACTTGCTTGCTTTCCAAAAAAGTTCTCAAATTGATAATTTAGTTTTCTTATATAAGTTTCAAATTTTAGGCCTAAAATACATAATATTGCAAACGACAATGACCAAAAATATAATTCACTTATTTTCTACAAAATAAATGCTACAATGACCAAAATTGTAATTCAATTATTCTCTAAAAATTTAAAAAAAAACATTTTTTGACATAAAAAGTACATGACTAAAGTTTTTATTTATTTATTTCCTGTAAATTAAAAGAATAATATTAGATAATGTTTTGAATTTTTATTATATTGAGAATACGTTTTCTATAATTAATGAAAGTATATTTATAAATAAATAATAATAATAATAAATCGTTAAAATCCTAATCGGATCAACTTTTCATAAAAGTAGCTTTGCTTGTAAAGACCAAAAAAGTAAAGAACTATATCTTATCAAAAGCAACCTAGCACCTCCATTTTGGTAATTTTGTGATGGTTGATGTGAAAAAGGAAACTATAAACAAAGATTTCATGGTTTACTTTGGCTGCCAAGTTGACTACGGCTTCAATCATTACAGACATTACTCATGCCGATTCTGAAGAATCGAAACAACTTCAACTTCAACTTCAAGGTAGCAAACAATAACACACCGCGGATTTTAACTTGTATTCTGTTGAAACGAGGTTTGGTTTCCATAATCGTAATTCTAGCTTTGGTCATTCATGGTCACTTGTACAGTTGACTATTCATTGATCTTATCCTCTAAAATAATCGTTCATTTTGCCTAGGACACTTTTGAAATTCCAATTCACTCACTTTGTTGCGGATCCAACAACAAGCTTATTTGAACTATCCTGCTTTCGGTCGAAGAAATTTCCAACAAATTGTTCAGCCTCGTATACAGTTGAAACTTGAAACGTAAGTCCTTTGACATTATAAGTGAACCTGCAATTTCCTTGCCTACAAATTTGCTGTGAGTTGTGTATCGACTCACATCCTTCCACTATGATTCTCTGAGCACATTGCAAAAGCCTCTATGTATACAGTTAATTAAGGGGTTTACGAAAGTGAAATCTCGCCTCTTTATCTAAAAGTTCTTCCTGCTTTATAATATCTTAATTCCTAATGAATAAGTGAAATCTCGTCTCATTATGAATTGTGATTAATTGATTATCGTTCTGTTTACTATGTATAAGAACTTGTATTATTTGAAACTTAGGGTTACCATAAAACCAGATTGCTATAGAGTATAGACTATATTATCTTAGCTTTTTATGTTTCTTTTTCAATTCCAGTGAGCATGGACGTTGTTTCAAGTGGGTTAACGGCTGTTTCCTTGTTATGGTCACCTCTTGAAAGGTTTCTCTTCTATTCAAGACATTTTGAAGAACGAGTTAGGACATTTCTTAGTGAAATGGAAGAGCTAACTAGTAAAGAAAATGATTTAAAAGCAGAAATAAGTCATACTTTGGTGAACCAAAGAAAGAAGCTCAAAAGTGAGACACAATTATGGCTTAAAAATGTTGAGAAACTCATAGCTGAAGTTAAACAAATAGAAACTGAAATCACCCAAAATAAGAGATGTATGAAAGGATGTTTACCTAACTACGGTTCGCGATACAAATTAAGCAAAAAGATGATGAAAAGAATCAACGATATACGTGAGCTTAATGCTAAAGGAGTGTTCTCAAACGGGCTATTTCTTGATTCTTTTGTTGATAGTGGGAGAATTCTACCAACAAGTGGTTTAGTAGGTGATAAAACATTTCAAAGAGTTTCAAACATGATTTGGGAATTCATAAATGATGTGAAAACCAACAAGATTGGTGTTTATGGAATGGGGGGTGTTGGTAAGACATCTATTATGATGCATATTTATAACCAACTAATCGATTGTAAGATCTTTGATATGGTCATTTGGGTTAATGTTTCAAAAACACTTACTTTAGAGAAATTACAACTCGATATTGCAAATGCTACCAATTTGGAACTCTCAGAAGAAGAAAATGTGATATGGAGGTCAACAAGATTGCTTGAACATCTACAAGGAAAAAAATTTGTTCTCATTTTAGATGACATGTGGCATAAATTCTCTTTAGAAGAGGTAGGTATCCCACATCCAACAACTGAAAACGGTTGCAAATTTGTCGTTATAACTCGCCTTATGGAAGTTTGTCGTGGAATGGAAACTCAAAAAGAAATTAAAGTTGAACTTTTATCGAAAAAAGAAGCATGGGATTTATTCACAACAAAATCAGGTCCAATTTGTGAAGAAATAGAACCAATTGCAAAAGCAGTATGTGAAAATTGTGGAAGATTACCACTTGCAATCATCACAGTGGGACGTGCCATGAGAAAAATTGAAGATAAAAGACTTTGGAAAAATGCACTTCAAGAGTTAGAAACTTCAATGGCTGAAATTATTGGTATGGAAGAAGATGTTTTTGCTAGACTCAAATTTAGTTATCTTCACTTAAAAGATGAAAATATTCAAGCTTGTTTTCTTTATTGTGCATTGTACCCTGAAGATCACAAAATCAAAGCTTCTGAACTTATAGAATACTGGATGGCGGAAAAATTGATCAATGAAATAGGTGATCGAGAAAAAGAAATCAATAAAGGTTACACTGTGTTAAAAAAGCTTAAGGATGCTTGCTTGCTTGAAGATATAGAATCAGATTATGTCAAGATGCATGATTTAGTAAGAGATATGGCTATTAGGATTGCTAAAGAGGGTACCAAGTTGATAAATAAAGCTCAAATGAAGTTACACCAATTGAAAAAAGAATGGATTGAAAACACCGAATGGGTTTCTTTAATGGATAACAGTATTACAATTGTACCTGATTATCCCAATTGCCAAAAACTATCTACTTTACTTCTTCAAAGAAACCCTCTTCCTAAAAATCTTCCTGATTCATTCTTTCTAAAAATGCCATGTCTTAAAGCGCTTGATCTCTCTGGTACGGGTATAAAAGCATTACCGGATTCTATTTCAAGTTTATGTAACCTTCGTGCACTTTTATTAAGTTTTAGTAAAATAAAAGAGCTTCCTTCATTAACCATGTTGAAGGAATTACGCGTGTTGGATTTGTCACATAGCCGTTTGAGAAAACTACCAAATGATATAGAAAATTTAAACAATTTGAGACGTTTAGATTTATCCTACACTGAAAAACTACATACGTTTCCATCAAGTGCTATAAAAAAGCTTTCTTGTTTAGAGAACTTTTCGATGTTCAAAAGCAATTGGAGATGGTCGTCAATTAAAGTTGAATTTAATGAATTGTTACGGTTGACTAGTCTTGGTATTTCCTTTGAAGATCAAACGAGCTTCATTGACTATGTGGAATCTAACCATTGGTTAGTTCTTGAAAGTTACCATCTTGGAATAGGTCAGTTAAACATTTTGCCACCTAACGTTGAAGGAACACGTAGTATTGAAATTCAAGATTGTAACTTTATTCATCAAGACACAATGATTCAACTTCCAAACAATATCCAACAATTAGCACTCCATAGTTGTCATGATATTACTATTTTGTCAAATCTTTCTGACACAACAAATTTGGAAAATTTGAATCAATGTTACATCTCAAATTGCAATGGGATCGAATTCATCACAAAAGCAGATAACTTTTTTCCAAATCTTGAGTTACTTGTTTTAAGAAAGCTTCCAAAGTTGAAAGCAATCTCTAGTGGTATTACAACAAGTCAGATTTTCACAAAGCTTAAAAGCCTTCAAATCCATGGCTGCAATAGCATGAAGTATTTGTTTTCATCTCATATGCTACAAGATTTTGAAAACCTTGAAGAAATTGAGGTATGGAATTCAAGATTGATTGAAGAGATTGTGGAAGATGAAATTGGAGGGAATCTTGCTATTTTTTCAACTGTTTTACTTCCTAAACTTCGAAGATTGTCTTTGTCCATGTTACCAGAATTGAAATACATCACAAAAAGGGTTTTGATTTGTGATTCTCTTGAAACAATTGAGATATGGGATTGTGAGATTTTGAAGGCTCTTCCATTCTCCATTACCTATTTTCCGTCATCTCTTAAGAACATTATGGGGAATAGAAATTGGTGGAACCGATTAGAATGGAATGATATTAATTGTAAGAATCTTCTGCAACCTTTCTTCAATCAAGGTACATTAATTAGTGGGCTCCAGCAAAAGTTTTGATGAGGGCATTTCGGTCATATTCCTCTACTTGGGTTAGTTAACTTCTTGATATTACTAAGCCTACTAATGACCTTTGTACCCCTATTTTACTATGATTTACTATAACATCCTACCTTGAAAATAAACCAATTATAGCAATGTATTTAAACGTTACACAATTTTTACTATTATAATTGGGTAGATCTTTCAAAATTTGGAAGTCTGCTGCTTTAGTTTTGTAGACGTTTCAAAATACAATGCCTTAGAAAAAAATTTGAAAGTACATTGCTGTAATAGAAAGAAACAAAAGTAGGATGCTACAATACACAAATAAATGAAAGTTCGTTGCTATTTCTTGCATTTAGCCGTTTTCTCTTGGATGGAGAATTTTTTTTATCTCCTAATGACACATTACTAACCATAAAAATCTGGATCTATTTTGGTAACTAGCTTTATTTATGTTATATTATATTTTACCTACTACTTATGATTTTCTTTTATAGGGTTACATACAAGAAATAGCAACGTATATATATTTGTTTATTATAGCATCCTACTTTCAGTTCTTCCTATTGACCAGCATTGTACTTTAAAAAATCTACCCAATTAAGAATTGTCATCCAAATAC
The DNA here is from genome assembly GCA_023525715.1 of Cichorium intybus. Lineage (NCBI taxonomy): Eukaryota > Viridiplantae > Streptophyta > Magnoliopsida > Asterales > Asteraceae > Cichorium > Cichorium intybus. The sequence goes on from CM042012.1 coordinate 99,872,771, forward strand.
AAAGCAATTTTCACAGTAAATTTTACAAAGTATAATGTCCATATAAGAAAATAATTGAACATTGGGTGGATTCTTTAAAGTAAAATGCCTTAATAAGAAGAAAGTTGAAAGTACAATGTTGTTATAGGAAATGTGACGTATGGGTATACAGTTGCTGGTTTGTGCTGAGCTGGCAGACAGTACCGTTCGGTGTGGGCGTAGAACACTAGAAAGTGCTATTTCACTAGTGAACACGCATGACAAGTGGAAGGCTAAAGTTATATACGGCAATACTGATAGGTATCTTATTTATATGATCGGTGTCAACCATGTAGTAGTTGTAGAATGTAATGGTGCGTTTGGTTACAGAAAATTTTCTAGTTTTCCAAAAAAAATTTCCAAGAAAAATGAAAAGTTAGAAAACGCGTTTGGTTAATCAAATTTTTCTAGAAAATGAAAAGTTTCCATTTTCCAAAATTACATACAACTTGGGAAACTCAAAATTGTTGTTTTCCAAATTTTCTATTTCCAAATTTTTCCAAGAATGCACACCATACACACATATCCACCCAACGCTTACCCTACTCCACCCAACTTACCCCACCCCACCTAACCCCTACCCACCCCACCCCACCCCACCCATACCATCCCGTCTCACCCACCACACCCCACCCCACACAAACGCGTTCTCTAATTTTCTAAAACAGAAAACGAAAACTCAATTAGATTAACCAAATACGTTTTCTACTGAAAATGAAAATGAAAACTCCACTCCATTTTTCTGAAAATGAAAAATAGAAAACGGAGAACAATTTTCCGCAACCAAACGCACCCTAAATTTTTGTAGTGAATTCATATGTTCATGCTGATTGCTACCTCCTTTTGCAGCATGTTCGTACTCCTCACAGAACATGAACGAAGCTTTCCAAATTGGAAAGGAGATTGCATCTGCTGTAACCAAGATTAACCGTAATCCTGTTGTACTGAAAATGGAGAAGGTATATCAATTGTGCTTCCCTTTTACAAAGAAGAGTTATGAGAAGCCTGATCAAGTCAAACCCGTGTTTGATGCTTGGATAAATGATTTTTTTAAATGAGAAAATGATGGCACACTTGAGAAATGGACCGGAATTTTAGTTAGGATAAATTTGATGATCCACCTAACTATAGCAGTGAAAAATCCACCCAATGAGAACATTGTACTTCACATTTTTTTTTATCTACCGACTATAATAAGGAAAATGTTAGCGTACCATTTTATCCCACTTATATTAGTCCATGTTGTATTATCCGATTTTCGACCCATGGCCTTAATAGTTTGTATATATGCCTTTATCTGTATCAATCTGAAAGAATGAAGAATCTTTCAAAATAATATGGTATCAGAGCTTTCTTAAAATCTCTCTTCTCTTCTCCTTCAGGCTCGCAATCAAACCCTTACACCACACAATGCTTTCAGAATTACTAATATCAAGACCTACATTCTTCTCATTCTCAACCTATAACGACTCAATTATGATGCACCAAAATCCACAAATTCGGAATGGAAGAAAGTGGATCCCATTGTTAAAGATGTGAATTTACTCTATACTATATCCCAAGCTCTCCTCCAAATGGTTCTCAAGAAAGACTCCTCGATTCACTAGTTTCAGTAGTTTGGATAAACCTTGAAAAGCTTCTGTGACAACAATGACGCCAAGGCAATGCAACTTAATCGTGAACTCCATCCTTGAATGAATGTAAAATACTAGCCAATAACTACACAAAATAAATAAAAATAAAAAAAAGTCATCATTCAATACTATGGCTTAAACTAACAATTTGATGCAAAAAATTACCTGAATTTAAGTCGATTGTATACATATTCCTGAAACGAAGCAATACCAACTTTGACGTTTGACTTATGGAGATCAAATGGTGAAAATTTGACAATCCATACTTAACAATAATAATTACTCCATGTGTAGAAAATTTCGTACCGATTAAGCTAATATGAGATTACCTGATAGGAAATGGATAGTTTAATTCTAGAGGGGGTCAAGTTGTAACTTGGTTTAGGTCTAGTAAATAAATAGAGTCGTGGGTTTCATTTTTGGGCAGTCACGTATATGTTCATGTGCATATTAGTCTCCTAGAGATTGGCTCGTGGCTTACGCCATTTGAGAGAGGGATTCATCCCTGGGCAATCTTTGATTGTATCTATCTTAATTATGTTCAATTCGAGTTCTTCTTATGGTTGAATTCTGAGTTTGATTCCTAATTTCATCTTTTCTTCTTAGTTGGATTCATAGTTTGCATCATTGGTCCGACCTACCCCCGTAATCGATTTGCGTAAATCGATTTGTGTAAATCACATTCTGTTCCATATTCACATTCACATCCAGTTCGCTAATTCACGTTCTATTTCATAATCGATTTGAGTAAATTGATTTGAGTAATTTACGTTCCGTTCCTGTTGTCGATATGCAATACGTGAGTGCAATATTTTATTCAAGTTCATGGAAACGAGATGTCAACAATCTTGATTGGAAGTGCATGAAGAACAGATCCAACGTTTGCAAGTTGATGTGGCTGAAATCAAATCATCGCTTCAAGCAATTGAAGACAATCGAGTGGAGAATGTAGAATTTCGCAAACTTATGTTGGCATGGATGAAGCAACAAGGTAAGCAACACATCTCTGACTCGAGTGGGGAAATGGTTCCGGAATATTTTTCGAATCCGAGGGGGGAGTGGCGGATCTGGTGGTGGTGGTTGGTCTAGTGGTGATGGCGGCACTGGTGGGGGTACTAATTTTCGTCACAGTGGTGCTATGGTTCTGCCATGGGCCGTGAAGAAAGTCAAGTTGCCGGAGTTCTATGGTTTTGATCCTCAGGGGTGGATTCAAAAGGCTAAGCTGTTTTTGACATCAATGGCACTCCTGCAGATCTTCGAGTTCGATTGGCTCAGTCAAGTATGATTCTTTGACTTGGGATCAGTTTCAACTTGAATTGCTGTAGCGATTTAGTGATCTCGAAATTCAGAATCCGTTTGAACAATTGGCTTCTATTAAACAATCAGATTCCATTTATGATTACATAGACGATTTTGAGTACTTGTTGTCGTTAGTTCCGAAATTACCAGAATCACAAGCCATGGGGTATTTTGTTGCTGGGTTGTGAGATGAGGTTAAGCAATGGGTTCGTCTCTATCGTCCTCAATCGCGGTTGGATGGCATGTATCTGGCCAAAGATGTTGAAGAAATGCTTCATCCGTCATCCGGTAACGTTTCTCAGTCGCGTTTCGGATATCATCAGCCGGGTGGATTTGGGGACAGCTCCAAATTGGACAGAGGTTCGATGTTGGGTCAATCTCTGATTCGTGGGACATCCTTGGTGAACTCGAGACTTAAGGGGGCTGAACCGCCACCTATACCTAGCCCTCGTCCATCAGTAGCGGCTCCATCGAAGGGTTCTCAAGTGTTGCATCGGGATCGTGGGGTGTGATCGTTGTCTTAGACGGAATGGGAGGAACGTCGTAAGAAAGGATTATGTTTTCGTTGCAGTCAACAGTTCGGTCCAGCTCACAAATGTCCGGAGGGGAAATTACGAGTTTTTTAGTTAGGAGAGGATGAATACGAGACCAATAGAGGCAACCTTTACCAATATGAGGAGTTGGGATCACCGGAGTCGACTTTTAGGGACTTGACGAGCCCAGATTCTGGTGCGTCATAAGATCTTCTTGGAAGCAAGTCTTGAGGTCAAGACTTTTTCAATGATGGGAGTAATGATAGGAAATGGATAGTTTAAATTCTAGAAGGGGTCAAGTTGTAACTTGGTTTAGGTCTAGTAAATAAATAAAGTCGTGGGTTTCGTTTTTGGGCAGTCACGTATATGTTACTGTGCTATTAGTCTCCTAAAGATTGGCTCGTGGCTTACGCCATTTGAGAGAGGGATTCATCCCTGGGCAATCTTTGATTGTATCTTTCTTAATTCTGTTCAATTCGAGTTCTTCTTATGGTTGAATTCCGAGTTTGATTCCTAATTTCATATTTTCTGCTTAATTGGATTCATAGTTTTCATCATTACCGGATACATACATTTTAGAGATTAAAAACCAAAACAATTTTGTAGAATTTGAACTTCGAAAGCACCAAGTGTGAGACTTTAAACCATGAAATTCATAAATAAAAATGGAATGAATGATTGAATATTACATTCTGTTAGGAAATAGACCTAAATCTATAGCCTATTGCCCAGGAATAATAACGAGAATATAAATGCGGAAATATAAACACAAAGTAACGACACACAGATTAACGTGGTTCGGTCCAAGATGACCTACGTCCACGGGCAGGAAAGAGTATTCTTTATTCCAGAGCTAAATACAAGTGTTACAGAGCGTACCTAGATTGCTAGTAATCGGCCTCCTCTGACTAATGACTTCTGACTTGAACTACTACAAACCCTAATGACCAGCCTTTATATTTATAGGCTTTACAAATAGACACAGAAACCCTAGCCGTACCCTAGCTGTCACGGCCCACCGTGACGCGGAACCCTAATGGGCCGCGACGCGCGTGTCTAATATCCAGACAGGTTTTAATTCCCAATTCACTATTTAACAATCGCCACCTTGAATTGCGAATTCAACATAGCTCAACCTCGCTCTAGAAACCAAAAAACTTCCTCTCGTCTCCTGCCAGCTTGCCCCGTAGGGACTTACCTCCTGCGAACATCAACCAAGTTCAAGCATAGCTCGAACTTCTCCTTGGGTAACGACTTCGTCAACATATCTGCCGGATTCACCTTGGTATTGATCTTCAAGATTGAGAACTTGTCTTCTTCAACTATGTCATGAATAAAATTTAACCGGATATCAATATGCTTTGTCTTTTCAAGATAAATCGGATTCCTTGCTAGACACAAAGCACTTTCACTATCACAGTGTAAGACAGGCTTCTCCACCTTCAACCCCAGACTCTCCACCAAACCATGTAGCTAGATACACTCCTTTATACCTTCAATCATTGACATGTATTCCGCTTCAGTTGTAGACAAGGTAACTGTAGGTTGTAAAGTTGACTTCCAACTGACTGCACATCCAAACAAAGTGAAAATATAACAAGTGAGCGATCTCCTTTTCACCAAGTCACCACCATAGTCTGAGTCTGCATATCCAACCAAGTTACTATGGGTATTAGCACCATAGACCAAACAAATATCCTTAGTCCCCTTCAAGTATCGCAGAATCCACTTGACCGCTTCCCAGTGAGCTTTCCCAGGATTACCCATAAACCTACTAACCACACTAACTGCATGTGCTAAATCAGGTCTAGTACAGACCATAGCATACATAAGGCTTCCAACTGCACTTGAGTACGGAACTTTACTCATATAGTATTTTTCCTCATCAGTTGTTGGTATAGTACTCCTGTTTAATTTAAAATGTGTTGCCAAAGGAGTTCCAACTGGTTTTGACTGATCCATACTGAAAGACTACAAGACTTTCTCAATAAACTTCTGCAGGGAAACATATAACAACCCTGCTTTCCTGTCTCTCTGAATCTCCATCCCCAATATCTTCTTTGCTGCACCCAAATCCTTCATTGCAAACTCACTTTCCAAAAGCTTCTTCAAGTTATTAATTTCAGCCATCTCATTAGCTGCAATGACAATATCATCAACATATAGCAACAGATAAACAAATGACCCATTGGACAACTGCTTCAAGTAGACACAATTATCAAACTGATTCCGAATGTAGCCATGTGAAGTCATAAACGAATCAAATCTCTTGTACCACTGTCTAGGAGACTGCTTCAAACCATAAAGAGATTTCTTCAACAGACACACATGATCCTTATTAGAACCCGGAAAACCTTCCGGCTGTGACATATATATCTTCTCCTCCAAGCTTCCATGAAGAAATGCAGTTTTGACATCAAGCTGCTCAAGCTCTAGATTAAACGCACTCACAATAGCCAAAAGAACCCGAATTGACTTATGCTTCACGACCAGTGAGAAAACCTCGTGATAGTCGATTCCTTCCTTTTGAGAAAAACCCTTCGCCACTAACCGTGCCTTGAACCTTGCAGGTTTAACCCCTGGAATTCCTTCCTTTTTCTTAAAGACCCATTTGCATCCAACCGGTTTTACTCCTTTTGGTAATGGAACAAGATCCCACGTTTCATTCTTCTCAAGAGATTGCATCTCTTCATTCATTGCCATCAACCAGCTTGATCCTTCTTTACTTGCCACCGCCTCTTTTTAAGACCGAGGCTCATCAGTACCAATGTTTTCACCAACAGCTAGTGCATATGCAATAGAACCAATATCACCATTAGTGACACATGCAACATATCTAGCTGGTTTCTTCGTGTTCCTTTTCTCTCTTCTCCTTGCTATAGATTCATCCTCATCGTTCTCTCCATCGGCCTCGGCATCACCAGACTGATCCTCATTAGGCTGTTCATGAGTTTCATCACGTCTATGCTGATCATCACCAACATGCTGTTCTTTATTTATCACCATTCTGTCTGGAATTTGTATGACAAACTCCACCTTCTGGTTGGCACCCTGATCTTTCCCTACATGACTTGTATCATCTTCTCTTTGGTTCACCATAGCAGATTCATTAAAGGTCACATCTCTGCTATTAATAAATTTTGGAGTTCTCCCTTCTTCTGTACACCACAGACGATAACCTTTCACTCCATGTGCATACCCTAGAAATATGCACTTCATTGCCATCGCCTCAAGTTTACCATCATTAACATGAGCATAAGTCGGACAACCAAATATATGTAAAACAGAATAATCAGAGGGTTTTCCAGACCATACCTCTTGAGGAGTCTTAAAGTCGATTGCAGTTGATGGTGATCTGTTCACCAGATAGCAAGCAGTATTAACCGCTTCCGCCCAGAATTTCTTTGATAAATCAGCATATAACTGCATGCTTCTAGCACGCGCTAACAGCGTTTGGTTCATCCGTTCCGCCACTCCGTTCTGCTGTGGTGTGTGTCGTATAGTGTGGTGCCTCACTATACCTTCTGCTTTGCAGAAGTTGTCAAACGGGGCATTGCAGAACTCCAACCCATTGTCAGTTCTGAGTGTCTTGACATATTTTTCGGTCCGTTTTTCAATCATCGTCTTCCACTCCTTGAACTTCCCAAACACTTCGTCTTTAGTCTTCAGAAAATATATCCAAACCTTCCTTGAGTAGTCATCAATGAAAGTCACAAAGTATCGATGACCTTTATGAGACTCGACCGGAGAGGGACCCCACAAATCTGAGTGAATGTACTCCAGGATTTCCTTGCTTGTGTGTTTACCTGAACTAAACTTCACCCTGCACTGCTTGCCTTTGACACAAGCTTCATAAAACTTGAGTTTTCCAGTTAGCTCACCACCAAACAGCCCCTGTTTACTCAGAATTAACATACCCTTCTCACTCATATGTCCCAACCTTCTATGCCATAACTCTGTCTTATCATTACTACTCTCTAAGGATTAAGTAACCGCCACTATTCCCCTAACCGAATTTCCTTCTAAGGCAGGAACCCCACTCTTCTACACCTTTCCTTTCATAACTACTAGAGAGTCTTGGTGACCTTCACCCAGTCATCTTCACCAGAGTATTTCAACCCATTCTTTGCTAAACTAGTAAGAGAAATTAAGTTCTTATGAAGATCCGGAACATACCAGCAATCAAGCTTTCTGACCATACCATCATGCATCATAATATGTACCGTACCGCTTCCTTTGACTTGAGCAACCCAATCATCACCCAACTTCATTGTTCCTTTCAAGTCTTTAAAAGATTCGAACCAGTCACGATGGAAAGTCATATGATAAGATGCCCCAGTATCCAAGACCCATGCATCAACAGAACTAGATGTACAAACAGTCAACACATCACCTATGTCCTCTTCCTCAGAACCATCCTGAACAATGGATGCACTGCCATTGTTTCTATTTTCTCCCTTCCCCCCTTTCAATAATGTACAATTTCTTTTGAAGTGACCCTTCTCCTTGCAGTTATAACACTTGACTTTTGCAGAAGCTTTCGATTTTAAATGTGACTTACTCCGATTTCCACCGTCTTTCTTATTCGATGTCCTTCCTCTACCAACGAACAGACCTGAACCGGATGTCTCCTCATTCCCAGAAACTCTACGTTTAAGTTCCTTGGACAGCAGAGAATCCTTCACATCATTCACAGTAATTGTTGTTCTTCCATACAACATAGTATCAACAAAGTTCTCATGTGAATTCGGCAGTGAACATAACAAAATAAGGGCTTGATCCTCATCATCAATCTTTACTCCTACTCCTTGAAGATCTAGAATAATACGATTGAAAGAATCAAGATGGTCTTTTACTTTAGTACCTTCTGCCATCCGGAAAGTGTACAATTGTTGCTTCTGATACAGTTTATTTGTCAAAGAACTGTTCTGATACGTATCACAGAGCTTCTTCCAAATACCGGCAGTAGTGGGTTGATCAACAACTTCCCTCAACACCTCATCCGTCAAGCTCAAAAGAATAGCACTATGTGCTTTCCCCTCGATCTCCTTCTTCACAGCATCTGTCGTGTCCTTTGCATATTATCCTTCCACTGCAACTGCGCATCCTTGTTGAACCAGAAGAGCCTTCATCTTTACCTTCCACAAAGTGAAATCATTCGAGCCATTGAACTTCTACAAATCGAACTTGTGAGATGGCATCTTCAATCAACCGATCCTTGTAGTCTTTGATGAACTAGTAACAAACCCGAAACTGTTTACTGCTCGACGTCGCCGCGGCGCGGACTCCAACAGGGCGCAACGCGGGCTTGAACAGACGCAGTCTTCAACAGACGCGACCTTTCAACAGGCGCGGCGCGGTCTTTCAACAGACGCGACGCGGGCAACCGTAAACCCTAGATCTACTACCGACTTCAATCAACCAGAACTACAACCAGATCTAAAACACGCAGACCTAAAACCGCAAATAACCACAGATCTAACACTACAGATCTGAAACCGCGACTCTGATACCACTTGTTAGAAAATAGACCTAAATCTATAACCTATTGCCCATGAATAATAACGAGAATATAAATGCGGAAATATAAACACAGAGTAACGACACACAGATTTACGTGGTTCGGTCCAAGATGACCTATGTCCACGAGCATGAGAGAGTATTCTTTATTCCAGAGCCTAATACAGGTGTTACAGAGCATACCTAGATTGCTAGTAATCGACCTCCTCTGACTAATGACTTCTGACTTGAACTACTACAAACCCTAATGACCGGCCTTTATATTTATAGGCTTTACAAATAGACACAGAAACCCTAGCCGTACCCTAGCTGTCACGGCTCACCGCGACGCGGAACCCTAATGGGCTGCGACACGCGTTTCTAATATCCAGACGGGTTTTAATTCCCAATTCACTATTTAACACATTCAAAGAGATTAGAAGAGGCATATTACATTGGTTCACCGCAAAAGACAATGAGGTTGGAAGAATAGAAGGATACAAATGGTGAACTGATATATGCAGTAAAATTTTCGAAAGTTAAACACTCTAATTTAACAACCCTTGTAGCCAAACATGCCCCTATTCAAGATTTCAAAATTAAAAATTGATTTCATTACCAGTAGTGAAAACTCTTATAAGAAAGTAAAAGTCAAAATGTTTAATTTTATAAAAAATAAAAACAATAAAAACATAACTAATTTCCTAATAATATCCAACATAATATTCATTTATACAAAGTTCCATAAGCAATTAAGCATTGAAAATAAATAAAAAACAATCTAAAGTATTAACCAAAGCAACAAAATGGTATTGGTGCGGGATAATTTGAATCGTAAATTTAGATAAAAAAACAATGATTGTTCTGAAAAGAAAAACCATTTACTTCTCCAATTTCGGGATCAATAGCTTATGGTGTCCATCTGCGAGTGACAAGCGTGGGGTTTTTGTAGTTGATAGATTTCATTGGCGTCAAGTTTGTAAACTTCATCAAGATTGCGTTTGAAATCTATTGTCATCTTGAAAAGTTTTTGAGGACTTATTGCTATTGATTTCTTAACAATATTGGGGTTAAATTATCCCAATATGAGAAATAGTGTCATAAACAAAAAAATACTATGTTTGTTGATTTATTGAGTTATAATACAAAAGTTATGTGACGTTGGGGTTATTCATATAACACCTTCAGTGACTTGGTTTCTTGAGATTCAAATTCTGACGGACCAACATTGAATCAATCGAAAGTAACATGTTGTATAATAAATAATAAATAAAATGTTAGGAAGTATATGAAAAGTAGATAAAAAATATAAAAATAAGCTAATGCAAAATTCATATGCAATTATAGGATATTAAAGTTTAAAAAATTGAAAATTTGAAGAATAACCTATGGAAGAATCAAAAAATTTCCAACTCATTGATTAAACTCTCATCATCAGTCACCTTAGAAATACCATAAACAATGTGGTTGTATTGACATTGTATCTTGTAACATCAATTTTGAACCCCAACTTTTTCTCTTTCATGGAATTAATTTCATTAAGATATAAAGCATGATTGATGCCAAGTTGCAAGAAAAAAATAATAAGAAATTTATAGGCAAAGTATAAATAAATAAGCTTTAGATACCTAGTTTAATGATAAAATACATATACATGTGTAACTCTATTAAATAAAGAATTGCTTAATGTTTTTAATAGCTTCATAACGTCGTGATCAAACAGAGTTAAGCTTACAGTTCTAATAAAGTCTTGTACTCGAATTGAGATCATAAATTTATAAGAACTCAAAAGGTTAAACAATTATAATTAACTGATAATAAAAATATAATAAAATGTGTAAAGTAATATGTAAAGACCTAGGAACAAAATAAGCTTTTGATTTTTTGCAATTTTTTTATTGAAACATTCGTAACTCATTTTTTCTTCTATTGCACCGGCAACATCAAGTAAATCGGTAATACGATATTTTTCTTTAGCTTTCTTATTACATTTGGTAGAAGCTATATAATACTAAGGGACATTGTGTCGAATTCCTTTGATTGTACCAACAATGATGAATTTTTTTCCGATAGAAAAGAAAATGTAATTAGTATATATTGTTATGTGGTTAAACAAATATAATATAAGAATTTACATTTAGTACCTAAAATGGTTCCAATATATGATGGACAATCTTTAACTCGTGATTTATAAGAAATCATCTTGCTTAAAATAGGATTTTTGACACGCCTAGGTCGTCGTGCGGTCAAAAATAAAGAGAAACCTAACACACACTAGCACAGTGGAAGTCAGGGTCGATCCGCAGGAGCTTCGTGGTTAGACCAGATGACAGATTACCAACTAGTAGTGTCACGCTACAGTCGGAGGACTTATAGTTTCTAAGTACCCAAAGCAATGATCAAACAAACCCAATCCAAGCAAAGCTAAACAAACCTAGTTACTTTCTGAAATCAGAAGTGCATCTCTGAATCAGAAGCAAACAAAGGCATCCAAAACATCCAAATCAAACAAGGCATAAACTAACCAATAACTAAGGTTCTGACTGAACAGTTACTAGTTAAATTCAAACCCTAAAACTAACCTAGTTGGCTACTAATTTCAGCAAGGGAAACAGCCCCAAACAAGGTCAAAATACAACCAAACACAATTCAAATACACAGAAACCAAAACAAGCATAAAAACACCGAAAAACCAATATTGCTTATAACCAAATGCTTCTCATTACTCAAACTCAATTCCAAACATCCAAGCAGTAACCAAATGTTGCTAAAACAGAAACTAAAGTGCTCAAAGTCAGTGGGTGTCACTCCCAAAGATACTAGCCAATGCTTAATACTAACTAACTAATTGAAAATAAAATCCAAAACATAAAAATACCAATTGAGAAGTTGCTGAAACGAAATCTTGGAGTCAAAGAGCTTCAATGTCGATTTTACACCCGGTCTTTGCTAGGGTTTTCGGCTGGAAATGCCTCTATTTATAGTTGCAATTTTCCCGCAGCCGCACCGTGCATATGAAGAATCCGCGTCGTGCGTACTAATCTTTTCCCGTTTCTTCGGCATTTGAATGTGTTACACCGCCTTAAGCCCGCGTCGCGTATTTAAGAACCCCGCGGCGCGCGTACTTATTCCTTGATTTTTCATTCTTTTCCAAACTTCTTCCTTTTGCACGCTTTTAGTCCCTGTTTTCATTCTCTTCTTCCAAACAAGTCCTGGCACGAAAAGTGAGAATACCAAGATATATCTGATATAATTTCATCAAGAACAGGGCTCAACAACGCCTAGAATACTTGATATCACTAGGCGTTGTCAAACACCCCACACTTGTGCCTTGCTTGTCCCCAAACAAGAGAGTTTTTAACAAATTATAATCAAGACTCAAACAATTTTTGACTGTGTTCAGTTTCAAAGCTTATTGCCCTATGAGTTAGAGTGGAATAGTTTGCGAAAACATAATTAAATTGTTCTTTGGAATTCATGGCTTTCTAGAGAACCCTTGATTACAAACTTTCTGTACACAATGAAGTGTACTTACTTATTCAGATTCTAAAGGCCATTAAGGAATTGTCCATGACTTTCGATGTTGTCTGTGTAACGAGCTTTCGGAAATACCATCCCAGACCAGACGATCTTAGGTGGCAAGGTGCATAAGTCCCACCCATTTTAGACTTACCGGCTCGAACAACAAAGGCCACAGATTGACAGTCCCTTCCTAAATTCCAATCTTAAAACAGCTCAATCTTCTAAACTCATAAAACTCAACTTATTTGACTAACTAATAGTATGATCACAACTATATAGTATTCTTTGAAAAATACCACTGCTATCAACAATCACAAACCATTCGTTTCAAAATTGCAATTTATTAAAAATTTTGAAAAATATTGCTAAAAATTTGAAAATTGATCATTTCTGCAAAAATTTCAAAAAAATTTCTCTTTCGACCGTCCACACCCCACACTTAAAATCGTACAACGTTCCCGTTGTACAAAAATTAGTTTTAGAACAAGGGAGAAAAGAGTTACCCCTTTTGGACGATAGATTGCTTGGTGCTCAGTATCACAAGTATAATTACGAACAAACGGATCCTTGATTTCGTATTTCGGAGTTGTAGCACTACATTGAACACGCCGGTGGTCAAGACAAGTGGAGGGGGCACGGTGACCCCACACTTGTCTGAGACAACTCCTTCTCATTTGGTATAACATGCATAACTCAACAAACAGATTAAACGCAAACAAATAAAATAAAATATAAACAAACAAAAGATAGAAAGTGTCATAAGTACAGTACAAATACCCAAAAGAAGAGAAAAATAAGGAAAATACATCAATCGCCACCTGGTGGCCTGGAAGGTCCTGCCTCATGATCGTGGGCTCGGGCTGGGAATGGTCGGGGGCGCTGACCATGCGCTGATGCGATCTGTAGAAGTACCTCCCCGATCCACTCAAGCTGGTCCTTAATCCTCGTGACTCTAACCTCCAATCGGTGGATGGCCGCTGAGTCCTCCTGTGGCTGCGGCTCTGCTGGTGCTGCTGGCTCTGGTCTCATGCGTCTCCTGCCGGGCTGAGCGTATGCCAGCTGGGGTGCCTGGGGTGGCTCTGTCGGTGCCCGGATGAACCGGCCCGGGCGCTGCTGCTCTATCAGCCTCATCTTCTCCAGAGCTCGCGACGTAGTGCGAGATGGAGGTAAGGCAGTCAAGGAGGCGGCAACGGGGGCAGTAAGGATCCCATATGAACGGGCCAGGCGGGTAATGAAATACCCCCGGGCCAGTGGACTGCTGGTGGAAGCACCCGTCGAGTGGGTGGATAGGGCAACTGCGAGGGCGTAGGGGAGGTGGAGGAATCTGGAGGGGTCGAGGAGAACCCAGAAAAACGTCATGTCCTCCCCAGACACCTTCTCGCCCCCCTCCCGCTGCATAATGGAGGTGGAGACGATACGGTGCATGAGACGGTGTAGTGGGTCGCGGAGGTGGCTCTCCCGGGATGTCCCCGCCTCGTAGATGACATTAGACAGCGGTGCCCAAACCTCCATGTTGCACTCCCTCTGTGCACCTCCCAAACGAAATCGTATAATCCTAGAACGTGGGTCTGACGCCCGATGTCACACCCTCAAACCACGTGGCGGAATCGTCTGAGGGTGGATGACTTCATGAACAGTATCATAACAACGTTTGTACAATAGTGATCAAAGCAAACACATCCATCATATACATAATTGTAAATGTTACAAGATTCAAAATACAATACGTTCCAAATACAATTACAATATGATATCAAATACATAGTATGATGCCATAATGAACCATCGTCAAAACTTGTAGTTACCTGATTCATCAATTTCCTGAGAATACAAGTAGTTTGAAAAAGTGTCAACATTATGTTGGTGAGTTCATAAGATTTTTGTATGAGAAAATTCATAGTCCTTTTTGTTTGTAAATGATAGTATTGTAAACCGAGAAAATCCAATATTTTCTTATAAATGAGTAGTAGTCTTAAAAACCCAAAGACCGAAAATGTATAAGTGTTCTATTTTTGAAAATAGTATTATTCTTGTATGAAATTATGTGAATACATGTTTATTCGTAGATTAGTTGTAGATCTAATTTTGTAAAATCTTTACATAGATGAAATCGTATGTTATTTTGTATCTTACAGAATTGTAGTTTTAATTCCATAAAACTCGTATGTATGAGTAAACTGTACTTGTATTTATATCTTGATAAAATGTAGTTTTAATTTCCATAAAACTTGTATGAGAAATCCATTTCCTTGTAAAATATAGTATCGTAACCCAGAAAATCCAATATTTTCTTATAAATGTGTTGTAGTCTTAAAAGGTCCAAAGACTAAAAATGTATAACGTAAGTTGTGTTATAGTATAAAACTATTTGAAGTGTTTATATATCCACGTAAACATTTTGATTGTTTTCCCATGTAAGACGTCCTATAACCATACTGTGACCTTGTAGGCCTGCTGCGACGTTCTTCAGGCGTCGGAATATTATGACTTTTGTCACCCCAGACCCGTCGGTCTAGCTGTAGCTAGCAGCTCAGGTGCGGGATTGTCAATCCCGTATAGATCTATACACAATTATCACGTTCTCTTACCGAGACTCTGGTTATAAATGCAGGACTTATATATCATGCTTAAATAAGCACTTGTGAAGACCCGTCTCACAAAAATGTATGTATATCAACTTGTTTACGTAATATTTGTATATGAAAAACCCTTGTATTTGTACAATATAGTAATGTATAATAATTATATATTTTATATAATTATTTGTCTTATTTAAAACGTCTTAGTAACCTTTGTATCCACAAACTATTCCTATAATAGTTTATTTTTAGTATTATGTCATAAAAAGCATATATTTACGAATATATGTGAAATAACTTATTTAGATGATTATAAATAACATATTTTAAGATATTTTCTACAATAGTAGTGTAATAATTTGGTTTTACTCTTTATTAATTCCAATATAATATTTCATGACTATCAAATAAAGAACGGCCAGGTAGAAGATCAGATGGGGAGGCAGGACCCTTTCAGCGTGTAAGCCTTTCGGAAATCCAACAACATAGCCCAAATGATCGGCCTAGACACCGTCCTCGTAAGTAGATCATTCAATATTATTTTTGGAATTATATTTGAATTATAGTAATAATGGTGTTTACAAAATTCGTATTTTGTTTACTACTGTTACAAATGAGTATAAATAATTATTTTAATATTATGACTTGTATTCTCCCCCTTAAAAACTTGAATAAATGTAAAAAGAAGGGGTATGAACTCACCTCAATGTCGACTAGCATCTTATCGTCGATTGTTGTTAAATCACCCGACTCTTCCTCTTCCTAACTCGAACTCACTATATTTATAACTGAAATAACTACTTCTAACGCTCCTTCTTCGTATATATCTATATATATCGAAGAATATTCTAACAATACTATCTAGTGATTTACAGATAAAAATTTGAGGTGTGAAGAAAATGAGAGAAATGAAGCTCATATTTATAGTAGATTTATTTTCGTATAGCGGCCCTCAAGATACATAGATTTGATAATTATAGCTTTTAGAATTTGTTTATGACAAAACATACCCTTAAAATACTCTTTAAATTGATTTAATAGTTTTTATAAAGGATAAATAATTTTTGTTTATAAAAATGTAATCTACAAAAATCGTTGTTTAATAATATCAACTTTTTAACTAAAAATCTCTAACGAATTACCGAAAGGGTATTAGTTGTAGTTTTAATAAGAGTATAGGGTTTAAATGTAAATATAATTTCTTTTTAAAGAAAAAGAAAATATTAAATATAAAACTGATACCCATAATATGGAATTTTGATGTCAGGTTGTTCGTATCGACGATACCGTTTTAATGGTATATTTTGTGTTTTATAAAATGATATAATATTGTTGGTAAACTTAACAATACGTATTGAATACGTATAAATGAAAATATGTATTCTTTAGGGTAAAATATGTAAAATTGGATAATAATGGAGTGGGACCCGCTATATATATATAATAATATTATTATTTTCACGGGTTTCGTTTATTGAATTCACGGACAATCAACAATCACCGATTATATATATATATATATATATATATATATATATATATATATATATATATATATATATATATATATATATATATATATATATATATATATATATATATATATATATATATATATATATATAGGGGGAGGTTAAAATGAGAACAATTTTTAAATTGAGAACACGAGAACAATTCTGAACCGCACAATTTTAGAAGAAGCCCTATCCGCCCCCTTCGGTCACCCACACCAACAACCCCCATCAGATGCCACACCTGTTACAGATCGACCACCACTCCACCAGGTTGGATTAATTACTTTCTCCACCATCCTCGCCCACCCCTGCTAACTCCTCGACACCACCAATGCGTAGCTACCCGTCACTGCCCTCTACAAAACCTGGCCAACATACCGACTACCACTCAGCACATCACCATGATTTACAACCGCCATCAATATAGAGACGCCACCCTGTTTTCGTCAATGAAGAACTTTTGAACCCTAGCAACGAAAATGTCAGACCTTCTGATTTTCCGGCCACTGGCGTATTTTCCGGTTGCTTCCATCCTAATTTCTGTTTTATTTTCGTTTAGGCGGCTAATTCGTGTCTAATCGATGTATTACACTCATTTATCAGAGCCGCCTGATAGGAGTTCGTCCAGTTTGTCGATTTGGTTGATTCGGCTACCAGATTGGCTTTGAAATCGCAAAATGGTGCAAATGGAATGAGTTCAGCAGGTATATTCTCCTCTAATGAAGCTAAAACTGTAATTGAATCGGGATTCGTTGAATCAGATACGATTATCGCAAATAGCAGTCCCGATTTGTCTAACTGCTTGGCTGCTTCTTCTATTGATATGCAAGAAGGAATTAAAAAGAATTCTAAATTGAATTATGGTGGTATCGATCTCAGTTCCTCAATTGCTGCTACTGTTAGTCCAAAAGGTTTGATGCGGGAAGGTATACGTGTTTTTGGAAAATTTGGGGTCGGTAAATCTTTGAAAATCCTTCTGTTGAGAAAATTACTGAAATGGAAACTGAAGCAAATGTTAGTCCAAATTTGGATGTTGATCTGGGTGTCGAAACTGTTGAAGTTAATCCCAGAAGCGAATAATTGAACCTGAAATCGTGTTCTGTTGCTCTTTCTACGGGGTTTCCTGTTGTTTAAATTGATAATGGGTTTGATAATCAAGTGGATAGGGTTGAATTGAAAATTACTGAAATCGAAACTGAAGAAAATGAAACTGATTCACACACCGGTTTGGATTCCAAAATTGAGTTCTGAATTGCATCACACATGAGTTCTGATTCACGCACCAATTAGATTCCAATTTAACTATTTTTGTGTGTGTTTGTATACATTAATTTCCATTCCAAATTATCAAGCATTCAGTTTCAATTCTAAATTGCATCACGCATGAATTCCTATTTGCATTAGTTCATCGATTCCAACTTCGTTTCCTGATTTTTTTCCTTCAACCGTGTGTGTGTCTTTGTATATCTATATGTGTGTGTGTATGTGTTTATATGCTTGTGTATGAATTCAACGTAATTGAAGTTTGCTGTGATGTGAATTAAACATATATGATTAAAACTTCTTACTCAAATGTAATTAGATCATGCTATTCAAATGTGATTAGAACTTGTTATTCACATGTGAATATGCTCAAATAGAATTTTTATTTTTATTTTTAATAAATTTTCTTATGATATGTATTCAATCACATGTGATTAAAACAAGTTATTCATATGTACATATGTGCTTAATGAATTTTCTATTTTTAAATAAAATTTCTTATTATATGTATTAAATCACATGTGATTAAAATTGTTGATCACATATGGAGACACACTTTATGCACCTAAGGTGTTCGACAAAATGGTTGAAAGAAACTTCCGTCCAAATCCCGCCTACCAGTGGTCCTTGCACTCACTCCAACCTCAAAATACGCCACCAAACTCAAAAAACCAGTCTCACACCCTTATTCTCTGTTATGTCGAAGTCCAAGGAGCTGCATGCTTATTCAAGTACCATTAAGTGCTTAATCATATATGATTCTGAAATCTTGTTCACATGTGATTTGTTTTTTTGTTCAATTACATGTGATTAAACCTTGTTATTAAGTGCTTAATCATATATGATTCTGAAATATTGTTCACATGTGATATGTTTTTTCTTCAATCACTTGTGATTAAACCTTGTTATTCACATATATGATTAATTGCTTAATCATATATGATTCTGAAATCTTGTTCATATGTGATATGTTTTTTTGTTCAATCACATGTGATTAAATCTTGTTATTAAGCGCTTAATCATATATGATTCTGAAATCTTGTTCACATGTGACATGTTTTTCTTTAATCATATGTGATTAAACCTTGTTATTCACATATTCACATGTGATTAAAACATGTTATTTATATGCAAATATGTACATAATGATTTTTTATGTTTAAATAAATTTTCTTATTATATGCATTTAATCACATGTGATTAAACATTGGTGATCACATATGATTAAGTTATTCGCATGTGGTAAAACCCTATTATTCACATGTGATTATAACATTGTTATTCACATATAATTAAGTTATTCACATGTTATTCATATGTAAATATGTACATAACAGATTTTTTATTTTTAAATAAATTTTCCTATCATATGTATTTAATCACATGAGAAGTCGATAGGTTGAGTGTGTGCTAAAGGGTGGGGTGGAGCACAAGTCGATGGTAAAAAATTAAAAAAATATTGACGATAAAAAAATTAAAATTTTTTTGGTGGACGGGGTGATGGTAGGTTGGGGTAGGGGTGGGGGTGGTAGGGTGGGTGGGGTGGAGCGGAAGCGTGTTGTTAAAAATTAAAATTTTTTTTGTGGGCAGGGCAGGTGGGTAGGGTAGGGTGGGGTGGGTAGGGTAGGGTGGGTGCTGGTAGGTGGGGTATAGCGGGATTGGGTGGTAAAACAATTATTTTTTTTGGAGGGCGGGGTATGGTAGGGTGGCGTGGGGTGGGTAGGGTAGGGTGGGTGGAGCGGGAGTGGTGGTAAAAATATGAAAGTTTTTTTACGGGGTAGGGTATGTTGGGGTGGCGTGGGGTTGGTAGGTAGGGTGGGTGCTGGTGGGTGGGTGGAGCGAGAGTGGGTGAAAAAAATTTTGGTGGGCGGGGGGTGGATTAGAGTAAGGTAGGGTGGAGATGGGTAGGGTAGGGTGGGTGCTGGTGGGTTAGATGGAGCGGGAGTTGGTGGTAAACAAATAATTTTTTTGTGGTAGGGCGGGGTAGGTGGGTAAGGTGGGGTGGCGTGGGTAGGGTAGCGTGGGTGCTGGTGGGTGGGGAGGAGCGGGATTGGGTGGTAAAAAATTAAAATTTTTTGGTGGACGGAGTAGGGTAGGGTGACGTGGAGTGGATAGGGTAGGGTGGGTGCTCATGGGTGGGGTGGAGCGGGAGTTGGTGGTAAAAAATATTAAAAATTTAATTTTTTTTGGTGGACGAGGTAGGGTAGGTTGGGGTGGGTAGGGTAGGTGGGTGCTGGAGGGTGGGGTGGAGCGGGAGTGGGTGGTAAAAAAATTAAATTTTTTTTGGTGGGCGAGGTAGGTGGGCAAGAGTGGGGTGGGGTGGGTAGGGTAGGGTGGGTGCTGGTGGGTGGGGTGGACGGGTTTGGATGGTAAAAAAATTATTTTTTTGGTCGGCGGGGTAGGGTATGGTAGGGTGGGATGGGATGGGGAGTGGTTGGAAAAAAAATAATTTTTTTTGGTGGATGGGGGGGGGGGGGGAGGGTGGGGGTTGGTAGGGTTGGATGGAGTAGGTGAGGTGGAGCGGGAGTGGGTCGGGTAAGATGGATAGGCACTGGATAAGGGACGTGGTGGTGATGGGTGGTAGTGGATGCGTAGAAGTTTGGTGGTGGTTGCGGTGGAATGGGGCGGATGGATGCCTCTTATAAAATTGTGTGGCTTATATTTGTTCTCATGTTCTCAATTTCAATAATTATTGAAATTGTTCTCATTTGAACCTTCATCTATATATATATATATATATATATATATATATATATATATATATATATATATATATATATATATATATATATATATATATATATATATATATATATATATATATATATATATATATATATATATATATATATATATATATAATATTATAATCAAACGTCGCTTTCAAGTTAAATTATATGTTTTTCTATCATATCTTTTTATATATAACATTTGGTAAAAATATAATTACATATTCGGAACCGTCGTAATTTTATCTATGTTTTGATATAAAATTTGTAATATTCCGAAGAGTTTTACATTTTTACCGTTCACTATTCACTATTCGGATACTATTCACTGTTCACTATTCACTGTTCATTATTCACTGTTCACTATTCACGATGTGAAAAAAATAATTTTATTTAATTTAAAAAAATATTTAACTTAATAGCGTTTGTTCGTATAATTGTTTTGAATTAGCGTACATATTATTATATTATACAACGTAGAGATTATGAAGTTTACATTTCACATATTGATTTAACGTACGCTTTGACTGACTTGAGTGGACTTTTGTTGACTTAGTTTGACAGTTGTCACACCCGAGGTGCGAAGTGGATAGTGGATAGAAACTCCAGTAGCAGCTCGGTGTAGACGACGTCCTCATCGGTGGCCATGATCCTGTCCCAGCCCCGACATGTGAATGACGCCTCCTCATGAGTCCAGGTGCGATGTAAGTGTGGCTCGATCGCACCCCAGAGTCCAGCGTCCCTCAAGATATCCCTATCGATGATTGTCGCCTCGAGAACCCGGCGACTAGTCAGTGCGTCTCTCCGCGAAATGTACTCCGCTGAGCTGGCAGGTCCCTCTGGGAACTGAAGGAAGGGATGATCTAATCGACACGCCTAGGTCGTCGTGCGGTCAAAAATAAAGAAAAACCTAACACACACTAGTACAGTGGTAGTCAGGGTCGATCCGCAGGAGCTTCGTGGTTAGACTAAATTACAGATTACCAACTAGTAGTGTCACGCTACAGTCGGAGGATCTAGTTTCTAAATGTTCAACTATCCAAAAATCAAGCACCAAACAAAGTCAAGCCAAGCATAAGCTAAACTCAACCTAACCTAGTCACTTTCTGAAATCAGAAGTGCATCTCTGAATCAGAAGCAAACAAAGGCATCAAAAAACATCCAAACAATCACAAGGTATAACCTAAACCAATAGCTATAGTCCAACTGAACAAGTACTGTCCAAAGTTCAATACCTAAGCTAACCTATTTGGCTACTGATTTCAGCAAAGGAAATAGTCCCAAACAAGGCCAAAACAATAATCCAAGCACAAACACACATCCAAAACACCAAAATACTCATAAACCAAGATTAATTGTAACCAAATGATTTCATTAACCAAATTCAGATTCCAAACATTCAAAACAGTATCCAAACACCACTAAAACATAAACCTAAGCTTGGTATCAATGGTTGTCACTCCCAAAGATACAAACTAAAGCTTACAAATATCTAACTAAATGAAATAAAAATCCAAAACATGAAAATACCACTTGAGAAGTTGTTGGAACGAATTCTTGGAGTCAAAGAGCTTCAAGGTCAATTTTACACCTGGACTTTGCTAGGGTTTTCGGCTAAAATTGCATCTATTTATATTTGCAAATTTCCCGCAGCCGCGCCGCGCAGATGAAGAATCTGCGGCGCGCGTACTAATCTTTTCCTGTTTCTTCGGCATTTGAATGTGTTACACCGCCTTAAGCCCACGTCGCGCGTATCATAGATCCGCGGCGCGCATACGAGTTTCCTTGATTTTTCATTCTTTTCCAAACTTCTTCCTTTTGCACGCTTTTAGTCCCTGTTTCCATTCTTTTTCTCCAAACAAGTACTGGCACGAAAAGTGAGAATACCCATACATATCTGATATAATTTCATCAAGAACAGGGCTCAACAACGCCTAAAATGCTTGATATCACTAGGCGTTGTCAAACACCCCACACTTGTGCCTTGCTTGTCCCCAAGCAAGAGAGTTTTTAACAAATTATAATAAGGAATCAAATAATTTTTTACTGTGTTCAGTTTCAAAGTTTATTGCTCTTTGAGTTAGAGTGGAATAGTTCGCGAAAACATAATTGAATTGTTCTTCGGAATTCATGACTTTCTAAAGAACCCTTGATTACAAATTTTCTGTCCACAATGAAGTGTACGTACTCATTCAGATTCTAAAGGCCATTAAGGAATTGTCCATGACTTTCGATGTTGCCGTGTAGCGAGCTTTCAGAAATACCATCCCAGACCGGACGATCTTAGGTGGTAAGGTGCATAAGTCCCACCCATTTTAGACTTATCGGATCGAACAACAAAGGCCACAGATTGACTTTTCCTTCCTAAACTCCAATCCTAAAACAGCTCAATCTTCTAAACTCGTAAAAACTCAACTTATTTGACTAACTAATAGCATGATCACAACTATATAGTATTTCTTGAAAAATACTAGTGCTATCACAATCACAAACCATTCAATTCAAAATTGCAATTTATTAAAAATTTTGAAAAAATATTGCTAAAAATTGAAAAATTGATCATTTCTGCAAAAATTTCAAAAAAATTCTCTTTCGATCGTCCACACCCCACACTTAAAACCGTACAACGTCCCCGTTGTACAAAAATTATTTCAAAACAAGGGAGAAAGAGTTACCCCTTTTTGGACGATAGACTGCTTGGTGCTCAATATCACAGGTATAATTGCGAACAAACGGATCCTTGATTTCGTATTCCAGAGTTGTAGCGCTACAGTGAACACGCCGGTGGTCGAGACAAGTGGAGGGGGCACGGTGACCCCACACTTGTCTGAGACAACTCCTTCCCATTTGATATATCATGCATAACTCAACAAACAAATTAAAAGCAACATGACAAAATAAAATATGAACAAAATATACAGATAGAGGTGTCATAAGTTTTGTACATATATCCCAAAAAATATAAAAAGAAAGAAAGAAGAAAAAGTACATCAATCACTACCGGGTGGCCTGGAGGGTCCAGCCTCGTGATCGTGGGCCCTAGCTGGGAATGGTCGGGGGCGCTGACCCTGCGTTGATGCAATCTGTAGGAGTACCTCCCCAATCCACTCGAGATGGTCCTCGATCCTCGTGACTCTAGCCTCCAGTCGGTGCATGGCCGCTGGGTCCTCCTGCGGCTGTGGCTCTGTCGGGGCTGCTGGTGCTGGCTCTGGTCTCCGGCGTCTCCTGCCTGGCTGAGCGTATGTGGGCTGGGGTGCCTGGGGAGGCTCTGTAGGTGCCCGGATGAACTGCCCCGGTTGCTGCTGCTCAATGAGCCGCATCCTCTCCAAAGTGCGTGTTGTCGTGCGAGATGGAGGTAGAGCGCTCAAGGAGGCAGCCACGGGGGCAGTAAAAATCCCATATGAACATGCCAGGCGGGTAATGAAATACCCCCGGGCCAATGGACTGCTAGTGGAGGCTCCCGTCGAGTGAGTGGAGAGGGCAACTGCGAGGGCAAAGGGGAGATGGAGGAATCGGGACGGGTCGAGGAGAGCCCAAAAGAATGTCATGTCCTCCCCAGACACCTTCTCGCCCCCCTCCCGCTGCATGGTGGAGGTGGAGACGGTACGGTGCATGAGGCGGTGAAGTGGGTCACGGAGGTGGCTCTCCCTCGAGGTCCCTGCCTCGTACATAACATTGGACAGTGGTGTCCAAATCTCCATGTTGCCAGGCCTCTCCGGCTAGCCCTGAATACAGGCTCCAAAAAACTGAGTGAAGTGGCGGTGCTGAAGATCCGCCGGAGTATATAGCCCAACTCTCCTCCCAAACTCCCGGAGGTTGCACTCCCTCTGTGCACCTCCCAGTCGAAATCGGATGATCCTGGATCGTGGGTCCGATGCCCGAGGAGCGAAGTGGATCGTGGAGAGAAACTCCAACAGCAGCTCGGTGTAAACCACGTCCTCGTCCGTGGCCATGATCCTGTACCATCCACGGCATGTAAATGAAGCATCCTCGTGAGTCCAGGTGCGATGTAAGAATGGCTCGATCGCACCCCATAGTCCCGCATCCCTCAGTATATCCCTGTCAATGACCGTCGCCTCAAGAACCCGGCGACTAATCAACGCATCCCTCCGCGAAATGTACTCCGCGGAGCTAGCCAGTCCCTCGGGGAACTGGAGGAAAGCGTGCTCTAATCTGAACATCATCTGCAAAAAAAGATACATAGCCACAAAAGAAATTTTTTTTTTGCAAAATTAGTCCTTTTCTTCCCCACCACACCGCGGCGCGGCCCAAGAGCAAGGCGCGTCGCGGCGAGCGGCTGTTTCAAAACCCCGAATCAAACTCGCAATTTAACCTGCTAAAACTCGATACAATCATACCACAAGGTAGCCTAAGTGCCGACTAACTTATCTAGGGTCTCTATTTGGCAAAACAAACACCCTATGAGTTAGCATTGGCGATTCTAAGTTTTGAACTATTTTGGGCAAATCACTAAAATTAACCACCTAATCGCTAGTTTTAACAACTAATAGGTAGTTAGAATAGCGTACCTTGGAAGTAGAAACAAAATGAGCAAGAAAAAACACAAGAGAAATTCGTTGATCAGAGCTCCGAGTCGTGTGAGGTGTGTGTTGAGTCGCGGCTTACCTTAATATAGGAGAAAACCGTCTGATCGTTTCCCGCGTCACGGATTTACGCTTTGCGCGTCGCGCGTGTCACCAAATCAACCCCTGCGCATCGGGTTGGTTTACAACCCCGCGTCGCGTAATTCAAAAACCCGCGGCGCGGTCTTCAAAAATTTCGAAACTTCTCACACGACCCCACACTTATTTTAGACCACTAATACCTGCAAAAAGATTGATGTATTTGCAAAAAGATTGATGTATTTTCCTAATTAAATTTTAAGAAATATAGATCCTAACTTATGACACGATGGGTTGCCTCCCAACAAGCGCTAAGTTTAACGTCTTCAGCCAGACGTACTATTCCTACTACAACTACGGTGGATCATACGCCATTTGTTTCTGCTGCATTTCTACTTCCACCGTCCTTTTGCTGACCCACTGCCCCTCAAACTTTCCTGGGTCGAATGGCTTGTCGGTTCTCCTGCTGCTGCCCGGTTGTTGCTTTCTAGTTAATTCCCGTGAATGCTCGGAGGTAGCTTTGAACCTCCAAGCTCGGTCCTTCCTTCTATATCTCTTCAAAATTACTGGCTTGACATGAAGCGCGCCTAGTGCTGCTCCCAGTAGTTGTTTTGTAGATTTCATTTTGCCAGTGTACCACGTGCCATCTTCAGTTTGCAATTTTGGCTTGCAATGCCAGTAAAGATTTTCCAATCGACTAGGATTGAAAGGCAACATATCAAGATGCTTCCATATGTCCTCATTGATTGTATTTATCACATCTAATTTTCCATTCATGAATGGATCATGAGTGGTGATAAAATCATTTTTATTATTTTCAAATATCAACTCGTCAGCATCATCTTCTTGATCATCGTCCAACAGGTGGATCAGGACCAAGAGTGGGTGACTAGTTTGATCTAATGGTGGTACAAAATCACCCATCATCAGATCCTTACTTTCAAATTTCTCAAAATTTTCAAAAATTACAGGGTCGGGGGTAATATTGTCATCTACACCCCTTTCCCCAATAGTATCAACAATTTCGGGGATCGTTGGGCTGGGGTCTGTATTGTCACTTACAGCCTCCTCCACAGCATCCTCATCAATCAAATCGTTTGGTGATGGTATGGATTCACTCATCACCAGCTCGACATTATCAACATTTTCAAAAATATCAAAAACATCAAAAGCTGTTGAGTCAGAGGTAGCATTGTCACCTACAACCTCTTCCTCAACAACATTTTCGACCCTCTCAGTGGTCTCTTGACTTTCCCACGGTGTATGCCCTTCCATCACATATTCAGGTGATGCAAGTTCACACACATTATTATTGGTATAAAAATCCCTCGCCTCCGGTTCTGGCGAAGGTGGTGAACATTTCCAACTTTCCTCTAACCTATCTAAAGAAGCTTGCACTTTTTCAAGAGCTTCAGCCTGGTCCTTCTGCTCGTGGTAGTTGTTATACATGAATACCCAAAGTTGGGCCCAAGTTGCAGAATTCTCAGGCTGAGATGACTCCTCGGTCCGCCATCCATTGTCATCAAATGATCCATTGTAGCAATCATCCTCGTAATAGGTGTCGGCCGGATTTTCATAATACTCATACTGATCCGGGTACATGTAATCGGCCATTATGAGGACGTACACATACCAAAAATCAGAAAACTAAAATCAAACATCAAAAATCAGAAGCTAAGTCCTACAAGTCACCTAATCTAAGCGCACAGCTCCCCGGCAACGGCGCCAAAATTTGACACGCCTAGGTCTTCGTGCGGTCAAAAATAAAGAAAAACCTAACACACACTAGTACAGTGGTAGTCAAGGTCGATCCGCAGGAGCTTCGTGGTTAGACTAAATTACAGATTACCAACTAGTAGTGTCACGCTACAGTCGGAGGATATAGTTTCTAAATGTTCAACTATCCAAAAATCAAGCACCAAACAAAGTCAAGCCAAGCATAAGCTAAACTCAACCTAACCTAGTCACTTTCTGAAATCAGAAGTGCATCTCTGAATCAGAAGCAAACAAAGGCATCAAAAAACATCCAAACAATCACAAGGTATAACCTAAACCAATAGCTATAGTCCAACTGAACAAGTACTGTCCAAAGTTCAATACCTAAGCTAACCTATTTGGCTACTGATTTCAGCAAAGGAAATAGTCCCAAACAAGGCCAAAACAATAATCCAAGCACAAACACACATCCAAAACACCAAAATACTCATAAACCAAGATTAATTGTAACCAAATGATTTCATTAACCAAATTCAGATTCCAAACATTCAAAACAGTATCCAAACACCACTAAAACATAAACCTAAGCTTGGTATCAATGGTTGTCACTCCCAAAGATACAAACTAAAGCTTACAAATATCTAACTAAATGAAATAAAAATCTAAAACATGAAAATACCACTTGAGAAGTTGCTGGAACGAATTCTTGGAGTCAAAGAGCTTCAAGGTCGATTTTACACCCGGTCTTTGCTAGGGTTTTCGGCTGAAATTGCATCTATTTATATTTGCAAATTTCCCGCAGCCACGCCGCGCAGATGAAGAATCCGTGGCGCGCGTACTAATCTTTTCCCTTTTCTTCGGCATTTGAATGTGTTACACCGCCTTAAGCCCGCGTCGCGCGTATCATAGATCCACGGCGCGCGTACGAGTTTCCTTGATTTTTCATTCTTTTCCAAACTTCTTCCTTTTGCACGCTTTTAGTCCCTATTTCCATTCTTTTTCTGCAAACAAGTCCTGGCACGGAAAGTGAGAATACCCAGACATATCTGATATAATTTCATCAAGAACAGGGCTCAACAACGCCTAAAATGCTTGATATCACTAGGCGTTGTCACTAATCTGAACATCATCTGCGAAAAACACATAGCCATAAAAAGAAGAATTTTTTTTAGCATTTTAGTCCTTCTTCCCCACCGCACCGCGGCGCGGCCCAAGAGCAAGGCGCATCGCGGCGAGCGGCTGTTTGCAAACCCTAATTCAAACTCGCATTTTAACCTGTTTAAAATCGATCCAATCACACCACAAGGTAGCCTAAGTGCCGACTAACTCATCTAGGGTCTCTATTTGGCAAAACAAACACCCTTTGAGTTAGCATTGGCGATTCTAAGTTTTGAACTTTTTTGGATACATCACTAAAATTAACCACCTAATCGCTAGTTTTAACAAGTAATAGGTAGTTAGAATAGCGTACTTTGATAGCAGAAACAAAATGAGCAAGAAAATTTGCGAGAAAAATTCGTCGATCAGAGCTCGAGTCGTGGTGTGGGGTGTGTTGAGTCGCGGCTTACCTTAATATAGGAGGAAAACCGACTGATGATTTCCCACGTCGCGCAATTGCACTTCCCGCAACGCGCGTGTCACCAAATCAACCCCTGCGCATCGGGTTGGTTTCCGACCCCGCGTCGCGCAATTGCGAAATCCACGGCGCGGTTATTCAAAATTTCAAAACTTTTCACACGACCCCACACTTGCCTTAGACCACTAATACCTGCAAAGATTGATATATTTTGCTAATTAATTCTAAGAAATATAAAACCTAACCTATGACACGATGGGTTGCCTCCCAACAAGCGCTAAGTTTAACGTCTTCAGCCAGACGTGCTATTCCTATGCCTATTCCTCTTCTTCTTCTTGAACTCTTGATGACATCTGCTTGAATCCTGGCACGAAGTTGTTGGCCATCATTGACATGAGAGATGTAAGTTGAGTCATTCGATCACTCACACCGCTAATCCACTGTTGTTGAGATTCCAGGAGCTTAAAAACTTTTGCCTCTCGTTCTCTTGATTCCTTCTCATACTGCTGGTGTCTTGTCTCCATCATTTCCATCATGTCCAGCAGCTGCTCCTTATCGATAGTGGACAACGGGTGGTCCTTAGTGTCCTTTAAATCTTCTTCTTTTCCCCCTTCTCCCGTACGTGTCCATATTTTTCCTTTACTCTTAATCCCAGGCTCCATTAACATCCTTCTGTCCACTTGCTTGTCATCATCTTCTGAAGGTAATGATACAGGATTTCCAAACATGTGCATTCTTCTTTTCCTTGTCCCAAAGAAGATGTCCATATCCCCTGTCTTGCAATCAATCACAGCACCGGCGGTACCCAAGAATGGGCATCCTAAAATGAGTGCAGGCGCGTCGTCCAAGCTTTCATATTCCATAACTAAGAAATCCACGGGATAGAAGAAGTCCCCAACCTTGACTATGACATTAGTCGGTTTTCCCCGAGATACCTTTGTTGATTGGTCAGCCAGCTGCAATACAACTTTTGCTGGCTCTATTTCTTCATTCTTATACTTATCGTACAGGTACCCTGGCAGTATATTGACACTCGCTCCCAAATCCAATAAGGTGTTCCGAATGACCACATCTCCTACAGTAGTAGTGATCAATGGTGATCCATGATCCTTCTCCTTTTTGGGCAGTGTCCCCAACAATGCCTCACTTGCTTTAACAGTTAACCTCACAGTATCTGGTGTGGGCACTTTACTCTTCCCATTTCTTTCACACATTTCCTGAAGGATTCTGGTATCCTCAGGAGTGTCCTTAAGTTCATCCCACAGAGGTTGGTTTATCAAAGGCCCTATTAGTGTGGGTGCTTCCTGTTTCTTCTTCCCTTTCCTATCCTTCTTTTTCTGCTTGATTCCTGCTACCGTTGATTGCTCCTCTTCCTGGACCTCTTTGTCCACTTCTGGTTGAGTTCCCTTCTCAACAGGAATTCTTTTTTCCTTACCTCCCTCAATTTCTGGAACTTTTTCTCCTTCCTCCAGTTCCACTTCACTTCCTACTTCAAACAATTCTTCTAAAGTGACTTTTCGCCATTCAGATTCGACAGTGTTAACGTGCTCTTTTCCTGATCGTTGATTATGGGTTGGATTAACCTCCGTAGCACTTGGCAATTTTCCACTGTCCCTCTTTTGCTGATCCTCGGCCATTTGTCTAATTTGTGGTTCCATGTTTGCGATGGCTTTCGCATTTGCTTGAGACTGTTGCTGCGTAGCACTGAACATTTCGTACATCTTGGCAATCATCTCTTCTTGAGTCCCCGGGGCATTATTGGTAACATTATTGGGCCCCCTGTTGTTATTGTTGCTACCATTCCCATCTGTATTCCCATTATTATTGTTGTTTGCAGGCTGATATGTTCTAGGCTGATTAGTCGATTGACCTTGGTAATTATTTTGCCTAAAATTCTGCTGCTGTCCTTGATTATATGGCCTGTAGGGTCGTCCATTATTATGCTGGCCTTGACCCTAGCCATAAACTTGGTTCGCCTCCTGAGTCTTAGGCCCTCCTTGACCTCCTTATGATGGATTCTGCGGTCCATTCTACAGCGTTGACATGAGCCTGTCAAACTTCTTATTCAGTTCACTAATTTCCTTCTTTACTTCCTTTTTCCAGTCAGCATCGGCTCCCACTGCTGCTGCCGTACCTACAGTCTTCCTGGTGGAAAAATTTGCCTTGGAACCATTGCTTAATTGCTCCAAGAACTGCCACGCTTCTTCTGGGTCCTGCCACATAAATGTCCCACTTGATGAGGCATTTATCATGGCCTGATGCGTTTCACTGACTCCTTCAAAGAATAACTTAACTAACTACCATTTAGGAATTTCGTGATGCGGGCAGGATCGTAATAACTCCTTCAACCTATCAAAAGCTTCGTGGAAAGCTTCTCCTGGCTTTTGCTGGAAGTCCTGAATAACCCTTCTAATTTCGGTTGTCTTGCTTGCTGGATAGAATTCCTATAGGAACTTGGCCTTGAGCTGATCCCATGTGGTAATGCTGTTTGACGGTAAAGACATAAACCAATTTTTGGCCTTATCCTTGAGAGTGAATGGGAAGAGTCTAAGCCTGAAGATGTTCCTATTAGTGTTCCTAGGGTTATTAGCATTGGCAATCGCTAAAAATTCATATAGATGATTGTATGGATCGTCTTGCTTATACCCCCTAAACTCTGGCAATATTCCTAACAACTGAGGTCTTATTTCTACTTGAGAATCAATGTTATCAGGAATATAAATTGGCGACGAATCATCATATTCCCGTGGCTAGAAATGTGATGCAACCGATTGCCTTCTCGGTTGTGCGAAATGTAAAGGTTGAGCAGGATTACTGTAAAGATGATCGTTATATCCCTGCTGACCTGGTGGTTGTTGGTACTGTTGTGCTCTTCTCAGAGGTCCTCGACCTCGGTTCCACGGTTGCTGAGGTGCTGGTGGAACCCATCCCTCATCTTCCTCATCATATCTTTCCTCTGTCTCTGGATACTGGTATTGTGGCTGAGGAGGTTGTTGGTATTGTATAGGTTGTGTAGGTTAGAATGTGGGTTGAGGTTTAAAAAGAACTGGTTGTGGTTGAGAAAATGGTTGAGAGGTTGGTGTCTGCTATCTAGAAACTGGGGTGCCATCACGGGTCGGCTCTCCCCAAGACATTACAGAGGTGAATGGATTGGTGGATTGTGGTTGTGAAACGGGTGTAAATGATGGCAAAGATGGCGGAGTGCATGATGGTATGGGTGCAGGGGCTGAAACTGCACCACCAGAAGCACTCGTGCTCCCGAACTGAAACTCTGACAGTGGGGGAATAGAAAACATCCCCGTTGCCTCACCTGATGGTTCCTGGGCAACACTTACTGGACTATTACTAACTTGACTAAAACTCATGATATCCAAACGCCTACGAGCATGGATTTTGCGCGCAGTACGCTCAATCTCAGGATCAAAATGCAATAGGGATAATTGCTCACCCCTGCGAGTACGCATGCACTAATGCAACACGCCCACAAAACAAAAATACTAGAAAACTAACCAAATGAAATTCCAAGAAAATCAAGAAACAACAATTCCTACTAATCACCTAATCTAAGCTCACAGCTCCCCGGCAACGGCGCCAAAATTTGACACGCCTAGGTCGTCGTGCGGTCAAAAATAAAGAGAAACCTAACACACACTAGCACAGTGGAAGTCAGGGTCGATCCGCAGGAGCTTCGTGGTTAGACCAGATGACAGATTACCAACTAGTAGTGTCACGCTACAGTCGGAGGACTTATAGTTTCTAAGTACCCAAAGCAATGATCAAACAAACCCAAGCCAAGCAAAGCTAAACAAACCTAGTTACTTTCTGAAATCAGAAGTGCATCTCTGAATCAGAAGCAAACAAAGGCATCCAAAACATCCAAATCAAACAAGGCATAAACTAACCAATAACTAAGGTTCTGACTGAACAGTTACTAGTTAAATTCAAACCCTAAAACTAACCTAGTTGGCTACTAATTTCAGCAAGGGAAACAGCCCCAAACAAGGTCAAAATACAACCAAACACAATTCAAATACACAGAAACCAAAACAAGCATAAAAACACCGAAAAACCAATATTGCTTATAACCAAATGCTTCTCATTACTCAAACTCAATTCCAAACATCCAAGCAGTAACCAAATGTTGCTAAAACAGAAACTAAAGTGCTCAAAGTCAGTGGGTGTCACTCCCAAAGATACTAGCCAATGCTTAATACTAACTAACTAATTGAAAATAAAATCCAAAACATAAAAATACCAATTGAGAAGTTGCTGAAACGAAATCTTGGAGTCAAAGAGCTTCAAGGTCGATTTTACACCCGGTCTTTGCTAGGGTTTTCGGCTGGAAATGCCTCTATTTATAGTTGCAATTTCCCCGCAGCCGCGCCGCGCAGATGAAGAATCCACGTCGTGCGTACTAATCTTTTCCCGTTTCTTCGGCATTTGAATGTGTTACACCGCCTTAAGCTCACATCGCGTATTTAAGAACCCCGCGGCGCGCGTACTTATTCCTTGATTTTTCATTCTTTTCCAAACTTCTTCCTTTTGCATGCTTTTAGTCCCTGTTTTCATTCTCTTCTTCCAAACAAGTCCTGGCACGAAAATTAAGAATACCAAGATATATCTGATATAATTTCATCAAGAATAGGGCTCAACAACGCCTAAAATATTTGATATCACTAGGCGTTGTCAATTTTTACAAAGGATGCTGATGTCCATTTGATGAATTTTCGTTTCCACATTCACCATCCAAACTGTTTGTTTGAAAAAAGTAAAACTAAATTATATAAAAGTAAAGTAAAAAAACATACAATAAGTTGACTGACTATTTTCTGAAGTTGGCGATTTCATCAATTTCATTATTGATGAACAACCTTGTAACATCGAAGTAAGTATTAATATAATGATGATCTATAAAGAATAACAAAAATTAATATTATTAATAATTTATTAGAAGAAAACAGTATATTATAAAAGTCGATCAATAACCCTCTAAAAAAAGTTCATTTTTTCAAATTAAACAATAATTATGACAAGATGATTGCTTGGATTATTTGCAAGATGTTCAAAAAGTTGGTATGCAAAAACACCCCACAATAATTATGACAAGATGACTGTACTTTATAGATTTTTAATGAATTCTGGAGACCCAAGGCTGCCACATCATCATTCGAGTGAACATTTCAAACAAAGTCCTTCCATTACTTTGATGAATCACTAACTAATTAGTTTTCTTTAAATTAGAGTGTTACACATGTTGTATAAACTATTATTAGTATTAATATTAGTATTAGTATTACTAATTCTATAATGTTTGTTCATGGACACAACGGGTCTGGTGCACCTATTAAAGCTAGAGTGTAAGACCTTGTTCCTGAAATGACATGTTTGGGATTTAAAGAAGTGAGTTTTGTGAAAATTGGGAGATAGCGACGCTATATTGAAACACACGTTTTTCTGATCACGGAGATAGCGACACTATCTTAAGAGACAGCGACGCCATCCATCATAAAATGCACAAAACCCTAGATCTTGGTGTTTGGGTCATATTTAAGGGCTCTAAACCCTAGTCAGCCGCCATTTCCTCTCCTTCAACCTCCAAAAATGTTTCAAACCTAATCCTAGCCTCATATTGGTGTTTTTGGCTCTTTTATCCTTCTTGAAGCTTGTTTGAAGAGAAGGAAGGTGTGTGGTGGTGCTAAAAGGTGTTCTTCAAGGAGCAATCAGCAAGATCTACATTTGTTGGACCATTGTAAGTAGAAAGATTCTTCTTTTTGTGTTTCTAAGGTTTTTCTAGTGATTATGGGGACTTTAGATGGATTTTTGGTCCCTTTGTTGCCTTGTCTTTGGTGTGAAATGGAAAAGGTCAAATCTTTATGTCTCTAATTGCATCCCTTGAGCTTTTGAATCAGTTTTGGGAGTGAGTCAATATCTCTTAAGGGATTTGCTTGATGATTGTGGTTAGTTTCAAGCTTTTGGTAATGGGTTTTAAGATTTGGACATGCATGACCATAAAGATGACAACTTTATGGGTCTATGGTCGTTGGGTAAGTTTTGGAAGGGCTTGACCCCTAGCTGAATAGATTAAGTGCGTAAAGAAGTTTTGGGGCTATTCGTAGTTAGTGCTGTTATCTTAAGAAGATAGCGACGCTAATTATGATAGCGACACTATCTAGCGTTGACCTTGACCGTTCACCTTTGACCGACTTTGACCAGTTGACTTTTTGGGTCAACTTGGAGTAATTGGGGATTTGGACCGTAGGATCGGTTAGGGGTCATTCAGATTTACGACTTTGTAATAAGTTAAGAGTCCGTGCCGCTTAGCGTGAGAGGACATTGGAAGCATGGGTGTGCGTGTCAGCTCTGCAGGCCAGGTGAGTTTTCTCACTATACTATGAGTGATGTTACATGCATACGTAGATAAGTGTATTCTACTATGTGTAGTGACGTATGTTTAGGTTGGGTGTGCCTTATGTTATATGATTATATGATCGAGTTTAGAGACTCGCTGGGTCAAAATGCATGCTTAGGCTTTTGTGCTGCTATGTGTTAGTCGTTGGATTTGTTCAGGCGATTAAGGAATGATGGCGGATCGGGGAAATCTTGAGAGTCGGACGGATCGGGGCAAGCCCGAGAGTCTACGAATGATTTGGCAAGAGACGAAATGGGGCAAGCCCGCGAGTCCTTATATGTGACGAATCGGGGCAAGTCCGAGAGCTAGGTTGTTCAGGGCAAGCCCAGAGATCATTAGGGAGGTGATGGATCGTGTGGTATTTTGGGAAACTCGCTAAGATTTGTGCTTACTCTTTCACCCTAAATGTTTTTCGGATACTTTTCGAATTGGGCTTTGGAGCGCGACACGATTATATCACATCCAACTTTGGTGTTCATGTCTTCTGCTGGTTTACGTTGTGTATTTGATTTGAAACTCATGGTTTTAAAAGTTCTAATTACTGAACTTGGAACAAATGGTTTATTTCTGACCCGTTTTATGTATTTGAACCACTTTTAAAAACTAAAAATTTCTTCTAAAAATTGGGGCGTTACATGGAGACAATGTTATTTCATAACATGCAGCTTATCCACCTACCTCAGCCTCTCAAATTCAGGCAAGAGAAACTGATATATGTGCTCTCTCCGACCCAATGATCTATTTTCTAGGAGGGAATTTGAGATGATGGATTGATAATCTGCAAATGAAAATCGATAAAGAGAGTCAGAAGAGTCGAGGCACTTTGTTATAATTGTTTTCCAATTAAAACAAAATTTGTTTGTTGATCAGTGTACGTAAAATTTTCATGGAGGTCGCCTAGGGTGGGTGATTTTATGTAAAATGCTACACCTTCTTTCAGCGGTTGTACAAATTTTGAGACGAATTTTTTTAAAACGTTCCCTTGGATTTTAGTGTCCTGAGAGCACAAAGAATATTAAATTAAAAAGATATGAATAAATGCAGATTTAAAAATACTATTAAAATAGAAATACAAAGAAACATCATTTGTAAAATACCTTTTCGTCAATTAAATTTAATTCCATGAAATCCACTTCCTGCAAGTTCTTATGGGATTGAAGGGTCCATAACCTGATGATGCGATCCTTTAGTGTAAAATCATCATTAAGTTGATCTATTTGTCTTATCAAAGTAACATCTCTTGCATCCATTATTCTGAATGTATGAAAATAGTAAAATTTGTTGTAAGTGGGAAGACTTTGAAAGTAAGATGTTATTTCTATACATATTCACAAAATTAAAACCAAAGAAAACCATAAAGTAACTTGACGTTAATCAATTAAGTACAAATTCACATAATTAAATACATCAAATGATGCAAATATTATATAAAAGCTCAACATTTTTTTTACATAAATGGTGTATACATATTTTGAATAAATGGTCCCTATATATCTATAATAGCATCGTACTTCAATTTTAAAAAACACACACATAAACAACACAACACATACAAAAACATACACATCGAAAGAACACACACATACACATACAACAAAACACACATAGAAAAACAAACAACAAACACATACACATAGAAACATATATACACATAGTATGACCGTCCCCCATCAACGTATTTTTTTGTTTTAGGCATCCGTAACTCTTCCTCAGCCAGGATGGGGCAGGATAGCAGAGCAAATACAAGTATTAGTACCATACCCGAAATCATCTAGGTAGAAATATGGCTTTCAAATTAAGTTCTGAATTAATGGATGATTCAGAGTATCCTTTCCTGTTTGATCCCTTTGAATTGCTCGGGCAATGAAAAAACACAAAAAAAAGAAATACACACTCAAAAACAGAAAAACAAAAAATATATTAAGCTAAAAATTATCATAATATCACATGGACTAAATTTGCAAAAAAAGAAAAATAAATTATCAATATACTTTTGATATTATTATAAAATCAAATCAGGGACTAAAAAGTAAAGTCACCTATGAAATTACATAAATGGTCCATATATGTTTTCGATTGGCCATTTTTTTTTGTAAAATTGGTCCTTGAGTTTATAATTGACAAAAAGTTAAAGTATATTGCTACGTTTTGCATTTTGTCCATGATTGGGACAAATGCAAAAAAATTTCAATGTACTTTCAATTATATATCTATAATAGCATCACACTTTAATTTAAAAAAAATACATACATAGACAACATAACACATGCAAACACACACATGCAGAAAACATACTTACATAGAGAGAACACACACACACATTGAAAAACAAACACACATATACAAAAATATACACAAAGAGAGAACACACACATAAAACAAAATGTACAGAGAACACAAAAAAATAATATATTAAACTAAAAATTATTATAATATCAAATCGGGGACCAAAATTGCAAAAATATGTATCAATATACTTTTGATATTATTATAAAATCAAACTAGGGACTAAAAATTCGAGTCACCTCTAAAATTACATAAGCATTCATATATGCTTTCAATTGACAATTTTGTTTTTGTTTTTTTTTTTGCAAATTGGGTCCTAAATTTATAATTGACAAAAAAGAAAAGTATATTGCTACTTTTTGCCTTTTATCTATGATTGGGGTAAATGCAAATAATAACAATGTACTTTCAACCATATATCTTGAATAACATCATACTTCAATTTAAAAAACAACACACATATAAACAACATAACACACACGCGAACACAAAACATACAAACATAGTAACATGTATACACACACACTAAAACACAAAAGAAAGCAAACACACATACATAAACATACATACACAAAGAAAACACACACATACACACATAACAAAACGCACACACATACACATGAAAGCAAACACACATATACAAAAACATACACAGACAAAGAGAACACACACACACACATACACAAAAAAAACACACTAAAACACATGTAAACAAAAAAACAAAGAAAATATATATTAAACTACAAATTTATAATATCAAATCAGAGACCAAAATTGAAAAGAAAAGAATTATCAATATACTTTTGATATTATTATAAAATCAATCTAAGGACTAAACACCTTTGAAATTATATAAACAGAACATATGTGCTTTCAATCGACAATTCTTTTTGCAAATTGGGTCCCTAAATATTATAATCGACAAAAAAATAAAGTATATTACTACCTTTTGAATTTTATTTATGATTGGGGTAAATGTAAATAATTGCAAAATGTGATTTCAATTATATATCTATAATAACATCATACTGCAATTTAAAAAACAACACACACACATAAACAACGTAACATACATACACAAACACACACATACAGAAACATACATAGATAAAGACAACACATAAACACACTTAACACACATACATAGAAAAACAAACACACATAAAACACAAATATATATATATATATATATATATATATATATATATATATATATATATATATATATATATATATATATATATATATCACCTAAAAATTGTTATAATATCAAATTAGGGACCAAAATTGCAAAAAAGTTATCTATATACTTTTGATTTTACTATAAAGTTAAATCAGGGACTAAAATGTACAATCACCTCTAAAATTATATAAACGGTCCACATGTTCTTTCAATTGACATTTTTTTTTTTGCAAATTTGGTCCCTAATTTTATAATTGACAAAAATATAAAGTATACTCTTATTTCCATTGTTTAGGTTAAGATGATGCGAAGTGAATATCCGTCAACATCGAAAGGTATATAGAGGCACTGTTAAGCTTCAAATGAGAAGCATATTCCTCTCTATGTAGCATTGCCTTCGTCCCACAACCAGATCGGAATCAGTTTTTAAAGAAAATGTTTTATGAGGTACTTTTCCTTCTTGGACTATAAATTCAGTTCCAGATATGACAACACACACAAAACACTTATAATACATACACAACACACACACACACACACTAAAAAAACAAAATATAGTTAAAATGCGTAAAGGATATCGAACTACATATTTATTTGAGAAATAGAGAACACATAGTTACCTACTCTTTAGGGATACCCACGTTCCAATTGCAACAACGATCAATGGAGCCGTAGACAATGCAAAGACAAAGAAGAGAAGAATAAAATATGAAATCAAAGTCGTAACACTATAAATTAAATAAAGAAATTGAAGAATCAGTCTCGTTTCTAAAATGTTAGGATATTCATAATCATCATAATTAACTAATAAAAATACCCGATTTAGCGGGCATTTTGAAAATTCAAATAAATTTGAAGGTTTGAAGTGTATAAGGATTTTATTGACACCTCATTTACTTCCTGATTTATAGCCTTCATATTTGGAAACTTGGTATCAATAAATTAGGATTGCGGTGGATCCTACAAAAACAATTTGATAACACATAGGAAATTTTGAGCGGGACGAAAGGTTATGAAAGAATTGAAAAAGCTCTGAAAAATAAACAACCCGACCTGAGGAACTACCAACAACGGAAGAACTAGCAACAGCGGGAGAAACCGTTTCTAACCTCAGCTTCACCCCTTCCTCGGGATTCTTTCTTTGATGAAATGCCCTAGTGAAAAATAGAATAGGACTAGGAGTAGGACACGTTGCAAATATTGGGTGTAGAAAGATAACATATGACAAAAAATTGTTTTATTAGAAATAATAGACTTGGCATGGACTAATGTCTATTCCTTTTTGTATTTAGGGACCGATGAAAATTGTTTATGAAATACAAGGGTTTTCTCTGCACTAGAGGTATTTTGAGGGGGTTTCTTGAAAATATGAACTCTCGAGGATATATATAAAGCGGAGAAGATTGAAAGTCTGTAGTTACCCCAAAGATTTGATTTCAAAAGCAAAAAGGAAGAACACAAGAATAAGAGATCGTAAGGGTTTTCAATGAAGCTTGCTCTCGATTAACAAAGGTAAAATTCAATCGGAAAACCCTAATTTTTACATATTCTTCTCTGCTGCGATAAACCCTAAACTTCACCAACTAGGCTTGACTGAGCGAGTCTTACTCGTTCTGCTCAACCGAGTTTTAGAGCTGGAGTCCTGGTGAAGGC
This sequence comes from Cichorium intybus, assembly GCA_023525715.1. Classification (NCBI taxonomy): domain Eukaryota; kingdom Viridiplantae; phylum Streptophyta; class Magnoliopsida; order Asterales; family Asteraceae; genus Cichorium; species Cichorium intybus. The sequence continues at coordinate 99,912,806 of CM042012.1, forward strand.
CAACATTATCCTCGATGGAGACAATTGAGAAGAATTCCGTTCGACAATCGTTATTTACCTGCGAATTTTATCCTTGCATCCATATATTTTCATAGTTTTTTTTGAAAACCCTCATTATTTCGTTGTATCCTTCAAACAACGCATCATTGTATCTTGTTTTCCTTCATTCGAGTCATTTTCTTGCATCTGTACGTGATTTCTTAGTTGATATGCCTCATGAATATCTAATTTCGGCTGATATGTCGCAGATAGTTCAACTTTGCTCATGGCGCCAACAAGAAAGTCTAGAAGTGTGAATAAGCGGTATTCCGACTATGTTGAGGTCTCTCCAAGTAAAAATGTTGCCAACAAATCGGGACGGCAGGTGAGTATACCTTATAAAACACGTGACGTTTTTATAGATAGACTTCATTAGACATCAATTCTGAACCTAGTGGTCTTTTTATTGAACTTGTTCTTTATAGTTATGAATTTGGTACATTACTATTCAGTAATTCCCACCCCAAAGGGTCATTAATGTCGGATTTTAGATGTTTTTTTTGGCTGATTTAGAGTATACACCAGTTCATTTTCCCCCTTTACTTGTGTCAAGAAACATAGTGATTCTGTTTGATACTAAATTCTATTATGCAGAAGAGGAAGCTTTCTGACATGTTAGGGTCTCCATGGACCGATGAAGAAGTTGAGCGCTTTTATAAAGCTTATAGGAAATATGGAAAAGACTGGAAAAAGGTTTGTGCTTCTTCTTTTTCTTTTTCTTCTTTATCTTTATGGTTTAAAAATTCTTTTAATGTGCATGTGTTTTTGCCAGGTGGCTGTCATGGTGCGTACCAGGAACTCAGAAATGGTTGAAGCCCTCTACACAATGAACAGGGTAAATTAGTCAAAATGAATTCTTGTCCAAAATTTTCTTATAAATGACATTCTAATCCTATCTTTAAATCAATCAGTTCAAAGGGTAGTTAAAATTTGTCTTTTTATCCAGGCATATTTATCTTTACCAGAGGGAACAGCTTCTGTAGTTGGATTCATTGCAATGGTTTCTGATCATTATAATGCCCTGGTAACATCATACATTACTTTTTTAAATGTTATGTTTTTACATTTACTTTAACTTCTATATACTAATTTAATTTATTTACAGGAAGGAAGTGATAATGATCAAGAAAGCAATGATATTCCAAAACCAGTTCACAAGCCTAAAAAACGCAGCCATGGATTGCTTCAACAAAATGGAGGGAAAGAAGAACAATTGCAATCAAGATTAATCGGTTCAAGTGATAGAAGTTTGCCACAACTCAAAAGAAGGGAATCTGATGGTAAATTTTCAATCTTTATTTCATTTCTTATTTTTGAATTATTGTAGCATTCAAATCATTAATATGGATTCTTTAATCAATGTAGGATGTACTGTTAGGAAAAGGACACCTCGTTTCCCTATTAATCATTCTTCTAGAAGAGATACAAATCATGCATCACCTTATAAAAGAAGTCAAAGGAGAGAGGTTGATGACGTGGCACATGGTGCTGCGTTGGCATTAACAGAGGCTTTACATAGAGGAGGCTCTCCACAAGTTTCGAGGTCTCCATATTTAAAGGGCAGACAAAAAATTGTATGTTCATATATTTTTCATTTTTGTTTTTTTTTTCAAAGATATATATATTGTGTTAATATCTTTTTTTAATCTTTACAGTTGGACACAGTGAGGACTAAGCTTCATGGTAATTTGATTGATGAAGATTGTTTTGAGGGCAGTTCAGGAAGTGGAGGAGCTGAAAATGAAGGGTACCATAAAGGGAGAAAGTTTTATGGGCAAAAAGACGAAAATGACCTTGATGATGGTGGGGAAGCGTGTAGTGGTACAGGAGAAGGACTTGCTGTTGGTAGTGTGGGTGGGAAATTTGATGAAAATATTGAGCAATCATCGTCACATGGTAAAAGAAAAAAGAACAAAAAACTTCTCTTTAGAGGTATTCTTGTTACTGTAATTTTGTGAACAATCTTAAAATGTTAGTTGGTGTGTTTATATTAAGATGAATTTTTAATTATTACACTTGATTTATGCAGATGAAACATCTGCTTTGGATGCACTGCAAACATTGGCTGACTTGTCGTTGATGATACATGAAGATTCACCTGTATTAAAAGAGGAAAAGCCACCAATTGGTACAAATGACCAAAACGCCCCTGGAAGACCCGGTTCCACTAGCAATCGGAGACACAAAGCTAAAGTGTCAGTTGACAAAGAGAAAGTACCAAATGAGTTTCCTAGAGGCGAACCTTCTAAATCTGGAAAGTCTAAATCAGTAAGGGAATTAAAAGTTGATTACAAGGCTTTATCAGAAGGAAAACAAAAAAGAAAAAACAAGTCCACATCATTTGAGGTATGTATTAACTATTAAGAATTCGGAAACATGAAACGAAACGGTCATCTATTGTTTCTTTTCTTTAATAATACTTTATTAATTTTCAATTTAGGTTTTCATCGAAGAAGAAAAACCTAAAGATAAACTCATAGTTTCCAACCAAGATAACGCTCCGTTGAAAAATAGTAAATCTACAAGACTTGTGGAGTATTCTTCTTCAAATAGTAATACTTCACGAACAGGTGCTGACTCAGCAGTATCAACCGCAGTGGTTCCCGCTTCTGATGGAGTGGAATTACCATCGAAAAGACGAAAGAAACGTAAGATGGATCGGAATGTAATATCAAGAAACGCGGAAACAAAGTTGGCAAAAGTTAACTCGAAAGATCAATTCAATAAAAAGACCGAACCGAAAGAGGCTTTCCATTGCCTCTCGTCTTCAATGGTACGCAGATGGTCCACCTACGAATGGTTCTACAGTGCAATCGACTACCCCTGGTTTGCTAAACAAGAATTCGTGGAGTACTTAAACCACGTAGGCTTGGGTCATATTCCAAGACTAACAAACGTCGAATGGGGGGTTATTAGAAGGTAACTGTAACTTAAAGTTTAAACATCGAAAAAAAAATTATTGATTTTTAAGTTGTAACTTGTTTGGTTTTTTAGTTCTTTGGGGAAGCCTCGAAGGTTTTCCGAAAATTTCTTGCAAGAAGAAAGAGGAAAACTTTGGCAATATCGCGAATCCGTACGCGAACATTACACCGAGCTTCGAAGCGGTACGCGCGAAGGACTACCAACCGACTTGGCACGACCGTTGTCAGTAGGGCAACGAGTCATCGCCATTCATCCGGAATCAAGAGAAGTTCATGACGGAAGTGTGTTAACCGTTGATAACGATAAGTGTAGGATTCAGTTCGATCGACCCGAGTTAGGTGTTGCGTTTGTCAAGGTAACTAACTAACTAAATTTGTTCAAATTAGATTCACTACGTATTACGTTTTTTGTTTTATTAATTTTTTTTTTTTTTTTTTCTGGTAGGATGTTGATTGCATGCCTTCAAATCTTTTGGATAACATGCCTGAAGCTCTGAGGAGAGAAATGACCGCACTTTATAGATTTTCTGGAGACTCGCGGATGCCACATCATCTTTCGAGTGAACATTTCGAACAGAGTCCTTCCATTGCTTTGATGAATCACCGACTGGTTGTTGTTGTTATTATTATGTGTATTCTAGTTTATTTTTCTATTATTGTCTTAAACTATTATTAGTATTAGTATTACTAATACTATAATGTTTATCCAGGGATACAACGGGTCTGGTGCACCTATTAAAGCTGGAGACAATTTAATTTCACAACATGCAGCTTATCCACCTACTTCCGCCTCTCAAATTCAGGCGAGAGAAACTGATATACATGCTCTCTCTGAGCTTACTCGTGCTCTTGATAAAAAGGTAGTATTTCTAATTCCATTCATATAGTTTTTTATTTTTATTTTTATATATCGAGTTCATTATGGTTTTCAATGTCGATAAAGCGGAAGTTTTTTACGTCTACTTTAGGAAGCAATATTGAAGGAGCTTAAGCTTGTGAATGACGGTTTAACGAGTCACAAAAACGAGACAGGTGTCACCATGAATGTATCGGAAAGCTTCAAAAAGGAATACGCGATGGTACTATTACAGCTCAAAGAAGCCAGTGATCAGGTACGTGGCTTCATTTATTTGATAATTAATTATTATTACATATTTACATATTCCAACGAATTTATTATTTTCGGAAACAGGTTGCTTCTGCTCTTGCAAATCTAAGGCGGCGTAACACATACCCCGGAATCCCATTGCCACCTTGGCAAAAACCCCATTCCGATTCCGGCGGTGTTGTGGACCCCACAACTTCTAATGACAACTTTCCATTGAATAATCAGTTGGCTCCTAATGTCATTGAAATTTTGAAAAGTTCAAGACACGAAGCACATAAACTTGTACATACCGCCTTGCAGGTAATCATTGTTATAGCATCCTACTTTCATTTCTTTTTTTATTACATTGTCTTACTTTTTTTTGTTTTTGTTTAAGGCAATGTCTAAAATAAAAGAGGAACATAATGTTCGGTCAAGTGTAGTAGCAATTTTGGATTCACTTGGTGTCGGGAAAAACCCGAGTGAACACGTGTCATCAAGTATTAGACCTTCAGAACAAGCCAATGGGAGCTTACATAAACGCGTATCTAACGAAACCGACCCAAAAATCCCGTTTGATCTTATCGTCTCTTGTGTTGCTACATATCACATGATACAGGTCAGTAGCATTGTACTTGTATTTCTTTTTTCTTATTAAAACAAATTGATATATTTTTGTGGATGATTATTTAGATGTGTACGGAACGACAGTACCCACCAGCTGATGTGGTACAAATGTTGGATTCAGCTTTTAGAAATTTGCATCCACAAAGCCCTCAAAACCTTGGGATATTTAGAGAGATAGAAATGTGCATGGGAAGAGTTAAAACTCAGATCCTTGCTTTGGTTCCATCCTAGGCAATTTTGGAGGTTACCTTGTGTATCTGGTTATCATTATTGATATTATTGTTATTATTATTATTACTATTATTGTTACTATTACTATACCCATTCTGTTTCTCTAATAATTAATTGTTTATACGGAAGCCAAGTTCTGGGTACGTGTGAAACTTGAGCTTTAGGACATTAATTTAGCCACACTTGCTAAATTCGTAATCAACAATGTAGCAATTTGAGGTGTACTTTCCTATACTTTTTCCTCGATAATCATATATGCATATGTATCTTTTTGCCTCTAATTTGTAATTTATTTGTTTGTTTTTTTAAATTTGTTTTGTATTCTTTTTTATCTTTTAGATCGAAAAATGAATATACAAACAAAAGGAAACAGTAATGAGAGCTTACGTTTTTTTCCGTGTTTACCCCTTTTAGTAGTGGAATCTTTTGCGGTCACTTTAGGTAAAACCGGTCTAAAAAACCGGTCAAGTCGGACCTGAGAGTTTGAAAGGGAGGACTGGATAAGGACAATTTGTATGAATTACAAAAAAAAAAAAGAAAAAAAGAAAAAAGAATCATAACCCAGTTCTTTACAATCCGGTCTAATGATGTCATGTTACGACCAACACGGTCCGATCCGGAAGGTCCAAACCATGCGTGCAGTTTTACCAAACGTTTAAGATTATTTTCCATAAATAGGTTTAGGACTACAAACATATGAATTCTTTATCTACAACTCAAGCTAACGATTAAATTATGCGTGCCGGTATGATATTGTTACCGGACTTTTAAATTTAAATTTCGATTGGGTATGTTAAAGTAATGTTTAGGTAATAAATCAAGATATTATAGTAATCATCAAAATGAGTGGTAATTTATTTATCAAGTTTAATTGTTTTCAGACAGATAAGAACATCAACGGTGATTTGAAAGTCAATATATGTGGAAAATGACTTTTCAAAGTCAAGATAATCGGTTTCAAGTGCACTCCTGGTAATAGATCTAGGATTTCGTTAGGTAGCACTCCACTCCACTTTTACATATTCTATGCAAATAATTGATGACAACTAAATTTTATTTATTTAGTGCATTAGACTATGTTTATCAGTATGGGTTGTAACCTATTGGTAGAAAAAACAAGAAAAAATTTAAATAAAACCAACAACTCATTTTCAGCTGTCAAATCCTAAAATCACAACCATGATCTTCCACATGACACACAAGATGAATGGCTTGTAGAGATTGCAAATTTTTACTGATAATTTTTATATTGGTTGTTTTTATTTTAGATAAACTAAAATATAATGTTTATTTAAATATATTAAAAAAGTATATCAAAATTCGTAATTTTCATTATTTAAATGAATAGAGTCAAATACCGGCATATTTCCATATGCATTCCAAAATTTTCATTTCTAGTATCTTAACCTTCTTATATCTAGTTTCTTTATTGTGTATCATAATTATCCACATTATTTCTCAAATCCCAAGTTGTATGGAGATTTTCGAAATATTTTAAACTTCCAGCTTGCTCATTTTTCTCTGAATATGAATCAAATGAAACCTCCTAGAGTATTTTTAGAAATTTGTTTGAAGATTGTTAAACACCAAGCAGAAGTACTGAAAAATATGCAAAATGGGAAACTAAAGAAGACAAAACAGTGATGGCGGCGTGGTGCATGTTAGTGAAGATCCAACTTATGGAAACAATAAGAGAAAAAGTTCTATGTGGCAAAAATTTGTAAAATGTATTGATCATATTAGCATTGAAAATCTAAATGAAATCGACCCTCATAATGAAGATTAAATAAATGTTCATTTAAACGACTTAGAAAAACCGCAAGCAATTGGGTCTCTGCTTACCGGACAACATATAGTAGAAAAACGAGTGGAATAAGTTTGAAAGCTGTCGAGATCAATGCTCATAAGATTTACGAGGGAGATGGTAGAAAGTATTTAGACTTGATTGTATTTAACAAAGTTATGTGTAAACATCCTAAGTGGAAGTTACATGTAAATCATGACAATGCATGTTCACATCTTGAAGATGAAGAACATAATGAAGAAAGTGGTGGCAATGCAAAAAGTTCAAGGACCGGTGAAGAATGGTAGTAAGTTAATTACTCCAACTAAAAACAAAAAATAAAGGCGATGCAACAATTCAACAACCTACCAGTAGAGACGTTGCCGAAAAGAAAGGTAAAAGGGTAAGGCATCCTAATCTTCTTGGTATCTTAATGAAATTTTTGAAGAATTACAAGCAATAAGGAATACTAGAGAAAGTGAAGTCGAAGTCATGAATAAACGATCCAAGTTAGATAAGAAAATAAAAGAAAGAGAGCTCAAAAAGGCAGGAATGACAACTAAAAATATGTATCTCCCATCCGAATGCTTTGATGGCAAGAGATCCACTTGCCATCAAAAGAGGAAGATACGACGCATAATCCTTATAAAATTTTGCATGGAAAGTGATCATATCTATAACATGTTTGTTGTACGAGTTATGCGAGTGTTTCATGTTTGTGTGTATGTTGTATCAGTTATATTTTTAGCGATATGATGCATCATTATGACTTATATTATATATGATTTTATATTTAATACGTATACAACAATATAATCTTATCATGACACATAACCACACTATCATTAAAAAAATCTAATAGAGCTATGAGGGTGTTGGTTTATGGGACATCATTGGATGTAGTTGATGAATATTTGAGAATGAGTGGTTCCATGACAAGGAACATGAATTTCGTACAAGGTGTCATTTCGTGCTTTGGTGATGAGTACCTAAGCTATCCAAATGGAGACAATTTAGCTAGACTACTCTATGTAGGGGAACAACATGGATTCCCAAGTATGATAAGTGGCAATGAATGCATGCTCTGATAATGGAAAATTTGTCGCATCACATGGGTTGGACAATATGCAGAAGAAGTGGAAAGTACCATCATTCTGGAAGTTGTAGTAGCATATAACTTATGTATATGGCACACTTTCTTTGGAACATCGGGTTCATGCAGATGATATTGGTGTACTACACTAGTTTCTTTGTAGTGATGCCCCAAAAGTAATTTATGTTGTGAATGGTCATAAAATATATGGCATATTATCTTACTGATGACATATATCCTTCGTGGGTTGCATTTGTCAAACCAATAGCTTCTCCGCAAATATGAAAGCATATAATGTTAACTAAACATCGAGTGGTTGTATATGTAAAACAGACTTTTTGGAGTTCTAAAATTGCTTGCATCATAATGAATAATATGATAGTTGAAGATGAATGAAAAGCTTACTAAAATTATGATCCGACCGAATTTTTCAATGACAATCATACAAATTGTAATGATGTTGTTGAGTACTATACTAATCAGATTATAGACTTGTCAAGTTATATGACTAACAAAGAACAACTGTGCAACAAAGAGCATATATGACAAAACCTTGGTGATAGTAATTAGTTACGTAATTTTTATATTTTGTATTTATAATTTTGACTTTTTTATTAAAATACATTTTATTTCAAGTATAATGTAAAAATAAAAAAATGATACTTCTAAAAAATACATATAAAATGTATTTTCTAAAGATCAAAATTTTTATAGAAATTTAATTAGTTAAATTTAATGAGAAAAGATAATATTACATGTTTGGTTGTGTTGTTGATAAATAGTAAAAGAATTTGATATTTATTGATAATATTGTTTATTTAAGAAAAATGAGAAAATAATATTTTAATAAAGATTGGATTGTGAACGGTTGATGATAACCATAGTCTTAGGGTGGAAGGAACCCATCTTTGGGAACCCTCACAACCCACTTACCACATAGACACTATATCAATTTCTTTCTCTTATCTCACTTCTATATTTTTCAACTCACAACACAAAGAACTCATATCTCCAACCCACACAAGTTTATTTAATATATATATATATATATATATATATATATATATATATATATATATATATATATATATATATATATATATATATATATATATATATATATATATATAAAGTTTTACTATCTTAAAACTAAATATGTAAAACTGAAATAGAAAATAACATTTCATTAAAAAAAAGTCTTTTGACATTGTGTTTTCGAATTTCTCATTATCGTCAAATGTGGAAAAGGTTTAGAGTTGAGTTTGTGAAACTCATGATGTGTCAACTATAAAACATCGACGTCTACTCTCATGTTAGCACACATGTTGCTCTTGTTATAGATGCAATTAAACTTGTTGACTTTCCCTTGTATATCCTTGCATTGAAAGTTAACCTGATGCCTAGTACGATCTCTACCACGAAGTTGCATTTTGAAGTGTTCCAACACTAGCTCCCAAAAAGACTTAGATTGTTGATGATTTCCATATTTCTCATCCTTCGAAACACTAATATGCCTTGGTCAATGCCACTTCTTCTTTTTTGGTCGACGGCCATCATTTTGGGTGTAAGTTTTCGCTGGGGTGTGGTTTGGTGTTGGTGGTTGGGGGGATTTGGTTTCGTAGTTTGATTTGTTGTTTAGATTTTGAGAAGAGAGTTCGGTTTTGTCACTTGATTCTTCGTTTTGATTTTTGAGTTCATAGAAATGCAATGTGTCAGGAACATACTACGTAGATAGATTTTGTTGGAAGGAACTATAAAAAGGGGTGGGGGGATTTTGAGAGAGTGCAATTTTGTTATACGCTTGTTGCATCAACATTTGTTATTGTTGGTATTGATATTGTTGATATTGAGAAAGATTAAGTATTTGAGTTTCGAGAATTGACGAATTTTCGCATTGACAATTTCTTTTTTGAGAAGAATCCATTTTTTTTAGATTTGCCACGGGTAAAATCCATTCGAATTTGAATAGGAAGCAGATTGGAGAGTTTATAATATGGTAGAAAGAGCATAGAAGGATGATATGATTTTTGAAATGACTAAAAGTTATTTTTATAATGGTAAAATAAATAAATAATTAAAAAAGGGAAATCTCCAATAAAGTCCCAATATTTTGGCTCAGTTTATGAAAAAGTCCCAAATAAATTTTATTAACAAAAAGTCCCAAATTAATTTTTATTAACAAAAAAGGATAGAAAACCGGCTAATGTTGGGACTTTTCCGTAAACTGTGCAAAAATATTTGGACTTTATTGAAGATAAAACGTGTACTTTCTGTCCTTGTTTGTTAATAAAAATTAATTTGGGACTTTTTTGTTAATAAAAATTCATTTGAGACTTTTTCATAAACTGAGCCAAAATATTGAGACTTTAATGGAGATTTCTCATTAAAAAAAATATAGCAATTCAACGGCCAATGGATGTGGGATGAGACCCATGGTGAAACAGCCCAATCTTGAAGTCTCTGAACCCGCGACCAACGGAACCATGATACTGTCGGTACCGCCACGCATCTACCACCAATTTAAGCACGACTCCGTGCATCCTTATAAATATATAGTACTTTAAAAAAGTCATCAAACATCAAATTATAAAATAGTTTTTTTCTTATTAAGACACTATACTTTAAGAACTCCTCTCATATATAGATGCAAATTGCTCCGAGTTTAGTCACGACAATAATTAGATACATTTCTCTAAGTATAATGCAGAAATAAGAAGCAGTGAGAATACAATGCAAAAGTACACAAATAAACAAAAATATGTTATTATTTCTCGTATACAACCTCTTTCCTTATTAAGACATTTTGAAAAATCTATCTAACTATAGCATTGGAAATTATTTCATACACCAATGATATTACTATAATTAGCTAGATTACTCTCTTTAGCTATATAGTAGTGACTATACTAATCAAATCAACATAAATAAAAGACAAAACTTCATAAATGGTCCCTGTGGTTTCAGAAGATATCGAGTTTGGTCCCTAACTTTCAAAAACCTCAAGGGTAGTCCCTGTGGTTTGAAAACTTTTGTTAAATCGTCCCTGAGCCATATAAAATGACTAATGTATCATTTTTAATTTCTTTTACATTTATTTAACTAATATTTATTTTTAAGGGTAAAAAAGAAAAGGAAAAAGAAAATAAAATCCACCCTCATCCTCACCCCTCCCCTCCACTCATTTCTTACCATACCACCACCACCACCGTCCACCATCACCCCACCCCAAGTCCCACCTCTCTCTCTGTAAGACTCGTTCCGTCGAGTCGCGGCCCGAAGGAATCCGCGGCGCTGCTTTTGGAAGAATCTAGAATCGCGTAAGATTTGTACGCGCGGCGCGGTTCTAAAGAACCCGCGACGCGGTGCGCCTCTAAAGTGAAAAACCCTAATTCGGATTTAAACGCCTATATAAAGGGACCCAGCCCTAGGGTTCGTGTTTTTGGGGAGTTTCTAGAGTAGAGGTGTCTGGTTTCGGCAGATACTCTTTGGTCTCGAGGCGTTGAAGGTTTTGGGAGATTAGAAGAAGGAGATCCAACGCGGGAGAAGGTTTAGGACGGATCGTGGGCATTACTCCGTCCTTCAGAAGTAAGGTAAGAAGATTTACTCTTCTGACTTTCCTTTTATCCCGTCATATGGTGTTACCAGTTGGTTTGTAACTTTAGACGATTTGTAGCACTTAGGGTTTGAACCAAGGACATGCATGGACTTGCATGTCCATAAGGAAGTGACCTTAGGGTAGTTTCTGATCCTAGTAAGGGTGTAGAAAGGAACCCTAGCCGATTGATGTACTGTTAATCGCTGAAAAACATTTTAGAATGTTACGAGCCGCGACGCGGACCGGCTATGTCAGCTGCGCGGACTCGGCTGAAACCCCGTAATTGTGCAATGGTAGCCGCGGCGCGTAGGGCGAGGAGCCACGCCGCGGCGAGCGACTGTTTGTCCAGGAATTTAGTATTGACCACGGTTTGACGGCAAATAGTGAGTCTAACCTTTAGACAGGTCTGTAAGAGCCTAGTCAGTAATTGATATGTTGTATGTGTGTGGGATTTAGGTGTGTGGACGAGCTAAGTGGGGATATTAGAGAATATCTGTGCGGTTTCGAATCAAGTGAGTATCCTCACCTTACTATATGATGTTGCATGTTAGGCATCTTGTGTGTTGTTTACAGTTATATGATTTGCTCTATATCTGTGGTTATTTGTCGTTGGGCTCAGTACTGATGCGTGTCCCCTCGTAGTTGTTGTATGGCGAGTTGGACTACTGCCTTGTCCCATAGCTGTTGTATGATGGGCTGGGCTATAACCGGGAACCCATAGCTGTTGTATGATGGGTAGAACCTTCCCATATCCATAGCTGTTGTATGATGGACGCCCGTAGCTGTTGTATGGCGGGTAGGGTCGGGTCGTTCTCGAGGACGGGTTGTTTAATGTGTGGGCATGTATGGTAATTTGGGGACTCACTAAGCTTTAAGCTTACTTGTTGTTTTTATAATATTTCAGGTAATTCAATTGACAAAGGGAAGGGCAAGGCTTGACGGCAGCGCGTCGCATTCAAGAGATTGATATCAATGAACTATAATAGTATTTTTAAATGTTTCCGCTGTTAATTTAAGTATCATGTTGAACAGTTTTATGTTTTGGAATAAATGTTTCATTGGAATCTTGGTAATAAATAAATTTTTTTAAAATTTTGAAGTTGGGGCGTTACACTCTCTCTCCATTCTTTCGCTTACTGTGTGTGAGTATCGATTAGCTAGAAACAAAATTATTGTAAAGCTTCTTCTTTCTTTTCTGGTGGGATACGTTAATCAAGAATAGAACACACACACACATCTTGTGTGCAATGTGAACCAGGTGAGATGCAAACCTCCATTGTTGGTGTGCAATAGATTCAGGATGAGAAAGAAGAAAAGAAAAGTTGGTGATGTTGTGCTCGTGATTTGGAAGTAGGAGTGAGAGAGATAAAGAGAGATAGTGAATCCTCCCTCACACTCAGCTCCAGTTCCGTCGCATCACCGCCATTAAAGTAATCTCCGATCTCGATTTCAAACCATCCATCGCCTCTTGGTTTTGGACCATTTTCCTTAGAAGGGGACGACACTGAATCATTATTTGCGAATCCTCCTTTGTTAAACATCCCAATCCGTCTCCTTGACCGGAGTCCTCGTCTCCACCCTGCTTCAGGGTCGAGATACACCATTCGGGTTTGAGAGCTACCGCCGTGAGAACCAATACTGACCTCCACTGGTTGGAACTCGAATCCATCTCCAACAATCAGTAGAATCGGACAAAGCAATTGACAATTGTCTTGCGGCTAACATGTAACATTTCTTTCCGCTCCTTTTGTCCAACCAGAAACTCTATTGAAATTGGATTTAGAGAATCAGATCGATACAAATTGAAGCTTATTTCCTGTTTCGACATCTCAAAATCGTATTCGATTTGTTTTGATCATTTTCTTCATGTGTTCGACCACCACTACTATGCAGACGGTGCTTTCGACCACCACTACTATGACCGATCTTGTGAGTTCTTGAAACAATCTATTTATTTCTTTGGTGAATCGAGTTGCAGGTTTTTGAGAGAGAGAAATAGGTGGAAAGAAGAAAGGGATGAATCGAGAAAGGGAAAAGGGAGAGAGAGAGAGAGAGAGTGTGTGTGTGTGTGTGTGAGAGAGAGAGATGGGTGAGATTCGGGGGTGGGGTGGGTTATTAATTTTTTATTAATGTTTAATATAAAGTTAATTTATAGAAAAGGTAAAATAAAATATAAAGGGTATAAATGTCATTTTATATGGGTAAGGGACCACCTAATAAAAGTTTTGAAACCACAGGGACTAGGCGTGAGATTTTTGAAAGTTAGGGACCAAATTCAATATCTTCTGAAACCACAGGGACCAATTATGAAGTTTTGTCTAAATAAAATGTTGCTTTTTGCATTTAACAACTAAAGAATAATCATAACACTCTATAGATAGAAAACCAATGCACTTTATAATGTTCCAATTACAAACTACAAATAAAATGAACACTAACAATTCCATGCCAACAAAGAAAACAATACAATTCACAACGATCTTGGAGGTTTCTCCAACAAAGCAGAAAGAAAAACCTCATCTTTAGACTTACTCGAAATAGCCCACTTATGTTTCTTATACCTAAACTGCAGAAACATATACATATAATCATCCAAATCCTTCCTACTACAAAAAAACCGGTCCACCCACAACAACCCACCCGGCCTCAAAACCCGGTCCCAATCAAACAAAATAAAATCCATCAACTGCAAATCAATCCACCCGTCCATAAACCCGGTCGTATGAATTAAATCCATCGTATTATCAAAAAATGGCAATCTTTGATTCAAAGTCACATATAACGGAATCAAACCACGAAGAGCAATCATTTCATTAAACGGAGCCCCCAGATTTAACGCCGTTGACACAATCGTAACGTTATGTTCCCTCATTCGGGCCGCAAATGTACCCGTTCCGATTCCAAAATCAAGCCCGACCCGAATCTCGCCCGGTTTGACCCGTAACACGTCTTCAATCAAGAAATCGGTCAAAATCGTTGTGTTGATTACCCATTTGAGTTTTTCCTTTTCGATTTCGAAACACCCGGTGCATTTCGAGTAACCTCGTTTTGGATTCTTGCTTGATAGACAATCGAAATTTCTACAGGAATAGTGACTCCATCTTACGTTTCGTCCATCGGGGATTTTCCAGAGAGATTCGTTAATCGGGTAGGGTTTTTGGAAGAGTTTTGAAGCTCTTGTGAGGCATCTTCTTCTTGGTAATGGATCGCAACCCTTGATCATTAGATTCTGGGCGATGTTCCAATCGTCTTTACAGAACGACCCGATGTCGTAATCCATGTATTCTTCGAGTTCTTTCTTCATGGACACGCATCCATGGCCGATTGTGTTGTATATCTTCTCGATTCCGTATATGTTCTTCTTTCCGACGCGGGTCTCTTTTGGGGTTATGTATTTTCTGATCTCTTCTGTGACGAAATCGTTGATCAAAGGGTCTTCCTTCGTTGTACCATTTTCGATTCTTGGTACACGGATTTGTCGGAGAGTGATATGAGCGGTGTAAAGAGGTTGAATCACTTGTTGTTGGATGAAATTCTTGTAGTCCAACATTGAGATGTTGGTTTTGGCTAAATCTTTGTTTTTTTCGAGCTGTTCGACTGTTGATTCGAGGGTTTCTTGTAGACTGAGCATTTTTTCGAGCACTTGATCGACACGAGCAGAGAGAGCCATTACATCGAATCCTTCGTAAATGTCTTTGACGCCGTAGAATTGCTTGCATATGTCTCCATTGTGCATGAAGAATCCAGCTGAATAGAATCTATACAGGCTTGAAACGCTTACGATTATGACTAATGCTCCAAGAACAATCTGAAGCAATCCCAAAACTCTCCCTAATCTATACTTTGGAAAACATGATGTCTTCATATTAAACTATTTCACCTTAATCAAACCAAATCCCCCAATTCGTAGTAAAGTTAAACGACTATGCAAAGTGAGAAATGCTCGTAATTAAGTAACCAAAACTCAATTCCGTACAGTAGAATCTTACCAGGTAGAGTTTTTCTGGATAATTAGCGACACAAAGCCCTGAAATGCTGTGATTGAGTCGGAAGAGAACGATATGAAGCTATGGACCATGATTATATGTAATGAGGCTTAAATTAAGCCACAAAGGTACGCTTTTGCTAAATTGCAACTCTACCGTTAAACGTGAAGAGCTGTAATATCGTGAATGTGAAGCATACTAAACGTGGATTGTGAAGGGGTATCGAAAACTGGTGCGTAAAATATTTGTGATCCCAAATTGCAGGTATAAATGGAGAATTGGGATTTGGGAATGGAAGCGTTGACTGAAAGTATAGTGATGGTGGGGTGGGTTAGGTTTACGATGACTAGAAGTCGGCTGATTTTCCGCTGAAAATTGAAAAAGATTTAGACGGTTAAAGATGCAATAGCAACTTTCCGATGACCGTCGCAAGAATTCTGAAAATGGAGCGGCGGAGTTCGGCGGTTGCAGGTGGGAAGCCATGGAAACAAGTTCTCTCAACTCCCGCCACTTCTACTTTTCTTTGCCCTTCGTAAAATATTGATCGTATTTGTGAATAAAATAATTAAATTCAGATGAATATTTGTAATAAGATAATTAACTTTTTAAGTGGTGATAATTAATAAATAATATAACAAAATAATATTAATTCATAGAAAATGAGAGACATCTTATAACTTAATTAATAGCAACTTGCTTGCTTAATTAAGAAGGAACATTTGATCTATTGCAACTACACCAATTATTGTAATGAAAGGAAGGTGAAAAATAGTTCTGACTTGTTCGTTTGATTAATTCCATATTTATCTTTACTAATTAGTTTTATCATAACAGTACTTATATGCTTTTCAATCTAACAAAGTAGATTAAACAATTTAAACTGATTATTACAAATTCAGATTTTGAATCGCATAAAAAACAAATTTGAAGTTTTATACTCTCCATCTTATAATAAATATTATATCTTTGTTGAAAGACGGTTTAATAAATTATTGCCGATAACTAGGGATGAGTACGGGTCGGTTTGACTCGGTCTTTGGCTAAAACTGAACCCGGGTTTTTATCGGCTTCAAACCCAATGGTTCGATCTTTTAATGAGTTCGGTTTATTTGTTTCAACCCATAGGTTGGTGGGTTTTCGGATTTCAACCCATTGGGTTTGAACCTAATTTCCACTTTCGAGTAAAACAGACCAAAAGCAAAATCAAATTAAAGTCAAGAAAAATGCCTTCAAATCTTAAACAACAAACTTTAAAGAAACATAAACAATCCTATATTTAAAGTCCACCAAAATACCAAAATGAAACCTAAAAGTACGTTTTCCAAACATAAACAACCATAAATATAGTTACGCACATAAAAAAATACCATTGCAAGTTGTCAAATGTGATTCCTAGATCAGTCCATGTTAATGCTTTGACCACTTTAAGTCCATCTACAAACCAAAGAAGACTTGTATGACTATTAGAGTATTAGTATGCGTTATAATTAAAACACCACAACAAAAATACCATTACATATGTCAAATTACCAAATGCCAATCCACACTCCTCAATATTTATCCATGTTAAAGCTTTTGACCATTTCCAAGTTCATCTACAAACCAAGAAAGACATACATTAGTATGAATTATAATTATAATTATGCAAAAATACATCGAAAAGTACTTTCCAATTTTTATTTGCTCCAACTTCTCTTGTAATTCTCCCAAACCACCAGTATACATGTCTTGAAATTGAATATCAGTCGTGGTGGACCGTATCCAATCACGTGCGCAAATAAAAGCTTTTGCAGTCACAGTGGTAATGGAATTTCTAAAATGATCAATCACCCTCCGATCAGTACTAAATGTCGACTTTGATGCAACAGTAAAGATCGATATTCCTAAAACATGTCTAGCCACTTGTGAAATTACATGAAACTTCACTGAATTAAGTTTCCAACAACTTAAAACCTAAAAATTCTCTACTCTACTGTCTTTTCCATGTCATCTAATAAATAAACCTTCACTTCCATCTTTTTAACCCCTTGTCCACGCTGTATAAAAACCCTGTGAATTCATATTTCAAATTAACCTTGTGCCCACCATTAAAATAACTAGGAACATGTGTTAAAGATGATGTGGCCTTTGTTTTTTTTTCCAGATCTTTCTCTCTCCGTTTCGTTCTTGAAGTGATCAAACAACTCCTCTGATGTCTTACTCAAGCGCTCCAAACTATATTCTTATTTTAGCAGAATTCTTGCCATAAATCATTTATAAATAAAACTCTAGATAACACATATTGTTACAGGAATCTAACACCACAACAACATGCAACAAGAAGTTCATATTATCAATGTTATCCCAAACTTGTCGGATTTTTCTTTCATCGACATCGCCATTCGTTTCTTTTTATCATTGGTAATTGCGCATATTTGTGAAATGCTTGCTTGCATTGTCACAAGTTCACTAAAAAACATGTTGGATGTCACATACTTTGAACCAGAAATATTTTGTGACATTGTAAAAGATCCTCAAATAGTAAATGCTTTTTTATTGCACTTGCACCATTCTTTTCGAATTTATAGACATCTTTTTGGAAAATATGGGCATTTACTTGGTCTTCACCCGCCACTTGTCAAAATGCTCCCACACCCAGGATCTGTTTCGACCACTACCCTTATTTTCTACAACACCTTCCTCAAGATCAATAACCGGATTAGTTTGCTTACTTCTGCTTTCAGTTTCATCAATTGTTTTCTGAGATCCTTCCATTTGTACAAAATTAAAATCCAGTCATCACTTATCAGCTTCATACAAATAACATACATATTAGAAAGACAAAAGGACAATAATTAGTTATCATAAAGACAAAAAGACAACAATCAAAATCAAAAGTTTGAACATACTACAACTTCATATACAAAGCATATATATCTTAGAAAGCTGAAACTCGTTATAAAAAAATATAAAAACACAACAATCAAAATAAAAAGTTTGAACTTTAAACACATTGCAGCTTCACATACATATCAAAAAGACAAAATGATTGAAGTTGGAAATATTGTTGTAAATTTCTGTTTATGACTAGTTTCAAAGACACACACACACACACACACACACACACACACACACACACATATATATATATATATATATATATATATATATATATATATATATATATATATATATATATATATATATATATATATATATATATATATATATATATATATATATATATATATATATATATATATGGCTGTCAAATAAGTACCACGGAAAACCAACCAACATGTTGTTGGATTAGGTGTCTAAGCCATGACTATAATTTGGAAATATACTTGATTGATGGCAGCACAGTCTTTTTGGGTTGTCCTCAGTAGTACAACTAGTATAAAGGTTAATAGAGAGAGAGAAAGAAATAGTTTATTAATTTGTTATGTGATAATAAATTAATTAGAAACATGTTTGAAATTAATCAGAATTAATTAGAATTAATTTGGGATTAGTTAAAGTGCAGGGGCTGGATTGTAATTGTTCAATAGTTGAACAATGGAACTTTCTGGACGGATTGACACGTGCGACGCGAGCAATGTACACGCGTGGCGCATCTGGCCGAAAAAAGGGTTAGGGTTAGGTTTTATCCTTTTTCACCCTTGCAGCTATAAATACGCATCCCCTGTCTCATTATTCTTTGCCCCATTCTAGGAGACAGTTCTCTGGAATTTCTCTTCTCTCTCAAGCAGAATCTAAAATCATTCTCTAAGGTTTTATAGCGAGTTTTTCTTAATAAGATAATTAAGATAATTAACCTTATCTTGGACTTTTGGGTGTGAACCATTAGATGCACGACACTTGTGGTGCTTGCTTCTAAGAGACAAATGATACAAGGAATAATTGTTAATTACTATAATAACAATAAGGTATGTAATCCTGAAACCCTCTTTATTAATTTTTATTATACATAGGGTTTCCCATAGATGTTCTTAGTTATATGTTCAATAGAGAAAACATAGATCCTTATAGGTTTCATGTGAACTTAAGAGTTGAGTTTATTGTTTGTATGCATTTTTCCCTTCAGCGGTATCAGAGCTTTAGTCTTGTTTTCTATTGAATTGCTATAATTGTAGTGTAAGACCCGTATCCTGATTATAACATATACTTAAAATAAGAGTGTTAGGAATTATATGATTTTTGGTAGTTATAAAGCTAAGAAAAACTTTAGTTACAATTTCATATAAAATCAGCATTTTGTGTCGTTTTTAGAAAAATCATAATTAATTCTAGGAAAATTGTTTGGACCTTAAACCAATGCACAAAGTTTACAAATTGAGTCTAGTACAATTACCAAAAATAATAGTAAGCTTGAAAATGAGATTATCTATGGTTAAAAAAATGCAATCTTTACTGATTAGTTCGGAATTGACAGATTAGATAGTCTGTTTTCAAAAATTCATAATAAATCATAGAAAAATCGTATAAATACGTAAAATACATCCCTGGAAAGGTATTGAGATGAATGTTCTGAATATCAAATAAAAACGTGAATTTAATGGGTTTAAGATCGGCTAAACCAGTCTTGAACAGACTGATTCTAGAAGGCCTTTAATTTCAACAAAATTATATTATTAAAATCTTTTGTCAAAAGTGTCATGCCATTTTTTATTCAAGAATTCAAGTATAAATACCCCCCAAAACATCTCATAAACCACACCAACAAATCTCAATCCAATATATAGAGGGTTTTAAGCACTAGAGTGTAACAAGTGAGCGGAAGGAAGCTCAAAAGCCTAGCGAAGAAGTTATAGGTTCCGACGACTGGTCATAAGGTAACTACAAACTTTTCTATAGCTTAATTAGGTATTGTAAAATAGTTTTTGTGTTAAGAAGTAGAATATTTAATAAGTATAACATATGTTATATTATACTAATTTCTAACAATAGTAAACAAAAACCTTAAAATGTCGTTATTATAACAATTCGTAATTTCCGAATATAATACCGATTGATTTACTTACGAGGACGGTGACTAGGCCGATTACTTGGGATCTGGTTGTTGGATTTTTCGAAAGGCTAAAATGCTGAAAGGATCCTGCCACCCCATCTAATCTTCTACCTGGCCGTTCTTTACTTGATAAATCATGGAGTATCATATTGGAATTATTGAAGGGTTTAATGATGCGACTATAATATAGTTAAGGATTAAGAAATGATAGATTTCTTATTATGTTAACAGTTAAAGTTGAAGGAAATACAAAGCCGAGAAAGATAAACGATATAGTCAACTATAATCAGGTGAGTCTTCTCATTATACTATAGGTGATATTGCATGCGTAGGAAGGAAGATATGTTAGACTAAGGTGATCTTACCTGTTATGATAATTGTATGAATTATTGCTATGATAATGATTGTTTGTGGACGGAACTGGATAGCCCGCGAGCCAATAGGCGGAACGGGAATAGCCTGGGAGTCATTAGACGGAACGGGAGAAGCCTGCGAGCGATGAGACAGAACGGGAACTGCCCGTGAGTCTTCAGCGGAACAGGGATAGCCCGCGAGTCTCACAGACATATGAATGGTTATGATGTGTTGTATGTTATGTGATGGATCGTATGGTATTTTGAGGAACTCACTAAGCTTCGTGCTTACCCTTTCCCTATATAAACTATTGTTTCAGGTACATCAGGTACCATGGATGGCAAGGCGTGACGTGTATACACTGTGCTGCTTCATTGGAGGACTGTTTTTGAATTAATATTCCACTATATTAAGATTTCGTTAACTTCTGTTAATCCTGGGGTGTTTTCATTAAACTTATAAGTTATGGAATTTTATGAAAATTAATTAAGTGGCTTTTCTAGTATTGAAGTTTTCGTTTAAAATTTTTTAAATTTACCCTAAAATTTTGGGATGTTACATGTAGAACTCGATCTATTAGGGTTTATTGAGATTAAATCCTAAGGGCCATAAATTTCGACTTTGGGCTAGGTTTCTGAAACCATATCCTCCTTCCCTATTTTTGATTATTGTAGGATGTTAGGATTTTCTATGAAGGGTGAACTGAAGACACAGTGTGTACCGCCAGCCGACGCCAGTATGAGAAAAGGGTTAAGTATTTAATATTGTGGATGTTAAAAAAAACATATGGTATATGTTTGCTGAAATGCCTGGTAGAGATCACATATTGTTGTATTATTATCTGCTATTTGCTAATAGAACTGTATGCTAGTGCCGATAAGTTGCTTAGAGATTTCCACTAAGTTGTATACAATATGGACTGAATAGTCATAGAATGTGTGAGTTGACCTTATTGCATGTTCCTTGTTTGGTTGTTGCCTTAGGGAAGATTCTCTTATTTGAAAGATTGTTTAGTTCGATATTGTATACAACTACGTTCGCGAAACAACCTGTCATCACTGGAGGAAGTTCCATCTTAGTTAGAATAGCAGGGTGGGGGTGGGATTCCAAGTATTCCTAGAAGGGTTGACATATGCCTTGTAAGGGCATATGTGTTAAAATTATCGGTAAGAAGCGAATTGGATATTTCGAGACGTGTCTTGGAA
Organism: Cichorium intybus; assembly: GCA_023525715.1. Lineage (NCBI taxonomy): Eukaryota > Viridiplantae > Streptophyta > Magnoliopsida > Asterales > Asteraceae > Cichorium > Cichorium intybus. The sequence continues at coordinate 99,934,717 of CM042012.1, forward strand.
CGAACATGGATATGTGTGGAAGGTAGTAGTAGAGCTCCTACTATCGAAAGCACAGGATCCACGTTCGAGTCGGGAGTTCGTCACGAAGGATCCAAGGAGCTGAATATGTGAGTGTCTGGCATAATTAACTTAAATGCTAGTGTAATGTGGTAAACTTTTATCCATTCAATTTTTGAATGTTGATTGTGAGGTTCAGTAGGAACAATTAAGATACGATCATACCAGTTTGGTTGGACTGATCATGCTTAAGTTAATTACTGAGCTTAAAGACTGTTGAAAGGGAGAATGCCAAAATGCTATTGTGGTAGCTATTTTCATGCAACTAATGGGCGCACAAGTCAGACAGGGACTAGAGGATGCAAGGGTGAGTTTTCCAACTCACGGTCAAAGAGGTGCAAGCGGCGCCTGAGATGATAGCGGGTATTTTTGAGTCAACTCTGTACATGCCTAGTGCTGTGTAATAGTGGGGCTACCTACCCTTGTATTGATCTTGCTTGGGTGATTGATCAGGTCGTGTGGGTTGAGAGTTTGGATCACTCACTCATGATTGAGGTAACTGACGATAGAGGTGTTGACTAGGGTCGCAAGCGGATGAGTAACATATGGTGGTTGATGTAAACATCTTTACATTATCGAAACATGTTTATTGAGATAGTGTTTGCCCCCGATGCAAGTTGTTGGCTGAGCAGAGTGGGCTTGTTTTTCGTTCGAGAGAGTAAGGGCTCATAAAAAAAAATTATAAATCGAATAAACAGACTTGGACTTTAGTCCAAGTGGGGGAGGAATACGAAATTAAGGGAACAACATGAATATTATATTGAATCGATGAAATTATTAAAATTATAGTAACATGTCAATATATTTAATTCATTACTACAACTTTATATTAATACATTAAGAAAAGTTTACAGAACTACTAACCTAAACCGGAGAATCAGAAAGAAGTGAGAAAAGATCTTCTACACTCCAATCTTTGTCATCATTAGGTTGACTTGTACCTTCTCGAGGATTTGGAAGTGGTATGCTTTCAGTTATTGGAGGAGGAGCTCCAAGGTATGGGGTCTCGATAGGGTTGGAACCTGTAACCCCATGATTAGGGGCTAAATATTGACTCATATGGGGCGTGTGTAAGTAGGGCAGTAATGAGGAAGGGCTTTAATTTAGAACCAGTTGGGGGTAGCTATAAGAAGGAGGAAACCAGGCTAGGTCATCTAGAAAGCCTCAAAAATTCTCCTCACTCGAAGACTCGAGTAAACCAGGGTTAATACTACTCATACCAGAATTAGATGGCGGAGATTGCTGCTGTGTATGAGTTCTTGATGAATTTTCCCCCTTTTCCTGAATTTTTCTTTTCCTAAATACAACCTTATGAGCAGCTTGTATTGGCTTCTTTGTGCCGTCTGTTAGACCCGATTGTGACCCTTCAATTATCGCTTCTTTTTCTTTTTTTAGGTTGTGTATTAAATCTCCCGATAATTCTGTTGCCTCAATAAATTCATTACCAAATTCCTGTGGCACAAATAACTTTAGTAATTTCAACCTTATGATATAAAGGAATTAAAAAATGTAGTTCTTTACCTCAGCACGATCAATAAGGGTTTGCAAACTCGTAAGTTATCGTTGGGGCCAATGATTGATACCTAATTCTCTACAGCGTTTTTTTAATTGTGTCGTTCCAATGTTGAGTTCCTTCGCAGCTTTCTCAATTGGTTCGTTAAAGTGTTCAGCTATTATTTCCCTACTTAATAAATGTCTGAAACCCCTTCCACTGCCACCTGCTATGTTTTCTGAACTAGAAGGTTCAAATCTAATTGTATTGTTATCATTCTGGATCATTTGAACATGATCCTGATTTTTTGACCCAAAGATGGACATTGATTCATCAAAATTAGTGGCCTCTATCGGTAATAATTGTTGGCTTTCAACTAAAATACCAGGATTTTGAAATCCTTCTAGGTTCCTTTGAATCACCTGAAGGTGATTTTGGTATTGAAAACCAACCCCAAACTCGGGATTCATATCAATATTGATGTTATCAATCGTCTGTAATTGATTGTCATTTTGAATGTCAGCCATAAATCCTTGATTCATGGGGATGATCTCACTGCTCATTGAGGGTACGTCGATGAATGGATTGTACTCAGTTAGACCATCCACAAATGGGTCTACAAATAACACATGTCAAATGATAAAACAAAACAGAATACTTATAAATGGATCATTCAAAAGAATTTAACCTGGTAGAAGGCATGGAGTCGGATCAAGTGCAAAGTCAGATGCATGCACTGGATCATCTGAGTTAATGTTCAACTCGGAAAAAATTTCCGGCTCATCGTGGAGATGCTCTATTGGTAGTATATCTGGAAGACTGTACCATAATTCAAAATCAAACAAAACATTAGAAAGGTAATCGAAGTATGGATGATAGATGTCTAGAATGTTAGAGTCACCGAACTCTATTAAGAATTCTTGGTTTGAAGTACCCTCTCCTTGCGGAAAACCAGGTCCAGGGTTCGACAGATCGCCCATTGAAAATCTGTTTTCCATGACTCGGCTTTAAATATGAGTTCGTTTATGAACAAACTAGTGATAAGAGAGGACGAGACTGAAAATGAATGTGGAAATGAATGATACTACATACCTGTATATATAGTATCTTGCAGCTGGAACCGAAAGGTCACACGGAACTGAAAGGACACCTCACGTTTTAATTACCGAAATTCAAACTAACTACAGTAGATGCGACTTTTCACTACCCCAAGTGACATTTTTTCAAAATTCCCTGCTTGACTCTGGTGAGAACGAGATAATAAAGAGACTCTTGAAATAAAACAAAATTTTATGTCTCCATATAATGGAAATAGTTTAAAGAGTGTTCAGTACTCCAAAAAAAAAAACTTACAAAAGATGATGTAAATTTTATATTTCGGTGAAACACAAAAATTTGGAGATTCTACAAAAATAGACTTATTTAGCCAAAAAGTATTTAAAAGAAATGTTGAATTAAGGCAAATGTGTGTTGAAATATGACGAATTCATATTTACGAAATAGTGTTAAAATTAGGTGTTGCAAGTTAACTAGGTTAACTATGTATATAGGTAGATTAGAAAGTACTAAATATGTACTGTAGATAGTAGCCGGTCAAGTCGATGTGTGGGACTGTGAGAAACAGTTAGAGTTTTTTTTTTGTACATCTAGAGTAATTAGAAGAAAAGAAGTATGGAGTGAATGAGAATAATAGGACCTTAAGCATTATTACAGAGGTATGTGAATGTTGAAAGGGAAAGATAATTAAATCTTGTAAAGTTTCGGCAATAAGACGAGGAGGATTTTTGAAGGACACAAGGACTCGATGGGAAATACATAGAGGCGTTCGAGAATGCAGATTTCGGGACGAAATCCAAATAAGTGGGGGAGACTTGTAAGACCCGTATCCTGATTATAACATATACTTAAAATAAGAGTGTTAGGAATTATATGATTTTTGGTAGTTATAAAGCTAAGAAAAACTTTAGTTACAATTTCATATAAAATCAGCATTTTGTGTCGTTTTTAGAAAAATCATAATTAATTCTAGGAAAATTGTTTGGACCTCAAACCAATGCACAAAGTTTACAAATTGAGTCTAGTACAATTACCAAAAATAATAGTAAGCTTGAAAATGAGATTATCTATGGTAAAAAAATGCAATCTTTACTGATTAGTTCGGAATTGACAAATTAGATAGTCTGTTTTCAAAAATTCATAATAAATCATAGAAAAATCGTATAAATACGTAAAATACATCCCTGGAAAGGTATTGAGATGAATTTTATGAATATCAAATAAAAACGTGAATTTAATGGGTTTAAGATCGTATAAACCAGTCTTGAACAGACTGATTCTAGAAGGCCTTTAATTTCAACAAAATTATATTATTAAAATCTTTTGTCAAAAGTGTCATGCCATTTTTTATTCAAGAATTCAAGTATAAATACCCCCCAAAACATCTCATAAACCACACCAACAAATCTCAATCCAATATATAGAGGTTTTTAAGCACTAGAGTGTAACAAGTGAGCGGAAGGAAGCTCAAAAGCCTAGCGAAGAAGTTATAGGTTCCGACGACTGGTCATAAGGTAACTACAAACTTTTCTATAGCTTAATTAGGTATTGTAAAATAGTTTTTGTGTTAAGAAGTAGAATATTTAATAAGTATAACATATGTTATATTATACTAATTTCTAACAATAGTAAACAAAAACCTTAAAATGTCGTTATTATAACAATTCGTAATTTCCGAATATAATACCGATTGATTTACTTACGAGGACGGTGACTAGGCCGATTACTTGGGATCTGGTTGTTGGTTTTTTTGAAAGGCTAAAATGCTGAAAGGATCCTGCCACCCCATCTAATCTTCTACCTGGCCGTTCTTTACTTGATAAATCATGGAGTATCATATTAGAATTATTGAAGGGTTTAATGATGCGACTATAATATAGTTAAGGATTAAGAAATGATAGATTTCTTATTATGTTAACAGTTAAAGTTGAAGAAAATACAAAGCTGAGAAAGATAAACGATATAGTCAACTATAATCAGGTGAGTCTTCTCACTATACTATAGGTGATATTGCATGCGTAGGAAGGAAGATATGTTAGACTAAGGTGATCTTACCTGTTATGATAATTGTATGAATTATTGCTATGATAATGATTGTTTGTGGACGGAACTGGATAGCCCGCGAGCCAATAGGCGGAACGGGAATAGCCTGGGAGTCATTAGACGGAACTGGAGAAGCCTGCGAGCGATGAGACAGAACGGGAACTGCCCGTGAGTCTTCAGCGGAACAGGGATAGCCCGCGAGTCTCACAGACATATGAATGGTTATGATGTGTTGTATGTTATGTGATGGATCGTATGGTATTTTGAGGAACTCACTAAGCTTCGTGCTTACCCTTTCCCTATATAAACTATTGTTTCAGGTACATCAGGTACCATGGATGGCAAGGCGTGACGTGTATACACTGTGCTGCTTCATTGGAGGACTGTTTTTGAATTAATATTCCGCTATATTGAGATTTCGTTAACTTCTGTTAATCCTGGGGTGTTTTCATTAAACTCATAAGTTATGGAATTTTATGAAAATTAATTAAGTGGCTTTTCTTGTATTGAAGTTTTCGTTTAAAATTTTTTAAATTTACCCTAAAATTTTGGGATGTTACATGTAGAACTCGATCTATTAGGGTTTATCGAGATTAAATCCTAAGGGCCATAAATTTCGACTTTGGGCTAGGTTTTTGAAACCCTATCCTCCTTCCCTATTTTCGATTATTGTAGGATGTTAGGATTTTCTATTTTGGTAATTATGAATAATTAATAAATGGATAAATCCTTTACCCTGGTTTTCGAAAATTAGAGGGTTGGGATTAGGATTAAATTATTTGATTAATTTGTTAATCTTTATCTGATTTAATTTATTTAATTAATAGTTAATTAAAGGATTAAAATTAAATCATCCTCGAAATTTAAAACTTGGTATTTTAAATGTTTAAAATACACCTTATATATTATTATTAATTGATAATATTATATTTATAAGAATCAGTCAGTCAAATCGCTAGTATGCCTCATTCACGAAACTGGTCTCTAAAGGGGGTATAAGGAAACTGCCTATAAAATGGTGGTTAAATGCGTGTTCACTCTCACCCACTGCTTCCTTGATCAGTTGAGGGTCGTTAGCAGAACGGATTTGATAGGACGAACCTAATCTCATTAAAAGTATAATGCTATTAGACAAAGTACTAGAACCTGTTTAATAAAATCCCAAATCTAGTTACTTTAAGAAAAATGTGAAAGCTATGCTAATCCATGAAATTGCACATTACACTTTATGAGACATTAGTGGAGCACTAATAGGGGCTCATAAAGAGTGATAATGGGTTTCTCATGAATTATCATTGGTGATGGAGTGTCTGTGGTTAACCGGCACATCAATTTGAGATGATAAATGACATTGAGGTTACCAAGCACATTTGCATGGTTATTCACATCTTGTTTGTGATCCTCGGCATCCCAGTCACAAATGGAAGAGCATAGTCCAAGATTTAACATGCCATTGAACAGTTCAATGAATCTCACAGATCTAGGAATTTCATAAGACTGAAATTGATAAATATTTATCTACCTTAATGACCATTATGTTATGATTACGACATCCTTCTTCAGAGCATAATTGCGAGATTTTGGATCCTAGCATTGTTAAATAATATATTAGGTAATTGTTTAAGAAGGATTAAAATTAAACTAATAAATTCTAATTTTATAGATGTCTGAAGAAAGTGTCATTCTCCTCCTTCTCGTCCTTCACCCTTTTCTGAGAGCTTCAGAAAGTACCTGTTAAAAATTAGAAAGTCTATAGAAAGGCTGACTGGCCTATACTATGTGGTATAGCTTTGCAAATAGAGAATGGTTCTTAGTTTTGCTGGCAAACCATATCTGATTGAGTGTCCGCTCCTTGTTCTACCAAAGCATGGCATCACACAGTAGCTTGTGATGAGCATGACTCCTTGATTATTGAGTCAAAGGAAGTTCGTTGCCTCATATTATTGATCATTGACCCCGAGTTCCACAGGGATTTAGAATTCCTGGGGTCAGATGAGTTAGCACAGCTGGTTGAGGAAAGGTTCCGAGAACCAGTTGAAAAAGGAACGAACTAGGATCTTCAAAGGGCTTGAAGTGTGCAAGCTAGAAGGAAGTAGCACCAGTTCGCATGTTCTCAAGATTGAGGGATACATAGGCGAACTTATAAAATTGGTCACCCCTTTTGATCGGGAATTAAGTATTAACTCGACTCGTTGATCTGTTCATCCAGATGTATAGGAAGGGAAACCAGGGTAAGACTATCATGGGAATGCATTCAATGTTGACTCTATATGAGTCGTTCATAGAGAAGCATAGTTCGATTGATTCATCTTCTTCGGGATTGAGTCCGGTAATAAGGCACATCAAGAAATAATACAGATCATCTGGACCAGTTCTTCGATGTCTCAAACTAGGAATCCACAGGGTGGGACACAGTCGCAGAAAGATTGGAAAAATGCTCTGAAGCCGAACAGTTTGGCAATTCAAGAATATCTTAAAACTCAGAACTCCTGATCCTCATTTCCTTGATACATGATGTGTTTCTCACATTTGCTCTGTATACATGGACTTTGTAGGATATGAGACTTTGACGCATAGGAGCACATTTGGATTGGATCTCCAGCTTATGCAGTTTTGAAGTTTAGTTAGATATTATGATCATGTTATTAGCTTATTAGATGCGAGCGACATTGTCTGTTATATAGTACATTGTTCGAGGATATTTTATTTTAATAAAATGTTGATTTTCTTTTAATATTTGTTTGTTTAAATTATCTTTGAAATGTTGTATGAGTATGTTAATTGCATGAATGGCAGTAACTTGAATGTTGATGCATCCAAAGTGTTTGGATTCATGAATTGTGTCTTTTATGATTGTTAAAGTAGATTTTATAAGAATCACTTCAACCAAAGGTCCAGCTGGACAGGACTTTGGAATCATTTACCTTAGAGTCACATGATGAATTGAGTTTTTAATAAAATCAATTGTTGGAAGAAATGAATCACCCAAATATCCAACGGATAGGACTTTGGAATCAGTTGACTTAGAGTCACGTGATGAATGCATATCTTGAACAAAATTAACAAAGTCATAAATTTACATAGAGATGTAAAAAACATTGAGATTATGAGCAACATACACATTAGTTATTGTGAATTGCTCGAATCTTCAAACAAAACACAGTTAGTTATGCTTTATAATATTTGCCAATTAGTATGACAAATATGGCTTCGCTTATCAGAATAAACGATTGATTAAAACCTTGAACTGTTCAAGGACTTCAAAGGAAGTATAAGATCAACAGAACCTGAGTGACAACATAAACTGAGAAAATGTTTCACAGTTTATCCTCTTCCAAGAACATTAATGGTTATAATGTATCTTAGGGAAAATGATGGAGCATTGGTCGAAATAGTTCGATCCTCGATGTATAAGATACACCTCCAATTAGTTTTCGATAAATTGGATATTCGACCGGTCAGACCATAAAAACATATGCAGACCACATCCTAGACTATGTAGGTTGGATAGACACTGTCTGAAATGTAAAGTAGGGTTTGACCCTACTTGTACATGGAAGGTCCAGGGTCATGTAGCGTTCTTCCGAACCTCATAACATGCCTGTTACTGATCAACAGTGTCATTTCATTGGCCATCCCGGCTGTACCTATGAAATAAGAGTTCTTTTGGAAAGGACTCACATTCTAAGGAAACAGTGGGAGTAAGAATAATCCTGAATGAGTTCAGGGATTAGCCAAGTGAAATAACCTCTAGTCATCACTAGGCCTTGACCAGGAATCAGATTCCTGTTGAACCTGACATACTCTTCTCTTCACTTGACCAGTAGTATTGGTCACCGTCATCATGATCTGGGTGACATACCGATTAGTGGTAAACCACTAAAGTTGGTATGTATAAGCAATCCGACTACTTGGAAGCATTGGTGAGCCCGGTTGCTGCCAAATAAGAGAACCATAGGGCGAGACATAGTCTATGTGACAATTTGACTGATTTTACACCTGGTCTAACAACTAGTGGCAGTAACTGAATCATCAAAAGAAAGCGACATAGATAGAAATGTACTTACAGAACATCTGGTTGAATGAGACGATACTTAGAATCAAGCAATTGATTCTGAGAGAAGTGCTTTCTATAGAAGATGAAATCCGGAAGGATACTGTTTGGTGTGACTGCACCTTGTGAGTCGTTAGTTGAGCGTGTGTGGCTTATCGGCACACTAATAGGGACTCATAAAGAACACGCCAATACAAAAGGTACATGGCCCCGGGATTCATCCCACGGGGCATCTCGCAAGAAAGGATATTCGGATTCTCAAAATATGCCAAAAGTTTGGAATTTTTGAATAGCTTGAAAGATTCCCATAACTATGTTTGGACTTCGGATTCTCAAAATATGCCAAAAGGTTTGGATTTTGTGAATAGTCCGAAAGAGTCATACAACCGTGTCAAAGCTAGTGAGAGTATCGTTGTTATCTGCCTATCACTGTATGTTATCTAGGAAGCGTCTCTTATCATTACAAAGTGTAATGACTTGACATTAAGAGATAATTCGCTATGAAAGACTTAATAGAGATACAATGTACTCAAGTGGTTGCAAACATCTATTAGATAGATCGAAAAACTCTACCAATATGATATTGATGAGATTCAAGATGCATGGCCCTAGGAAAGGATTTTCCTCTCATTATAAAGTATGATGACTTGGCATGAAAGATATAAAGCAGGTGCAACTCACTCACGTAGTTCACAGACACCAATCAAATAGATGAAATCGTCAGTATGAACCTAGCCATTGGGAACATGATCTTGATGAGATTCAATATACATGAGAAAGAGTCTCCGAAAGGAAATGGTTTCCGGAAGTCATGACACAGGGATTATAAGAAATATTTAAATTACGAAAGGGTTTGGGATAAGATTAGATCGGATTCCACAAACTTCTTGGATCAATCAGAAGTGTCATGAACATGTCTTGATGACTTAATGCTTGGAGCATAGCAAGTTGGATTCGGGATATAGTCTGCTTGAGAATACTGAATGGATTATTTGAACACATGTGAGAAATCATTGGGAAATGATTAGGGTGAATGTGGTAGTAATAATTTGAAAGGCGTTTAAAATCGGTAATTATTAACAACATGACGTGGTGCTAAAGGACTTCATGGTTAAAGAGTTTCGTTGGTATTCTGATGGAGCGCGTGTGGTTCACGGGCACATCATAACACCTCGAAATAGTCTTAGGGTGCATTCATGTAGACTAAAGACCCCGAGAACCATGGGAAGTCACAGTACACATCACCAGAATGGAATTGTGAGAGAGAAAGATAGAATAACATATTGAGATGTCATCGGAAGAGCATCCTATTGGATCATCTGCAATGGAGTGTATTAGTGTAAAACACTTTGGATACATAGAAAGAGTGAAAAGTTCATGTAGACATAAATATAAAACCTGAATTGAAAGTTTAAAAGAAAAACATGAAACCGGTAATAGTATTATGACAGATCTGACTTGGTGATTATCTCGTGGAGACTTGGTAATAAGCAGGAGTAGCTGCCAGTCAGATTTTATGTTTCACTTTTGCATGTTTTACTTCCAGGATAATTTAATTATTCGAAAGGTCCACAGTCGCTCATACTTTAGGAAGTAAGTATTGAATCAAGACTGTCATGAATTGGATTGTAGACTGTCTAAGGAGTTAGACATAGCAACAGCATTGCTACAACGTTCATGAGTACTTAGAAATAGAGATTTGAGTATTGGATAAACCCACGCTCAAAGAATTGCTTCATGGATTATATCACGAGCAATTTTGAGACGATAATATCTTATGGTCTTAAAGCGGAGACATATGAGTTATAATTTACAAGTCGATTGTTCATTGATAATATGTAAACACATCGGTAACTCGATGTTATAGAACGTATTGTTGTGAGCGATTTAACTGGTAAAATATATAGGCATATGAGTCGAAGCTTATTCGTTCCTTGACCCTGCTGGGAAAACAGATATTTATAGGCCTCTCGATGATTTTGAAGTTGACTAAAGTGCTGGCCAGCCAGGACTGAATTGATGTGTACAATTAGAAGTCTTATGTCATATGCAAATCAGAAATCGGGAAACAGAGTATCAGACAGAGATTGATCTCAATCCATGTCTCATGTCCGGAAATATCTTGTTGGACGGAGGATCATATGATCACTTATCTTAGGACATGTCACTGACTAGGTCAGAGTTCAACAGCAGTTTTGGAATCTACAATTTTCTGGTCAATTTAGAAGCTATATTGAATTATAGTCATAGACTTATCCAAGTGGGAGACTGTTGGATTAGGTGTCTAAGCCATGACTATAATTTGGAAATATACTTGATTGATGGCAGCACAGTCCTTTTAGGTTGCCCTCAGTAGTCCAACTGGTATAAAGGTTAATAGAGAGAGAGAAAGAAATAGTTTATTAATTTGTTATGTGATAATAAATTAATTAGAAACATGTTTGAAATTAATCAGAATTAATTAGAATTAATTTGGGTTTAGTTAAAGTGCAGGGGCTGGATTGTAATTGTTCAATAGTTGAACAATGGAACTTTCTGGATGGATTGACACGCGCGACGCCGGCAATGTGCACGCGTGGCGCGTGCCGTATCTGGCCGGAAAAAGGGTTAGGGTTAGGGTTTATCCTTTTTCACCCTTGCAGCTATAAATACGCATCACGTGTCTCTTAATAAGATAATTAAGATAATTAACCTTTTCTTGGACTTTTGGGTGTGAACCATTAGAGGCACGACACTTGTGGTGATTGCTTCTGAGAAACAAATGATACAATGAATAATTGTTATTTGCTATAATAACAATAAGGTATGTAATCCTGAAACCCTCTTTATTAATTTTGATTATACATAGGGTTTCCCATAGATGTTCTTAGTTATATGTTCAATAGAGAAAACATAGATCCTTATCGGTTGCATATGAACTTAAGAGTTGAGTTTATTATTTGTATGCCTTTTTCCCTTCACATGTTACCAGCCGAACCTATAAAATTGGTAGCCAATATACTTGGTAGCCAACATATTTGGTTGGTAGTACCGTACAAATTAGCTATCATGGTTAGACCTGGCAATGGAGCGGGTTTTGACTCTGATCCGCTCCAAACCCGTGCAAAATATATGGGTTTGGATCGTTATTTATGATCCGTTAACCCGCTAACGACCCATACCCGTTAACCCTTTAAGTAAAAGGGTTGGGTTTGGATCACTATCGATCCGCTCCGTTAATAACCCGCCCCGTATAAAATTATATTAAAATAAATTTATTATATATAAATTAATTACTTTACAATTACGGGACATAGAGGTATAGCCGATAGCATATAGGAAGTCACACGCAAACACAATACTCGAGGGTCAGGTCCTCGAGGAGTCGTTCCAAATCCTGATTCGTGAATCTTGAATATCATTCGACTCCAAGTGGAATAAAGATCAACGATGGCTTCGATCTTAACAACTTCCATCGACAATCATCAGACAACAATCGATTTTCTCATGCATGTTTCCAATAGTAGACGTTTGTTTTGTTTTGGAATTGTTATTTTAAGTATTAGGCTATATTAGATGTTTGTTTTATTATGAAAAAATTATTTTATAAGTATCAAGCAAAAATGCGATTCATGTTATATTTGTTACAATGCGGGTTACGGATCGGGTTTGAGTATCCGTTGATCCGGTGGATAAGGGTATGGGTTTGATTATTCAAAACCCTGCGGGTTACGGATCGGGTTTGGGTTAACTTTTGAAATTTGATAAACGGGTTTGGATCAATGCCGATCCGCTCCAAACCCGCTCCATTGCCAGGTCTAATCATGGTACAGTAGCGGTATGAAATTTGAAATACCACGATAATACCGTACCAACCAATTTATTTTATACATAAGAAAACTAATGAATTTTGATGGTTCTACACCTAAGCTTAGGTATATAACAACCACATATTCTCTTTTCCCATATATATATATATATATATATATATATATATATATATATACATATATATATATATATATATATATATATATATATATATATATATATATATATATATATATATATATATATATATATATATATATATATATATATATATATATATATATATATATATATATATATGGGAAAAGAGAATATGTGGTTGTTATATATATAAAATTTCAGTAATCCTGATCTATTTAGGGATATGAAATCAACCCTAGTCAGACTTGATTCCAACCAAAAGTGATCCAGAAACGATTTTAATCTTTCGGTAACGTGAAACTGATTCTGTGATGGGGAGCGAGGATTTTGAGAAACTTATGTGCAAAGTAAAATGATAATACAATTTTACATGTAATGTTTGACTTCCTTCACACACATACACAAATCGGGAAAACTCACTCTCTAATCACATTAAAGCTATGAAATAATAACGACAAACATGAATTAGGTGTGGTCTCCTAACACAACGACGCAGCTATTATGGTAATTTAGAATATTAACAAAATTGAGATGCTTTTTATAAGAAACATTTTCTAATAAAAAGCAGACACAAGCCCAAAAACAACCTTCTAATAAAGAACAAAAAATCATTCTAAATTAAATCCACAAACCCATTGCTATACATATGATACTCTCCTAAATTGGGAAATTGTAACATTCCACAACCCTTGTCCAATAAAAAATTAATACAATGGCAGAGCTATCGAGAAAAAAATATTAGTTGTTGAATGCTTCCGGCATTATTTTTCAGTCCTCCAATAAAGCCATGAAATTACATCATTGCCATGTTTCTTTTACCCAACTGATAGTGATTTAGAGGGGATGTGGTTATCACCATTTACACAAGAATCAATATCCATATTAGTGATTTTTTTTCAAATATTAGGATTTAAAGAAGAAAAAAGAAACTTAAAAATGAACACAAAACTTAATTACACAAGTCTCCAAATCGATGGTTCTTTTTTAAGTTGTTTTTCATTTATTACTTGAACTCTAATCAGCTTTTCAAGAGCAATATGTGTCGACCATTTTTTTGTTGCTAAATTATGAGATTTCTCCGACATAAGGAACAAGTGCAGTGAAGCGGAGGGTAGAGAATGGATTAATGGGAAAAACTGAATATTAAAAGGGAACAAATTACCTTTTCAAAATTCAAAAGTGTCTAATGGAAGCTTGGTGGTGTTGGAAAGACCAGAAGTGTGTACACGTGTTCTGGGACCAAATGTCTCCTCCATTGAGAATGTATGAGACAACTGTCCTTAAATTTTCAAAAATCCTTCCTAAAATCTGAAGCCATCTCCTCATCCCACTTTTCTAAATTTCTAAAGAATAAGGTTTTCTTATATAATATATATATATATATATATATATATATATATATATATATATATATATATATATATATATATATATATATATATATATATATATATATATATATATATATATATATATATATATATATATATATATATATATAAGGATCAATTGAGGCCAACAAAAAGGTTGAGACCGCGAGGACAGATCTGGGCCTTCCAAATACTAAAATCTAAGGCTGATATAATCGTGCCATTTATGTATTTTCCAAAAGTAATGTGATGAAATTACAATTTTTTAAAAGTCTAAAAGGGTATTATGGTCATTAATTTTTAAACTATATTTATCAACTCCTAGAATCACTCATACACACTCTCTCTCTATAGATATATATCAACTCCAAACCTGTAAACCCTAATCTCGTATCACACCATCTCCAGTCATATCACACAATCTGCAAAGCATACGACTTTATAAGCATGGTGGCGGTGGTCTTGCTACTCGCACAATCAAACCATTTACAGTCGTATCACACAATCACACCATCTACGTATACAGACCTGGTGGCGGTGGTCTTGCTACTCGTGAATCTGCATCTGGATACAGACTGTTTTTGGCCCACGATATTGATGAAATCGGACAAAACACAGAGGTTGTTCGTAACTCAGTAGTCGATCTTAATTGATTTGGAAAGGTTTTAATGATTGCCGCTTTTAATCCTTTTGAATCAGGTCTCGTTCCCGCTTTCCCCATCTCAATTTTTGATTTATGTATTTCTTTTTCTCTCTGTAATTACCGAGAGCACTGATGTTTGCAGAGCAATATATAAATGTGGAGGAAACCAAACAAAAAAGAAACACATTCGAGTATTTCATCTACGACACTCGTAGCAAGGTAAACGTATTTCATTTGTGTTGGTACTTATTAAAATAATTTGTGCAATTAGTGGAATCACACATGTAGAGTTTATTGGCCAAAAACACCACCTGTATATTGCTCGAGTATCATTAATGGAATCACAGAAGCTCTTAATACTCTAGTTTCCTTTTATTCAATATTTATAGTATAATACATTTCTTATATTGGGGGAATATTATATAATATTATCTCCAGGTCATGAATATGTACTTGTGATATTTTTTTATCGTAAATAAAACTCACATTCAATCTAGGAAATGTATCTCTTGAATCAAAACAATTTTTGCTCAATAATCATCGATGATTATCAAATCGAATCAGTTTTTTGTTTCATTAATCATTAGTGATTAACGAATCTAATATAAATAGAACAACAGTTATAATCATGGCTGATTATAACTTTCAACATATTTAATATGGTTATAATCATTTATGATTATAACTATGGTTGCATAGATGATTAGAACACCGATTATAATAATTGTTTTTATCATTGAGTGAATATACACAACATTATAAAAGTAACTGTATGATTAACACGTATAAAACATAACTATGCAGTGTTTATCTTTATGTATTTGTAAGTTGTTAGTTATATCCATTGATGATAAAATGTGTCAGAAACCTCTGTTATTTGGGGGGCTAGAAACCTCTGTTAAGTGTTAAGCATGAATAAGTAAATTTGCAGTGTTAATCATTGGTGATTAACATTATAACTGTATGTATTTTTGTGTTAAAAGTTATTTATGTGTCAATCATTAATGATTATGACTATAATCATTGATGATTATAACTAGAATTATTGATGATTATAAATATAATTGCATTAATAATTAGAACATCGGCTATAATCATTTCTGATTATAACTTTAGCTAGGTTTAATATGGCCATTAATCATTTATGTTTAATATGGTTATAATCATTTTCTGATATCATTGAATTTGATTTTGCAGGTTTGTATCCAAGAACAACAATGATCATGGGTATCTCATCCTTTTTCGTGTATGGTGCAACAAAAAAATTCAAAGCAAACACAACGATGTGTGAATTCATTTATTGTTACGATATTCTTCATTAATAAATATAACTTGAAATGTAGGAATTCATATGTAACTTTTATTTTGTTAATGTTTATTAACTTATAGTTAGATGTGTAGTCATCTATGATTATAATTAAATGCATTTTATTCATTCATGATTAAGAATATTTTGAAAATTTTATCTTTATATCGTGTTTTATTCATTTTATATTTTACAATCACATTTATTTTTTATTTTTAGAGATCTAATCATTTATGCTCAGAAGTACATTGTGTTTTATAATCATTAATTGTTGAAATGGTATAACTCAAATGATCCGATGAAAAATATATTTCGACCGAAAAATGATAATTACTATCTATTAATAATATAAAAATAAAAATAAGTAAAAAAAGTGACGTTATATAATATGATATTATTAAAAAAATAAAAGTTAATTTATAGTTTTTTTGATAACTAATAATCAGAATCCTAAATTTTAGGAATCAGAATCCTAGATTTTAGGAAACTATATTTTTTATATAATTTAATTGAAATACATAATTACTAATATGCCCTTATAATTTGATTGGTTCAGAACTAGCCTCGCGACCTCAACCTTTTCGTTGGCCTCGATTGATCCTCCCCATATATATATATATATATATATATATATATATATATATATATATATATATATATATATATATATATATATATATATATATATATATATATATATATATATATATATATATATATATATATATATATATATATATATATATATATATATATACACACACACACATACATCATCAACAATTCATGGAAACAATTGTTTCTAATTTCCCACTTGCACTATGTCTAAAGTAAACATGCTGCAAGTGGGAATATTATGTCACGTCGAAATTTCAATCATCGTAATCATAACTCGTACGTATTTGGCAACCACAACTTAAGCCACTAAATTTGCACCACTCAAGTTCATTGAAAATGATGTCTAAAGCATGAATCGAAATAGTGCCCCACAATAGCAGAAGTGTGGTATGTGGAATCTATGTTTGATGATGGTTTTGCTTTGTTGCAAGCTTGCTTTTATAGAAGTGAGTCGTGTCCCAACAAGACCGTGAATAAAAGTTGCACACGCCCATAAATTTGATTGTGTTGTATCCAAGTTTTTTTAACTTGGAATGATAACTTCAACTCTGTTGGTTGTGTGATTTTCAAAATTAAGAAATCTATCGGTCCAAGAAGATATAAACATACGCTTATATGATTTTAGCCATACATTGTTCAAATAATCCATAACCCCTAAAAAGTAAGCCAATATTTACATCAATTTAAACCATAATTATTATTGAATACATTAAGACTATGAATAATAGCAATACCTTTATATTCGAGCAACATTGTTTCGAGTTGTGCCAAATTAAAGTCGTATGCTTCCTCTATTTGAGTTTCGACTAATGACACCCAACATTTGGTGAAGACATACCAAGTGTGTAGTGGTCTGGCCTTATTGAATTTCTACATTTCATCTTAGTACTTTCAGATATATTTCATCTACAAAGTAAAGGTTTAGCGTCCGAGAATACATTTTTGCATGCTTTCATCAATGCCAACTCTTTGTCAATGACGATGACTTGAGGGCAAACATATTTGTTTATTATTGACTTTATGAAATTTAATGCCCAAGTATAGTTGAATTTATTTTCTTTATGCATAAACACAATGCTATGCAAAAGGTCAAATTAGTTGGACTTACTCCAACATCTCAAGAAGAGGCATATTATACTTGTTTGTCTTATATGTAGCATCCATCAACATTACGTATGGAAATGCATGCCCTAACCATAACGATGTTGGATGAGTAAAAAAATAAATCTTTCAACTCATTAGTTATAGCACGATAAAAATAAATATAACCCCCTTCTTGCAAAAATGACCAAAGAGATTGCATTTCGTTGTTACATGCTTTCGCATTCATTTTCATCTTATCTTGTGCATTGTATATGGTTTTTAGCATAGAAACATTTTCTGGGTTTTGCTCCTTCAGTGTCGATAAAATATCACGTGGCTTCACATTTAATCTTGACAAATCAACTACTAAACGAGTTTCATTATCAGATAGACGCATTACAAATGGATGGCCCTCCAAATGTTCTGCAGGTTCATGGTTATGTTTTTCACATACCACACTTAACATCCAAAAGTTATACAATTTCGAATATTTACCCTTCAATTCGAATGGACAATTATTATTTTTTGTCTCGGTATGTCTACCAGGAATTTTTTACTTTTTTAAATACCACCACGATCACACATAAGCAAACCTTTTGTTAATAGCCCACATGCTCTTACGTTTCTTGTTTTGATAACAATAATGTGTATAGTGGTAGAACTGAATATTGAGATATGGGGTTGAAAATTTTCTAATAGTGAATCATGATATGCAAAGAGAAAAGAAGATAATTGTTAGTGTAAATGTCGAAAATGTTGAAGATTTGAGGAGATAAGGAACTTCATCAAGAATTGAGGTATAATCAAGAAGTTGAGGTACCTACAAGAAGTTGAGGACCAAACTTGGAGGATCCAAGTTTGGAGTGAACCGAAATTCAATTGTACCGAAATTTTCATGCAATCCGAAGATTGCCAATACTAAAATTCACATGTGAGCCAAAGATCTAACCAACCGAAATTCATGATATAGCCGAAGATCATGATCTTGCCGAATTTTGTCAATGCCGAAGTTAAGCCATGAACTGAAGATCATCCAACCTTGAACCGAAAATCACACAACTGAAAGTCTTGGTGCCTTGAACCGAAGATAATGCATTATCGAAAATCAACTAAGGTCGAAGATCAAGATTGAGTATACCGAAAGCTAGATAATCCGAAGGTTAGATCAAGAACCAAAGATCTCAAGAACCGAAACTTGTGCATGCCGAAAGTTGTGTGATCCGAAGTTGATCAAGCCATGGATGAGAAAGTTACAATACTGAATATCATGATGCATGGATCAGAAAGTCTTGAGCTGAACAGAAATTGTTGTATCACCAAATCTCTGATTGACACAGCAACGAACCTTGAGCTGAACAGAAGATGAAGTACACCAACAAAGTTCTTAACTAAACTTCTATATACACCAGACTTATGGTTTGAACATCAATGAGAGAATCTGTACTAAGTTTGGTTTTGGAGGGAACCAAACTTAGAAACACAACCTATGTTAGAGCACATGGTAGAAATTGAACAAGAATTGAGGAGGTGAAGCTTGAACAGAAGTTAAGTTGACGTATTGGAGTTAGACTAAGAAGTTGAGATGGTGACCAAGCAACAAAAATTCTATCAAGGAGTTCAAATTGAGGAGCATCAGTAGATTCAAGACTTAGACTAATTAGGCAAATTATAGGCATGTTCCCTAGTCTAGCAGTAGTTTATTGTCTCTTATTGTACTTGAGATCTGGAAGAGATCTTCTCCTCCTATAAATAGGAGCCTTGGGCCATGAAGAAAGAGTTGAGAATCAAGAGAGATCAACTAAGACATTATGAGAAACTATCATTCCAATGTAGTCTAAAGGAATTGGAGGAGTGGCAGGAGAATTCTCTCCAGCCACCACAAGAACATCATATCTCATTTTTCCTTTTTACTATATATCTCTATGTAATTCATCTTAGACTAGAAAGAGTGTTTGAGCTTAACATTAAATTTGTAACACATTTCTTAATATCAATGAAAAACACAAATTACATCATATCGTTTAAATTTTTGTCTTTTAATTTCCGCACTTGTTCTTTACAATTTATGCAATATTTCGCAACTTTACATTTCAAATAATTTATATTTTCTATATCGTTCCTTTATAGTTTAGCACTTTATTTTTATATTTTCGTTTATTGTTGAGCGAAAGATCTTGGACCTGAAAACCCCCGAGTTTTCTTTTTTATTTTTTAACAATAAGTTTTTTATTGTTTTTGTATATTTTGTTATTTTTTATTGTTTAATTCTAAAATGAATCGTGATATGGAAAGACAAAAATAGATAACTTTTTTATTGTTTTTTTACAGCCAAATCATGATGGGAAAGACAAGAGGAGATATGCACTTTTTATGGTTTTTGTATATTTTAATATTTATTGCCCAATAGGAGGGGAGGGGGAATATCAATAGTAGCCCCCTTGCTTTAGATAACAATAATGTTGTCAAGAGAACGTTCTAATTTGTTAGCCAAATCTATTAAATCTTGACAAGATTCAAACACCTAAAAATGACTTTGGTGCTAATATTTGGTAACATTTTATGATTATATAACAAATTGAAATATATAGTAATAAACTTAAATATCCTACCAAATTTGTAGAAAATGTTGATGTGTTGTTGATAGCCTTAGTTGCTTCATTTGGATGAAAATTTACCATTTGATGTGGATCAAACATATTATGGTTAGAGTAATCTTAGAATTATCTAAAGAAATGAACAAAAGTGATGATTTTTGTTATGGCCTTGTAATTGGTATTTATAAGGGATTATATATAATTTTTTAATTTGCAAGTTACAAGAAAATTGATGAATTATTTTTTTGAAATGTGTAAAACTTATATATCAAATGATATATTGTTTTATAATATTTTCAAGTTGTAAAAAAAGTAAATAATTATTTTTTGAAATGTGTAAATGTTATCAATTTATAGATAGGTTATTCTTTAAGATTTACAAGTTGTAAGAAAATGATCAATTATTTATTGAAATGTCTAAAAGATAATGAAATTATACATTATTCATTGAGAATTGCAAGTTATAAACGATAATAAATTATTTTTTTTTTGAAATGTACAAAGTATTTAAAAATAAAATGTCTCATATCTCATCTTGATAGTGGTATAACTCAATAATAATATGTATAGTAGTAGAACAGAATAATGAGATATAGGGTTGAAAATTTTCTAATAGTGAATGATGATATGGAAAAAGAAAAGGAGATAAGTTTTTTTGTTGTTTTTGTATATTTTTTATTTTTTATTGTTTTTATTGTTTTATTTTAAAGTGAATTGTGATATGGAAAGAGAAAAAAAGATAATTTTTTATTTGTTTTTATTGTTTTTATAGTCAAATCGTGATGGGGAAAGACAAAAGAATATATGCATTTTTTATGGTTTTTGCATATTTTAAAATTTATAGCCCAACAGGGGGGAATATCAATAGTGGACCCCTTACTTTAGATAACATTAATGTAGCCAAGAGAACGTCCTAATTTTTGAGCCAAATCTATTAAATCTTGATAAGATTCAAACACCTAAAACTGAATTTGGTGTTAATATTTGGTAACATATTGTGGTTATATAATAAAGTGAAATATATAGTAATAAACTTAAATATCTTACCAAATTTGTAGAAAATAATGATGTGTTGTTGACAGCCTCATTTGCTTCATTTGGATGGAAATTTGACATTTGATGTGGATCAAACATATTATGGTTAGAGTAATCTTATAATTTTTTAAAGAAATGAACAATGGTGATGATTTTTGGTATGGCCTAGTAATTGGTATTTATAAGGGATTGTATATAATTTTTAAATTTTCAAGTTACAGGAAAAGTGATGAATTATTTTTTGAAATGTGTAAAAGTTATATATCAAATGATATATTGCTCTATATTATTTGCAAGTTGTAAAAAAGTAACTAATTATTTTTTGAAATGTGTAAAAGTTATCAATTTATAGATAGTTTATTCTTTAAGATTTACAAGTTGTAAGAAAATGATCAATTTTGAAATGTGTAAATGACAACGAAATTATACATTATTCATTGATAATTGCAAGTTGTAAATGATGATGAATTATTTTTTTGAAATGTATAAAGTATTTAAAAATAAGATGTCTCATATCTCATATTGATAGTAGTATAACTCAATAATAATCTGTATAGTGGTGGAACTAAATGATGAGATATGGGGTTGAAATTTTCTAATAGTGAATCATGATATGGAAAGTGAAAAGGAGATAATTTTTTTATTGTTTTTGTACATTTTGTTATTTTTTTATTGTTTTTATTATTTTTTTCTAAAGTGAATTGGGATATGGAAGTAGAAAAACATATAATCTTTATTGTATTTATTGTTTTCCTACAATCAAATCGTGATTGGGAAAGACAAAAGGAGATATGTATATCTTTTTTTTTGTATATTTTAATATTTATAGCCTAATAAGGAGGAATATCAATAGTAGCCCCTTACTTTAGATAACAATAATGTAGTCAATAGAACGTCCTAATTTTTAAGCCAACTCTATTAAATCATGATAAGATTCAAACACCTAAAAATGACTTTGGTGTTAATATTTGGTAACATTTTGTGGTTATATAACAAAGTGAAATATATAGTAATAAACTTAAATATCTTACCAAATTTGTAGAAAATGTTGATGTGTTGTTGACAGCCCCAGCTACTTCATTTGGATGGAAATTTGCCATTTGATGTGGATTAGAATTATGGTTAGGGTAATCTCAGAATTTTCTAAAGAAATGAAGAGTGGTGATGTTTTTTATGGCCTCGTAATTGGTATTTATAAGGGATTATATATAATTTTTTAATTTGCAAGTTACATGAAAAGTGATGAATTATTTTTTGGAAATGTGTAAAGGTTATATATCAAATGATATATTGTTCTATAAGATTTTCAAGTTGTAAAAAAGTAAATAATTATTTTTTTTAATGTGTAAAAGTTATAGATTTATAAATAGGTTATTCTTTACGATTTACAAGTTGTAAGAAAATGATCATTTTTTTTTGTAATGTGTAAAAGATAATGAAATTATACATTATTCATTAAGAATTGCAAGTTGTAAAGGATGATGAATTATTTATTTGAAATGTACAAAGTATTTAAAAATAAGATGTCTCGTATCTCATCTTGATAGTGGTATAACTCAATAATAAGATGTATAGTGGTAGAACTGAATAATGAGATATGGGGTTGAAAATTTTCTAATAGTGAATCATGACATGGAAACAGAAAATGATATATGTTTTTTATTGTTTTTGTATATTTTGTTATTTTTTTTGTTTTTATTTTTTATTTTAAAGTTAATTGTGATATGGAAAGAGAAAAAATGTAAATTTTTTTATTGTTTTTATTGTTTCTTTACTGTCAAATCGTGATGGGGAAAGACAAAAGGAGATATGCATTTTTATGGTTTCTGCATATCTTAATATTTATAGCCCAATATGTGGGAATATCAATAGTAGCCCCCTTTGTTTAGATAACAATAATGTAGCTAAGAGAACGTCCTAATTTTTAAACCAAATCTATTAAATATTGATAAGATTCAAATATCTAAAAATGACTTTGGTGTTAATATTTGGTAACATTTTGTCGTTATATAACAAAGTGAAATATATAGTAATAAACTTAAACATTTTACCAAATTTGTAGAAAATGCTAATGTGTTGTTGACTGTTGAAACAAAAAGAATGGATCTGGATTCAAACAATGCGATTACAAATGTTAACCCTAATTAGGGTACATGCATGCTATATAAATAAAACTAAGTATGGAAGGACATGCTCATTCCATAACTGATACGCTAATCTAATGGCGCAAAATAAGGAGACAAATCAGGTTCGCATCTTTGACTCAATCTTATTAATGACTCAACAATCTCCCCCTTTGAGTCAAACAGCGAACAGTCTTCATTCATCAGGCTCAGGTTTCACAACTTTCAGTTCCTTATCGAACACTCTCGGAATTATGAGCAGGATCCTTTTCCGAAAAGCAATGTACCAGGTCAGCATGTCGTTGAAGCACCTTTTGTCATTCTCGGTATTAAGTTTTGGCTTGTTGATTAGTTCGAGAATTTTCATCAGTGCAGGAGTTCAGTAAAGATGCTTGTCTCGCAGAAAGAAAATTCTCTTCGCCGAATCCCTTCCCTCCTTGGACGGATAAGCCACATTCCAGTCATCCTTTTTGATCTTTCCGAGACGACGTTTCTTCAGATCGGATGGAGGTTTTTCAGCTGAAACCTTCAGAGTGGAGTTCAAAACTGCAGCCACTTCTACATCAAGCGTTGAAACTTCAAGAATGTATCCCATGAGCAATCTCTTGACATGCTCAAAAAGAATCTCATGATCTTCTCTTCTTTTAAGGATGTTGAACAAGGACACCCAATCGAATGGATTCATGAAGGGAAGATCTGCCAAGGTGAATTCATCTTTCTCCTCATCTGATCCCCTACGTGCAAGGAAGATGGCATTTCGGAAAGGAGAAGTCACATGCGGCATTCTTGGAGTGAGCTTCACAATCTTCTTCAAGCTCCAAGAAAGGTATTGAGGTTTGGAATGCTCCAGATAGAAGTTGAACAGCATATCATTAACCACAGCCCTAGGATGTTTACTCGTTGTGAGTTCATCGAAGCAGCGAATTAGAAATGCTCTCGCCGTCATCGGAAAATCAAATTGCGAATCTACTTGATTTCCAACGTCGTAAGAATAATTTGGCTGCAACCAGTTTTCGATTGGCTGGGTGATAGCTTCCGACTTCATAATTTCATAATCCCAGTCATGAAAGAGGGTTTTCCGAGCTTCCAGTTCGATTTCCGCTTCTTGTTTAGCTGTCTCTTCGGCATCGAGCTTCCTGCTGATTCGGAGAAGTTCATCAAGTTCCTTTTCTCTTGCATCCCTGGCTAGTTTGGCTGCCTCCGAGATTTCTATATCTTCGTCTACATCATCTTCACCGATCTTCTTTGTCTTCCTTTTCGAAGGACCGACAGATGTGTCACCAACCTTCATTTTCTCAAACCAATTTTCATCTAGTTTTTGAACGTCATCAGCAGACTCTTGAGTCCCTGGTTCCTTCACGTTGGTGACCTTAGACAGTTTGGGTCGTTGAACAGGACTCTCTGTAACCTTTTGCTTACCATCTACTTTATCGTCTTTGGAGACGTCGGAGATATTGGTATTGTTCTGTTCTTTCTCCTTTTCCTTGTCTTCCGTATTTTCAGGCCCATCATCCCTATTGTCATAATCGGAATCATCGTGTGAGTTCTTGTCTCCCCTTGTTTCGGAATGGCAACGTCGTCCGAAACACCCTGAATCTTGCTCAACATGAGTAGAACAGGATGTAGTTTATTCGTGATATGACCACGAAGGTAAGGGGTGAGGACGAGATCATCTTCTTCTACCATCCGACGAATGTAAGTGCCAATCTTGGTGACACAGTTCCGAACGGTGTGAGATTGCGATACAGCAGATGTCAAGACTGCTGTAGTGTTTTTGAGCTCGGTCTTGAGAAGTTGGATCTTTGTAGTTTTAGAAGCTACGAGATCCATTAATTCATTTTCCATTCCAGATCTGCTTGCAATTTATCAACCTTGGCTTGCAGAAAAGACGCCAGTTCGGAGTGCTCTTTTCGGAGGTCGGAACGAAGTGTGGCTATTGCTTCTCTTTCCGCCTTAAGGGTGTCTGCAAACCCTTGAATAACCTTCGACATTCTTTCGTTGTTGGACACAGTGGACTCTTTGAAGTCTTTCATAAAGTGCAGGACATCAACTTCCAGATCGCCAATCTTTTTGGCAGACTCCTCCATATTTGCCTTAGATTTTTCCATGACCGAGGAGAAATCTTCCACTAGTTTGACATTGTCCGAAACCAATGCCTCTACCTGAGATTTGTGAGTGTCCAACTGGGATTGCCAGTCGGAAGTGGAAGGACCCTGGGTGTTTGAAGTAGTTTGTCCAGTTTGGAGGACAACTCTTGGAATTGCTCCTGAGTCATAGGAGCAGAGGGTGTAGAGGAATAAAAGTGAACATTAAAGGGCGACTCAATGAAGTCAGCCATTTCATCTTGATCATCGTAAATCAGAACATCTTCATCCTCTTGTTCGGAAGTGGGTTCTAGAATTTTTGGTGAGTTGAGGGTAGAAGTG
Source organism: Cichorium intybus (assembly GCA_023525715.1). NCBI lineage: Eukaryota > Viridiplantae > Streptophyta > Magnoliopsida > Asterales > Asteraceae > Cichorium > Cichorium intybus. The sequence continues at coordinate 99,960,568 of CM042012.1, forward strand.
TCTGGTTGTGGGGATTTTTGTGAATGAGATTTTGGGGATAGAGAATGTGGTGGAGTAGTTTGCTTAGGTGGAGAATGTGGTGGTGGTGAATTTGGTGGTGTTGGTTGATGTGGTGGAGATTTAGGTGGTGGTGAATTTGGTGGTGTTGGTTGATGTGGTGGAGATTTAGGTGATGAAGGAGGAGTGGGTTTCGGAGTGGTTTCAGGAGTTGGAGTAGGAGGCCTTTGAAATGGTTCTTTAGAAGGCTCTCCGTCTGCATGTTCATCTAAATCGTCCTCTAAGGGATTGGTGAGATTCTGATCATCGGAGTGTTCATCCTCCGAGTGATGTGGCATAACGAGCTTCCGAAGCCTTCGAGAACGCTTTGAAGGTTTTTCTGTGTCGGAAGCAGCACCCTTACCCTTTCTCTTAATCACTTTCTTCGGATTCTCAAGCTTGTCAAAGGCAAGCTGATGCTTTTCATCTAGATTCCGAACGGTGAAGCGTGTCTGTTTGCAGTAATCAACAACACATTTGACATCGTTCGGAACACGATTCAGCATTTCCATTGGAATGGCACCAATAAATTCGAAATCCTCCACTTTGCTCGTTGTGAAGGTCACAGTTGGCAGTGTTGAAATAACAGCCATCATGGAATCAGTCATGATATGAATATCATGCTTCTCGATTGTTCGCTGAACAACGAGGGACCAAAAGCGAGCACACGAAATCTCCTGATGTCGAAGTCTATAATTGACACTGTCAACAAAATGACTCCAAAGGATGGAGCCATAGTCTAGATTGACATCATGGTACAGACCATAAAAGAAAGAGTAGAACAACTTACTCGCACTGTCAGTACCAGTAGTTCTTTCCGAGAAGCTTTTGAAGAGAATAGTGAATAAAGCATTCCACTGTGGTAGTAAACCCTTCTTTGCAAATTTGGACAATTGGGTAATATTACCTTTGTAACCCATCTGATAGAATAGACGTGGAAGAGTTACTGGTTGAAGCGATTTTGGGTCGACTAGGTCTGTTGTTTCCGTAAACCCTAGAAGTTTACTGAACCTGGACTTTGAAATCTTCGTCTTGACATTACCCACCTCAAAAGTGACAAGCTCCTCCGCTTTATTGTAAAAGGCGGTGGAGTATGCGGCGGAGAGGAGAGAGATAGGTACCGAGGCGGAAGTTGTCAACGCCTTTGAAATCCGTGAGTATTTCAGGCATTCGATCATTGGGCGAATATGTTTGCTGTAGTGAGAGGAGTTGAGATCGATGATCAGGTTTTGGTTGGCTTTGATCTTCAACATCAAGGTTGAAGAGGTGTTGTCGTTAGCAGAAGAAGAGCCAGCCATTGAAGAAGTCTTGAGAAAGAAATCGCTGTGAAAGTTTGAACAATCTTGAGAAGAAGATGAACTGTGGAGAAAAGAGAGAAGTCCTCAAGAAACCTGATATTGCCTAAATTATACATATATTTCGGGCAATATCAAGTGCTTAAACATGTGTTTTTGGTATTATCTAAAGATAAAAGATACCTATAACGCCAAAATTACCAAAACACAGGAAAAATGGCTTTGCGGATAAAGAAGGAGCTGGATTCGAGTTTAAAAGGGATCAAATAAAGTAAAATGACATTGCTGGATTGAAAGAGCTGGATATAAAGATTTTTAGCGTAAAACAGACGAAAAAGCCAGTCAAGATGGTGACCCTATGCTGACCAAGAAATCGCGACGTGAAGAGAAGTAAGAAATAAAGATCCAGACCTACAGCAATGGCGACGCGACGGTTGCCATGGTCGCGACGCGAAGACCCCCATGGTCGCGACGCGAAGACCCTGGACGCGACAATACCAACTTTGTGATCGCGAGACTACCAACACAACACACTAGCCAGACCAGTGGCCGACCAAAAGCAACACTCGACGCACCCTCGCGACGCGACGGACCCATTGGTCGCGACGCGAGCACTGTATCTCAGCAAGTATAAATAGAAGCCTCTATGCAAGGTTTTTAACGACCACGATTTGAGAGCAAGGAAACTATAGTTCAGATATATTTTCGTGTATTTATCATTTTTACATGTTATTAAGAGTGATTTTCATAACAAGAAGGAGCTAAGATCTTCATTATAAGCAAGGATTCATCGATTGTAAACCGGTTGGTATCTTTTATCATGTCTTCTTCATATTGTTGTTGTACATTTGATACCATGCTAGGCTAAATCCCTGTAACTTTTGCCTAGGAGATGTTGATTCATTAATATAAATATGTGTTGATCTAGTTCTTGATTCGAGTTAAATATCGGTTAGGATATATAATTTGCATGCTATACATATTGAATGTGATTAAAGTTTGTATTCTTGATAGCCATCTTCATATGATTAAGTTTATTGATCATTTAAACGTATTGATCATATGAACCATTTTGATGTGTAATTGACAACTATATATCATTGGACTAGTTATTGACCATTTAACTAGGGAAGTTATTTTAGTTATAAACTTGATTAGTGAAATAAAACTTATATCACATTTAGTTGCAACTCATGACTATTGATTGTATGAACATATCACTATGACCATTAGGGTATGGACTATGTTTGCATGCTAGATTATATTAATATTTCATGATTATAAGTTATTTAGTTACATGACCATTGTGCTATATTAACTTAGAAATCATAGAATTGGTGACTTGACCATATGATCCTACCACTTAATGCAACCTATTTTAACTCATTGCACAAAATCAAAACTAGTCAACATAGGTTTCTATGAATCAATAAATCCCAGGTGAAAGTTTCATTTGTTATTATTTGATTATATCTTATCTTTATTGTTGTGTTGTTACAACCATTGCATCTTATTAGTTAATCTCTTTTTAAAAACATTCAAAAACTTGGTTTTACGAGTTTTCACTAAAACTCGCCTCTAAACCGTTTGACTAAGAATTGCAAACTTTAAGTTAGTTAACAACTCCCTGTGGAAATTCGATACCTTTATTTACCAAAACTATACTATTAAATGATCGAGTAATGCTTGCTCGTAAGTCTAATAGTCAAATAATGAGGTAAATAATTGGATTAAGACTTAAATGACATGACAACTACAAGTGAGTTGTTTTGACGACAACAAAACCCTTTAAATATCTTTTGGGTATTAACGGTAAAAGAGAAAATCCCGCTTTAGACGATTCCGTTTCCCAAAAATTTTGCTTTTATCATTATGAGTAGGCCCCAAGAGTCGCTTGTCAGGCGCGTGAAAAGCGAGAAATCAGCCAACAGTTGGATGACGTTGTAACTGACACGTCGTGATGACCTCATTCAAAATTCAAAAATGAATTCTAAAAGCTGACGTGGCATTGTATCCAAAGATAAACCTTGTCACAGAGAAAACCAGAGTTAGAAAAATCGATACCGATTTTTGTGCAAGAGTGTGCCAAAAATAAAGAAGTAAAGCGATATTTATTTGGGAAATCTGTGATGTCGCAAAGACATAAAGACTATGTGATCACGGGCAGCGATCTCTTCCTTCGGAATCGCGAGTGATTCGGAAGTGCTTGTGTGGTTTCCCGTTGAATTACGATCAAATGATTGATAAGAATCATTGAAAGGCATCTTTTTAAGATTTAAGGTTTGTAATTGGTGGTTGACTTTCTTTCGAATTCCGAAACGTGAGAAATGTCTGAAATCGGAAGAAAGGACTTGTTTGACCAGAGTAGCCATAAAACAAGTAAGGGTTTGGAGGACTTTATCTGACAAAGGAAATGTTTTAGAATCTCAAAAAAAATTAAAACTGGATCCTTGTGGTTAGAAATAACTTGGTTAAAGCAAATTTCATAAAGATCACGCAACAAAAAAATTGAGATTCTCATTTGAGCCCGTCAATTCCATATGGTAATCGGATTTTTGGGTTTCATTCGGAATGGTGGTAAGAACTATTCCGAAATCACAAACACAGAATTTGTGTAACCATCAGTTTTCAGTGGTCAAGCTGAAAACCTTCATAAGGGTTACAGTTATATGAAAAGGTGTTGTATGGAGAAGTAATAGTAGGGTCAAGAATGGTTGATGGGTCTCACAGCGCATCATGGTAAAAATGATTTGCGATCTTCGACCAGAGTTTCCGAAATCATATATTGAAATTGGTTTATATTTCAATAATCATTGAATTTCGATTTTTGGTACTTAGAAATTGAGGTAAGAAGGTGTCCGTCAAATCGGAAGAGTTCCATACTGTCCATAATTAAAAAAATAAAAATTAAAAAAATAGATATGTCTCCAGAAGAATTAGTTATCATGAGAAATCATTTATGGTTCAGGCGGAAAAGGTGGAAACGTCCAATCGTATTGCCAATCAGCCGTCACTGCCTTAATGACGCGTAATTATGACTGCAGACTTCATCATTACTTCAAAAAGTAATTTAATATCCGTAATTGGGAAGCCTAACCGGTGTCATGTTTGCCTATAAAAAGGAACCATCGTTAGTAGTGATAACACACATTCAAAGAAAATACCATCTGAAGATACATCAACATGGCTCGTCGTCCCTACAACCGTTTTGACAAAGTTGAAGTGAAGATGCAGGAAGGCGAGTATGCAGGCGGCATCTATGGCGGTGTTGTCATGGGAGTGTGGAACCACTGGTACGAGGTGAGAATGACCACGCTCAATGATGATGAGGGTGGTCCACTGACAGTTATCCATTCTTGCAGCCTGTCCCACCAAGAGTCTTGGTGGAGTACAAACAGTTTGACCTCGTTGAGGTCTGGCACAGGCGGGGATGGTGGCCGGCGGTGATCACACACACAACTCCCCACAACCAGTTCCATATGGGACTGGCAGATGGGACTCGCCTCTTTGTCGATGAGAGCGAGGTGCGCATCTACCAAGCTTTCCATCTAGGTGATCCTCCCATGTGGCACTACTACAAGCTGTAGGAAGTTGTTTTTGTATTTTCTTTTGATGTTCTGTACTTCCTCCCTACAGTGATAATAAAATGTGATCTTCTTTTGCCTTCTGATGAGTCATTGTCTGCAAACTTAAGCACAGCAAACCAAGGAAAATCCAAAACCAAAAATTAAACAAAAGAAAGAAACCAAGAAAATATTTTTGTTGTTTTAAAAAAAATTAAAAGAAAGAACACACGAAAATGTTTTTGTTGTTTAAATAATAAAAGAAAGAATACACGAAAATATTTTTGTTGTTTTATCAAAAAAAAAATAATAAACAAATTGAATATACAAAAGGATACATCCATTCCGAAGCGATTTTAGTTGAATTTCGATTCCGAGGTGTTCCGAATTTCGGAATCAATCGGAAAATCAGTTGGTTTTCGGAACAGATTCAGCTTCCATCATTCCGAGACCATGAAGTATTCTGTTGAATGTCGGTTCAAGGAGGGCCTTGGTAAAGATGTCTGCTAACTGATCATTTGAACGAACAAAATGTATTTCGATGTTGCCATCTTCAACATGATCTTTAATGAAATGATATCTGAGTGCAATGTGTTTAGTCTTTGAGTGTTGCACAGGATTATGACAGATTCGAATCGCACTTTCTGAATCACAATAAAGTGGAATACGCTTCATGCTGACTCCATAGTCTCTCAGTTGATTTTGAATCCAAATAATTTGAGAGGTGCAAGAAGAAGCAGCAATGTACTCAGCTTCAGCTGTAGAGAGTGACACGCACGTTTGTTTTCTTGATTGCCAGCTCACAAGCTTGCCATCGAGAAGTTGACATCCTCCTGAGGTGCTTTTGAAATGTAATCCACAACCCCCAAGATCTGCATCGGAAAATGCTTGCACAAAGAAACCAGATCCTGATGGATACCATAGCCCAAGTGAGGTTGTCCTTTTTAGATATCGGAATATGTTTTTCACAGCAGTTAGATGTGGCTCCTTGGGATTAGCCTGATATCTAGCACAGTAACATACAGCAAACATAATGTCAGGTCGACTTGAAGTAAGGTAAAGAAGAGAACCTATCATTTGACGATAAAGAGTGATATCTGCTGCAGGTTTGTCTAGCGAAGGAGTGAGCTTGGTTCCGAACGCCATCAGAACTTTGACTTTAGAATCTCCCTTCATTCCGAATTTCTCCAGGAGTGACTTGGTGTAGGCTTCTTGATTTATGAAGATTCCTTCAGAACTTTGTCTGATGTTAACGCCTAAAAAGAAGTTGATTTTCCCCATTGAGCTCATTTCAAACTTTGTCTCCATCAGTTTTCGGAATTCAGCTGTTAGGCTTGGATGAGTAGATCCGAAAATGATATCATCGACATAAATCTGAACGATCATAAGATGATTTCCTTCCTTTTTGCGAAAGAAGGTGGGATCGACGGAACCTTGCTTGAATCTGGATTGTTTGAGGAAACGAGTCAAAGTTTCGTACCAACCTCTTGGAACTTGCTTCAGACCATAAACTGCTTTATCCAGAACATAGCAGTGGTCTGGATGTTTGTTGTTGACAAAGCCAGGTGGTTGTTCGACGTAGACCGTTTCTTCAAGTTCTCCATTCAGAAATGCACACTTGACATCCATTTGATAGACGTCGAAACCTTTGTGTGCAGCATATGCAAGAAAAATCCGAACGGATTCTAATCTTGCAACGGGTGCGAACGTCTCTTCGTAATCAATTCCTTCTTCCTGAAAATAACCTTTAACGACCAATCGAGCCTTATTCCGAATGACATTCCCTTCTTTGTCTAATTTGTTTCGAAATACCCACTTCATTCCGAGAACAGATGCCTTTTCCGGAGTAGGAACCAATCTCCATACTTTGTTGCGTTCAAATTCATTCAACTCGTCTTGCATAGCTTGGACCCAGTCAGCATGATCAAGTGCAACTTTGACTGTTTTGGGTTCGATCTTAGAGATGAACGAATGGAACATGCAAAATTCCACATTTGAAAATAATGAAGCTTGTTTTTCTTTAATCTGAGCTCGAGTGAGAACTCCTGCAGATGTTTCTCCAATTATCTGAAAATAATGAAGCTTGTTTTTCTTTAATCTGGAACAATTTCTTCTACTTCTGATTGAACTTCCGACTGAGTATCATTACAATTATTTTCATTCTCATTCTACCCCTGGAAGTTTGCATGGAGTTCTGCAGCAACAGAATCGGAGTTTCCTTCATTGATTGAAGGTGTGCTGGTCTCTGTTTCAGAAAATGGACCCTCCCCTTGGATGGGTGCAGGATTCTCCCCCTGGATTGCTGAATCGGAGAAGTTGGTGGATGTTGAAATCGGACCATCGGAAGTAGTAGCAATGGCCGGAGTCGGAACCTCAGAAGTAGGAACATTGTTCGGAATCGGAACTTCAGGGGTGTTGTCATGTTCAGCGCCATTTTCAATGACTGCACTATCTATTATTTTCAACAGCTCATCCCCTTGATTATCTTTTGCTTTAGATTCAACTGACTTTGCAGTTTCAGGTTCATCGAACAAATTCAGAAACTCTTCGTATAGATCCATAAGAGGAATTGTGTTCTTATTTGACTCAGGAAAGATTTCTTGTGTCGTCATTGTAGAATACTTCGCTCTGGAATTGTATCTATCATCGAAGGTGATGTAGTACGTTTCTTCAATTTTCCGAGATCGTTTGTTCAGAACACGATAGGCCTTTGAGGTAAGAGAATATCCTAGAAATATACCTTCATCAGCCTTTTCATCCCACTTAACTCGTTTCTCTTTAGAGTTAAAAATGAAACACTTAGCTCCAAAGACATGAAAGAATTTCACATTTGGTTTTCTCTTGTTAAGAATTTCATAGGGAGTTAGATGAAAGCGTTTGTTGATGTTCGAACGATTCTGTGTAAAACAAGATGTTGCAATAGCGTCTGCCCAGAAGTATAGAGGAAGTTTCGCAAAAGAAAGCATGGTTCGTGCAGCTTCACATAGAGAGCGATTGCGTCTCTCTACTACTCCATTTTGTTGTGGAGTATAAGGGGCAGAGAAGTTATGCGAAATTCCTTTATTGACAAGAAAATCATCAAGAATTTGATTTTTAAACTCTGTGCCATTGTCACTTCTTATCATCCTAACTTGCTTTCGGAGAAGAGTTTCGATCTGCTTGATGAAGTTAATCATATTGATTGCTGCTTCAGATTTTTGCTTGAGAAAGAACACCCATGTGAAACGAGAAAAGTCATCTACCACGACCAAAATGTATTTGTTATGAGCAACACTTTCGATTGCAGACGGACCACAAAGATCGATATGAAGAAGTTCCAAAGGTTCGATGATCTTTGTGTTGATTATTGTGGAATGACTTTTTCTACTTTGTTTTCCAAGCTCACAGGCATCACACAAGCGATCTTTATCGTACTTGAGTAGCGGCAATCCTCTTAGAAGGTCACCAATTACAAGCTTGTTAATATCTCGAAAGTTCATATGAGATAATCGCCTATGCCATAACCAGCTATCATCATTCGCAGCTTTTGTGAGTAAGCGAATGGCTGGTTTTCCTTGAATGAGTCTCATATCCAAAGGAAACATTTCTCCCTTTCGTTTTGACTTCAGAACTACCTTTTTAGATTCCTTTTCAATCAACTCGGAACTTTCTTCATCAAATGAAACTTTAAGGCCAGTTCCAACCACTAACTGCGAGACACTGATTAAGTTATGCTGAAGTCCTTCAACATATGCAACTTTTCGGATTGAAATTTTGCCATTCGTAATCATGCCATATCCTTTGATTCTACCCGTTGCATTGTTTCCATAGCTAACCTTTCCTCCATTCGGTAGCGAGCGATACTCTCGTAATTCTTCCTTTCTCCCAGTCATGTGACGTGAACAGCCGCTATCAATATACCATTCAGGATCATACTGTTCGTCACGTAGTACCTGCACAATTTAGAGAGATTTAGGAACCCAAACCATTGTGGGCCCATGTGAGAATTTTTGAGAATTAGGAAATATGCATGATTTTTCAACCCAAAATGACTTTTTCACAGGTGGTTGATTCTTCTTATTTTCAATTCGAAACACTTTCATTTTTGTGTTTCGCCAACTTTCCGCAGCAAAACGAGTTTTAGTAGGAATGAATGTGTTGGATACTTGAAAATAATGAGCTTTCTGATTTAAAGCTTTATCAGAGTGATTCGCAAAGTTGGTTGACATTGGAGAGACAACTTGTTGAACCTTTTTGCTTTTGAGAATCTGTTTGATTTCTGGTTCAGGGTAGAGCTTGGCTTTTCCTTTTAAGTCATTTGACTTAAGAATCGGGGCTTAAGTCTTTGTCTTTGGAAGTACTGAGAGTTTAGGTTTCAAGTTTGGGTTTTGTTCAGACTTCTTTATCGGAATAGAGGTGACTTTCTGAAATGAATTTGAGTTAAGGGGAAAATGACTTTTGTCGTTTTTTTTTCTCCAAAATTGTTTTCTTTCCTTCAAATTCTTTTTGTATCTTGCATTCATTTGTTTTCTTTTGGCTATTAGCTCTTCAGGAGACTTATGAATGCGAGATGTTGAACAATTGTTAGAGGTTGATTTGAAATTACTCGAGTTTGAATTTGAAAAGTTCTTTGTGCCCCATGAACCAGGTTGCGGAGCAGAATTATTGCAATTCAATGATCCAAAGATATATTTACCACGAGACTTCCAAGAAGTCAATTCGGAAAGACCTTTGGTCTCATCCGAGTTGTCAATTGGTTCTGACCAAAAGTAAGTGAGTTGAATCGAGGCGTTGGATAGTGAGTTAGTTAGAGCAAAAGATGATATTATTTATGTCAAAAGAAGAATTACTCAAAAATTTTGGGTTGAATCGAGGCGTTGGATAGTGAGTTGGCTATGCATGAGAATCGAGGCGTTGGATAGTGAGGCGTTGGATCATACTGTCTGAATTTTTGGGAAAACAGTGGCTTGTTCGTTTAAAGCTTGCGATCCATTATTTTTAACAATTCTTGCGAAAGCTACTGAATTTTCGGAAATGAGATTTTTCTTAGATTCAGTAGAATTGTTTATCAATTCCGAACAGTCAATCTCATCCTCAATAGATATCTCACTCATTTCACTTTCATCAAAATCAGAAATATTCTCATTAATGGGAGTATTATCGGAATTTAATTTAGAGCATAATGAGTGAAAGTTCTTTAAGGTTGCTGTTTTAATTTCCTCATGATCGTATCAAAGAAATATTCTTTAACCATGTTTTTATGTTCTTTGGACTGAATGTAACTTTCAATTTTGTCAAGCCAATTCGATATGCTTCCGAAACATCGTCAGATGAAACAATGGTTTCACACCTGTAACATTCAGCATCAATTTCGTCCTCTTTCAATTCAAGAAAGGGCAAAATCATTTTGTGTAAACCCCTGCCTATATCACAGTCAATATGCAATTGAGTAATATTATTGTAAAGACGTTTTGCAATCAGACAAAAAATGTTCCTCTGTTTAACAAGAACCAAATTATCTCTTTTGACATAAATAATATCATCTTTTGCTCTAACTAACTCACTATCCAACGCCTCGATTCTCATTCGCCTTTCCTCATTCTTATTCGATACCCTGCTCAATTGATCATTTAAGTTAGAGTTACTTAGACGTGTTCTTTTTAAGCTATCACTCAAACTAGAAACAGTGAATCTAAGATCATCTAATTCATTATCATAACAGGAAGAGCAAATATTTAAAGATTTTAGGATAGAGCGTACATTGTTGACCACGGCTTCACATTCTTCTACCTATTCCGAAACAGGCTTGGTAGCGAAACAGCTTGTTGTGGTTTGGCACCCATCTGTAGAGTACCCCCTGCTTTCGGAATGGTCAGCCTTCACCATTAAACATCGACCATGCGTTGGGTTTCTCACTTCTTCATCTTCAGAATCCGTTGACCAGATCTCAACGACACCAAACTCTCTTTCTTCCTTCACCACAAAGGCTGCTTTGGCAGTCGAAGCATCATCCTTTTTCAATTCCGCAATCTTCTTTGCGTAGTATGCTTCGTCTTTGACCTACTCCATCTTCTCAGTCTGCTTTCGGAGCAAGCAATCTTTTACAAAGAGATTTTTTCCTTTACAGTAATGACAGTCATAGCCAGAATCACCAACAAGCTTATTTTCCTCTTCATTTTTATTTTTCTGATTATCCTCGGATGACTTCTCAGAATTGAAGCCTCCCTGTCGACTTCTGCTTTTGAACTTTGAAAAGTTTTTCTTGAAAAACTTTTTGGGATTCGAGACCATTAAGGCTTTATCTTCCCTTGTCAATTCATCATCAGAAAAGTCAGATTCGGAATCGACTTCGGCAATCTTCTTTCCTGCTGCAACTAAAGCAAGTGAACCTAGACTGGCAGTCACTTTAGCTTCTGAAGTTATTTCTTTTTCATGGGACTTAAGAATTCCCACCACTTTAGCCAGAGTGTAATTTTTGAACTGCTCATGCGCCTTGATAGTTGAGACAATAGCCTTCCATTCAGAACGAAGACCATCCAAAAAGGTGACTTTTTGCTCAATCACAGTTCGAGCAGTCTTGTATTTCAGTAAACGACGGAGAAGATGATTATAGCGATTAAATGTTAAGGTCATAGTTTCGTCGGAACCTTGTGCAAAGGATCCGAAATTGGAAAGAAGAGTAGTTTGAATTGAATGCTCTAGATCAGTATCTCCAGAGTACAATTCCTTAAGCCTATCCCAAATCTCTTTAGATGTTTCACAAGAGCTTACCAAGCGAAGAGTGTCTGCTTGAAGAGCAAATCGAATAATTCTGAATGCCTTGATATTGCACATCAGTTTATCCTTTTCGTCTTGTGGGATATATGTGTGAGTGACAAGAAGATTGTTGTATTCTTTTAGGGTTTTAATAACCCTCCTTGTGGTTGTATGAGCGTAGGTCTCTTCAGTAATGGCTTGCAATATCGTTGCTCCATGTTCTTCTATCCCAAGAACATAATCTTCAAAATGCAATGCTCAGACCTCATATTCTTGAGTAAAGAGAATTGGGGTCCTGGTGGTGGATCCAATACTGCTTGATAGATTGAATGATTGAGTGTGTGAATCGTCAAAGGCCATGTGATCTTGCTTATGGTTTGAATCAGAAGTGTAATAATAAATCAAGAGAAGATTCTAACGAAAAGATCAAGGTCTGATATCTTAAGTCGATCAAAACGATGAAGATAATCAGAGGTAGATCTGAGAATTACACGATCTCCTGCTCTGATACCAATTGTTGAAACAAAAAGAATGGATCTGGATTCAAACAATGCGGAATAAGAAAGATAAACAAGAAACAAAAACACACGCTATGTAGAACTGATGTCGAATGATTGAATATGCAACTCAAGAACAATTCGAAGAGAACTATTCTGTATGAGTGCTGTAAAACGATTACAAAAGTTAACCCTAATTAGGGTACATGCATGCTATATAAATAAAACTAAGTATGGAAGGACATGCCCATTCCATAACTGATACGCTAATCTAATGGCGCAAAATAAGGAGACAAATCAGGTTCGCATCTTTGACTCAATCTTATTAATGACTCAACATTGACAGCCTCAGTTGCTTCATTTGGATGAAAATTTGACATTTGATGTGGATCAAAAGTATTATGGTTAGAGTAATTTTAGAATTTTTTTTATAGAAATGAACAATGGTGATAATTTTTGTTATGACCTAGTTATTGGTATTCATACAAGAAAAGTGATGAATTATTTTTTTGAAATGTATAAAAGTTATATATCAAATGATATATTGCTCTATAATATTTGTAAGTTGTAAAAAAATAAATAATTATTTTTTGAAATGTGTAAAAGTTATCAATTTATAGATATGTTATTCTTTAATATTTACAAGTTGCAATAAAATAATCAATTATTTTGAAATGTGTAAAGGATAACGAAACTATACATTATTCATTAAGAATTGAAAGTTGTAAATGATGATGAATTATTTTTTTGAAATGTACAAAGTATTTAAAAATAAGAAATCTGATATCTGATCTTGATAGTGGTATAACTCAATAATAATCTGTATAGTGGTAGAACTGAATAATGAGATATGGGGTTGAAAATTTTCTAATAGCGAAACATGATATGGAAAGAGAAAAGTAGGTACGTTTTTATTGTTTTTGTATATTTTGTTATTTTTTATTATTTTTATTGTTTTATTCTAAAGTGAATTGTGATATGGAAAGAGAAAAAAAGATAAATTTTTATTGTTTTTATTGTTTTCTTACGGTCAAATCGTGATGGGAAAGACAAAAGGGGATATGCATTTTTTATGGTTTTTGTATATTTTAATATTTATAGCCTGATATGGGGGAATATCAATAATAGCCCCGTTACTTTAGATAACAATAATGTAGCCAATAGAACGTCCTAATTTTTTAGCCAAATTTATTAAATCTTGATAAGATTCAAACACCTAAAAATGACTTTGGTGTTAATATTTGGTACCATTTTGTGGTTATATAATATAATAATAAAGTTAAATATCTTACCAAATTTGTAGGAAATGCTGATGTGTTGTTAACAGCCTTAGTTGCTTCATTTGGATGGAAATTTGTCATTTGATGTGGATCAGACATATTATGGTTAAAGTAATACTATAATTTTCTAAACAAATGAAGAATAATGATTTTTTATGGCTTAGTAATTGGTATTTATAAGGGATTATATATAATTTTTTAATATGCAAGTTACAAGAAAAGTGATGAATTATTTTTTTGAAATGTGTAAAAGTTATATATCAAATGATATATTGTCCTATAATGTAACACCCCAATTCTTCCATAATAAAATAGATAAACGAATTCCACCCCAAAGTACTACTAGTAACAAAAAAAAAATTCCTAATATCGTCTAGCAATAGCGGAAGCGATAAAATAAAATAAACTTCTTGATTGGCGAGCATTGGGTGTTACATCTTCGTGAAAGTTCTAAGTCTTCATACCTTCTAAGCATTCTCCTTCCCCTTTCCACTGTCACCAGTAAGTTGTTTCCTGGGTTGCGCACATTTAAAATTATAATTGGGTAAGTCTAGGGGCCTACTGAGTTCGTGTTGCACATAGATGTTCATCAATGTAAAATAAACAAATATTATTAACTACAAATCATATTAAAGTGGATAGCACCCAATGTCACAATTTAGGGGAACGTTTAATTATCCAGAGAAAGAACCAAAGGCTCATTTCCCTTCCTACTTGGCACAACACACCCTTATGCTCAAGCATTTTAAATATCCAAGGAAGAGAATAAATATTCTCAATTCCCATCCCTGTCGTTTGCAATACATTCGTCATGCTCACGACTAATAAACACATCGTTCCAATAAATGCGACACATAGTAGACAAACAAAGACAAATAACGTTTTCATGCATACCATCAACGATTTATAAAATAAACATATAATAACCACATTTTACATGGTAAACATTTTGTGCAAGCAACCACAAAACACGAAAAACTCACCTGAGTAATGCCACCCTTAGAATAAGCCTGACTCTACTAACTGATCTCCTACAAGTTCCAATGAATATATCTAAGGCAAGATTCCTAAACTTGGAAATTCGTACTCTAGAATGTTCCTTGACGTTTGGTTGAATTATCAATGTGTTCCGTTCGACCAACTATGTATGTGTTAAAACTCTATATATGTTATTGTTTGACTCCGACCTTCGACTTAAAACGATCATAAATTCCTTACTTATTTAACCTTTTTTTTAAATATTAAAAGAAAACATATAGTTTGGGTCATCTTGGACCAAATATTGTCAACATACATATTTTTTATTTTAACTCGATTCTAAGGTGAGTTAGGATCTCAAAAATATTTATTTATGAAATATTAAAATAGTAAGGAGGTGATGAATGAGTTGCTATGAACACCAATTACTACCAAGCTTCTAAGAGATGGTGGGAAGTAGTACTTTTGGGCGTCAAACAAAAAAAGCATATGGCTACAGATTCTAACCTGCACCATTTGCCTATGTCCCCACCACCATACCATCCATCTAAGACCAAACTTGTTGTTGATTTTTCATAAAAACATATTTATATATTATTTATTTTAAAAGCATATAATCCTATATCCATTTTAAATGAACTGGTCATCTTCTTGACCCGGTTTCTGAAACGGGTCTGCCACCATTTTCGAATCGGAAAGCTCGATTTTGCCTCAGTAAACACTTTTTTAGTTATATCTAAACCATATATCCATCCCCATAAACTATTTAGTTATATTAATTCATGAAAATTCTACTTAATAAGAGAGTTTTAATCCATAAAGAAAAAGAACTTCAACACCAATTTATATTGATTCCAATCGGACGTTTGGACCAAATTGGAACACGAGATTTCAACCAAACAACATGAAACTTGATAACAAGCCTGATGAACGTCTAAAATGAGCATAAACCGAGGAGACATACCTTAATTTCTCTAAAGAACCCTAAAAGATTCAAGATCTTCTTCAACCGATTTCTCCTTCGATTCTCAATGCTTTCATGCAATTCCAGTGGGTATTTTCCTCGATTTTTCAAGCTCTATATAATGCCCAAGGTTGTAACCGATGAGACCCTATGATTTGCTCGAATTGACTCCATCATTAAGATGACGGTTTTAAACTTCAAACCCATAATTTCCTCTCAATTAAACATAATTACTCCCAATTAATATTATTAATCATTGACATGATAACCAAATCAGATTTTATTCATATTATATATATATATATATATATATATATATATATATATATATATATATATATATATATATATATATATATATATATATATATATATAGCAAAAGTGAATATGTGGCTGTTATATACCTAAGCTTAGGTGTAGAACCATCAAAATTCATTAGTTTTCTTATGAAAAACATACATTTTCATTTTCTTTAATATACATAATCCATGTGATTGATTATCAAAAGATGAAAAATGATTGTATGAATCGTAGAATATAGTGGTTAAAACTATCACACTTGCATGTGTCGACAACATAGAAGTCGGTCGTAAGAAGAAACATCACTAAAATAACACGTAAACAAGTTAAATTCAATGGAACAACAAATTGTGTACAACGATGTAAAAGAAATGAAGTAGCTTGGGCTTTTATTTTTGTTAAAAATGAGTTGTTTTAGTGGTTCTACACCTCAGCTTATGTATATAACAGCCACATATTCACTTTCCCATATATATATATATATATATATATATATATATATATATATATATATATATATATATATATATATATATATATATATATATATATATATATATATATATATATGTTTACAAATGCAGAAAATAACAATATAGTTTTATCTTTTATGTTTGTTATATCATATTTTATGTTTGTTATAGCATCTTATTTCAATCTATCCAATCATAAAAAACTACATCTAAAGACAAAAGCAATTTCACTGCCATAATTGGTTAATTTTGCAAAGTATTCACCCACAATGGTAATATTCTTACAACTCTTCAATGTATTTTCGCATGTTTATTTATTCTTTTCCATTTCAACATTATACTTGGGAGATCAATCTAATATAGACCAATTTTTCACGTGGGTGTGTCCAAACAAGAAAAAATTTTATGTACCATAGCTTTCTATATGACTTTCTTTTCTGTCACACCTCTTTACTTTTAGTTCTTTTCTTCTTAAAGCATTCTATTTTTCAAAAATCCATTAAGTTATCACATTGTACTTTCATTTTCTTCTTGGTAAGACATTAGGACTACGTGTTTAACAATATTCTTGGGTCGTGCTTAGCACGCCCCTAAAAACTTCCTTGTGTGTGTGTGTGTGTGTGTGTGTGTGTGTGTGTGTGTGTGTGTGTGTGTGTGTGTGTATATATATATATATATATATATATATATATATATATATATATATATGACAATTGTTTTGAAATTATGAATCAAATACTGAATAAGGCTTAATTAAAAAAGTTAATCCATATGCGAGTATTTGATAAATAGACAATTAGTATTTATAAAAGAAATGATGCTAATTCATTTATGAATAAAAATGTCAGAACATTTAGAATATGTAAATCAAGCTTAACAATAAGGTCAAAGAATCTCATATGCTGTTTGAATTTTGATAGAGATTTTTCGTAGTTTTTTTTTTTTTTTTTTTTTTTTGTTTTCAACATATTATATAATATTATTACATCTTCAAAATTATAAAAATTATGATTAGAACTTAAATACTATGCATAAAATTTATTCAATCTATATATGAGATAAGCCATGGAGCAGCACACGATGCTTTTTAAAAATTTTCAAGAAAATTATTGATAACAAAGTTTCTTTTTCAAAATAATTTCTAACCATAAAATAAAGTCTGTTAACAATTAGAGATGAAAATGTTTCTATTTTTTACTAAAGTCAAAACCAATAAATCTTTTTGCTATTTAACTTCATAAGTACCAAAACATCAGTTTTTGGTTTCGATTTATGCTTTTTTTTTTCTTTTTCGGTGTTGGGTTACTTCATAAAAAAGATACTAAACTTCAATAAAATGTGTAATTATTCCTTCTGACTTTATTTTATTATTATTTTAAACCATATTAAATATTTGTATGTTGTCCCAAAAATCTTAACCATTTTGTAAAGTGATTTTATTAATAACATTACTTTATCTCCTTGTTATCCTAAAAAAAATTAAGATGATCCAATCAACTTCGTTGATTTGAATTTAAAATCATATGTAAATATTCTTTTAATACATAAAAAAAATTGACAAAGTTAGTAGTAACAACATATGTTAAATATTAACCTAGCATGGAATATTTAAAGCTTTTATAATACTAGTCGTGTACCCGCGCAATGCGGCGGGGGCTAATGGGGGGGGGGGGGGGGGGGGTCGTGTTTTGGTTAAAAGTAAAAGCATGTAGTTATATTTGGACACGTTTTTCATGTTAAACATCGAAGTACGTCATTTAGAGTAATAACGGAATTGTGATGTAATTATCAGTTAAATATAAAAGTACATTGTTTAGGGATACAACTAAAAATACATTATTACTTGGTTGGCCAAACTGAGTTCGCAGACCATGTTTTTTTTTAGCAAAAAATGGTTCTTCTAGCTACCTACTTTTAAGGAAATGATTTGTTTAGAAACCTAGAAACTGTTCTTTTTAGCAACTTACTTTAAAGAAATGGTTTTCGTCAAATTGGTAATTGATTTGTTTAACCATAAACAATCACTTAAAATACAAACGAAAAACTGTTTGCCATGCTAGATTTCAGCAAAGAATCAATATTGGACATGCTAGATTTCATCAGATAGCCAAAATTATTCTCATTAAACAAAAAACTTAATTTTAGTTAACTATTCAATTAAACACCACCCAACATCAATTCGATCTAAGCCTATCACGTAATCCTTTATCGTAGTCTTTATATAAGACTCAAATGCTTCGAATGTCGAATTTTAAAGGAATGTCGAAGGTTCAAGGATCGAGAAACCAAAAATGCTTTTAGTTCTCATGAATCTTGTGATATATGATTCGTTAATACATCTTTTTGTTGGTTTATTTCATCTACCATGCTGGCGATTGTTTCTTCTGCATTTTTTTCGGTTCATGATAGCTATGGATTGGACCGCTTTTGCTTCGAACAATAATTTACTTTAGAAAGATTGAACCTAAAATCAATATATCATTACAAAGTTTATCTTTATTGAACAATATTGATGACAGAAATAATAATAATAATAATAAATGATGTATTTAATAAAAGTTTTAATAAAAATTAAAATATTTTTACATACATTTGTATATAAAACATGACTTTTGATTTCCTTTCGTTTGATATCACTAATTTCTCATTATATGTTATTTTAAATTTTAGTGAGTTAAAAACTAACATTTTGATTTGAGGGTCATTTGGTATATATAGCCCATGTGAGACATGTTAAGCATCCAAAATTGGAATCCAAAATTCTCATTAATTTAATTATAAATTATCGACGTCTTCAAGTCTTAACAATTTATACCACCATGAAACGATTAAATATACATAAATAAAAAACCTTGAGTCCATTAAGTGTACACAAAACAAAAATGTTACAGAACTGCACAAAATATATTAAAAATCATGAAATCTTCATGTATTAAAAGACTCTAAACATTAACTATTAAATAGTAAGCAAAGATATGAACATCAACAAAGCTATGTTCTTAATGCCACACATCTTAATTGATTTCCACAAAATATACGACACCAAAATTAAAAGTTTCATCATTCACTTATTATGCACACTCCACAATAGGTTATTTACAAGGGACATAACATGCTAAATATGAAACGAAACAAATGCTAAGTCAAAGCTTCCAACAGTTTTTAATTACTAGTGAAAACAAATGACCATATAACATATAAATCTTCTTTCAACAATGCAAACATATTTGTCTCTATCTGCCTTTCTTGTGTATGAGTTTTATATAATGGATTCTTTAAGGAAGAGGCATACACAACAGTAAGAGCACCTGCACCTGGAAATTGGTATCCTATAGAAGTGAAGAGAGAAAAAAGAATTACCTCATATAACACCGTAAATCGCTAAATCACAAATTAGTATATGGAAATGGTGGATGTGGGAAAAATAGATTGAAAGCTTACTAAATTAAATTTCATTCCCACTACAAGAAGAAAAGAGATGCTCTTACACTCAATAGGGTCACCCTACCTAATTAATAATAAAGAAAAGTGTTAGTTAAATCTTCCAAAAATATCATAAACAAATAAAATATACATTGCTGTGAGATGCTTTCCATAGTCAAAATTGTTTAGCCTCTTATTTTATCATGTGTTGTAGTTGAACCTATACGCACACTTGGATTACCTGAAAAGTTTCAAATGATTTCCATGCTTTTACATAGATCCAAAACCTGAACACACAAGAAAATGGATTGATGCCTGGTAATGGTCTCAATTAATTTGAAGAGTATGGTGCGTTTAGTTCATTTCTAGTCAGATAAGTGTCCGTAACTGCACCAATTGAAGAGCAGTAACATCAACATTTCCAATTTTAGTTTGGAATTATGTTTCTTTAAATACTATAAATCAGAAGTTCAATTTTGCTAAACAAAAGTTTGTGATCTTACCAACTGAAAGGGAAGGGATAGGGAATGATGAAAGTCATGGTGATTGAGATGAAGAAAAAATGATAGGAGAAGAAAATGATCAGTCCCAATATGCCTTTGCCTTAGAAAGGTTCAATTAAAATGTTTAGCCAAACACATTTTATCCTCTTTATGAACAGAGTAGGGCACTATAGCATAAGAAAAGGTATCTTAGTTCCTTTTAAATGTCCTCCCATTTCAAGACCTGCAAACACAGACACACACACAACCATAAGCAGGAGGGATCGAGCGGGGCGTTAATGGGTTCCGATTAGTATGGAAAGAGACAACTTAATTGAGAACCAAATTAAGAAATTAAACAAAACTAATGGAATGATTCGACTTTTTACCAAATGAAGTAGAGTCCCAGGTCTGGTGATCGATTCTGAATTAACAAAATCAAACTCAACTGGTTTTAATAAAAAAATTCATTAAAAATATTTACAATAAAAGGGTAAAACAGATGCAGAAACACTGACATGTATATATATATATATATAAAGGCATATGTAATTGAAAATCATCAGAATAAAAGGAAAAAACAGATACGGACCTGTTATATAGTCATTTGTTTCCATTGAAAAAGCGTATCAGCAATTTAAATAGAGAAGAAAAGGACTTGGCAAATTAAACTGCCGATAATATACTTCCAGTTCTCCGTTAGAACGTTGACTTCAATTGTAGTTTCTGCACTAATTCCCTTTCATATACATAATCAGACTTGGTAAAGTTGATACCTTTGATTATATGAAGGTCAATGGCCAACACCCAATATCGAATTTGAACTCGTCGAGGTTATGAAAGCTTCAAATGCAGGTTTAGAATTTTAAAGCGAACCTCATTTAATCTCTTTTATGGCGTTAGAAGATGACGATGCAGTAGGCGATTGTGATGGTGAGAATGATCGGTTGATGATAGGACTCAATCGGTTCCTAATTTCTTGTAATCTCCTCATTTCTCTGATGGTGGTGGCTGAATCGGATGTTGGTGAACCTAGGCGGTGGCAGGAGATGCTTGTTAGGGTTTGAGGGAGAGAAAGAAGAGGAGGATTAGGTTTGAGGGAGTGACATACGGATTGAGAGCAGACTGAGATGCAGAAGTCCAATGAGATAGAAAACGATTGAAACCAAGAATAAAGGATTTCAGTTTTTAATTTGACGATTTCATAGAATCCAAAACGGGCGGTGCATGTATGCCTTAAAATTGGTATCTTAAGCTTATTATGTTGGATCTCTTAATTTTAAGAGTTTCTATATTTAGAAACCATTTTTCCTTTTTAAAGTAGTATATATATATATATATATATATATATATATATATATATATATATATATATATATATATATATATATATATATATATATATATATATATACACACACACGAGGAAAGGTTTAGTAAAAAAGCATATCAATATCAAATGTATTAAATCTTGCAAAGTTTGGACAAGTGAATATTGAAAGGGTGAATGACATCATAAAATTTGAAGATAGATAGTAGCCCCCATTATTTACTCTATAGCTAAATTTAAAATCAAGTAAAATCTAGAAGATACCACCATTAACAATCTTGTATTCGTCTTCCACATCACACCTAAAATTATAAATGCAAGCAAAGCCCTCCACCCCGATCACCATCCATATGAATCTAAGGAATTAAAAGCGTAAAAAGATTAGGCGAGGGTTACAAGTATACAATCAAGTACAATTAAGCATACTATATTTTATGAACGCACCATACAATCTCAGACAATGTAACACCCGACTTTTAAAACAAAAACACCCCTGAAAATTTTTCATTTAAAACAAAGGTTTCAATACATAAAACCATAACAAAAGGGGTATATTCTATTAAAAACGGGTACAAGTGTATCAAGGAGAGTATAAAATACCATAATCTCCTTTGAAGCCGGGCTGCTACTGACAGCATCTAAAAGTCTCACTTCTTTAGTCACAGTCCGTAACTTTTCCCCTATCAGGATCATGCTAACCTGCAGGGACATTTAACAGATAACGTGAGCTATAAAGCTCAGTGAGTAATCATATCTGCAAATAACACGTATACGAATACATTCATATATAATTTCCTATATATGATAAATCTATTTTAACTCATCTTTTCAACACAAGGTCCCATTCTATAGCCTCTTCCGACTAAACGTATATATATTTGGATATCGGATCCAGACTCTTAGCCTTACCGGCTGATCGTATATCTCTTAGGATTTCACATCCTACTTCATAGTCTTACAGGTTGTTATTTGCATACATTTCTGTCCCATATTTCTTAGTCACAATTAACCGCACCGTATTTCATGATCATATAAGCCGCACCAAACCTTTTCAACATTCAAGTCATAGCCCTAAGGCCGCACCAACAGTTTCATCATTAATTTCATAGCCCAAAGGCCGCACCAGCTGGGTTCAATAACCCGATATCATGGTCAAAAGACCGCACCATTTGGATTCAAAGTCCAATATCATAGCCATAAGGCTGCACCATTTTACATAACAATATCATAGCCATCGAGGCCGCACCAGTTGGATATAGCATCCAATATCATAGCCATATAGGCCGCACCAGTTGGATATAACATCCAAAATCATAACCACAAGTGGCCGCACCATTCAATAACATTTTATTTCATAATCATTTATGGCTCACGGGTTTACCCCGCTTGTGCCTAGACTCACGGCTCCGTTATTGTCATTTCATTGACTCACGGCTTATCCGATATTGCCTTTTCATTATATTTTTAAAATTACCATTTTCGTCCCCCACAGCTGTTTCAATCTGTAACAGTCCAATTAACACATATCATATATGATATAAGTGAGATTACTCACCTGGATACTTGCTGCATTTAATTCCGGTTGTTTCTTGCCTTTGCATACACCACAACCATTTGTCCCGTACCTATATATTCATTTATATATAAAATGACAATAGGTTAACAACCATTTCGATTTACTCTATTACACGAGAGTCCACTATAATATAATTGGGGACCATTCCTAGATGATAACTTTCAATTACCATCTTTCTTTAAATTATACATTTTCCCAAAATACACGTATTTTGCTACAGTACTTTTGGGAGGTCGTATACGTATTCCGACAATTTTCCACGAAGTTTCATACCATATTAGACCTATGTTCAAAATTTCAGGTCAAACGGACAAGTCTAGAACCAAGTCCCAAAATTGGAATTTCAATAGAATGCTAAAAGAAAATTTTTTTGATGCTGGCGGAGATCGTGACCCGATCTCCTTAGAGATAGCGACCCGATCTAGATCGGGACCCGATCCTTAATAGATCGCGACCCGATCTCTGCTGAACAGACCAGAATCACGATTTTTCAGCTACAAATCCCCATTTTCACCCATTAAGTCCTTATTACTCTACTTAATCAATAGGGAATTATTCCAGGACAAAAACCATCAGTTAACAACTAGTTTTAACCCATGGAAAACATATATATCAAACATTTTCCAACAATTCCCGTTTTTGACATTTTTGACCAAAAACTGAAATTGTTTGAAATTAACTACTACTACTGATTCTCTTCATCAAATACAACCTTTGGAACTCATCAAAACCCATTAAAATCAAGTTGATCATATAAACATGTATTCTAGGGTTCTTGAGAAAAGTTCCAAATTTTCAACAATAACAACATACTTTGATGTTTTACCCATATGCTTACAACATAAACATGTTGAAGCTTAAAAATCATGTGAACCTCTTGGATGATAACTGGAATTTCAGTTTCCAATCCATCCCGTGAAGAACACATCAATTACTTAGGTTAGAAGCTCAATTACTAACCTTTATTGCTTGCAAACTTCCAATTCCTAGCCATTAATCCGACTTCATGATTCAATCTTCATAGATTCTGCAGAAATCGCACCCAAGAAATCCTCCCGGTGCTTCTAAAATGTTCAGCTCTCATAATTATGGGGATAATTTTCTTTTATATTTTCCAGATTTACATTTTTAGTCCCTAAGTCCCATTTCTTGAACTTTTGGCACTTTTATCACATTTTGTCACATATAACTTTCATTCCTTATACTTTTGCCACAAGCAAACAATATTTTTACATAATTGGTCCTTCACTTGGTCAAATGACCAAATTACCCTTTTATGGTAAAATGACCAATTTACCCCTTTTTACTAGAATTAACTTTCAAATACTTTTCACAAGTATTTGATGTTACAAATTCTCCCCTCCTTCAAAAGATTCCGTCCTCGGAATCAAACAAAGAGTTGGGGTATTTCTATTTCATTACAATTTCGGTCTCCCATATCATATGGAAACCTCTATGGTATTGCCTAAGCACTTAACCATACTAGTCTTTTTATTTCTGGTTATATCACTGTTTATCTATATTTCCTCCGGTTGTCCCGGGTACCTTAACTACTTATCTACTTTCATTTCAACATGAGGTATTCGTTGAAATTTTATCAATCCATGTTCTCAGAACCATGAGACCCAAAGAAAACATTACAAATATCTTGAAGTTCATCAAAAAAAACTTCGATCAGTACACCACAATTCTTACTCTTTGGGACATATGAGAAGGTCCAATAAAACGAGGACTCAACTTTTCCTTTCGTCCCAAAACAAATCTTAGTCTTGTCAAGGGATATTTTAATTACCATTATCTTCCCTTACTTGGAGTTTCAACGGTTTTACTCGACGATCCACATACTACTTTTACTAATTCTTGGCCATTTTCAAATTTCTGATATTCATCAAGTTTTCTCTTTAACTTGTACCACAGTCTAGGATCTAGCCAACGACTTTTTCACAGTTTCAATCTAACAAAGCGAAGTATGACACGGTACTCCGTACAACATTTCATACGAGTCATTAGAATACTAGTATGTAAGCTGTTATTTCTTACAAATTCTATCAAAGATAGACGATCTTCTCATCTTCCACCAGGGTCTGTTATGCAAATTTCAAGCATATCTTCTAGAGTCCGCATCATTATCTCGCCTCGTCTATCAATCTGCAAATCATATATAGTACTTACTAGTACTTTTGAACTAATTATTCTTGGGATTTATGCCAAAATCAGCGAATAATTCTATTATCTCGACCCGATACAATCCGTGCCGATAACTCACGTCGACAAATTACTCTTTCTATGTAGTTTTTCACTACTTTTCGATCTTAATTTCTTTCCTAGTTGGTATAGATTTGCACTGGTTTCACCAAGCGGTCTATTATTACTCATATAGTATCATACCCATGCGGTACTTGCGAAGACTTTATTACAAAGTCTATAATAATATCGTCCCATTTCTTCTTTGGGACCAACAACGGGTAAATTTCTTCGTATGTTTCTAACGGTTTGACTTTACTTTGCGTACAAGTCAAATACTTTTCACGTGTCTTTCAATATCTTTCTTCAGTCCCGGCCACCAATACATAGGTTTTATCTCCCTATACAGTCTGGTATTGCCCCGGGTATACTGCATATCTAGTACAAGATGCATCTTTTCAAAATAAATCTCATGTTTCGCTTTGCTTTGAAATCCACATTCACAACCACCAAGGGTTTTAAATCGCTGTGATTTTCCAACTAGCTTCTTTTTGATCAATTAAGCACTTCAAACTTTTATGATCCGTACAAACGGTAAGCTTTACACCATATAGATAGTGTTTCCAAAGCTTCGATGCCATATTCATAATTGCTACTGCAATGTCATGCACCTACATTCAATTCTGAATGCATTTCTATAATCCCATTTATCCTCTCCGCTTAGCATCAACGTTAACGTCAGAGTTTCACATAAGGTTTATTTCAACCTTTGAAAAGTTACTTGTGGTCTTTTTACCCCCCTCAAACTTTTCACTTTTTTTAGTCAACTGTAGTCAACAGGACAACAATGAAGGAGCAGTTTTCTACAACTCTCCTACAGCAACATGCCAATTTAAAGAAACTACAATTTTAGTCAGATTCCTCAGGCAGTTCCCGTTTTATCACAACATCATTTCCACTGGATCTACTTTATCATCTTTGGCACTGTTAACATGCCCAAAGAATTGAAACTTCTTTTAGGTAAATTTCACACTTGGAAACTTCGCATATCACTTTTCTCCACGAAGTAACTCCAATATCTGGTACAAATGTACATCATATTCAGTCTGGTTTCGAGAATATCAGATTCTCGGTAGTCAGTGCACACACATATCAACTTGTCTTTCTTCTTTTCAAACAAGATAGGGCTTCACACCATGACATACGCGGTCTTATGAAACCCCGTTTCAAAATTTTCTTCTGATTGTTTTCCCCACTCTGCCATCTCTGCAGATGCTAATCAGTATAGAGCTTGAATAACAGAAACGGCTCCCAGAACCAGTTTAATCGTAAACTCTTCTCATCAATTTGGCGGAAAGTCTGGAAGTTCTTTGGAAGAACCATCCATGTATTCATTTAAAGTTTTACACTTCTATCGCCACTTTATTTAGCTTGGCCAATACTGCATATGCCAACTAAAACATCCTTCCTTTACTAACCCTTCTCCGAGTTTAAGCAAAGGGAAGTAACCGGTATTCTCAACAACGGTTATTTACCGTAGATTTTCATCCAATTCACTTCTGATTTTAGAACCATAATGTTCATATTTCTACAATTCATGTTAGCATCATTCATTGCTAACCAATCCATATGCACAATTTCTTCAGATTCATTGGTAGTCATCGGCTTCAGATTTATAGGGAAAAATGATCCCGTAAATCCTAGGCAGACAACCTCCCAGGTGTTCAATATCTCGAACACATTTGCTATCTGCTGTAGCTACTTCCAAAATTTCATCCATAATCGTTGATGAAATATTCAGACAAGACATCAAAGTCACCGATCCAAAGCATAGCTTCATGGATCAAATATAACACATACGGGGAGTATATTCGAAACAATTATATCTGAGACCATATCAGTTTTCTCACGAGCTTCTTCCACAGTCTGCTGGGATGCTCATGGTACCACTGGTCCTTCTCGACCATTTGTTTCTTCTTTCTTTTCTCCCCGTTCTTTCCTGGGTTTATCACCCGTTACTCCACATTTAGCATGTGAACATTTCGTAGGAAAGTGATCTATAGCTCCGCGCTTAAAACACTTCCATTCCATCCAACAGGCTCGAGCGATATGCTCCTGTTTTCTACGATTTCAACAATTCAGCAGTAGAGTCTCAACTCTAAAATTTTTTTCTGGGTGCTTTTCCTGCACTTCTTACACCGCATCACCTTTTTTGTTTTGGTCCCTTCCTTTTTAGGTTAGACCTAAATCGCGTTAACTTCTCCTGAAACGTCTTCTAACATTTTTTTCTGCTTTTCTTGTAGTCTCAACTACTTTTCTTTTACCTTAAATATCAGTCAGGGTGAGCAGCCAATTTCGTTTTCTAACCACATCAGCTAATGTGGCTTGTTATGTGGATTTTCTGCTACTTGTCTCTTTGCTCCTCGTTCAATGGAGCCTTGAGAAAGGGCTGGTCCACCACGTAAAGCTCCACGCCCTAAATTCCTCCCAATAAAATTCGCTGGTCGTACTTCTTATACATCAGAAGTCAGCAACAGTTAGGTTATATATATATATGTATAATAACAACTTATATATACCTAACTATACATCATGTCTACTATCTCAAGGTTTAAGTCCAGGAATCTACTCTATAGACACCTAGTTCACTTAAACCACGGCTCTGATACCAACTTGTAACACCCGACTTTTAAAACAAAAACACCCCTGAAAATTTTTCATTTAAAACAAAGGTTTCAATACATAAAACCATAACAAAAGGGGTATATTCTATTAAAAACGGGTACAAGTGTATCAAGGAGAGTATAAAATACCATAATCTCCTTTGAAGTCGGGCTGCTACTGATAGCATCTAAAAGTCTCACTTCTTTAGTCACAGTCCGTAACTTTTCCCCTATCAGGATCATGCTAACCTGTAGAGACATTTAACAGATAACGTGAGCTATAAAGCTCAGTGAGTAATCATATCTGCAAATAACACGTATAAGAATACATTCATATATAATTTCCTATATATGATAAATCTATTTTAACTCATCTTTTCAACACAAGGTCCCATTCTATAGCCTCTTCCGGCTAAACGTATATATATTTGGATATCGGATCCAGACTCTTAGCCTTACCGGCTGATCGTATATCTCTTAGGATTTCACATCCTACTTCATAGTCTTACAAGTTGTTATTTGCATACATTTCTGTCCCATATTTCCTAGTCACAATTGACCGCACCGTATTTCATGATCATATAAGCCGCACCAAACCTTTTCAACATTCATAGCCCTAAGGCCGCACCAACAGTTTCATCATTAATTTCATAGCCCAAAGGCCGCACCAGCTGGGTTCAATAACCTAGATATCATGGTCAAAAGACCGCACCATTTGGATTCAAAGTCCAATATCATAGCCATAAGGCTGCACCATTTTTACATAACAATATCATAGCCATCGAGGCCGCACCAGTTGGATATAGCATCCAATATCATAGCCATATAGGCCGCACCAGTTGGATATAACATCCAAAATCATAGCCACAAGTGGCCGCACCATTCAATAACATTTTATTTCATAATCATTTATGGCTCACGGGTTTACCCCGCTTGTGCCTAGACTCACGGCTCCGTTATTGTCATTTCATTGACTTACGGCTTATCCGATATTGCCTTTTCATTATATTTTTAAAATTACCATTTTCGTCCCCCACAGCTGTTTCAATCTGTAACAGTCCAATCAACACATATCATATATATGATATAAGTGAGATTACTCACCTGGATACTTGCTGCATTTAATTCCGGTTGTTTCTTGCCTTTGCATACACCACAACCATTTGTCCCGTACCTATATATTCATTTATATATAAAATGACAATAGGTTAACAACCATTTCAATTTACTCTATTACATGAGAGTCCAATATAATATAATTGGGGACCATTCCTAGATGATAACTTTCAATTACCACTTTTCTTTAAATTATACATTTTCCCAAAATACACGTATTTTGCTACAGTACTTTCGGGAGGTCGTATACGTATTCCGACAATTTTCCACGAAGTTTCATACCATATTAGACCTATGTTCAAAATTTCAGGTTATACGGACAAGTCTAGAACCAAGTCCCAAAATTGGAATTTCAACAGAATGCTAAAAGAAAATTTTTTTGATGCTGGCGGAGATCGGGACCCGATCTCCTTAGAGATAGCGACCCGATCTAGATCGGGACCCGATCCTTAATAGATCGCGACCCGATCTCTGCTGAACAGACCAGAATCACGATTTTTCAGCTACAAATCCCCATTTTCACCCATTAAGTCCTTATTACTCTACTTAATCAATAGGGAATTATTCCAGGACAAAAACCATCAGTTAACAACTAGTTTTAACCCATGGAAACATATATATCAAACATTTTCCAACAATTCCCGTTTTTGACATTTTTGACCAAAAACTGAAATTGTTTGAAATTAACTACTACTACTGATTCTCTTCATCAAATACAACCTTTGGAACTCATCAAAACCCATTAAAATCAAGTTGATCATATAAACATGTATTCTAGGGTTCTTGAGAAAAGTTCCAAATTTTCAACAATAACAACATACTTTGATGTTTTACCCATATGCTTACAACATAAACATGTTGAAGCTTAAAAATCATGTGAACCTCTTGGATGATAACTGGAATTTCAGTTTCCAATCCATCCCGTGAAGAACACATCAATTACTTAGGTTAGAAGCTCAATTACTAACCTTTATTGCTTGCAAACTTCCAATTCCTAGCCATTAATCCGACTTCATGATTCAATCTTCATAGATTCTGCAGAAATCGCACCCAAGAAATCCTCCCGATGCTTCTAAAATGTTCAGCTCTCATAATTATGGGGATAATTTTCTTTTATATTTTCCAGATTTACATTTTTAGTCCCTAAGTCCCATTTCTTGAACTTTTGGCACTTTTATCACATTTTGTCACATATAACTTTCATTCCTTATACTTTTGCCACAAGCAAACAATATTTTTACATAATTGGTCCTTCACTTGGTCAAATGACCAAATTACCCTTTTATGGTAAAATGACCAATTTACCCCTTTTTACTAGAATTAACTTTCAAATACTTTTCACAAGTATTTGATGTTACAGACAAGTTATAGTCGCTCATAGACAAATTAGTCATGGGGGTTATGTAATATGAACGCACCTTTGTAGACCCTTTTTTGTTAAACTTCAACACTACATCAGCTGCTTACACCGATCCTACTTGCAAATAAGTGATATTCTTTTCTTTTTTGTTATTTGGAATTGCTATTCTGAAGTTTTTCTTATCATATCAGTGTTTTGGTTCTCAATAGAAAGGCTTTCTTCTGTTGGATGATGAGATTTGATCGATAAAATCGCAAAAAAATGGGAAGCAACTCGTGTTATTAGATTAACGAACTTGTATATGGTTGTCGATAGGTCTAGTGATGAAATGCCACTCCTGTGAAACCGTTGAGTACTCCGGCCTGTGAAACCCTTGAGTACTCTAACTACAGGGCAATAAACATAAGGTGTGTAAGGTTAGGGTGGGTGTGGATGGGGGTGAGAGTAATGGGTTGCTTCGTGCTTGATGCGTCCTATCATCTTTAATAATAATATATTAAAAAATTAATAAATCATATAAGGATATTAAGATAATTTTATGTAGGTAAAGGACTAACACTACGAAAAGAAAAGACAACAACAAAACCACAAGGACAATACATATAAAAAAAAAACTAGAAACTAAACTTATATTTTTTTATATATAGGGATAATGACATAAAAACGTCTAAGTTTGACAAAAATGTTCAGTTTTACCGTTTTATATTTTTATGTATTTCTGGTTCATTAAAGCCCTTAAGTTATTCGATTTTATCAGTTTTACCTGCGATAATAGATTTTTAGGTTACCATGAAATGAAATTTGTAAAAAAAAAAACTCTTAAGTTTGCAATTCATTTACATTTTTACCTTATGTGTTTTTTATATCATACGTATTTATGAAACAAAAATAATGTTTAATATACGAAAATACATTTTTATATACGGAAAAAATATTTCATTAATTTAGAAACCTATAATAACTGGTAACAAAGATAAAACCGAACAACTTTAATAAACCTAAAATACATAAAAAGATTAAATAAAAAATTTATATCAAACTTAGGGAGTGTTATGCATTATCCCTTCTATAAACTACAAACTCATTACTCTAAATAGTATTAAGTTAAATTAAATAAATAAACAAATAAATGACTTTATAAAGTTTAAGAGTGACCGGTGACGTGCAGTGTTTTGGACCTCAAAAATGAGGTCGAGTACTAATTTAAACCGTAATCGTTCTTACCTATTGCTTCTTACCTTGCAAAATTTCATACTTTGAAATCGAAACCCTAGCAACAAAAGAGATCGTTGTTAGCGCCGTCATCACGATCTGAAGGGATCGATTCTCAACTGAAGGAATGGAAGAAAAACATGCCCCTGATCCAAGCCGTGCTTGCTGATGCAATCCAGAACCACATAACAGACAGAGCTGTTCAATCGTTCGGTGAACGATCTCCAAGATTTGGCGAAATAGACGACGTACTCGATGATTTGGCCACCGAAGCTCTTCGACGTAAGTTGAATCAACAAGTTCATGCCAGTAACAGCACTAGTAAGCCATTGAATCTCTTCCCAAATTGCTGTACTAATTTCTGTCCTCGAGATATCATGTATGGTCGTCAAATGAGTTCTAGACTAAACGAGATCACCGTCAAATTGAATGTATTCAACACCTACAAGGCTATTTATCAAACAGTAAATGGGGAAAATGAAGATTTTGCTAATCTAAATCTGCTTCATGTGGCCCTTAAAGAAAAACTTTCAAACAAGAGGTTTGTATTAGTTCTGGATGATGTATGGAATGAAGACCATAGGAAGTGGGAACTCCTCCAAAGCCCTCTTCTTATAGATGCACATGGAAGTAAAATTATTGTCACAACCAGGAGTACCAGGGTTGCATCAGTGATGGACTCAAAGGAATCTTATGGTCTGGATGTTTTGTCAAGTGAAGATGCATTTTCGTTATTTGCTCAGCGCGTTATAGGTGAAAAAAACTTTGACAAACATCCAACACTTCAATTCCTTGGTGTAGGAATTGTAAAAAAATGTGGTGAATTGCCTTTGGGTTTAAAAACGCTTGGGATTTAGAGGATGGAAGTGAGATTCTTCCGGCTCTAAGACTAAGCTACTATAATCTCCTTGCACATTTGAAGCAGTTGTTTGCATACTGTTCCTTAATTCCTAAGGACTATTGTGTTTGACAAGAATAAATTAGTCCTATTATGGATGGCAGAAGGATTTTTGCCGCACTCAAAAGAAAACAAATCAATGGAGCGTTTAGGTCATCGGTATTTTGAAGAGCTAAAGTCAAGGTTCTTTTTATCAACATTCTATCGATGATGAGTTAGGATATACAATGCATGACCAGATAAATTACTTGGCCAGACTTGGCCACAAGTGTTGCAGGAGAGTTTTCCTTTAGATTGGATGCTAAGGTGGATGTATCCGACACAAATGAAACTTTTGACAAGAATAAATTAGTCCTATTGTGGGTGGCAGAAGGATGTTTTCCCCAATTAAAAGGAAACAAATCAATTGAGCGTTTAGGTCATCAGTATTTTGAAGAGCTAAAGTCAAGGTCCTTTTTTCAACATTCTATTGATGATGAGTTAGGATATACAATACATGACCAGATAAATGACTTGGCGACAAGTGTTGCGGGAGCATTTTCCTGTAGATTGGATCTTGAGGTGGATGTATCCGACACAAATGAAACTTTTGATAAGTTTCGTCACTTTTCACTTGTAGGTAGTGAATATCCTAATGTATTAGCAACCTCAGTTTTTAGCCTTATTTGGTTTGCTTGTTGATAAGTTTTTTTAAATATTAACTAATAATCAGAACTTGTACCAAGCCGAATAGCATTCTGGTTTGCTTGTTGATAAGTTTTTTTAAATATTATTGTTGAAAGAATTACTAGAAAACGTAATCAAATTTTGTACAATTTGGATATCAATCCAGAAACTTTAGTTGATCGTTTACTTATGTCAATTGGTCAAACGCATTGTCATTAAGATATTGATTTTGGTAAATTTTGTACAAAACCATCTTAATCCCTTCGTAGCATTTGTTATATAACTTCATATTTTCTTACAAATATGTATCAGTTTTGACTTTCGAGGTTAGAATTAGTCCATATGATCTCAAAATTGTTCCTGTTCTTTGTTTAGCATAACAAGTTGTCTTTTTGTGTGGTTATCATTTTCTTCCGAGTATGATTGGTGATAAGATTAGGTATTGTATGGATGATTAAAGTGTACACATTCTAAACTTCTGATATTATTTTTATAATGTATTTGTTCTAATTAGTGATTAACAGAAGAGGTTGTTTTATGAAATCATATTAAATATCCGGTACGTATTATGTGATCTTAATCTTCCTATGTTTCTTTAAATGAGTTCGATTTTAAGGAAGTTGCTCAATTTCTATAGGTGGAATATGCTAAATATTAATATCAACAGACAATTTCGTTTGGTGTATTTGTTTGGGGTTTTATTTGTAAATGGGCTGTTTTGAATTGCATTGTACACAAAATGGTTATCTTTATATAAAAATAATTAAGCAATGATTTAAAACTACCAATGAATGGTATAAAGTGTTGCAAAACTACAAATGGATGTTATAAAGCGTTGCAAGATATTTTCAAACATTCTTTTTCTTGCCAGACATCTCAAGTAGAATTATAAATCACCGTTGTTACAAAGTCGCTAAACGGTCTCAGGTCGGTCAACTAACAAGTAGCGAGTACTCGGTCTAGGCAGGGAGTACTCGGATTAGGCAAATACATACATATTATATGAATATACACATTGAAATACCGAATATAATCATAATTACAACAATTTTGAATTGAATTAAGCAAAATTTAAAATTAAACGGAAAAATATTTAATAAATAAGTAAATAGATAATATATTCTAAACTAAATACTTAACAATTATAATTATTTTTTAAAAGGCAAAATTGTTGAGTTTGACCGATTTTTTTCTGAGATTGACCGATTTCAAGGTTGACGAGTTGTACCGATGTTGAATGAGTAGCACTGATGTTGACCGATTCTGACCGAGTTTGATGTTGACCGATTTTGACAGATCTTGACCGAGTTCGAGTATTTTGACGGATTCCAATAAAAGTGCCTCAGACAACACCTGATTCCGATTACTCGGCCAAGTAGGCCGAGTTTTACAACATTGCAAATTACCATTCAACATCGAATATAAAGAATCGATCCGAAGCGGGATAATCACAATCAAAATCAGGATAATGACTAGTAAACTACTTCAAATAATTGATTGGTGAAAAGTTTACAAATCGTACTCTTGAAGAAGAGTTTGCAAATTGGTGTTAAAGGAGCAAAAGTATCGTCTATTTATTTTATATTACCTTGTGTAAAGTGAACCTCATAAAGTTGTGTTTGATATGGGTAATTTTTGTTGTTTTTCTTGTTGTGTGAACAACAAACCATAAATAGTGATTTGACTTTAATTTACAATAAATTCATATCGCTTGGTTTAAGTACACACATACATTTACAATACATATATAGTTTTTATAGTATATGCATATACTTGGAGTTAAAAAGCTATTTTCGTGTTTTGATTCTTGTTACATAATGAGATATTCATTCATTAACAACACCATTTTCGTTTCAGATAAACTATAACGGTTTCTTTGTGATTGGATTGTTTGATTATGGGGGTGGGGAGGTATTAGCCTTGAAAAAGTTAATTCCACCAACATGGAACACCTAGAGTTTTTTGATTTTGTGAGAAAGGAAACAAGAACAATATTGTATACAATGAATTTATTATAGACTTAAAATTGATATTGATCTTAAAGATTTTGTTAGTTGTGGACTTGGAAGCAGGGGAATAATAAATAGTATAATACTATATAGCTCGAGGAGTTGATGAATATCTAAGTTTCTTAAAGAGATAGAATTGTTGACCATGAGGCAGGTGAGAGCGAACATGAATTTGATATTTCTAAATACAGCATAATTTTGTTACGTTACAAAACTGTTATTAACTATTTTTATTATATATTTCGGTCAATATTATACAAATTTGCATGCTCGCAACAATCTCTAAAACATGGAATTTTTGAACCATTTCAGGGGGATGTAATTGTGAGAATTTGAGAATATAATAAGAATTTTGCCTGATTTGGTCGTGTTAGAGAGGACCAAATAACAAATACAAAAAGATGCAACAAGAGAAAAACTAATAAGTCCAATAAACACGTAAATAATCTTCAATATAATATTTAAACCTCTCAAGACATTGAAGAAAAGAATGTACATAAATAATACTCTACATATAAAATAAACACTACACCTCACTCCCCAATCTATCAAACTTATAATTAGATTTCATCAAAATGGAACCAATGGTCACTGAGGTAACGAGGAAATGAGTGTATATTTGTGACCCTGCATATTTGTTAGAAAAACAAGGGTTAAATGCAATAAATAATAACCAACCTTTTTATTTGTTTATCATCGCATTCTATAGCATCCTACCTTTATTTCTCCTATTAAAACATTGTATACTAAGAAATCTACCTGGTTAAAGCAATGCCACAATATAAAAAGCTATGATAGGGTAAATTTATTAAATAATAATATCCTGATACAAAAATTAAATTGAAAGTACAATGTTGTTATTAGGTAGATTTTTGCAGTATGACGATTTAATAAGAAAAAAAATTGGGAGTATGATGTTGAAATCAAAAGAAATTAAAGTAAGATGCTATAATGAGTAAATAATTGAAAATGCGTTGCTATTTCTTGCATTTAGCACTAAAAACGCTTGTGGTGTTTCGGTTTGATTTAATGAATTAAGCACTAAATCTGGACAACTATACATGATTGTTTCTTTTTTATTTAATTTGGACAAAATAAATTCATGGGCTAAACCAAAAAACACAACTTAATGTATTAAGATACAAATTCTTTATTTTTTTCTTCATCCTCTCACGTTGAAATTGATGAATTTGTTAATGTTGATAAATATTGTGACATTTGTTTTAAGAATATAAGGGTAAAAAGGTGAAGATATGGGCGGCTGTTTCTATAGTTACAATATTCATGGATTATTAATAATATGTTATTTATTCATTAATGAACGTAATTGAATATAAGGAAAAATGTTGTTTTTTAATTTTGAAAGAAAATTGATTATTTTTTTCATTCATTAATAAAAAATGATTAATTTGTTTTTTTAGGTAATTACCAATCAAATCCTTAAATTTTAGGAATTTATGATTTTATTTAATTATGTCCTAATTTAATTAAAATATATAATTACTAAAATGTCATTATATATTGATTGGTCCAGAATCGTTCTCAACATTTTTAGCTCATTTTAACCTTATATATATATATATATATATATATATATATATATATATATATATATATATATATATATATATATATATATATATATATATATATATATATATATATATATATATATATATATATATATATATATATATATAATCAGGATCGGGTGAGGACTCAAATTTTGGTGAGGACTGTGAGGACAAATCTACCTCTAATCTTGAAAAATGGATGGCTAATATTCATTGTGCAAAAATTGACACATCTTAAAAGTTTGGGGGCTGTCTAAAAATTAGAACTAGTGGGTAGATAACACGAATTAAGAAAGGGTAATATAGTAATCTTAATGAGTACCGCATCCCCATTGCGACACTTGTCACAATCTCGTTTGCTGGGTTTTTTTTATTCCACCAACTTTTTTTTAGCCATAACTTTTTTTTTCCTTTGTAAAAAAAATTCTGAAAAAACCAAAATTCTTAAAATTTAATTCTCTACAAAACAAGCACCATCATGAAAATTTGAAAAAAAATATTTTTTAGTTTTATAAATAATCAAAAATAAAAAAAATTCTCCAAAAATTATGAAAATTTAAACGATCATTGTAGATATTATATTAGTAAGTTTGCAAAAAGAATTTTTTGAATAAAAGGTTTTTTAAGTGTTTAGTTTTATATTTTTAAGTAAAAAACTCATCAAAATAGCAAAAAAATATACATGATACAAAAATATTAAGAAACAAAATATGTTTTATGATTCAAACTATTATAAACTAATTATTTTATGAATCAAAACTTATCAAAATAGCAAAAAAATATACATGATTCAAAAATATTAAATCCAAAATATGTTTTATGATCCAAAACTTATGATCCAAGATTCAAAATTCATTATGATCCAAGATCCAAAACTCGTTATGATCCAAAACGAGTTAATAAAATCACACGAGTTTTAAAAAAAACTTGAAAAAAAAAACGAAAAAGAAAAAAAATCTGAAAAAAAAACTAAAATAAAAACAAAAAAACTGAAAAAAAAAACTAAAAATAATATTTAAAAAAAATAAAAACAAAAAAAATGAAATAAAAAATCCGGCTAAATTATGTTGTACGGACGTGAGTAACATGTGATTGTATCCTCGAGTCCGTATTACGTTCTATGGACGAGCGGCGCATGCGATTACGTCAAATCCAATAGTTACGTTTGACGTTATTGCCCTTAAGGAAATAAGTGGA
Organism: Cichorium intybus; assembly: GCA_023525715.1. Classification (NCBI taxonomy): domain Eukaryota; kingdom Viridiplantae; phylum Streptophyta; class Magnoliopsida; order Asterales; family Asteraceae; genus Cichorium; species Cichorium intybus. The sequence continues at coordinate 99,998,380 of CM042012.1, forward strand.
CGAGAATTGTCCTCGCAATACTCACCAAAATTGAAGTCCTCACCGGATCCGGACCCTATATATATATATATATATATATATATATATATATATATATATATATATATATATATATATATATATATATATATATATATATATATATATATATATATATATATATATATATATATATATATATATATATATATATATATATATATATATATATATATATATATATATATATATATATATATATATATATATATATATAGGGTCCGGTTCCGGTGAGGACTCTTTTTTCGGTGAGGACTCGCTAGGACACCTTAAAAAAATATAAAAAAAATACAAATCATAAAATCGAGAATAGTACTATATCATTATCAAAAAAAAAATTTGAAAAAAAAAATTTGCATCATTGCAAAACGTAATGATGCAATTTTTCTGTTTTTATTTTGGATCATTATTTCATTATAAAAAAATAATGATCGAAAAGTTTTTTTTTGAATCTTTTTTTATCCGATATAGTACTATGATCTATTTTATTATTTATATTTTTTTATATTTTTTTTTCAATTTTTTTTAAGGTGTCCTCGCAAGCCCTTACTTTAAGAAGAGTCATCACCCGATCCTGATTCTATATATATATATATATATATATATATATATATATATATATATATATATATATATATATATATATATATATATATATATATATATATATATATATATGATTTTCAAATCAAATGTTGTAATTAACAAACCATAAATATAATTATCTTTCATATTAATTAATATTTTTTTAAAAAGGTTATTGAAAGGTGAAAACAGACATATTTTAAGAGAGATAAAAATAAAAATACCTATATTTTAGACAACTTGGTCAAAATATTTACTAAAAAATTCACTTAAATCGATATTCAAAATAAAATAAAAAGTTATTTAAATCGATTTCAAAATGCAATTAAAAGTTCTTTAAATTTGTTTTTCAAAATGCCTATAAGAATGATTTCAAAATTGATTATATGCTTCTCTAAAAGTTACACCAAGAATCATTCTCACGACTGTTTATAATAATTCTTCAAAACGACACATTCTTGAAAGAATTACATAAAAAACAAGCATATTCTTGAAAGAATTACATAAAAAACAAAAATAACCTACTAAATTTTAAAACGTTTATTCTTTGAAAGCATACACTGTCATAACTGAATTAACTCTGAAATCTTTCAAGAATTACATAAAAAACAATTAATAATCTAGTGGTCCATTCCATTCCATCAGTTTTTTTCTATTCCAATGGAATGAACCATTCCATTCCATTCCATTCCCAATTCCATCATACCAAAACACTACCTAAATTCATACACATGTTCCACTTAAAAAATGAATCTACCTTTCAATAGGGAAAATCTGCTTTATAAACACGCCCTAAAGAACCTTCACCGATTATATTTTCTTGATACAAACTATTTGTTGTTGTTTGAAGAGTTGCAATATTTCACTGTTTTTGTAGATACATTTTTCCCTCTATCAAATGTAGAAATTTCTGTTAATGGAGGCTTCAAATCAACTATACTGTACCATCTGCTCTTGCATTTCTACATTAACTGAAAAAAAGAAAAATAATAATAAAATACCCAACATTTATAAAAAGAATCTACAAGGGAAAAAACGGAAAAAAAAAAAAAAAAAAAAAAAAGATGAGGCAAACGAACCTTTCTCGCCACTAATAGGTGAGGAACTTCTTGTGACATTTTCTTTCTTTTTACCTTTTTGAAGGCAGAAAAAAAGTACCAAAAATTAGTTGTTATACATTAAAAAAAGTATCACTTGTGCATTAGTTAATAAGACATATTTGTACTGTATCGACACTAACCACACAAGCAATGTACAATTTCTTGTTTCTTTTTGTGGTTATTGACTTTTAAATATACATAAACTTTATTTTCTTAAATCAATAATATCACACGATAAATCTTTTTTAATTTGTTTAAACCTTATAATTTCTATCATGTTAACCTCTTATATTCTTAATTATTAAAATTTATATTTTTATGCATCGATTAGAAAATAAATATAAACTAAGAATATCTTAAGTAATTTTTGTCAAAATTGGTAACAATACATTCACTCGATATATAAAAAATATGATGAAATGAAACAACAAGGTGAAGAATTACATACCTCAATATCGAGTAAACTTTGAATACAGAAGTTGTAACACACAGCCACACACAACAAGAAAACAACAAGGTGAAGAATTATAGTCATATAATTAATCAAAAGAAATCGATGAAAGTAAGGTTAGAAAGAACAAAATGTTCAAGAACTCGAGTTGGGTATCATAAAATAAATCTCCATCAAAAATCTAATTAAGATGGTACAACAAATTTACCTAACATATTATACTATATCTGGATAATTATCCATTGTAAATGAATCTTGAATAACTGTTCTCAAAACCATAATAAAAAAAAAATTGTACAAAGGTTCCTTCTAGAACAGTGTGTCAACGGTCAACTGTCAACTCTTTTTCAAAACCGATTCAATGATACCCAATTGATTTGAGCTAAATTGAGGTACTTTTTTATGCACCAAAGATAAAATAAACCTAGCTTTTTGAATCTTCCCTTTTGTCTTCAACCCTTGAAGTAATTGACAAATACTAATAACACTTGGAAACCAATTCTTTTCCATACTGTTTTTGCACATTGTATACGCCATGTCGAATTCGCCTTCTTTAGTTAAATAATGCATCATTGTTTGATAAATTCTTGCATTCGGTTTGTAACCTTCATCATGTAAAGCAGAATAAACTCTTTTTGCCATTTCAATATAACCAGATCTACAAAACCCTTTTATCACCAAATTAAATGTAACTTCATCAGGAGAAATTCCAAGATAACGCATCATACCCATTAAACTATTTGCTTGCCATGTTCGTCCTTTATGTACTAAGAACTGAACCCTAGCATTAAAAGTTGCTAAATTTGGTAAACAGCCTTTCATCAACATAAGATTCCAAAGTCCGTTTCCTATTTCTGCTTGATTTGATTTATAGAAAGATGAAATTAGGGTTGTGTATGTGATAACATCTGGTTTGATCCCTGATTTTTCCATCTCTCCCATGATCATGTAAGCTTTATCAGGGATACCCATTCGACATAGGGCATCTATTATGATATTCATGGAGATATCATCTAGTTTAACATCAAATTGGCAACAAACATGGTCGAGAAAGGACTGAAAAGCATCCAAGTCGCCAGAATGTGCCAAGATTTTAAGGACAGCATTGAGGGATTTGACAGTGCGATTACAACCATATAAGTGCATACCTTTGAAAGTATCGATGGCATGATTAACCATTCCAGCCTTTCCGTATAATGATATGATCCTCATTATAAACCCTTCACGGCGGCCTTGTGGTAGTGCTTTTTGATGCTCGAGTAATTGCTCGATGTAATCAAACCTCCGAGCGCCTGCTAGCCTGGAAATCGTGTCTTCAAACGCAACCGTACTTTCTATAAGAAGGCGGTTGTGAGCATTAGCTTTGAACAGATGAAATAATTTTTCGGGGTTTCTTTCTGCCTTGAGCTTAATAAGGGCAGGTTCCTCTAAATTTAAGGGTGTCTTGATATCGTTTGCTGTCAAAGTAGTTTTAGTTTTAGAAGTCGTTGTAATGGAGGCCGGGATGGTGGTGTAAGTTCTAAATCTGCGACCTAAGCGCAGAGAGAGCATATTTTCGAATCTCAAATCGGAATCATACCCATAAGAGCAAAGTATGCGGTTTAATGGCTGGTTTAATCTAACTCAAACCCCAGATGAAGGAATGTATGTAGATATAGAGAGAGGTTGAAGGCCTAAGCGTACCTCAGTTCATATATAATTGATATAGGGTTAGGTCGACAGGATAAATTATGAGAATGAATTAATTGCATTCCAATTCTGATATGCGATGATGATGATGGTGGTGGTAGATGGCGGAGGAGGTGGATTTAGCGGTGGTTAAGGGTTTTACGTTGTTGGATTTAGTGGCGATGAAGGGTTTTACGTTGTTGCCGGTGGTGAATCATTTCCATGTGATTCAGAGTCATTCACTCATTCAGTAAGAAAGCCATTTTAGGCTTTTGGATCGAATCCGCTGGCCCATTTGCCCTTAGGTTTCCCCACTCGTGTACACCTTTATTTTTCATCTATATATTTATTATAGTGTTTTATGTCTTTTAAATTGGAATAATGTCATACAAGCTTTTAAATTTGTTAAAAATGTTCGGTATTATTTTTTTATATATTTTTAGTTCATTAAAACCTTTAAGTTTAGTAGAAATATTTGGTTTTACCATTTTATGCATTTTTGGTTCATTAAAACTCTTAAGTATAGCAAAAATATTCGAGTTTACTCTTTTATGCATTTTTTGTTCATTAAAACACTTAAGTTTGACAGAAATGTTACCAAGTCACAAGGTAAAACTGAATATTTATGCAAAACTTAAGGGTTTTAATAAACCAAAAATAAACTGAAGGGCTTTTATGAACAAAAAATACATAAAATGGTAAAATCGAACATTTTTGCTAAAGTTAAGAGTTTTAATGAACCAAAAATGCATAAAAGGGTAAAACCGAACATTTCTAACAAATTTAAAGGCTTTTATGACATTATTCCTTTTATCTTTATGTTTTATCAAATGGAATTATTTTTGACACTCTAGTCTAATTTCCCTGAACACTCCAGTCTATTTTTTAGACTACTTTGACTAAATTTAATTGACAGTAATGTTCTCTTTTTAGGTTTTCTAAACTATTTCCAGCTTTTTATATAGAAAAGAGGAATGTCCAACTTTCAGGAAGTCAACACACAAAAAACAATAATAATTAAATTTCTACTTACAGATAACAAAAAACCATAACAATTAAACAACAATTACATGATTATAAATTTTACAGATTAGTAACTAATATTAATAACTGATCTCGGTATGAATAAAGTTTTTTATTCATAAAATGAAAACTACTTAAATAAATAACTATATCGGAATATATGCTCGCCGGAATATAGCATCGCCGGAGTCCTTGTTTCTCGTCAGAAAAAGCGTCGTCGTAGTGGACTTTAAACTGTATGTTCTTTCAACTCAAGCTTAGAGTTTAATAAAACAAAAAATAACTTAAATATTTACTCGAGTCAGCTGCCTCTCTCCGTCGGTAGAACGACGGAGGTCGTTGGAGGCACAAAAAAGCCCTGGAAAAAGCCCACGAAATTTCTTCTCAGAAATGGTTATTGTCGCCTGTGGAGCCATTTACAACGGAGGACGAGCTGGATGCGGTTGCTACTGTCGCCGGAAACAGCCATCACCGAGGAGGAAGTCGAAAACCGCCATCACCGGAAGTCGCCATCACAGGTTAGGATGAGGAAGACACAGTTTTCATAGTTGTCTGTGGAGCCATCGATAGCTGACACGCCTAGGTCGTCGTGCGGTCAAAAATAAAAAATCAAAACCTCACACACACTAGTACAGCTGTAATAAGGGTCGGTCCACGGGAGTTTGGTGGTCAAGACAAGACGATAGCTTACCAACTGTAGTGTCACGCTACAGCCAGAGGGACTAACTTCCACTTTCCCAAAACACACAGAAATCTCAAATCCAAAATCAAAACCAAACATAAACTAAATGAAACTAAATTAAATTCTAACCCTAGATTGGTTACTGAAATCAGAAACTATATTCAGAATCCAGAAACAATAACACAAACCAAAAGCATTCAAAACTCATTCAAACATAATAAAGGTAAAAAGTGCAATAAAACATGAACCGAATGATTACTTGTATTAAACTCAAAACCAGAAGATCCAAAACATTTAAATACGGAATTAAATAACTTTAACCTACTGCTACTGGCTGTCACAATCCAGAAACACTAAGCTAAGAACTAAATGAGCTAAACTAATATTGAAATTAAAGTGAAAACATAAAAATACCACAAAGGCCTGCTGGAATCTCGAAACTTGAGTCAAAGTCGCCGTAAGTCCACCTTAGGGTCTGATCTTCGCCTCCAGAATTCGACCTAATGGCCTCTATTTATACTTGTGGAAAATTAGAACCCGCGACGCGTAAGACCTCTAGCCGCGTCGCGCGTAGAGCTTTATCCCCGTTTTTTCGCTATTTGAATTCTCTTCACCGCCTCAACTTTTGACGTGGCGCGTCGCGCATGGCTTCATTCCCGCAGCGCGCACGTTCATTCGACTAAATTTGGCATTATCCTCAAAACTTCTTCAATTGTCTGCATTTAGTCCCTGCTTATAACATTTCTTTGCAAACAACCACTAGCACGAAAAGTGAGAAATACCAATGTATATATGATATAATTTCACCAAGAATAGGGTCTAACAACGACTAAAATACTTGATATTACTAGGCGTTGTCAGTAGTCGAGGACAAGGCGAGGTGGTTGCTACTGTCGCCGATGATTCTCCTTGCCAGAAGCTGCCATCTCCGGAGACAGCCATGACCGGAGGCAGAGCTTGTTACTACTCTCTCTCAAGTCTGATTTGTGAAACATGAACCATAAATAGAAAAAACCATAATTGGTTATATATGTTTTATAGAGATAGACCAGCCCATATTAATTTATCAGCACATATTAGTTCAGCCCATTTATTGTTTATTTGTATTAACACTTGAAGCCCATTTTTTATTTTTTATTTATTTACAGCTTATTTTTAACCAATTTATTTTCTATATTTATTGATATTAAATATACGATATTAATTTATTTATTGAATTTTTTTTTGCAGGAAAAAAAATGATGAGCACTTCGGAATTTTATATCGAACAAGTATAATATCTATCACTATTATTTACATGTATATAATTAATTGATGTATCTATCGATTTTTTTTACTTTTTAGGTGTTTGGTATTTGAAGGCGCATGATGGTTAGACGTTAAGGGTCGTATGTGATGAACACAATCACGAACCAATAATGTATATGGAGGGTCATTTGTATGTAATGCGAATGTCTGCTAAAGAATCTCATTGGGTGCAGGAATCAATAAAGCTGAATGTGAAACCATGAAATATTTTGTCAACGGTAAAGGAGCAAAATCAAAAGAACGTGTCTTTACTGAGAACTATATAAATTTTTGTCATAAGTTTTGAATGTCTCGGCAGGAAGGTAGAACCCTGATCTAGAATGTTATGCACATATTGCAACCTAAAGTGTCTCAATTAAGAGGGGTCATGGAAAGAACAGGTTCAAAATCACGATCAATTCCTTTTTCAAATCCTGCTGCAGCTGCACGAGCTGATTTTGAGTATCGTTTAAGCAAGACTAATGAGTTAGAAGACTTGTTTTTCATTCATCCAACATGATTCAAAATATGGCAAGCATTTTTATATGTGGTGTTGATGGATGCTACATATAAAACAAACAAGTACAATATTCATTTTTTAGAAATTGTTGATGTCACTTCAACAAATAAGACGTTGAGAGCCAATACGCCAAGCTGAAGAAGTCGCGTTTATGTATAAGTCGCGTTTAGAGTCTACAAACAACTCAAACCTACTCAAAAAACTTTTATAAGTCTAGAGGATTAGTTTTTGAAATATTTTGTCTCATGTTTTATTATGTTGAATTTTATTAAGAAATACATGAGGTTGATGATGATTATTTCCAAGTATATTTTTTAGTTATATTTATACTACTATAATATGACAAATATAATTTTTATGTTTACAATAATTAGCAATAAATATAAAAAAATTGTTATTCTAATAAAACAAAATAAAATAATAACTTTTAAAAAATGATTTAATTAATGATATAATAATTAAAATATAACATAATGATTAATTAAAAAGGATAAAGCAGTGATAACAATATGATTAGGGGTAAAGCTATTTATACCCCTTTTTTCTAGGGGGATTTTATCTACACTAAAATTTTCTTATATACATTAAAAGGTGATTAGCTAATAATTTATTCCATCGTTAGACTCTTGATAAAAAAAATAGTAATATTCCATCGCCACAACCACAAACTGTCACCACCGATAATGTCACCTCCACCACCTCCACCACCAACGCCACCGCCACCGCTACCACCACCCACCGTCCCACCACCTACTCCATCTCTGCCACTGCCACAGTGGCGAAGATAACACCATACTTGTTAGCAATTAGAAAACTAGTGGCCGACATAAACATCCAATTTTGAGTTGGTGCAAATTCTGATCCGTATAAATTCAACGAGTGGTTTATGTTGTTTAAATCATGATCATAAATTAGTGCATACTCTTGGAAGTGATCCAATAACTCATTGTGTAATTTACATGACTTTAAGTAATCAAAAAGAAGAAGAAATTTATTAAATATTACTTTGATGAAAAATTAAATTCATTAAAAAGATATTTTATATTATTCAATATATTACTAGACGATTTATATAGAAACCTATTTATCTTCAATAAATAATAAAACAACTAAAAGTAGGAACCTATAAAGATAAAAATGAGCAATAATATGATGTGATTTTAGATAAAAATGAGTAGAGTATGATGTGATTTTAGATAAAAGGAGCAATAATATATGTAACAGAATAATATATTGATCAATAATCACAAATCATACATCTATTTCAAACGTCAAATTTGTTATAAATAGCAATGCATGGTCTGCATCTACATAAACCGATAGTAAGAACAAATACAAAAAAAATCATTATACAGTTAAGGTAATGGAGAATTGGCAAGATCTATTTAGTACGTTCTATAATCAAACAAATTATGAGGTATATCAACATAGTGATACTTAACTTGTATTTCTATTTTATCATATATATATATATATATATATATATATATATATATATATATATATATATATATATATATATATATATAAAAGTTTTGTATGTTTTATCCAGGCGAATAATGTCCACACAAGCAACGCAACTGGATGTGATGGAAATGAAAACGAGACTGAAAGTAATTACTACGTCGACGACTCATTGAGTTTTGAAACCAACACGATATAAATTTTAACATTATTAACGTATGTTTTTAGTAATATATTAATATTAAATTACAAATCTTTTAATAAAGATGTCATTTTCAGGTGTTCAGATCTCGTCAAGACGTAATAGATTGGGTGCAAACTATGGGACGTTATCTTGGTTATTTTATCGTTATTAAAAACTCTAGGAAATACTATAATGTTGTATTTCAATGTGATCGTGGTGGTGTGTATAGATGTACACTAATCTCCACAAGAAAACTGCAACAAAAAAAAAATAAACTGTCCATTTAGAGTTCAAGGTAAATATTTGCCAGTAGATGATTGTTGGAAGTTAAAGATGATATGTCATATACATAATCATCTGCCATCATTACATTTGGAAGGTCATCCTCATCCAAGACGATTGAGTAATGATGAAACTCGAATATTTGAAGATTTGTTGAATAAAAATGTAAAGCCAAAAGATATATTATCTGTATTAAAAAAACAAAATGCAAATAATTTATCTACTCTCTGTACTATCTACAATACAGGTGAAAAACTTCGACGTACAGAGAGGAAAGATAAAAGTCAAATGCAAGTTTTTATGGAATTTCTACACCAAAATGACTATGTTTTTGAGATTCGTGCAAATGCGTCGACAAACTAGATGGAAGATCTATTCTTTGCTCATTCAATATCATTGAAAATATAGTGTGCCTTTCAACGTGTCTTGTTGATGGACGCAACATATAATACAAATAGGTATGTGATGTCTTTGTTAGAGATTGTTGGTGTAACCCCAACAAATATGACATTTTCCATAGCATTAGTGTATATGTATAAGGAAAAGGAGACCAACTATGTTTGGGCCCTTGACGCTCTAAAATCAGTGATGGATGGATGTATGTCACCACGCGTTATAGTGACCGATAGAGAATTGGCTCTCATGAATGCATGCAAGATTATATTTCCATATGCTAAAGGATTACTTTGCAAATGGCATATTAATAAGAATATCCAGAAGAAATGAAAATCATTTTGGAATCTCCTATATACATCATGGAATATGTTGGTTACATCTGCAACAGAGGAGTCATACAAGATAAATTTGGCAAAAGTCGAAGAGGATCTTATCAACTATCCAGGTAATTTTAAATATACATTTTAAATCATATATATATATATATATATATATATATATATATATATATATATATATATATATATATATATATATATATATATATATATATATATATATATATATCAAGGTTGTAGAAGTCGCCAGGCGGTAGGCGGGCGGTCGACTGGGGCCTAGGACTAGTCGGGTCTAGGCGAGGACTAGTCGGCGCCTAGGCGGAGAGTATTATTTATAAAAAATATATATGAATAACCATACAAAATGTCATGCCATACATATATATCCTAACAAAATATATGAATAAGTGAATAACCATACAAAATGTCATACCATACAAAATGTCATGCCATACATATATAACCATACAAAATGTCATGCCATACAAAATGTCAAAATATATGAATAAGTGAATAACCATACAAAATGTCATGCCATACAAAATGTCATGCCATACAAAATGACATGGAATCAGAAGCTATACAAGCAAACTCAATATGGAATCAGAAGCTATACAAGCAAAACTCCAACAGGAAAGACAGAAACCGGAATTAATTTCTGGAAATCAGACAAGTGAAACTCCAACAGGTAGAAATAACAATCCGACAAGTAGAAATAACAATCCGACAAGTAGATATGCTGCTAATTAAACCGACAAGTAGAAACAATCCGACAATATGGAAATCAGACGGAGCTCAATAATCCGACGAGTATATATGCTGTCAATTAATGATCAGGAACTCAATAATCCGACGAGTAGAAATCAATAATCGAACAAGTAGAAATCAATAATCCGACAAGTAGAAATCAGAATCCGACAATTACAAATCCGAAACATAAAACTTAAAATCCTTACCGCAGACATGGTCGATTTCTAAGTTATCGCACCGTCGGAGCTTCAACGACACCGTGTCTGGACCGTCGGAGCTTTGACAGACTAGGTCGGACCGTCGGAAGTCGTAGATGGAAGACGGAGGGGGAAAGCCGGAGATCGATTTCTATGTTGTCGGGTGGAAAATGGGAGGGAGAAACACGATTAGGTCAAACAAAAAATGAGGGGAATCAAAAAAAAGAGGGGGTAGTCTAAAAAAAAAGGGGTAATTTTGAAAAATTTCATCCCAATCTGTTGACTTCGTTTGACCGCCCGTTGACCGACTTTGACCGACTTTTCCGCCTAGACCGATTTTGACCGAAGTTGACTACGACCGACTAAGTGAGCCGCATAGTACTAAACGTAGGCAATTTTAGCCCGCCTAGCGCCTAGGCGCCGCCTAGGCGGCCGCCTAGGCCGACTTTTACAACACTGATATATATATATATATATATAGTATGTCATAAATCATTTACAGGAAATGAACTTTTTTATATATTTCAGATGCACTTGCTTATCTAAAAAGAGTATGGTTGGCACCGTACAAGGAGAAGTTTGTATCTGCATGGACCGATAAGTTTCTAAACTTTGGCAATCACACAACTAACAAAGTTGAAAGTCAACATGCGAAGTTAAAACAATACCTTGGTACGTCAAAAGCATATATTGCAAAATCATTAAAGCGTATTAACGACGTTGTTTAATCTCAAGACATAGCTATAAAAGCGAGTCTCGAACATAATAAAATTACGATTCGTCATCGGTTCAACATACCACATTTTAGACAATTATGTAGTTTTGTTTCAAGTTATGCACTTGATATAGTTTTCAATGAATATCAACGGTCCATAGCTGCTGGATTCGTTTTTGAAAATTGTGGATGTTAGGTGCATACAAGTTATGGGCTACCATGTGTGCATGAACAATATATACTTGGTTAAAGAAGGTACCCCTATACCACTTGCTTTAGTAGACAAATTTTGGAAAAAAAACTTGAATTATCATAATGGACATCATTACAAAATGATGATTTTGATTGTAATGTTGAGCTAAAAAGGATTAATGCACAATTCAAATCAAAGACGAGGTCTGGTAAGTTAAGTTTAATAAAGCAGTTAAGAAACATAATCACACCATCAGCAACTTCAGTATGTGAACCTGTTGATCACAAAAGTACTAGTGGGCGCCCATTATTAAAGAATAAGTTTTTTGGGAAAAGACATGTTGATTTAAACCAGAATCCACCAACTCAAGATCCACCTGAAATGTTTTCTGCAAATCTATGAACTAAAACCCTAAGTTCACATGCAACCTAAATTGGATCTATGTTTTCTAACTTTGAACATATAAATAATTCCTAAAAGGCCAATAGAAAAATTGCTAAAATAAAAATCAGAAAAACTAACCTTTAGGTTTTTCTTGGAAGCTAAGCAACAAAAATTCCTTGCCTCAAATGAAGTCACACCCAAGCCTTGAGGAGAGTCACAAAATTGAGAGATTATGTGTAAAATTGGCGCAGAAATAAGGTCCCCCAGGGTCCCTATTTATAGGCTCTAGCAGATAACCTGATAAGCCTTTAGAGATAAACCTTTTTGAATTCAAATAAGATAAACCTTTTATCTTACAATTCAAACTCTATTTATCTTTATTATAATAATCGAAATTATATATATCCAATATATAAATTTTGCTGATTATTATCCTGCTAAATATGTCACTTACTCAACTATTGAATAATTACAATTCAGCCCCTGCACCTTTAATTAATTAAATTAATCACCAAATTAAATCCAATTAATTCCATATTAATTTCTAATTAGTTAATATAGTTTCTAATTAATATATTATCACTTTAATATATTAATAAAATATTTATTTTATTTCTATTGATTTATTAATCACATAATAAATCAACATTTCTCTCTTTTGGAATTTCTACCAAACCTCTAGCTATGAGGGCAACCCAAATGGACTTTGCTACTATTAATTAGGTAAATACAAATTATTAGTCATGACTTAGACACCTAATCCAACAGTCTCCCACTTGGATAAGTCTATGACTATAATTACCAATTTAACCTCCAATTAATCAGCAAACTGTAGCTTCCTAGAAACTGCTACCGAACTCTGATCTAGTCAGTTCTGTCCATAGATAACTGATCATATGATCCTCTGTCCAACCAGATATTTTCAAACATGAGACATGGATTGAGATCAATCTCTGTCCGATTCTCTGTTTCCCGATTTCAGATTTTGCATATGACATAAGACTTCTAATTGAACACATCAATTCAGTCCTGGGTGGCCAGCACTTTAGTCAACTTCAAAATCATCGAGAGGCCTACATATATCTATTTCCCATCAGGGTCAAGGAAAGAATAAGCTTCGACTCATATGCTTATATCTTTTACCAGTCAAATCATTCACAACAACACGTTTTATAACATCGAGTTACTGATGCGTTTTCGTGTTATCAATGAACAACTTCCTTGTAAATTATAACTCATATCTCTCCACTTCAAGATCATAAGATATTATCGTCTCAAGATTGCTCGTGATGTAATCCATGAAGCAATCTATTGAGCGTGGGTCTATCCAATACTCAAATCTCCATTTCTAAGTACTCACGAACGTTGTAGCTGTTGGATTAGGTGTCTAAGCCATGATTTATAATTGTATTTATCTTATAAATAAAAGCAAAGTCTATTTGGGTTGCCCTCATAGATGGAGGATAGACGTATAGTTCAGTAGAGAGAATAGTTGATTTATTAATTGTATAATAAATCAATAGAAAATAAATATATGGTTTATTAATATATTTAAGTGTTAATATATTAATTAGAAACTATAATAATTAATTGAGATTTAATCTAGAATTAATTGGATTTAATTTAGTGATTAAATTAATTAATAAAAGGTGCATGGACTGGTTGGCATTTATTCAATAGTTGAATAACTGGCCAGGTAAACCAGGGACCAAAGTTGGCGCCACCCTGGAGGCTCCTCTAGGAGTTGGCGAAACCCTAATTAGGGTTTAGGGGAGTCTGGTCCAAGTGGCCAAAAGCCTTGTCCATTTGGAGGCTTTCTAGGGGTTACATTCAGGTGTAACCCTAGGAGGCTATAAAAGGAACCCCCTGGGCACCTCTTTCTCATGCCATCTCTCTCTCTCTGGGTTACTCTGCTGAACTGATTCTTCTATCACTTGGGTGTGACTTGCATTTGAGGCAGAATTCTTTTGCTGCTTGCTTGAAGGATCATAAGATCAAAGGTTGGTTTTCATAATTAATCTTTAGAATTGAATTGTATCCTTTAGGTTTTTAGTTTATTATCTTCATAGAAGAAAACATAGATCATCTTAGGGTTGCATGTGAACCATAGGAATTTTTGTGTTCATTGCTTGCATAGAAACCCTTCAGTGGTATCAGAGCATAGGCTGTTTTCTTGTGAAATTGATATAAACTGCATGCTTAATTCTTGCCTTGAGGTGTTTTGCGAAAACTCCTCCTTGGGAGGCATGAAAGTCGACGGCTTGGCTAGGGTTTCCTAACCCTAGCCGCCATGCCCTAATGGTCCCCTTTGATTGCTTGATTTGCTTGCCATAATAGTATGTTGTTATTTTTGGTAATGAGGTTAATTAAAATAACTTGAACCTTTCTTGCTTGGCTTGTAATTTTCGAGAACCATAGGGACCTTGATAGAAAATCTAATTTGATTAATTTGGTAATATCTATCTTAGATTTAATTAGTTTAATTAATTGATTAATTAAAGGACCAATTAAATCAGTTTAAAAAATTAATTTAAAATATATCTTATATGTATTTATGATTAAAAGTTAATTTAATATATATAAGAAAATTGGTTAGTCTTACCATTAGTAGGCCTCATCCACAAAACTGTCCTCTAAAGAGGGTATAAGGCGACTGACTATAAAATGTTAGTCTAATGGGTATCTACTCTTACCCACCGCTCTCCTGGTTAGTCGAGTGTCGTTAGCCGAACGGGTTTGATAGAACCGCTAAGCCTCTTAAAAGTATAATGCCATAATTGAAAGTACTAGAACCCTAAAACAAATCCCAATCTAGTTACTTTAGGTTAAAAATGTGAATTGGTGCTAATCCATGAAATTGCACATTGCACTTTGTGGAACGTTGGTGGAGCGTATGTGGTTTACCGGCATGCCAACTGGGGTCCGCAAAGAGTCGCAATGGGTTTCTTGATTTTGTCATTATTAACGGAGCGTGTGTGGATAACCGGCACGTTAATTAGAGATGACAATTGACTTCAAGAGTACCAAGCAATTTGCATGGTTATTCACACCCGGTTTGTGATCCTCGGTATCCCAGTCACAAACAGTGGGGCATTCCCGAGATTAAAACATGCTATCGAACAGTTCGGTAAATCTCAATGAAACTAGGAATTCCATTATAATATGATTATGTTTCCGCGGTGGAATTGGCTGAATCGTCATTCGCCTACCTTATGAAATTTACAGTAGAGATTACGGCATCCCTTTTCGATATTGTAGATTGTTATTGTAGGATCCTAGCCTTATATTTGTTCTTGGGTAAATATAAGGATTATTATTTATATCTAATTAAAAACTACCTTCTTCTTGTTCAGATGTCTTCTGACCAATCCGTTCCCAACTCGAATCCCAGTATTGTCACCTCGATTCTGTCATTGTGCTCAAAAGTGACGTTGGACGGCACTAACTACAATGACTGGATCCGCAACATCAAAATGGCTCTCAGGTTTGAACACAAAGAGTATGTTCTGGAAACCGAGCTTGTTGATGTGGACACTGAAACCGTTACTCCCGAGGAAATCGCCGTGTACACTAAATACTCTGATGATGCAACCAAAGTGGCTTGCATCATGATCGCTACTATGAACCCTGAACTGCAGCATATCTATGAGGACTATTGGCCTTACGAGATGCACAAAGAGCTCGCGGAAAAGTTCCGCAAACAAGAGCGCATCGAAAGGCGTGAGGTTGTAAAAGCCTTCACTAACGACAAGCTCAAGGAGGGCGAGTCCATCTGTGCACATGTACAGAGGATGCATGGTTATGTGGAAAGGCTTAGGAAGCTGGAAATGCTTGTCCATGAGGATTTAGCAGTTGACATAGTGCTAAACTCCTTGCCCAGTTCTTATGACCAGTTCACACTGGCGTATCATTTGAACAACAACCAGGAAACCCTAGCTGAGTTACACCGCATGCTTCGTATGGCTGAGGACGGGATGAAGGGAAAAGGTTTGCTTCCTGTCAACCCGCCCGTCCTGGCTATTGGCTCTGGAAAAGGAAAGAAACGGAAAGGCCCCCCTAAGCAAAACTGGAGGGAAAAGACTCATGTCGGGTCATCTAGCAGTTCCCCGAAAGGCAAGTCTTCCTGCATTCCACATGTTCAGAACCCCAAAGAGGCCGACTGCTTTTACTGCAAGCAAAAGGGTCATTGGAAGAGGAGCTGCCCAGCGTATCTGCAGGATATCAAGGACGGTAAAGTGAAACCGTCACAAGCAGGTACATATTCTATATCTAATAACTCATCTTTTCCCGTTCTCGGGTCCTTGATACAGGATGTGGTTTTCATATCTGTTCTGATTTGCAGGGCCTAGAGGAAAGTAGGGAGCTGGAGCATGGCAGACTGAACCTGGCCATGGCCAATAGGCGAACGTCACCTGTTACCAAGATCGGTGTTTATGGACTAGTGCTCAGTAGTGGAGTTAGATTAGATTTACATAATTGTTGCTATGCGCCTGATATGGCAAAGAACATAATTTCGTTTCATGCATTGTTTAAAGAAGGTTTTTATTATGAGTTCAATAAATTGAATGGTTCAATTTCTGTTTTCAAAAATGATGTTTTTATATTTAATGCTATGCCTTGTGATGGAGTGTATGAATCTATTATGTGTGTTGATAATTATGGTAAAAATGTTTTAGCTATTGATGCTTCAAGCGGTGTAGAAAAGGCATGTCTGTGGCATTGTCGCCTTGGCCATATAAACAAGAAACGCAACGCCCAACTCCAAAAGGATGGAGTGTTGGAATCATTCGACCTCGGGTCGGATGATGTATGCGAATCTTGCTTCCTTGGCAAGATGACAAAATCACCATTCAAAGGTTCCTTTGAAAGAGGTGAATGACTGTTGGATATCATACACACAGATGTGTGTGGTCCCTTCAGAACAACCACTAAAGATGGCACGCGATTCTATGTGACCTTTACCGATGATTTTAGTAGATATGGGTATGTCTACTTAATCAAGAATAAGTCGGATACCTTTGAAAAGTTCAAAGAGTTTCAAAATGAAGCAGAAAATCAATTGGGCAGAAAGATAAAGATGCTTAGATCCGACAGAGGCGGTGAGTATCTTAGTATCGAGTTTGTCGATTACCTCAAGGAATGTGGAATTGTTTCACAGTTGTCGCCTCCAAGAACACCTCAGTTGAATGGTGCTGCTGAAAGGCAAAACCGAACCCTGTTGGACATGGTTTGTTCCATGATGAGTCGAGCTTCACTTCCAATCCATTTCTGGGGGCATGCCTTAGAGACTGCCGCCCATATCCTAAATCTTGTCCAACCAAGAAGGTTGCGAAAACACCGCACGAGATGTGGACGGGGAAAGTTCCCTCGTTGGCACACATCAAAGTCTGGGGCTGTGAAGCTTTCGTGAGACGAGAGACTTCAGATAAGCTCACAGAAAGAAGTGACAGGTGTTTCTTCATCGGATACCCGAAACAGTCTTTTGGATACTTGTTCTACAGACCAAGCGAGGACGTGGTCTTTGTAGCAAGACGGGGGTTCTTTCGAGAGAGAGAACTGTAACACCCGGCTTTTAAACAAAAACACCCCTGAAAAATTTTCGTTTTAATTAAAGGTTTCAATACATAAAACCATAACAAGGGGTATATTTTTTAATAAATACGGGTACAAGTGTATCAAGGAGAGTATAAAATACCATAGTCTCCTTTAAAGCCGGGCTGCTACTAACAGCATCTAAGAGTCCTACTTCACGAGTCACGGACTCTATCTTGTCCCCTACCAGTATCATGCTAACCTGCAGGGACAGTAAACAACGGTATGAGCTACAAAGCTCAGTGAGTAACCAAATCTACAAATAACACGTATTAAATACAATCATGTATTTGTCTGGATATCGAATCCAAACTCCTAGCCTTACTGGCTGACCGAATATCTCTTAGGATTTTACACCCTAAATTATAGTCTTACAGACTATAACATAATAACCTGCATTTATCAATCCACGTCAGTTATTTGCACGTATAATCATATACGACTATTTCTGTCCCATATCTCTTAGTCACATCGGACTGCATCATGTATCATGGCTAACAGCCGCACCCTGTGTCATAGCTATTTAAGCTGCACCAAAACATTTTCAATATACAATTCATAGCCCGCAGGCCGCACCAGCTGGGTTTAATAACCCGATATCATAGCCAAAAGGCCGCACCATGTACCTGTAATAATATCATAGCCCGAAGGCCGCACCGGATAGATATGGCTCACGGGTTATCCCGCTGTTGCCTAGACTCACGGCTCCGTTCTTGTCATCGTAATGACTCACGGCTTATCCGGTCTTGTCTATATAGGTTTGACTCACAGCTCCGTTCTTGTCTATTATAGACTCACAGCTTATCTGGTATTGTCGCACAATTAATATTGACTGACTCACAGCTCCGTTCTTGTCTTTATTAGACTCACGGCTTATCTGATATTGTCATGTCATTGACTCACAGCTCCGTTCTTGTCTTTATCAGACTCACGGCTTATCTGGTATTGTCGTATTAAACGTATCTTTGAACCATCAATTTCGTCCCACAATCAGTTTCAACCTGTAACATCTCAATCATCATATATCACATATGGTATTAGTGAGATTACTCACCTGGATGCTAGCTGCGTTTCAATTCCGGTTGTTTCTTGCATATGCGTGCACCACAACCATTTTGTCCCACACCTATAATTCATTCATTTCCACAATGATTATAGGTTAATATTCATTTTAATTGATTCTAATGCATACGAGTCTAATATAGAACCAATTCCAAGCAATAACCATTTTTATAAAATTTCCAATATACGTCCCGAAATACGCGTATTCTGCTACAGTACTTTCGGGAGGTCGTATACGTATTCCGACAATTTTGTATGAAGTTTCATACCATATTAGACCTATGTTTAAAATTTCAGGTCAAACGGACAAGCCTAACCCCAAATTCCAACTTCCAAAACTCAAAATAACTTAACAGGGGGCTGATTTTTGCTGCTGGCAGAGATCGCGACCCGATCTCTTAGAGATAGGGACTCGATCTAGATCGCGACCCGATCCTTAATAGATCGCGACCCGATCTTTGCTGGACAGACCAGAAATGCGATTTTTCAGCTTCAAATCCCCATTTTCACCCATTTTAAGCCCTTAATACACGACTTAATGATCAGGGATTGTTCTAGGACTAAAACCTTTGTCTAATAACAAGTTTTTATCCATTAAAAACACCTTAATCACACAAATTCGTGATTTAGGGTTCTTGGCAAAATTCTCAATTTCATCAAAAATGACAACCTACTTCCATATTCTTTGATTAAGTCCTTTCTAGCATGACTTAATGGAAGCATTACATCAATATAAACACATAATCATAACTGAAATGTACAAATTTCAGTTTCTATAAAATCAAACCAAGAACATTTCTAGAACTTGGTTAAAATCAAGTTTACTAACCTTTCAAGCCTAGGAATCATCAATTCCAAGCCATAGTTCTAATTCCTTGCTTCAATTCATGATTTCCTGCAGAAATCGCACCCTCCAAGCTCCTCCCGTTGCTGCACATTTGGTTGGTCAAAGAGAGAGTCAACTCTCTTATATTTATACCCAAAAATTTTACAATTTTGGTCCTAAAGTTCATTTTCTTGAACTTTGACCACAATAACCAAGTTTTATTACAATAAAACTTCAATTTCTTACATTTTGGCCACAACCAACAATATTTTTACATAATTGGTCGTTGACTTGGTCAAATGACCAAAATACCCTTTTTCGGTAAAACGACCAAAAATCAGTTTTTATAACATTTTAAGTCCAAAACTTAAAATATTATTTCAAACCAAATACTTTTCTGTCCAAAAGACCATTTTACCCTTCCAAGGTAAAATGACCAATTTACCCTTTTATTATTATAATAAAAAGAGTATCTTGGCGTTACAAATTCTCCCCTCCTTCAAAAGATTTCGTCCCCGAAATCATACAAACAAACGAGAGAAATTCTTTCTCGTCACAATTCCGGTTTCTCATATCACATGGAAACTTTTATGGTATTGCCACAGCTCTTTAACCATACCAAACTTCGTATCTCGTGGTTACATCACCACGCGCATATCACTCATCCGGTTGTCCCGGGCACTATAATCACTTATCTTCCTCATTTCACATGAGGGATTCGTTAACATCTATCAATCTATGTTCTCAGAACCCTGAGACCCATAGAAAACATTACAATCATCTTGAAATTCATCAAGGATATTCAATCAACACATCGCAATTTCTTGCGTTTGGGATATACGGAAAAGTCCAATCAACAAGGACTCATCTTTCCTTTTTGTCCCACATCAATTTCTAGTCTTTCCGGAGGGTTACTTTGAGTTCCACTTTCTTCCCTTACTTGGGGTTTCAATGGTTTTACTCGACAATCCACATACTACTCTTGTCGATCTTGATCTATTTCCAAGCTTTTCCGAACTCGCTAAATCTTTTCTTCTATTTGAGATACAATCTCAGGTTTAGTCAATGGCTTCTCCCCAACTTCTGTCTAGCAAATCGGCGTACATCACGGTAGTCTATACAATACTTCCTACGAGTCAATAAAACACTAGTATAATACCTATACTAATCTACAACTTCTACCAAGGATAGACGGTCGTCTAGCTTTCCACTAGGGTCTGTTATGCCGATTTCAGGCATATTTCCTAAGGTCTGCATCAATATCTCACCTCGTCAATCCATCTGGGATTTGCACACAGTACTTACTAGTACTTTTGAGCTAAAAATTTTAAGAATTAATGCTAAATTCAGCAAATAATTCTAGTATCTCGATCCGATACAGTTCGCGCCGATAACTCACGTCGACAATTTTCTTTATCTTTGTAGTCTTTCACTACTTTTCCACTCTTAACTTCTTCTTAGTCAGTATAAATCTACACTGATTTCATCAATCAACCTGCAATTCACCCATATGGTGTCATACTCATACGGTACTTGCAAAGACTTTACTACAAAGTCTATAATATTTTTCGTCCCATTTCATTTTGGGACCGACAGTCCACATATTTCTAATGATTTGACTGTAGTTACACACAAGTCAAACATTTTTCACATGTCTTTTAATGTCTTTCTTCAGCCCGGCCACCAAGACATAGGTTTTATCGACCTATACAGTTTGGTATTGCCCCGGGTATGCTGCATATCTGATACAAAATACATCTTTTCAAGATGATTTTTATATTTCGTTTGACTTTGGAATTCACATTTACAACCGCCAAGGGTTTTAAATCACTGTGATATTCCAACTAACTTCCTTACTATTCAATCATATATTCACTTTTCACGTTTTCAGACTTGCACACATCTTTCTGTGCTACCCGAATCAACGCAGGTAATCAATTTGCCACGTTCATACACGTGGATGTAACCTACAAAGGTTTCTCTTTCTAATTCAAGGCATCTGTAATCACATACGCCTTTCTGAGATGGTACTAGATTTCATACCCGAAATCTCTAAGTAACCCATCTATCTTTGCTATCTCATTTTTAGCTTCTTTTGATCAATTAAGTATTTCAACCTTTATGATCTTATCGCAATAAGCTTTGCACTATACAAGTAGTGTTTCCAAAGCTTAAATGCCACGTTCACAATTGCTACCGCAATATCATGTATCCACAGTCAACGTTGGATACCTTTCAATGATCCAATCCATCTTCTCTACTTAGCATCATTGCTAATGTTAGAGGTTCACACAAGGTTTATTCCAAACCTTTACAACATATCTGTGGTCTTTCTACCACTCAGACTTTACACTTTTCTTGGTCAACTTTATTCAGCTAGCCAGCAATCAAGGAGCAGTTTTCTACAACTCTCCTATAGTAACCTGCCAAATCCAAGGAACTACAATGTCAGTCAGATTCCTCGGGCGATTCCAGTTTTATCACATCATCTACCCCACTGGATTTATTTCATCATCTTTGGCAGTATTATCATGCCCACAGAGTTGAAACTTCTTTTAGCCAAATTTTTTTTTCATACTTGGAGAATTTAACATATCACATAACTCAGTGAAGTACTCCAGTATCTGATACAATGTACCTCATATTCAATCTGGTTTCGAGAATATCATATTCTCAGTAGTCAATGTACATACACATTAACTTATCTTTCTTCTTTTCAAACAGATAGGGCTCCATCTGATGACACCTGTAGTCATATGAGATCCCAATTTAATAACAATTTCTTCCAATTGTTTTACCACTCTGCCATCTCTGCAGAGGCCAATCAACACAGAGTCTAGATAATAGGAACGGCTCCCAATACCAGCTTAATCATAAGCTCTTCCTGTCAATCTGACAGAAATCTTGGAAGTTCTTTTCAAAAGAATCATCCGAAAATTTATTTAAAGTAGTACACTACTTTCACCACTTTATTAAGCTTGGCCCATACCACGTATGCCAACTACAACATCATTCCTTTACTAACTCTTTTCCGAGTTTAAGCAAAGAAGCTAACCGTATTCTCAACAACGGTCATTTACCATGGATTTTCATCCGCTCATTTCTGCTTTCTGAACCATCATGTTCATATTTCTACAATTCATGTTAGCATAAATCATTGCTAACCAATTTATAAGCACAATTGCTTCAGATTCACTGGTAGTCATCGGCTTCAGATTCATAAGGAAAGGGTCCCGTAAATCCTAGGCAGACTACTTTCCAGGTGTTCAATATCTTGAACATACTCGTTATCTACAATAGCTATTTCAAATATTTCATCCAAAATCATTGATGAAAATTTCAAACAAGACATCAAGTCATCGATCCAAAGCATAACTTCATGGATCAAATATAACATACACGAGTTATATTCAGAACAATGACATCTGCGACTATATCAGTCTCCTCACGAGCTTCTTCCACAATCTA
Source organism: Cichorium intybus (assembly GCA_023525715.1). NCBI lineage: Eukaryota > Viridiplantae > Streptophyta > Magnoliopsida > Asterales > Asteraceae > Cichorium > Cichorium intybus. The sequence continues at coordinate 100,021,586 of CM042012.1, forward strand.
CTGGGATGCTCATGGTACCATGGGTCCTTTTCGACCATTCGTTCTTTCTTTCTTTCCTGGGTTCATCACCCGTTACTCCACATTTCACATGTGAGTATTTCATAAAGAAGTGATCTATAGTTCCACGCTGGAACCACTTCCGTCCCATACAACAAGCTCGAGCAATCTGCTCCTATCATCTGCAATTTCAGCATGTCAACGGTAGAGTCTCAACTCTACAATTTTCCTTAGTGCCTTTCCTGCACTGATCACTATACATAGTGGCTCTGTTTTGGTCCTTTCCCTTCAAGGTTGGACCCAGTCTGTGGTAACTTCTCCCGAAGCATCCACTGCTTTTCACGTAGTCTCAACTACTGTTCTTTCACCTTGAATATCAGCCAAGGTGAGCAACCGATTTCTTTATCTGACCACATCAGCTAACATTGCTCATCATGTGGATTTTCTGCTATTCGTCCCATTTTTGCTCCACGTATAACGGAGCTTTGACAAAGGGTTGTTTCATTTCCTAGAGCTTCGCGCCCTAAATTCCTCCCAGTAATACCCGCTGCTCATACTTCTTATACGTTAGAAGTCAGCAATAGTTAGGTTATATATGTATACTAACAACTATATACACCTAACAGTTCATCATGTCTACTGTTTCAGGGTTTAAGTCCAGGAATCTACTCTATAGACACCTAGTTCACTTAAACCTCGGCTCTGATACCAACTTGTAACACCCGGCTTTTAAACAAAAACACCCCTGAAAAATTTTCGTTTTAATTAAAGGTTTCAATACATAAAACCATAACAAGGGGTATATTTTTTAATAAATACGGGTACAAGTGTATCAAGGAGAGTATAAAATACCATAGTCTCCTTTAAAGCCGGGCTGCTACTAACAGCATCTAAGAGTCCTACTTCACGAGTCACAGACTCTATCTTGTCCCCTACCAGTATCATGCTAACCTGCAGGGACAGTAAACAACGGTATGAGCTACAAAGCTCAGTGAGTAACCAAATCTACAAATAACACGTATTAAATACAATCATGTATTTGTCTGGATATCGAATCCAAACTCCTAGCCTTACTGGCTGACCGAATATCTCTTAGGATTTTACACCCTAAATTATAGTCTTACAGACTATAACATAATAACCTGCATTTATCAATCCACGTCAGTTATTTGCACGTATAATCATATACGACTATTTCTGTCCCATATCTCTTAGTCACATCGGACTGCATCATGTATCATGGCTAACAGCCGCACCCTGTGTCATAGCTATTTAAGCTGCACCAAAACATTTTCAATATACAATTCATAGCCCGCAGGCCGCACCAGCTGGGTTTAATAACCCGATATCATAGCCAAAAGGCCGCACCATGTACCTGTAATAATATCATAGCCCGAAGGCCGCACCGGATAGATATGGCTCACGGGTTATCCCGCTGTTGCCTAGACTCACGGCTCCGTTCTTGTCATCGTAATGACTCACGGCTTATCCGGTCTTGTCTATATAGGTTTGACTCACAGCTCCGTTCTTGTCTATTATAGACTCACAGCTTATCTGGTATTGTCGCACCATTAATATTGACTGACTCACAGCTCCGTTCTTGTCTTTATTAGACTCACGGCTTATCTGATATTGTCATGTCATTGACTCACAGCTCCATTCTTGTCTTTATCAGACTCACGGCTTATCTGGTATTGTCGTATTAAACGTATCTTTGAACCATCAATTTCGTCCCACAATCAGTTTCAACCTGTAACATCTCAATCATCATATATCACATATGGTATTAGTGAGATTACTCACCTGGATGCTAGCTGCGTTTCAATTCCGGTTGTTTCTTGCATATGCGTGCACCACAACCATTTTGTCCCACACCTATAATTCATTCATTTCCACAATGATTATAGGTTAATATTCATTTTAATTGATTCTAATGCATACGAGTCTAATATAGAACCAATTCCAAGCAATAACCATTTTTATAAAATTTCCAATATACGTCCCGAAATACGCGTATTCTGCTACAGTACTTTCGGGAGGTCGTATACGTATTCCGACAATTTTGTATGAAGTTTCATACCATATTAGACCTATGTTTAAAATTTCAGGTCAAACGGACAAGCCTAACCCCAAATTCCAACTTCCAAAACTCAAAATAACTTAACAGGGGGCTGATTTTTGCTGCTGGCAGAGATCGCGACCCGATCTCTTAGAGATAGGGACTCGATCTAGATCGCGACCCGATCCTTAATAGATCGCGACCCGATCTTTGCTGGACAGACCAGAAATGCGATTTTTCAGCTTCAAATCCCCATTTTCACCCATTTTAAGCCCTTAATACACGACTTAATGATCAGGGATTGTTCTAGGACTAAAACCTTTGTCTAATAACAAGTTTTTATCCATTAAAAACACCTTAATCACACAAATTCGTGATTTAGGGTTCTTGGCAAAATTCTCAATTTCATCAAAAATGACAACCTACTTCCATATTCTTTGATTAAGTCCTTTCTAGCATGACTTAATGGAAGCATTACATCAATATAAACACATAATCATAACTGAAATGTACAAATTTCAGTTTCTATAAAATCAAACCAAGAACATTTCTAGAACTTGGTTAAAATCAAGTTTACTAACCTTTCAAGCCTAGGAATCATCAATTCCAAGCCATAGTTCTAATTCCTTGCTTCAATTCATGATTTCCTGCAGAAATCGCACCCTCCAAGCTCCTCCCGTTGCTGCACATTTGGTTGGTCAAAGAGAGAGTCAACTCTCTTATATTTATACCCAAAAATTTTACAATTTTGGTCCTAAAGTTCATTTTCTTGAACTTTGACCACAATAACCAAGTTTTATTACAATAAAACTTCAATTTCTTACATTTTGGCCACAACCAACAATATTTTTACATAATTGGTCGTTGACTTGGTCAAATGACCAAAATACCCTTTTTCGGTAAAACGACCAAAAATCAGTTTTTATAACATTTTAAGTCCAAAACTTAAAATATTATTTCAAACCAAATACTTTTCTGTCCAAAAGACCATTTTACCCTTCCAAGGTAAAATGACCAATTTACCCTTTTATTATTATAATAAAAAGAGTATCTTGGCGTTACAAGAACTCATATCTAAAGAGGACAGTGGGAGTACGATCGATCTCGAAGAAATTCAGGAGACGCCCGATGAAACAACCTTGGAAGAAACTAGAAACCAACATGAGGAAGAAGTTCCTGTTGGACCCACCGACATTTCATTGCCCCTTAGGCGTTTAGGTATAGTTAGCATGCCGCCCGAGTTCTATGGTTTCCATATTACTTCGGACAGTGACATGTTAGTCAGTGATCGTACATTGACTAATTTGGATGAGCCTGCTAACTACCGTGAAGCAGTGGCAGGCCCCGAGTCTGCAAAATGGAAAGAGGCAATGGACAGCGAGATAAAGTCCATGTATGACAATCAAGTTTGGAACTTGGTTGACAATGTACCGGGTCGAAAGACAGTCGGATGCAAGTGGATCTTCAAAAAGAAGACCGAAGGGATTCACCCAAACCCCGGGGGTTGACTATGATGAAACCTTCTCACCAGTAGCCAAGATTAAGTCAATCAGGATAATGCTTGCCATAGCTGTGTTTCATGATTATGAAATCTGGCAGATGGATGTCAAAACCGCTTTCGTTAACGGGAAACTGACTGAGGATGTTTACATGAGTCAGCCAGAAGGTTTTGTAGACACAAAGCACCCTGATAAAGTATGTAAGCTTGAAAGATCAATCTATGAGTTGAAGAAGCATCTCGCAGCTGGAATCTTTGCTTCCATGAGAAAGTCAACGAGTTTGGTTTCTCTAGGAGTGAAGATGAGTCCTGTGTATATGTCAAGGCTAGTGGGAGTATAGTCACTTTCCTGGTGCTGTATGTTGATGACATACTGCTCATGGGAAACGACATTCCGACCTTGCAAAATGTTAAGGCTTGGCTCGGGAAGTGTTTCGCCATGAAAGACCTAGGAGAAGCTGCTTATATTCTCGGGATAAGAATACTTAGAGATAGAAAGAGAAAATTGATAGGTCTAAGCCAGTGTACATATTTGGAAAAGGTGTTAAAAAGATTTAACATGGAAAATTCCAAAAAGGGAGAGCTACCAATCTAAAGTAATACTAAACTGAGTAAGACTCAAAGTCCGAGTACCGATGAGGAAATAGCTGAAATGAGTCGAGTACCTTATGCTTCAGCAGTAGGGTCGATCATGTATGCTATGACATGTACTCGTCCCGACGTGTCCTATGCATTGAGCATGGTTAGTCGGTTCCAGGGTAATCCTGGAAAAGCACATTGGATTGCAGTCAAGAACATACTCAAGTATCTGCGAAGGACAAAGAATATGGTGTTAGTCCTTGGTGGCAGTGATAACTTGAAAGTGAGTGGGTATACTGATGCCAGCTTCCAGACAGATAGGGACAGTGGACGGTCCCAGTCGGGCTGGGTATTTCTTTTGAACGGTGGAGCGGTCACTTGGAAAAGTTCCAAGCAGGAAACGGTGGCTGATTCAACGTGCGAATCAGAGTACATTGCAACGAGTGAAGCGTGTAAGGAGGCGGCTTAGCTGAAGAATTTCATCGGGGACCTTGGAGTTGTCCCGAGCATTCAGGAGCCGGTGGAACTTTTCTGCGATAATGAAGGAGCGGTCGCCTTGACAAAAGAACCGCGAGACCATGGAAAGTCCAGGCATATCGAAAGAAAGTACCACTACATTCGACATCAAGTAGAAGAAGGGCACTTACTGGTTAAGCGGGTATCATCAGAAGACAATCCTGCAGATCCTTTGACTAAGGCTCTGAGCAGGATCAAGCATAATCAGCATGCTCGGAGCATTGGACTGAAGGATGATATTAGTTTTAGTAATTAGATAGATTTGAAACTTGTAAACAGTATAAATGTAATTGACTCGGTGATTTTATAATTGAGATTTATAAATGAGTATTGTTACTGCCTTTGTCGATTGTTTATTTCTGTGTTTCTATATTTGCATGTTTAACTTCCTTAATAATTAGTTTGTTTAAAGTTCCACAGTCGATCACACTGTTAGGGAGTAAGTGTGAACAAAGACTGTAATGAATCGGTTGCAGACTGTCTAATGAGTTAGACATTGCAGTAAGACTGCTGCAACGTTCATGAGTACTTAGAAAATATAGATTTGAGTATTGGATAAACCCGCGCTTAACAGATTGCTTCATGGATTAAATCACGAGCAACGTTAAGACGATAATATCCGTTGATCTTTAAGTGGAGAGATATGATCTGTTATTTGCGAGACAAGTGCTTATTGATAATGCGAAAATGCGCCGGTAACTCAGTGTTATAAAACGCATTGTTGTGAGTATTTTGACCCGCAAAAGGTATGGACATATAATTCGAAACTTATCCGTCCCCTGACCCGATGGGAAACAGATATATGTAGGCCTCTCGATGATTTTGAAGTTGAATGAAAGTGTTGGCCAACCGGGAATAAATTGATGTGTTCAATTAGTAGTCTCTAAAGTCATATACAGATCAAAAATCGAGAAACAGAGTATCAAACCAAGATTGATGTTAGTCCATGTCTTAAGTCTGAAAATATCCTGTTGGACGGAGGATCATCAGATCACTTATCTTTGGACAGAACTGATTGGGTCAAAGTTCAACAATTAAAGTCATAGACTTATCCAAGTGGGAGACTATTGGATTAGGTGTCTAAGCCATGATTTATAATTGTATTTATCTTATAAATAAAAGCAAAGTCCATTTGGGTTGCCCTCATAGATGGAGGATAGACGTATAGTTCAGTAGAGAGAATAGTTGATTTATTAATTGTATAATAAATCAATAGAAAATAAATATATGGTTTATTAATATATTTAAGTGTTAATATATTAATTAGAAACTATAATAATTAATTGAGATTTAATCTAGAATTAATTGGATTTAATTTAGTGATTAAATTAATTAATAAAATGTGCAGGGACTGGTTGGCATTTATTCAATAGTTGAATAACTGGCCAGGTAAACCAGGGACCAAAGTTGGCGCCACCCTGGAGGCTCCTCTAGGAGTTGGCGAAACCCTAATTAGGGTTTAGGGGAGTCTGGTCCAAGTGGCCAAAATCCTTGTCCATTTGGAGGCTTTCTAGGGGTTACATTCATGTGTAACCCTGGGAGGCTATAAAAGGAACCCCCTGGGCACCTCTTTCTCACGCCATCTCTCTCTCTCTCTGGGTTACTCTGCTGAACTGATTCTTCCATCACTTGGGTGTGACTTGCATTTGAGGCAGGATTCTTTTGCTGGTTGCTTGAAGGATCATAAGATCAAAGGTTGGTTTTCTTAATTAATCTTTAGAATTGAATTGTATCCTTTAGGTTTTTAGTTTATTATCTTCATAAAAGAAAACATAGATCATCTTAGGGTTGCATGTGAACCATAGGAATTTTTGTGTTCATTGCTTGCATAGAAACCCTTCAGTAGCAATCCTATTGCTATGTCTAACTCCTTAGACAATCTACAAACCAATTCATGACAGTCTTGATTCAATACTTACTTCCCAAAGTATGAGCGACTGTGGACCTTTCTGAATAATTAAATTATTCGGGAAGTAAAACATGCAAAAGCGAAACATAAAATCTGACTGGCAGCTACTCCTGCTTATTACCAAGTCTCCACGAGGTAATCACCAAGTCATATTTGTTATAAAACTATTATCGGTTTCTAAATTTCTTTTAAACTTTCAATTCAAGCTTTATATCTATGTCTACATGAACTTTTAACTCTTTCTATGTATTCAAAAGTGTCTTACATGGATACACTTCATTGCAGATAATCCAATCGGATACTCTTCCGACGATATCTCAATTTTTTTCATTCTGTCTTTCTCCCTTACGGCTCCATTCTCGTGATGTGTGCTGCGACTTCCCATGGTTCTCGGGGTTTTTAGTCTACATGACCGCACCCTAAGACTATTTCGAGGTGTTACGATGTGCCGGTGAACCACACGCGTTCCATCAGAATACCAACGAAACTCTTTAACCATGAAGTCCTTAAGCACCACGTCCTGATGTTAATAATTACCGATTTGAAACTCCTTTCAAATTATTATTACCACATTCACCCCAACCATTTCCCAATGATTTCTCATGTGTGTTCAAAAATCCATCCAGTATTCCCAGCCAGACTATATCCTGAATCCAACTTACTATGCCCCAAGCATTAAGTCATTAGGACATGTTCATGACACTTCTGATCGATCCAAAAAGCTCGTGTAACTCGATCTAATCTTATTCCAAACCCTTTCGGAATCTAGAGATTATCTGTGTCATGACTTTCGAGAAAAACTATTTCCTTTCGGAGACTCTTTCTCATACATCTTGAATCTAATCAAGATCATGCTTACAATGGCTAGGTCTATACTGACGATTTCATCTATCCGATAGATGTCTGTGAACTACATGAGTATGTTGCACATTCTTTATATCTCTCATGCCAAGTCATCACGCTTTGCAATAATAGGAAACTCCTTTCCTGTGGCTATGCATCTTAAATCTTATCAAGATCATATTGGCAGAGTTTTGATCTATCTCATAGATGTTCACAACCACTTGAGTACGCTTTATCTCTATTAAGTTTTTCATAATGAATTATCTCTTAATGTCAAATCATTACACTTTGTAATGATAAGAGATGTTTCCTAGAAACAATATGTAACCAACATACAGTCATAGGCAGATAACAACGATACTCACACTGGCTTTGACTCTTTCGGACTATTCACAAAATCCAAACCTTTTGGCACATTTCGAGAATCCGAAACCTTTCTGACATAGTTATGGGAATCTTTTAGGATATTCACAAAATCCAAACTTTTGGCACATTTTGAGAATCCGAATATCCTTTCTTGCGAGGTGCACGTGGGATGAATCCCGGGGCCACGTACCTTCTGAATTGGCATGCTCTTTGTGAGTCCCTATTAGTGTGCCGGTAATCCACACACGCTCCACTAACGACTCACAATGTGCCACACAGTATCCTCTCGGATTTCATCTTCTATTGAGAGTGCTTCTCCCGGAATCAATTACTTAACTCTGAGTATCGTCTCACTCAACCAGATGTCTTGAAAGTACATTTCTATCCATGTTGCTTTCTTTTGATGATTCAATTACTCCCACTGGTTTTTAGACCAGGTGTAGAATCAATCAAATTTCCACATAGACTGTGTCTCGCCCTAAGGTTCTCTTATTTGGCAGCAACCGGGCTCACCAATGCTTCCAAGTAGTCGGATTGCTAATCCGTACCAACTTTAGTGTTTTACCACTAATCGATATGTCAACCCGATCATAACACTTTATGACGGTGACCAATACTACTGGTTAAGAGAAGAGTATGTCAGGTTTAACAGAAATCTTATTCCTGCTCAAGGCCTAGTGGTGACTAAAGGTTCTTTCACTTGGCTAATCCTGAACTCATTCAGGACTAACTCCCACTGTTTCCTTAGAACATGAGTCCTTTCAAAAAGAGCTCTTCTTTCACAAGTACAGCGGGATAGCCAATGAAACGACATTGCTGATCAGGTTCAGGCTAGTCATGAGGTTCGGACGAACGCTACATGACCCTGGACTTTCTATGTACAAGTGGGACGATCCCAGCTTTACAATTCAGACAGTGTCATAACCTACTTAGTCTAAGATGTGGTCGGAATATGGTTTCTATGGTCTGACTGGTTGAATATTCAATTCATCGGAAACTAATTTGAGATGTATCTCATACATCGAGGATCGAACTATTTCGACCAACGCTCCATCATCTTCCCTAAGACACATTATAACCATTAATGTTCTTGGAAGAGGATATATTGTGAAACATTTTCTCAGTTTGTGTTGTCGCTCAAATTCTTGTTGATCTTATACTCCCTTTGAAGTTCTTGAACTGTTCAAGGTTTCGATTCAGTCGCTTATTCTGATAAGCAAAGCCATATTCGTCATACTAATTGACAAATATCGTGAAGTATAACTAATTGTGTTCTTTTCGAAGATTCGAGCAATACACGGTAACTGTTGTGTCTGTTGCTCATAATCTTAATGTCTTTTACATCTCTATGTAAATTTATGACTTTGTTAATTTTGTTCAAGATATGCAATCATCACCTGACTCTAAGTCAACTGATTCCAAAATCCTATCCATTGGATCTTTGGGTGATTCATTTCTTGCCACAAATGATTTTATTAAGAACTCAATTCATCATGTGACTCTAAGTCAAATGATGCCAAAGTCCTGTCCAACTGGACCTTTGGTTGAATTGATCCTTATAAAATTACTTTAACAATCATAGAGGACACAATTCATGAATCCAAACATTTTGGATGCATCAACATTACTATTCATGCAATTAACACACTCATACAACATTTCAAGGATAATTTAAATAAACATGTATTAAAAGAAAATCAACATTTTATAAAAAAGCAAAATATCCTTGAACAATGTACTATATGACAGACAATGTCGCATGCATCTAATAACAAGATCATAATATCTAACTAAACTCCAAAATTGCATGAGCTTCAGATCCAATCCGATATGCTTCTATGCAACAACATCCCGCATCCAACAGAGTCCATGCATACAGAGAAAATGTGACAAACACATCCTGTATCAAGGAATTAAGGATCAGGAGTTCTGAGCTTTAAGATATTCCATGAGTTGCCAAACCGTTCGACTTCGGAGCATTTTTCCAATCTTTCCGTGACTGTGTCCCACCTTGTGGATTCCCAGTTTGAGACATCGAAGAACTGGTCCAGACGATCTGGATCATTTCTTGATGTGCCTTATTGCTGGACTCAATCCTGAAGCAGTCGAATCAATGGAACTATGCTTCTCTAGAAACGACTCATACAGAGTCAACATTGAATGCATTCCCATGATAGTCTTACCCTGGTTTCCCTTTCTGTACACTGGATGAACAGATCAGCGAGTCGAGCTAATGCTTAACTCCCAAATGCCCTACCTTTGAGTGCGGTTTGAACTATTGATTTACGTAATTGGAAGTAACCAATTAGGTTTACGTATCTCTTCCTTTCCTGCATCCTCTTACTTCACCGAATAGATCAAAAAAGGGGGAACCAATTTATACAGTTCGCCTATGTATCCCTCAATCTCGAGAACATGCAAACGGGTGCTACTTCATTCTAGCTTGCACACTTCAAACTCTTTGAAGATCCTAGTTCGTTCCTTTTCAACCGGTTCTCGGAACCTTTCCTCAACCAGCTGTGCTAACTCATCTGACCCCAGGAATTCTAAATTCCTGCGGAACTTGGGGTCAATGAGGCAACGAACTTCCTTGGACTTAATGGTCAAGGGGTCATGCTCATCACAAGCTGCTGTGTGATGTCATGCTTTGGGGAGCGGACACTCAATAAGATATGGCTTGTCAGCAAAACTAAGAACCATTCTCTATTTATGAAGCCATACCACATAGTCCAGGCCAGTCAGCCTTACCATATTTAACAAGTGCTTTCTGAAGCTCTCAGAAATGGGTGAAGGAGGATAAGGAGGAGAATGACACTTTCTTTAGACATCTATAAAATTTGAATTTATTAGTTTAATTTTAATCCTTCTTAAACAATTACCCAATTATATTATTTAACAAGGCTAGGACCCAAAATACCTCAACTATGTTGTGAAAAGGGATGTCGTAATCACAAAACAGTGGTCATTAAGGTAGATATACATTTATCAATTTCAATCTTATGAAATTCCTAGATCTGTGAGATTCATTGAACTGTTCAATGGCATGTTTTAATATCGGATATGCTCTACTGTTTGTGACTGGTATGTCGAGGATCACAAACTAGATGTGAATAACCATGCAAATTAGCTTTGTAACCTCAATGCCATTTATCATCTCTAATTGATGTGCCGGTTAACCACACACGCTCCATCAACAATGATAAATCATGAGAAACCCATTACCACTCTTTATGAGCCCCTATTAGTGTGTCGGTTAACCACACACGCTCTACTAATGTCTCATAAAGTGTAATATGCAATTTCATGGATTAGCATCTTTTCACATTTTTCCTAAAGTAACTAGATTTGGGATTTTATAAAGCTGTTCTAGTACTTTCATTAATAACATTATACTTTTAATGAAATTAAGCGGTCATATCAAACCCGTTCGGCTAACGACCCTCCACTGATTAAGAAAGTGGTGGATGAGAGTGGACACCCATTAGACCGCCATTTTATAGGCAGTCTCCTTATACCCTCCTTATAGATCAGCTTCGTGAATGAGGTCTACTATTGATTTGACTAACCAATTTATCTTATACATATAATATTAACTTTAATATTAACATATATAAGATGTATTTTAAACCTTTTAAAATATTATTGGTTTATATTTTTAATTTTTCGAAATTAAACAATTAATTAAAAATTAAATTTAAACCTTTAAATGATTTAATTTATCTTTTAATTAAAAAATTAATTAAATTAAATAAATCTAGATAGTCATCACAAATTAATCAAATTAATTTAATCCTATCTTAAAATGTTCTTGGTTTATCTTTTTAATTTTTTTTCGAAATTAAACAATTAATTAAAAAATTAAATTTAAACCTTTAAATGATTTAATTTATCTTTTAATTAAACAATTAATTAAATTAATTAAATCCATATAGGCATCACAAATTAATTAATTTAATCCTATCTTAACCCCCTAATTTTCGAAAAACAAATAATGGGTTTTTAGGTAATCCAATTATTAAATAATCAAAAGTTACCAAAAATAGAATACATTTTAAAACCCTATGCAATTTTCGAAAATAATAAAGGGGAGGGGCTAGGGTTTCTAAAACCCTAACCCTAAATTTCGGTTAGGCCATATTAGGGTTTATAAGCTTTAAACCCTAATTTTTAGGAAAACAATTATAACAATTCAAATAGAAAACAGCCAAAAGCTCTGATACCACTGAAAGGTTTTCTGCAAATCTATGAACTAAAACCCTAAGTTCACATGCAACCTAAATTGGATCTATGTTTTCTAACTTTGAACATATAAATTGTCACACCCCGATCCTTGGCGGAATCGATCAAGGCGTGATATATTGTTCAAAGTCTCATGACAACTATGTTATAATATGATTAGATTCAATTAAGTACTAAGTATGCAAACAAGATCCACAACATACAAATACAAATCCAAATACAACAACATTTATTACATCAAATTTAAATAGTCTTGTGGGTTTCTAAGGTACACCCTACTTTTCATCAACTTCATTCTTCAAATCTGCATCATGGGTAAAAACAGGTCAACTACGAGAGTTGGTGAGTAATCTAGTTTTATTAAAGAAAATTGTGAGTTTGAAATATTTATAATTTGAAACTTGTTTTCTTTGGAAGTCGACAAGCAAGTATTATTGAGATAACGATTTATAAATCAAAAATTGATTAACAAATGATAACAACAACAATAAGTCCTCACCCTATATATACATATATATGTATATATATATATATATATATATATATATATATATATATATATATATATATATATATATATATATATATATATAGGATGGAGCATCTAATCATCATACACACTCAACCACGTGCAATCAATCACCTTAGCGTCCCAAGGCGGGGTGGTCAACCCAATAGCGCTATTATTGTCCATAACGTACCTCAAGAATACGGGCATAGTCATGGAGATTAGACTAAAAATGATAATGCACTACAAGTACATGTAGCGTAAACAAACAATAATTATACAAATAATGATTTAAGTATAAATGTCCCAACAATGTCTCAATTGTGATAAAATACTAAAGTGAAGTTGGAAATATATTAAAACCACATGATACACTCCAAAAGTATTGAAAATTATAAAATATGGGGTAGATTACTCACATTAGTCCAATAAGGAATGCGCGTGTTGTACGATAGACGGCTCGAGTCAAAATGTCGTAGAACCTAATATAATTAATAGTTTTGGCTTAGGAATCGATAAACGGGAATATAGTATTAATAAAAATAATTAGACACATATTCTTATATTAGATGAATTAACAATAATCTAAATTTTGTTTTGAATATTAATGTATTCATATGTTAAATGAATTTTAAATTGAATTAATTACTTTGCTTAATTAATTTATATCTTCACATTAGGCAAGATTTTAATAATTTCTTATTAAAATAATAACTAGTCAAATTATAAGTATTTACAGATTTTATATATTATAAACAATTATTATATGAAATAATCATTAAAAATGCATTTTTACATGCTTAGATATTTAGGAAAATGTTTTTAAATACTAAACAGTAATGAAACATTCTGAAATTATCAGAAAATCATTATTTCATAAAATAGTAATTACTGTAAAATTTTCATATTTTTCTTAACTGCTTTAGTATTTATTTAGTATTTTAATAATTAAACCACAACAAAATTCGGGAAAATAATAAATGATTCCCAAAACTTCTGGCAAATTAACCATAGTTTTCTAACATTATATGGAGCCTACTGTAAATGTTTTGGATATTTTGGACTATGGGAAGTATTTCTTATGTTTTTCATTATTAACTAATCAATAAAATCATAAATAATAGGAAAATATTAATAGAAATTCATTAGACTTTTTATTTATGATTAACATATTATATATGATATTCTGATAAGGTTTTATAATTTTTGGACATGTGTAGCTGTTTATTATCAATTTAAACCATTAAATAATCATTAAATCAGGAAAAATAAGCAAACATTCTTAAAAAATCTATAAATCTTGTCATGGAGTCTTTAAAATGTTAATAAGGTGCGAAAAATATAAAATCTAGTTTTTAACATACATAACTATATTTTGCAATTTATTTATCTACAACAAAATAAAATACAAAATAAGCATCAAACTGTAATATAAATGCATGAAACTTTATAAATCCACTTTACTCAATATATGGGTTGTTCCAAAATATTCCCAGAATTTATTGACTGCAAAAGGTATTTTATGTGAATTATTGCCCTATTTTATTGCAATAATTATAGTAATTCAATAAAAATAAGTTATTTTCTGAACATTTCCAGAACTTCTTATTTTATTGATGGGATCTTGAGAAAAATCAGGTTTATGCATAAAATGAGTTTTAAATAGTTTGGTGGATTTAATTTGTTTCATTCATGAATTTGAGACTTTTAACAACATACATTGATGAATGCTTCAAGAGGGATGAAGATTTGAGTATATTGGAGTGTTCTTGGCTGAAATATGAAGATTTCTAGAAGGAATTTCGAGATTGAGAGTGAGAGAAAGAATAGATATGGTTTGAGTGGTGATGAGAATAATGTGTTAGAAGAAAAATGAAAGGAAAGATGATGGGAGGTGTGAGTGGGAGACCATGGGAATAACTTTTGGTTTTTGGTGGTCTTCATAATTTCCCACTAGCACAAGCATCTCTATGTAATACACTAACTAATATAAAAATTTTATAAAATTTAATGTAGAGTTTATAAAAATAGAGTTTTATAAAAAAATAGGTTATTATTTGATTATAACAATCTACTTTGATTTGAAGTTTAATTATAGCATTCAAGTTTGATTCTTTTAATTTAATTAGAGCATCATACTTTGATTTGATTTTAATATGGTATCATAATTTAATTTGATTAAAGTTATAACGTTATACTATGCTATATTGCTATTAACGTCAATTTATATCGTATTGTATGGGTTTTGATCCTATTAGCGTCAAGTAAGCTCGAGTAGGGTTTATTAAATTTCCAATTGGGTTGGGTTGTCCCGAATCCATTTTAGGCGGATGTCACAGTCTCCCCTACTTTAGGAAATTTCGTCCCGAAATTTAAGAAGATAGTACCTTAAGAGAAAAGTTGCGGGTATTTGGTACGCATTTGATCCTCACGCTCCCATGTATACTCGGGTCCACGTGCTGACTGCCACCTAACCTTGACCAGGGGAATACGACTTCTTTTGAGTTGCTTTTCCTTTCGGTCTGCAATTTCCAAGGGTTTCTCGATAAATTGCATTGTCTCGTCGATTTGGATATCCTCGAGAGGAACATGAAGGTTCTCGTCAGCTAAACACTTCTTGAGGTTGGCTATATGAAATACTGGGTGAACTTTGTTAAGCTCTATTGGTAGATCCAACTCGTAGGCTACTGGTCCGATCCTTTTCAGGATTTTGAACGGGCCTACATAGCGTGGTGCCAATTTACCCTTGTGTCCAAATCGAACCACACCTTTCCATGGGGACACTTTTAACATGACCATGTCACCCACGGTAAATTCAAGCGGTTTGCGTCGCTTGTCGGCGTAACTCTTTTATCGGCTACGATCTGCGAGAAGGTTATTGCGAATCTGAGTGATTTTGTCGGTTGTTTCCTGGATAAGCTTAGGACCAACGATTGGAGAATCCACTGTTGCGCGAATCACGTGGGACTCGCCAATTTCATGCCAGCAAATAGGAGATCGGCATTTACGGCCATATAATGCCTCAAATGGTGGCATCCCGATGCTAGAATGATAACTGTTATTATAGGAGAATTTCACCAACGGTAAATGAGAGTCCCAGTTTCCTCCGAAATCTAAGACACACGCCCTCAACATATCTTCGAGTGTTTGAATTGTCCTCTCAGATTAACCATCGGTCTGAGGATGACAGGCGGTACTGAGATCGAGGCGGGTTCCCATGGCTTCTTGAAGTGATTGCCAGAACCGAGAGAGAAATCTCCCATCACGATCTGAAATGATGCTGAGAGGGATGCCATGCCGACTAACTATCTCGTCGATGTAAATCCGAGAAAGTTGTTCGACCTTGAAATGTTCACGGATGGGAAGGAAGTGAGCAGATTTAGTCAAACGGTCAATGATTACCCAAATGGTGTCATGTCCCTTGGTGGTACGGGGAAGTTTGGTTACGAAATCCATGGCGATCGCTTCCCATTTCCACTCGGGGATTACCGGTTGGACCAATAGTCCAGAGGGTCGTTGATGTTCTGCTTTGACCCTGGAACATGTAAGACATTTGGCCACGAATAAAGCAATATCATTTTTCATTCCCGACCACCAATAATTGGTTCTCAAGCCATGATACATCTTGTCAGCACCAGGATGAATGGAATATCGACTTTTATGGATTTCTTCCATCAGGAATGTACGAAGATTGTCGCGATCTGGGATCCAGATGTGATCTTGATAATAGAAAATACCATCCGATTTAGATTCCAACTCCCCATCAATTTCCATGGGCATGTCATTTTCGGTAATTGTCGAGTGTTGGGCTCCTCGAATTCGGTCACTGAGATTGGACAAGATAGGAGAACATATTAAATGAAATACTTTGGCATGTTCTTTTCGGCTTAACGCATCGGCTACGACGTTCGCCTTGCCCGGATGATAGCGTATTTCACACTCGTAATCATTTAGGAGTTCCACCCATCGTGTTTGCCTCATATTGAGTTCCTTTTGATTAAGAATATGTTGCAAGCTCTTATGGTCGGTGAAAATTACGCATTTAGTGTCGTAAAGGTAATGCCTCCAAATTTTAAGAGCGAAAACCACGGCACCGAGCTCCAAATCATGAGTCGTATAATTCCTTTCATGGATTTTGAGTTGTCGCGATGCGTAAGCTTTAACCTTTCCCCTTTGCATCAAAACACAACCTAGACCGAGATTGGAGGCATCGCAGTATACCATGAAATCTTCGAATCCTTCAGGGAGTGTAAGAATAGGAGCGTCACACAATCTTTGTTTAAGGGTTTGGAAAACGTCTTCCTGCTTGGGTCCCCAATCAAATGGTGTACCCTTGCAAGTGAGAGAAGTAAGCGGTAAAGCGATCTTTGAGAAATTTGAAATGAAACGCCGGTAATAGCCAGCTAAACCGAGGAAGGACCGAATTTCCTTGGGGGTACGTGGGGCTTTCCAATTCTTGACTGCTTCAACTTTTGCGGTATCGACTAAAATACCCTTGTCACTTACAATATGACCGAGGAATTGTACCTCATTTAACCAAAACTCGCATTTCGAAAATTTGGCGTAGAGCCGATTTCCTTGCAATGTTTGGAGAGTTAGGCGAAGGTGTCTTTCATGCTCTGCCTTTGTCTTGGAGTAAATGAGGATGTCATCAATAAAGACGATAAGAAAACGGTCAAGATAAGGTTTAAATACCCGATTCATCAAGTCCATGAATGCGGCAGGGGCATTTGTTAGGCCTAAAGGCATAACTGTGAACTCGTAATGACCATAGCGGGTTCGGAAAGCGGTTTTGGGGATGTCTTGTTCCCGTACTCGAAGTTGGTGATAACCCGAGCGGAGGCCGATTTTTGAGAAGCATGAAGCTCCTTGAAGCTAATCAAAAAGGTCGTCGATCCGAGGTAACGAATATCGGTTCTTGATGGTCAATTTATTTAACTCCCGATAATCGATACACATACGAAACAAACCATCTTTCTTTTTGATGAAGAGCATCGGGGCTCCCCAAGGTGAAGTACTAGGGCGGATAAATCCCTTATCGGTTAATTCTTGGAGCTGACTTGCCAATTCTTGCATCTCGGTTGGAGCCAACCGATATGGAGACTTGGCTATGGGAGCAGCCTCAGGAACGAGATCGATGCGGAACTCTAGCTCACGTACTGGAGGGAGTCCAGATACGTCATCGGGAAAGTCTCGTACAATCGGAATATCTTCGATCTTCTTTTCTTTGGCCTTTGTTTCCACCACATGGGCTAATAATGCCATGTATTCTTTACGTAGATATGATCGAGCTTGAGTACATGACATAAGACTAAGCTTTTTCGAATGAGTCTCGCCATAAATACGAAGACTTTGACCGTCGGTGAGAGGAATACGAATGAACTTCTCGTAACATACTATTTCAGCATGGTTTTGGGATAGCCAATCCATTCCTACGATGATGTCGAAGCTACCAAGTTCCATAGGAACTAAATTGATGGAAAATTTATGACCGCTAAAATCGAAAGTGCAATCTCGGATGACTGCATTGAGTGAAACGTATTTTCCATTGGCGACTTCTACGGTAAAGTACTCATCAAGAATCGTGCGAGGTGTGTGAAGTATGGGCTCAAATTCCAACGACACAAAACTTTTATCGGCACCTGAATCAAAAAGTACTGACGCGTAGCAGTCATTTATGAGAAACGTACCATTTACGACCTTGTTATCAGTCTGTGCTTGAGTTGCGGTAATGACAAAGGCTCGGCCTTTGGGAGCTGGAACCTGCATTGTTGGATTTGCCTGGGCTTGAGTGTTGATGATATTGACGAGCCTAGGACATGCGTTTCTGAAATGGGTGGGGTCACCACAGTTGAAGCATGTTCCAGTTGGATACCGGGTTTGTGTTTGCTGATTTGAGGGTAGAGCAAATGGTCGCTGAGTTTTTGGTACACGGCATGTGTCCGCCAAGTGGGCATAGCGACCACAAGTCGTACAAAGGCGACACGGGCTGGTGGTCATATGGTGATAGTTACAGTGGTTACAGAGGGGGTGAGGTCCAGTATACGACTTTTTGTTTGGTTGGGCTTGTGGGGTGACTTGGGAGATAGGAGTGGCAGGGGTAATAACAGCATGGTTGTGGTGATGGCTTTTCCGCTTCTTTTTGTCGTGTCGGTGTGAGGACTCGGACTTGACAATTAGGGGAGTCTCAAGGGTCGGCTTTTCAGTAGACATCTTTAAACCCTTGCGTGGGAGGACACCATCGTTCACATTGTCCTCGTTGAGTTGACCTGCTATTTCAATAGCAGATTCCAGGGTAGATGGCCTGCTGCTGGTCACCGAATCACGGATCTGGCGCGGTAACCCTTTGATGTAGCGGCGTATTGCAGTTTTCATAGGTTGAACCATGTGAGGTAGGAGTCTTGAGAGATCATGGAATCTATTTGTGTAGGTCGCGTTGTCGCCTCCCACCTGTTTCAGATTCCAGAATTCCTCCTCGAGAGTTTGCAATTCGCTGTCAAGGCAGAACTTCTCCATCATGCGTTCCTTTAGTGTTGACCAGGTCATTCCCAAGGCAACAGCCTCTCCTTTTGCCCGTTTTTCTAGGTTCCACCAAGTGAGAGCATGACCTTGGAGGCACCCTGTGGCGTGACGGACCATCAGGTCCTCCAGACACTCGCTATGGATGAAAGTACTCTCCATTTCTTCGATCCATGTAAGGAGTGCAGTGGCACCATTGATGCCTTTGAAGTAAGGCGGATTGCAGTTACGAAAGTGCTTAAACGAGCAACGAGGAGTGGTTGCTGGAGCTTGCGGCTGAAGAGCTTGAAGTTGGGTTGCAATTGTTGGGATGACGTTGGCTACCTCCTTAGCGATAAGGGCGGCTAGCCTTCGGTTGTTGCGAGCAGCGTATGGGGGTCGTAATGCCATCTATGAGAAACACGCATATAGACTTGTGAGTTATTTGTAAATTAATTATGGAAATTAAGTTTGTAGACATTGTTGGGTAAAATGATTGTAAAACACTTGTTGGGCCATGGTTAGGAGTGTTGGGCACCTTTTGGGCTTTCCATGGGTACTAAATGTGAAGCATGTAGCTAGAGGTGCACAAACCGGATTTTTTCCGGATCGTAAACCGGATCGGATCCAGTCAACGAAGTCAAAACCGGATTTGAGGTGAAACCGGATCGGATCCAAACCGGATTATACACAAAAATCCCGATCCTATACAAACCGGATTGAAACCGGATCGAAACCGGATCACAACCGGATCGAAACCGGATCGGATCTCAATCCTGTTTTTAAAAATCCGGTTTTTTGGAGCAATTTTCATTGTTTTTTTGAAGCAATTTTCATTATTTTTTTATTTTTTTTGGCTTTTTATCAAAGGAATACATAAAGCAATAAACTAATACATCGTGAAACAAAAAAACATAAAACTTAAAACATCTTCGTCATCTAAGCGTGAACTTTTTGTAATTGTCGTCGTCGTAGTCGTCGTTGCTTGGTTGCTTGGTTTTAGTCCTCATTATTATACATCATGTTGTGCAATTCTTCATCATAAGCAAGTTCTTGTAAGGTAAGTGGTACCGACAATCCCATTGCTATTTCTTCTTCATGGATTTCCTTTTCAACCTCCTTTATTTCGCCTTCAAGTGGTGAAATGTGTTGTATGCGTTCCATGCCATCTAAGTAATCTTTCAAACAAATGCACACTTCAACCGACAAAGGGGTGAGTTTTGTTCTTCTTGGTGAAATAACCCTGCCACTAACAGAAAAAGCAGATTCCGAAGCTACCGTAGAAGCTTGGACGGTTAGTACATCACGCGCTATAGCGGCTAGAATCGGAAATTGGGATTCCTTTTCTTTCCACCAAGCCAAAATATCCAAATTCTCAAACTCCTCAACACTTAGTTGTGACAAAAAATCCGATGCAATGTACCTTCCGAGCTCACTACTAGGAGTGCTAGACCGAGCTCGTTTGGTATTTTCATTTCTTAAAGTGTTATAGAGTCGAATTGTTTCGTTATTATCGTGAGAAGTGGATCCGGAAGCCCCCGAATTTCGCATCATGTCATGAATGTTTGTTGAACCATATTTTGTTAAATAAATTTGAAACAAACTTTGGAAAACATTGTTAAATCTCGATATTTCTTTTGATGCAAAATCAATGTCGTCGTCTAATAAGCCCAAATCGAAAGCAATATTATAAAGTAAAGTCTCAACCCCGCCAACGTTAAGAGTTGGGTTTAAAGCGGCGGCACAAGTTATAACGGGAGGCATATTTTTGAAATATTTTATAAACTTTGCTTTCATCGGTTTCACCATGTCTTCAAACATACCGCCTCTCATTTCAAATTCGTTAATTTTCGAAGTCATTAAAAATATTTGATTTAAAACTAGACAACTTGTGGGATAATAAACTCCGGATAAAAAAGTAGTTGCTTTTTTAAAAACTCCAAGCAAGTCGGTAACAAGCTTGATAGTATGCCAACTCGATTCCGGATAAGGCGTAACCCGATTCCGTTCCGCAAGGTGGTCATGAAACATTTTTAAAGTATCTTTTTGACGTAAAGCACATTCAAACATGTTGCAAGTGGAATTCCATCGAGTGGGTACGTCCCAATTCGGACCCAACCAAACGGCATTCGCATCGGCACAAAACTTCATATATTTATGATATCGAGCGTTACTAGAACTAAAAATGTCACGTAGCATATTTTTGAAAGTATCTTTTATATCGCCAATGAAACTTAGCCCGTCTTGCACCACCAAATTAATGATATGTGCAACACATCGACTATGGAAAAAAACACCGTTGCAAAGCGGTTTATATTTTAATTTTAGTTTTTCAACCGCGACGATGTTATTTGATGCATTATCAAATGATATTGAAAATACTTTTCCTTCTATTTTATAAGTTTTGATAACATAATCTAAAATTTGATATAAATTTTCACCGGTGTGTGGATATCCAAACAATTCAAACGTAATCGTACGCTTCATCATTTGCCAACTACTGGGATTTACCCAATGAGCGGTAACGCAAAGGTACGAATCCGGTGAACCATGTGGAGCCGTCCAAACATCACAAGTTAAATTTATACCGGTATCTATATTTTGAAATCCTAGAATCATTTCATTTTTTGCAACTTTCCACATTTCTATACAATCGCGTCGAAGGGTCGTACGACTTACATGGGTGTAACGCGGTTGTAGAGTTTCTTGAATGAGTTTTGTCAATCGGGGATTGTCGAAGTGGTCAAAAGGCAAGCTTTCTTGAATCACAAACTTCGCCATCCGATCACGAACTCGAGCCGCTTCGTAATGCCATAATGTAGCTTCATTCGTCATTGTTGTTTGATCATGATCCGGACCAAATTTCACCGCTTTGCAATACATATTCATATGATTTCTCAAAGTTGTATTTCCATCTTCTCGAAAAAAAGCACCACATTTCTTGCACCGCGCCTTTTTTGGACCGCTAGACATTACACACAAATCGTAATTACACCAAATCTCTTGGTTTCTTTTCGTCGGTTTGATTGCAACAACCGTAACGTTGCTTGACGAATATCCAACACCAACGGAAGATTGTGATTGTCCACATCCGGAACCGGAACCGGAAGCCATTTCTTGAGAGTTTTTGTGTTTTAGAAGTGGTTTTTAAAAGTTTTGAGTTAACAACAACATATATGATGTATATATAGGATATAAAGGGTATTAAAGGCCAAATTCCGTCACTTATGAGGCTCCAAACGGTCACAAGACCGTTCCCAACGGCCAGAATTTCAAAAAAAAAACGGCTATAACTTTCCTGGAAAATCCGGATCGTAAACCGGATCGAAACCGGATCGTAACCGAATCGAAAACCGGATCGGCAGGAACCGGATTCAAACCGGATTCAACGGATATAATTTCAAACCGGTAGGATCCGGCGGATCGGATTGGAAACCGGATCGGATTTTGGAAAACCGGATCGGATTCGGATCGGATACCGGATTCGGATCAGAATCCGTTTTTTTGTGCACCTCTACATGTAGCAATTGTGTGGGCCCCCACAATACTAAGTTTTCACATGTTTTTCCCACTTCAAGGCCCATTAGGGAACTTAATAGTCCAACGAGTTGGCCATTTTGGAGTGTATCCTTTCGGATACGTTTGATAAGGTCGGGTATTTTGATGGCTCAAAAGTAATGTGAATGACGCGCTTTGGCCTATAGGTTTGGGAACTCTCGCCTTTGGTCCCCAGGTAAGCAAACTGGTCCCTCGGTTGATTGGGATGTATACGAATGCTTACCTAGTCAGGACTTTCGGGCTACCGGCACCTCCCCCTTCCAGTTACTACGTGTCCATTACTTTGATCCTACCCAACTAGAGTGGATGACTTTTAATTTCCTATGAGCTCTAAGGAATATATATATGTATGTGATTTTAAGAGAAAGAGGAGAAAATTCACAAGTGTATGCACACATATAAGTGTCGGGAATAATACGTAAGCACATAAGGGAGCAATTAGCACACAAAGGTATTCCTAGGATTTTCTAAGTGCGAATTGCATGCAGTTGTGTGTGCATTTTATAAACTAGCATACGAGAGGACCCTAGAGGCTATAGACTAGGTCAAGGCAATTAACCTAATTCCCTATAGTCAAGGGCTCTGATACCAATCTGTCACACCCCGATCCTTGGCGGAATCGATCAAGGCGTGATATATTGTTCAAAGTCTCATGACAACTATGTTATAATATGATTAGATTCAATTAAGTACTAAGTATGCAAACAAGATCCACGACATACAAATACAAATCCAAATACAACAACATTTATTACATCAAATTTAAATAGTCTTGTGGGTTTCTAAGGTACACCCTACTTTTCATCAACTTCATTCTTCAAATCTGCATCATGGGTAAAAACAGGTCAACTACGAGAGTTGGTGAGTAATCTAGTTTTATTAAAGAAAATTGTGAGTTTTAAATATTTATAATTTGAAACTTGTTTTCTTTGGAAGTCGACAAGCAAGTATTATTGAGATAACGGTTTATAAATCAAAAATTGATTAACAAATGATAACAACAACAATAAGTCCTCACCCTATATATACATATATATGTGTATATATATATATATATATATATATATATATATATATATATATATATATATATATATATATATATATATATATATAGGATGGAGCATCTAATCATCATACACACTCAACCACGTGCAATCAATCACCTTAGCGTCCCAAGGCGGGGTGGTCAACCCAATAGCGCTATTATTGTCCATAACGTACCTCAAGAATACGGGCATAGTCATGTAGATTAGACTAAAAACGATAATGCACTACAAGTACATGTAGCGTAAACAAACAATAATTATACAAATAATGATTTAAGTATAAATGTCCCAACAATGTCTCAATTGTGATAAAATACTAAAGTGAAGTTGGAAATATATTAGAACCACATGATACACCCCAAAAGTATTGAAAATTATAAAATATGGGGTAGATTACTCATATTAGTCCAATAAGGAATGCACGTGTTGTACGATAGACGGCTCGAGTCAAAATGTCGTAGAACCTAATATAATTAATAGTTTTGGCTTAGGAATCGATAAACGGGAATATAGTATTAATAAAAATAATTAGACACATATTCTTATATTAGATAAATTAACAATAATCGAAATTTTGTTTTGAATATTAATGTATTCATATGTTAAATGAATTTTAAATTGAATTAATTACTTTGCTTAATTAATTTATATCTTCACATTAGGCAAGATTTTAATAATTTCTTATTAAAATAATAACTAGTCAAATTATAAGTATTTACAGATTTTATATATTATAAACAATTATTATATGAAATAATCATTAAAAATGCATTTTTACATGCTTAGATATTTAGGAAAATGGTTTTAAATACTAAACAGTAATGAAACATTCTGAAATTTTCATAAAATCATTATTTCATAAAATAGTAATTACTGTAAAAATTTCATATTTTTCTTAACTGCTTTAGTATTTATTTAGTATTTTAATAATTAAACCACAACAAAATTCTGGAAAAATAATTAATGATTCCCAAAAATTCTGAAAAATTAACCATAGTTTTCTAACATTATATGGAGCCTACTGTAAATATTTTGGATATTTTGGACTATGGGAAGTATTTCTTATGTTTTTCATTATTAACTAATCAATAAAATCATAAATAATAGGAAAATATTAAGAGAAATTCATTAGACTTTTTATTTATGATTAACATGTTATATATGATATTCTGATAAGGTTTTATAATTTTTGGACATGTGTAGCTGTTTATTATCAATTTAAACCATTAAATCAGGAAAATAAGCAAACATTCTTAAAAAAATCTGTAGATCTTGTCATGGAGTCTTTAAAATGTTAATAAGGTGTGAAAAATATAAAATCTAGTTTTTAACATACATAACTATATTTTGCAATTTATTTATCTACAACAAAATAAAATACAAAATAAGCATCAAACTGTAATATAAATGCATGAAACTTTATAAATCCACTTTACTCAATATATGTGTTGTTCCAAAATATTCCCAGAATTTATTGACTACAAAAAGTATTTTATGTGAATTATTGCCCTATTTTATTGCAATAATTATAGTAATTCAATAAAAATAAGTTATTTTCTGAAAATTTCCATAACTTCTTATTTTATTGATGGGATCCTGAGAAAAATCAGGTTTATGCATAAAATGAGTTTTAAATAGTTTGGTGGATTTAATTTGTTTCATTCATGAATTTGAGACTTTTAACAACATACCTTGATGAATGCTTCAAGAGGGATGAAGATTTGAGTATATTGGAGTGTTCTTGGCTGAAATATGAAGATTTCTAGGAGGAATTTCGAGATTGAGAGTGAGAGAAAGAATAGATATGGTTTGAGTGGTGATGAGAATAATGTGTTAGGAGAAAAATGAAAGAAAAGATGATGGGAGGTGTGAGTGGGAGACCATGGGAATAACTTTTGGCTTTTGGTGGTCTTCATAATTTCCCACTAGCACAAGCATCTCTATGTAATACACTAACTAATATAAAAATTTTATAAAATTTAATGTGGAGTTTATAAAAATAGAGTTTTATAAAAAAATAGGTTATTATTTGATTATAACAATCTACTTTGATTTGAAGTTTAATTATAGCATTCAAGTTTGATTCTTTTAATTTAATTAGAGCATCATACTTTGATTTGATTTTAATATGGTATCATAATTTAATTTGATTAAAGTTATAACGTTATACTATGCTATATTGCTATTAACGTCAATTTATATCGTACTGTATGGGTTTTGATCCTATTAGCGTCAAGTAAGCTCGAGTAGGGTTTATTAAATTTCCAATTGGGTTGGGTTGTCCTGAATCCATTTTAGGCGGATGTCACATAAATAATTCCTAAAAGGCCAACAGAAAAATTGCTAAATAAAATCAGAAAAACTAACCTTTAGGTTTTTCTTGGAAGCTAAGCAACGAAAATTCCTTACCTCAAATGAAGTCACACCCAAGCCTTGAGGAGAGTCACAAAATTATTGAGAGATTATGTGTAAAATTGGCGCAGAAATAAGGTCCCCCAGGGTCCCTATTTATAGGCTCCAGCAGATAACCTGATAAGCCTTTAGAGATAAACCTTTTTGAATTCAAATAAGATAAACATTTTATCTTACAATTCAAACTCTATTTATCTTTATTATAATAACCGAAATTATATATATCCAATATATAAATTTCGCTGATTATTATCCTGCTAAATATGTCACTTACTCAACTATTGAATAATTACAATTCAGCCCCTACACCTTTAATTAATTAAATCAACCACCAAATTAAATCCAATTAATTCCAGATTAATTTCTAATTAATTAATATAGTTTCTAATTTATATATTATCATTTTAATATACTAATAAACTATTTATTTTATTTCTATTGATTTATTAATCACATAATAAATCAACCTTTCTCTCTCTTGGAATTTCTACCAAACTCTAGCTATGAGGGCAACCCAAATGGACTTTGCTACTATTAATTAGGTAAATACAAATTATTAGTCTTGGCTTAGACACCTAATCCAACACTACCAACTCAAGCTCCTCGTAGACATAGTGCTTCTACGTATACTCCAAATTATATGGGATCTAATATGTTCGATTTAAACTCAGATCCACTTATGAATGAAATTCTAAATGAATTTCATTATAAGGGATATAATATGTTTAACTTAAACTCATATCCACTTATGAATGAAATTCCAAATGAATTTCATCCATATGTCACATATATAGAAAATGTGTCTGGAGATGGAAATTGTGGATTCAGGGCAATAGTTGTGTCTCTCGGTTATACTGAAGATAATTGTAGTTGAATTCGATCAGATTTGCACAATGAGTTATTAACGCACCCCATAGAATATGAAATGATTTATGATAGTGATTTTAGAAGCATAAAGCACTCGTTGAAATTCCATGGATCAAGTTTTGCACCAACTGACAGATGGATGATTATGCCAGCGCCTAGTTTTCTCATTGCAAACAAGTATGATGTGATCGTCTATTTTCTAAGCAAACAAGGTTCGACGACATGCTTTCCACTTTGGCGTGGTCCGCAAGACATCCCAAATCATACATCTATTGCCATTGCTCTCGTTTACGGTGGACATTATGTAAAGGTTGATTTACAAGGAGCATATACAATGCCTACTATTTTGCCACTTTGGCGTAACTACATATTCAACCATTCAGTTGGATGGGAGACATTATATTCTGATCGATTGAAGACCTACATCCCTCCAAATGCACCACGCAATTATTGTAATATTCCAACAGTTGAGATATATGATAATTAATTCGATATTGAAAGTGTAATAATTTGAGACATTCGCAAATTATGATATTGTTTTCTTATCATATATTTTAAATAATAAGATATAATGTTGTTTTGTTATAATTCGATAATTTTTAGAATTTGATACGTCAACTCACCGCCAGTGTTAGATATTTTTTAGAATTTGATACGTCAACGCACCGTCAACGCATTCCGCGGATACTTCGACATCGCAACAAAACCACAAAATACGTTGCAGAATTTTGGCGGCATAGTTTTTGGTTTCCGAAACACTCAAACTACATATAAAATGCGATTTTTGGTTTTGATAACATAAATTGAATCCACATACAAACATTATAGATATATTTTTGTGATATATTATTTGTTGATACATTTTGTGTTCTCTTAAAAATGGCATGCTTCCAGATGATATTAATCATAGAATCGTCAAAAAGAAATTATTCGTCAAAACAACTACGTACTTTTTAATTAAAAAAAAATATTTTCATATTCGTTGTTTAATAAATAAACGAAACTAAAGACAAATACCACAAAAAACTTTTCAAATTACCCATATATATATAAGTTACAATGGATAGGGTGATGTGACCATAAAGTCATTGATAGAATGATGTGATCATAAAGTCAAACAAATCATTACAACGATTAGTTTTTTTAGTGTAAATAGTAGGACCCAGTATATCATTTGCCCCTAATGATTATTCTATATTTTTTCTTAAAATAAACATAATTATTATATAATAATTCATTTTTCTTTATAATCGTTGTAAAATTATTATGCACTAATCATTAGATTGATATGATTTTTTAACTAATAATCATTAGATTTTTATTATACAAATTATCATTTTTTATTATATACATTTAATATTAATTATAATTATTTTATATATAATTATTATTTGTATAAATGTAATATAATTATTTATATGTAATAAAACAAAATTATGAAAAACTAAATCCTTTATATGGATATAAGATGTTATAATAATAAAAAACAATTACGAAAATCCAAATACAATGATATCTAATCATCCAAATGGACAAAAGGTGATACAGAACTATGACGTCTAAGTTGATTAAATAATTCGAAGCGCGACGTATACATAGTTTGCCAAACAGATGTAGATTGACTTTTGTGGCTGCCATTTACATTTGCCATTGTAATACTTCGGTGATGTTGAAACTCTTCAGGCCCTCTCCAAAGAAGGAAACAAGTCATACATTGTGCATCGCTCAAACAATGATCGATCACTCCAAATTTATTGGCAATCAGGTACCCTGTCAAAGGCATAGTCATCCAGTATTGTGGAGGTGCGTCTGATTAAAAAAACGTGATGAGTCATGTAGCTCATTAAACCTGTCAGTAAAACATTGTAGTATGCATAATATTGACCGAATAACTCTTCTAGCAACCGTTTTCGAATGTTGATCCACTTATCTTCACCGTACCCAAGACAAACAGCTACGGCTCGAAACCCACAATTTCCATCACCGACTACGTCTTCTATACCCACGAAGTAAGGATGAAATAAATCTGGAATACATTTCATCATGAATGAATTATGGCTCACTGGTACATCATTCAAGTCTATCAAAGAACTATGCCTCTCGGGTTCTCTGTTCAAATCCAACCATGGTCTCTCTGACGTGGTTGAGCAGTTATATCTACAATGAGCTTCATTTGTAGATTTGACATTCTTTTTTGCTATTTTTTCAAGCTTGGCCGTCCATGAGTGTTTTTTTTAACCACATGTTCTTTAATGGTAGTTGCACCCGGTTGAAACATCTCTTTTATCTTTTTCATAGTAATTTTTTCCATGTCGTTAACTGCTTGTTGAAGTGTTCTTTAAAATTTTCCAATTCACTGTCACAACGGATATCATCATTTTCTATAAATTTCATTGGTAAAAGATAAAGCTTCCTCAAAAATATATTTATTGAATCCAACGATATACAATCATCTACATTCAAATATAAAATAATTAATTTTAAAATACCATAAAAATAATCTATATATCGTAGTTGAATATACTAACCTGAATTTGAATAGACAGAAAGCATGCAAGCACATGGTAATCCACAACTATTTCGAAGTTGGCAACCACACTTAGAGGAGTTTAGCTTTAAATCATTCAACCTCTGAAGCTCTCCTAGTATGATATACAAAGCTTCATTTGAAACAAAACCCCACAATTCCTTGAAAGACAACAAATTGTGATAATTATAGTGAAAAAATTTGCTTTTCTCAAAGCTTTCACTAATGGACATTAGTTGTGACTGCACAATTTGATTAATTGATTTCACAAATTTATCGAGATTATAATTTGCGGAGTCTAAGTGTTTCTTTAACCTGGCATGTTGACTCTCAACTCTATTGATTGTGTGATTTCCAAAGTTAAGAGATTGATCAACCCATGCAGACACAAACATTTCTTTGCACTTGCTTAACCAAGTCTGTTCTATGTACATCAAAACACCCGAGTAAAATAAATAAAAATTTCTCCATAAATAAAAATAAGTATAAAGGCTATGATTTAGAAATATTGTGAATAAGCCGAAAAACCTGGATATTTTGCCAACACTAAATGAAGTCCTCTGTAGTTCTCCATATATGCTACCCATGTCGGAGAATCGACTAGCAACTTCCACATTGACTTAAATGAGTCTCAATCATGTTGCGATCTGATGGATGACCTGCAAATTTTCAAAATATTTTGCTCAATGTGCCATCTACAAAGCAGTCGGGTAGCATTTGGAAAAACTTGTCTGCATGCATTCATGAGTGCCAACTCTCTATCTGTGATTATGACATGTGGCTGCATATAGTCATCGAGCATTGATTTTATACAATTTAACGCCCACGCATAGTTGGCCTCCTTTTCTCTATGCATAATGACAAATCCTAGTGAGAATGTCTTTTAACTCGAGGTTACGCCGACAATTGAACAAATGGCTTATTATATTTATTCATTTTGTACGTGGCATCTATTATCAACACGTGTGGAAATGCACGTCGTATCTCCCACGATTTGTGAAAAACGAAAAATAGATTTTCCAACTCATTTGAATCAGCCGTTATAAACTCATAAACATAATTATTGGCATGTAAAAGAGACATCATAACCTGCATTGGAGTTCTTCGTGCTTGCTTGGCCATGCAAATCTTGTGTTGTGCATTATATATTGTTTTAATTGTCAATACATTGTTTTCATTCCGCTCCTTTAGTATTGCTAAGATATCGTGTGGTGCCACATTCTTCCTTGTTAAATCTTCCACTAAATGAGCCTCGTCATCATATAATTGTCTTACAAACGGGTAACCCTCCAAATATTGTGTAGGTGGGTGATTATGCTCATCACATACCACCCTTAGTGTCCATTGGTCATATTGTTTGGAATACTTTCCTTCTAGTTGAAATTTATAGTTATTCTTTTGCTCCCAGAAGACCTCCTTGTATCGTTATATTTATATTCTCCACCTGGATCACACATAAGGATGACTTTATATACGAATCCGTTCACATATGCCTTTGTCCTTTTAGTTATAATGACATAACTAAGAGAACGCGTTGTGCTTTTTGCATACTCCATGAGTTCCTCACGGGACTTGAAATTTTGAAATTTAAATTGAAGTGTTTTAGTATATATTTTTATTATTTTAATATGAAATTTAAATCCATTATCAGGCGCTAGATTGATTTTAAAAATGGTTTCGGTATAAAGGAAGCTTTAATATTCAATTTGTGAGAACAGCTTTGGTGCATATGGTTTTCCACAACAAATACTTGTTTTATTCATTTTAATATTGGGTTAATAACATAAAAACCACTGTAGTTTGCCCAAAATTCTGGTTTAACCACTATATTTTATTTTGTTCCACTAAAACCATCCATACTTTCAAAAAATTTCATATTGACAACTGTTCATTTTATTTTATAATTTTTAAGCATTATTTTTTTCAAAATATTATGTGAAAAGTTTCTTATCGACATTTGAAGCAAATATTGGAACTTAATTGCCGTGAAAATGATACAAAAAATTGTCTACATGTGATTTTGGTATTCGTAAGTGCAGCTTTTCGGCCACGTTGTGAATACATATGGTATCCAAATGAATCAACTTAATTTTGAATGTGACGAGGTAATAAGTATTCCGAGTTGGCGGCATAAAATTTTGACTTTTATTTGTTATAGTGGTCGCAATGCATCTTTTTGAAAATATGAGTGATTTTTACGAATTTTTTTGAAAGTATGAGTGGTTTTTTTAGAACAAAAAAAAATATAGTGCTTAAACCGAATTTTGGCCAAATTACAGTGGTTTTTATGTTATTAGCCCTTTAATATTTATTAAAGTGACCTTTTGGGTCAAGTGGTTTGAACTTTTATTATTATTTGTTTTATTTTATTAATTTTCATTTGAATAAGATATATTGTGTCTTTATGTGAACTTGAAAAATGCTGATCTACTCCGTTTGCATGTTCCGGCAACAAAACACACATAGGTTTGAATTGTGTTAAAATATTAAAAACCGTAGTGGATGTGAAAATGTTTGGATTATCCAGACCAACTTTCGCATGAAAGTTAGCCAAAATCGAAAGTATAGATATTTGTATAGAAAGATGAAGTCAATAATGAATAAACAACCATTGAGCATAATCGAATGACAATCTTCGTAAAATGCTTTACTCTTCTTAGGCCATTAATCCCCGTTCTGATATGATCATAAAAGTTTTCAAAGAACCAATACGGAACTATACATCTATCCTCCAGCTATGAGGGCAATTAATAAATCAACTATTATCTCTACTGAACTATACATCTATCCTCCAGCTATGAGGACAACCCAAATGGACTTAGCTTCTATTAACAAGATAAATACAATTATAAGTCATGGCTTAGACACCTAATCCAACAGTCTCCCACTTGGATAAGTCTATGACTTTAATTGTCTGTTTACCTTCTGTTTAATATCAGTTTCCCAGAAATTGTCCTGAACTTCGACCCAGTCAGTTCTGTCCAAAGATAAGTGATCAGATGATCCTCCGTCCAACAAGATATTCTCAGACTCCAGACATGGATAAGATCAGTCTTGGTCTGATACTCTGTTTCTCGATTTCTGATTTGCATATGACTTTTGAGACTACTAATTCAACACATCAATTTAGTCCCGGTTGGCCAACACTTTCGGTCAACTTCAAAATCATCGAGAGGCCTACAGATATCCGTTTCCCATCGGTTCAGGGGACGGATAAGTTTTGACTTATATGTCCATACCTTTTGCTAGTCAGAATACTCACAACAATGCGTTTTATAACACCGAGTTACCGGTGTGTTTTCGCATTATCAATAAGCACTTGTCTTGCAATTTACAGATCATATCTCTCCACTTAAAGATCACCGGATATTATCGTCTTAACATTGCTCGTGATGCAATCCATGAAGCAATCTGTTAAGCGCGGGTTTATCCAATACTCAAATCTCTATTTTTCTAAGTACTCATGAACGTTGTAGCAGTCTTACTGCAATGTCTAACTCCTTAGACAATCTACAACCGATTCATGACAGTCTTCGTTCACACTTACTCCCTAACAGTGTGATCGACTGTGGAAATTTAAATAATCTAATTATTTAGGAAGTTAAACATGCAAATATAGAAACACAATAATAAACAATTGACAAAGGCAGTAACAATACTCATTTATAAAACTCAATTATAAAATCACCAAGTCAATTACATTTATACTGTTTACAAGTTTCAAGTCTATCTAATTACTAAAACTAATATCATCCTTCAGACCAATGCTCCTAGCATGCTGATTATGCTTGATCCTACTTAGTGCCTTAGTCAAGGGATCAGCAGGATTGTCTTCTGATGATACTCTTTTAACCAGTAAGTGACCCTCTTCTACGCGATGTCGAATGTAATGGTACTTTCTATCGATATGTCTGGACTTTCCATGATCTCGCGGTTCTTTTGTCAAAGCGACCGCTCCTTTATTATCGCAGAACAGTTCCATCGGCTCCTGAATGCTCGGAACAACTCCAAGGTCACCGATAAAGTTTTTCAGCCAAGCCGCTTCCTTAGACGCTTCACTCGCTGCAATGTACTCTGATTCGCATGTTGAATCAGCCACAGTTTCTGCTTGGAACTTTTCCAAGTGACCGTTCCACCGTTCAACAGAAATACCCAGCCCGACTGGGACCGACCACTGTCCCTATCCGTCTGGAAGCTGGCATCTGTATATCCACTCACTTTCAAGTCATCACTGCCACCAAGGACTAATACCATATTCTTTGTCCTTCGCAGATACTTGAGTATGTTCTTAACCGCAATCCAATATGCCTTTCCAGGATTACCCTGTTACCGACTAACCATGCTCAGTGCAAAGGATACGTCGGGACGAGTACATGTCATATCATACATGATCAACCCCACTACCGAAGCATAGGGTACCCGACTCATCTCAGCTATTTCCTCATCAGTACTCGGGCTTTGAGTCTTACTCAATTTGGCATTACTCTGGATTGGTAGTTCTCCCTTTTTGGAATTTTCCATGTTAAATCTTTTCAACACCTTTCCCAAATATGTACACTGGCTTAGACCTATTAATTTTCTCTTTTTATCTCTAAGTATTCTTATCCCGAGAATATAGGCAGCTTCTCATAGGTCTTTCATGGCGAAACACTTCCGGAGCCAAGACTTGACATCTTGCAAGGTCGGAATGTCGTTTCCCATGAGCAGTATGTCATCAACATACAGCACTAGAAAAGTGACTATACTCCCACTAGCCTTGACATATACACAGGACTCATCCTCACTCCTAGAGAAGCCAAACTCTTTGACTTTCTCATGGAAGCAGAGATTCCAGCTGCGAGATGCTTGCTTCAACCCGTAGATTGATCTTTCAAGCTTACATACTTTATCAGGGTGCTTTGTGTCTACAAAACCTTCTGGCTGACTCATGTAAACATCCTCAGTCAGTTTCCCATTAAGGAAAGCGATTTTGACATCCATCTGCCAAATTTCATAATCATGAAATGCAGCTATGGCAAGCATTATCCTGATTGACTTAATCTTGGCTACTGGTGAGAAGGTTTCATCATAGTTAACCCCCGGGGTTTGAGTGAATCCCTTCGCAACCAGCCGAGCTTTGTAAGTATGTACTTTACCATCCATGTCAGTCTTATTCTTGAAGATCCATTTGCACCCGACTGTCTTTCGACCCGGCACATTGTCGACCAAGTTCCAAACTTGATTGTCATACATGGACTTAATCTCGCTGTCCATTGCCTCTTTCCACTTGGCAGACTCGGGCCCCGCCACTGCTTCGCGGTAGTTAGCTGGGTCATCCAAATTAGTCAATGTACGATCACTGACCAATGTGTCACCGTCCGATGTAATATGGAAACCATAGAACTCGGGCGGCATGCTAACTCTACCTGAATGCCTAAGGGGCAATGATATGTCGGTGGGTCCAACAGGAACCTCTTCTTCATGTTGGTTGCTAGTTTCTTCTAAGGTTGGTTCATCGGTCGTCTCCTGAATTTCTTCGAGATCGATTGTACTCCCACTGTCCTCTTTGGAAATGATATTCTCTCTCTCAAAAGAACCCCCGTCTTGCTACAAAGACCACGTCCTCGCTTGGTCTGTAGAACAAGTATCCAAAAGACTGTTTCGGGTATCCGATGAAGTAACACCTTTCACTTCTTTCTGCGAGCTTGTCGTGAGTCTCTCGTCTTACGTAAGCCTCACAGCCCCAGACTTTGATGTGTGCTAACGAGGGAGCTTTCCCGGTCCACATCTCGTGCGGTGTTTTCGCAACCTTCTTGGTTGGGACAAGATTTAGGATATGGGCGACAGTCTCTAAGGCATACCCCCAGAAATGGATTGGAAGTGAAGCTCGACACATCATGGAACGAACCATGTCCAACAAGGTTCGGTTTCGCCTTTCAGCAACACCATTCAACTGAGGTGTTCTTGGAGGCGACAACTGTGAAACAATTCCACATTCCTTGAGGTAATCGAGAAACTCGATACTAAGATACTCACCGCCTCTGTCGGATCTAAGCATCTTTATCTTTCTGCCCAATTGATTGTCTGCTTCATTTTTAAACTCTTTGAACTTTTCAAAGGTATCTGACTTATTCTTGATTAAGTAGATATACCCATATCTACTGAAATCGTCAGTAAAGGTCACATAGAACCGCGTGCCATCTTTTGTGGTTGTTCTGAAGGGACCACACACATCTGTGTGTATGATATCCAACATACCTTCACATCTTTCAAAGGAACCTTTGAATGGTGATTTTGTCATCTTGCCAAGCAAGCAAGATTCGCATACATCATCCGACCCGAGGTCGAATGATTCCAATACTCCATCCTTTTGGAGTTGGGCGATGCGTTTCTTGTTGATATGGCCAAGGCGGAAGTGCCACAGACACGCCTTTTCTATACCGCTCGAAGCATCAATAGCTAAAACATTTTTGCCATAATTGTCAACACACATAATAGATTCATACACTCCATCACAAGGCATAGCATTAAATATAAAAACATTATCTTTGAAAACAGAATTTGAACCATTCAATTTATTAAATTCATAATAAACGCCCTGTTTGAACAATGCATGAAAAGAAATTATGTTCTTTGCCATATCAGGCGCATAGCAACAATTATGTAAATCTAATCTAACTCCACTACTAAGCATTAGTCTATAGACACCGATCTTGGTAACAGTTGACGTTCGCCTATTGCCCATGACCATGTTCAATCTACCATGCTCTAGCTCCCTACTTTCCTCTAGGCCCTGCAAATCAGAAAAGATATGAAAACCACATCATGTATCAAGGACCCAACAACGGGAAAAAGATGAGTTATTAGATATAGAATATGTACCTGCTTGTGACGGTTTCACTTTACCGTCCTTGATATCCTGCAGATACATTGGCCAGCTCCTTTTCCAATGACCCTTTTGCTTGCAGTAAAAGAAGTCGGCATCTTTGGGGTTCTGAACATGCGGAATGCCGGAAGACTTGCCTTTTGGGGCACTGCTAGATGACCCGACATGAGTCTTTTCCCTCCAGTTCTGCTTAGGAGGGCCCTTCCGTTTCTTTCCTTTGCCAGAGCCAATAACCAGGACAGGCGGGTTGACAGGGAGCAAACCTTTTCCCTTCATCCCGTCTTCA
The DNA here is from genome assembly GCA_023525715.1 of Cichorium intybus. Taxonomy (NCBI): domain Eukaryota; kingdom Viridiplantae; phylum Streptophyta; class Magnoliopsida; order Asterales; family Asteraceae; genus Cichorium; species Cichorium intybus. Next base: position 100,058,162 of record CM042012.1, read on the forward strand.
GTCGTACGAAGCATGCGGTGTAACTCAGCTAGGGTTGCCTGGTTGTTGTTCAAATGATACGCCAGTGTGAACTGGTCATAAGAACTAGGCAAGGAGTTTAGCACTATGTCAACAGCTAAATCCTCATGAACAGGCATTTCCAGCTTCCTAAGCCTCTCCACATAACCATGCATCCTTTGCACATGAGTGCAGATGGACTCTCCATCTTTAGGCTTGCCTTTAGTGAAGGCTTTTACAACCTCACGCCTTTCGATGCGCTCTTGCATGCGGAACTTTTCCGCGAGCTCTTTGTACATCTCGTAAAGCCAATAGTCCTCATAGATACGCTGCAGTTCAGGGTTCATGGTGGCGATCATGATGCAGGCCATTTTATAGGCAGTCGCCGTATACCCTCTTTAGAGGACAGTTTTGTGAATGAGGCCTACTAACGGTAAGACTAACCAATTTTCTTATATATAAATAGTAACTTTTAATCATAAATATATAAGATATATTTTAATCTTATTAAAATATTTTAGAATTAATTATCTTATAAATTTCACAAATTTTAATCTATTTTTCGAAAATTTTAAATTAATTCTTTAAACCGATTTAATTGATCTTTTAATTAACAATTAATTAAACTAATTAAATCTAAGATAGATTTTATGAAATTAATCAAATTAATTTTTCTATCTTGGTCCCTAAGTGATCGAAAATTACAAGCCAAGCAAAAGGAGTTCTAGTTATTTAATTAATCCAATTACCAAAAATAACAACATACTTTTAAGGCAAGTAAATCAAGCAAATAAAGTGGGACCATGGGGCATGGTGGCTAGGTTAGGAAACCCTAGCCAAACCGTCGACCAAGATGCCTCTCAAGGAGGAGTTTTCGCAAAACACCTCAAGGCAAGAATCAAGCATGCAGTTTATATCAATTCATAAGAAAACAAGCCTATGCTCTGATACCACTAAAGGGTTTCTATGCAATCAATGAACAAATAGATTCCTATGGTTCACATGCAACCCTAATAAGATCTATGTTTTCTTCTATAAATATAATAAACTAAAACCTAAAGGTACAATTAATTTCTAAAGATCAAAACTGAGAAAACCAACCTTTTGATCTTATGATCCTTGAAGCTAGCAGCAAAATGATCCTGCCTTAAATGCAAGTCATACCCAAGCAATGGAGAAATCAGTCTACCAGAGTAACAGAGAGAGAGAGGTGGCGTGGGATTTGGGGGCACCAGGGGGTTCCTTTTATAGCCTCCTAGGGTTACACCTAAAACCCTAAGGAGCCTCCAAATGGACAAGCCTTTTGACCACTTGGACCAGGCTTCCCAAAACCCTAATTAGGGTTTCGCCAAACCCTGGAGGAGCCTCCAGGGTGGCGCCATTTTGGTCCCTGGTTTTTACCTGGCCAGTTATTCAACTATTGAATAAATGCAAACCAGTCCCTGCACCTTTTATTAATTTATTTAATCACTAAATTAAATCCAATTAATTCTAGATTACATCTCTAATAATTAATACAGTTTCTAATTAATATATTAATAAACCATATATTTATTTTCTATTGATTTATTAAACAATTAATAAATCAACTATTCTCTCTACTGAACTATACATCTATCCTCCAGCTATGAGGGCAACCCAAATGGACTTAGCTTCTATTAACAAGATAAATACAATTATAAGTCATGGCTTAGACACGTAATCCAACAATACTGTAATAGGACATTAATTTAGTTAACAAATTTAAATTTATTTATCTATAGTTTTAGTTTTCAAAAAGTTGACTTAATTTTAATGGTGTTAGGAATTTAGAATTTCAAGAAAAATCCTACAAAAGCTGATTTACCAACCATTTCATAATTAAGGGGGTAAAGTAATAGGACCCTATGATTAGTTATTGACATGATTAACAAGACACAATCATTACATAAGAAAAAGTAAACCTACATACTATAGTGAAGTGTATTTATCAACATCATTGTTATATACACTCCACCCTATACACTCCATCCTAATAGTCTATTACCTTTTTTCTTACAGGTCCTACTATCTATATCCCACTTTCACTTACTTTACCCATTTAATTATTACTTTGTTGTTGGACTAATGATTAACATTTATTTTATGATTTAATCATTACATTATTATGTATATAGTTTCTTTCAAATTCATTCTCTTTCATAAAATATATAAAACAACAAAAACATAGAATGTAAGATGCTTCTAAATAAATATCGTTAAATATTAAATAAACATTATTGTTACTTTTATCATTAATATTTTTTAAAATATAATTGTTTTATTATTATTATTATTATAACAGTGTTTTTTGTTAATTAATTATTATATTTTAAATGTTTTTTTATTTTTAGTTTTTTAATTTTTGTCTTTTTTTCTTCTTCGGTTACACTTTTTCATATTTTTAATGTTACTTTATTTTTTTAAACAATCTAGTTTTTCATATTATGTTTTTGTTTTTCTCGGTTTTTAAACAATCCAGCATCCGACCATTTAATCAAACCAAGAAAACACGACAATCTGACGATGAGAAAGCAGTGGTCAATGGTAAGTAAAGATGTTTTTAATATTTTATTTAATAAATAAACGAACATAAATGAACTTTCCGCCGAACAGTTCACGAATGGTTTGCTAAACGTTCGGTTCGTTTATAACCCTAGCTGGCATTAAGACAACATTGGTCGGTGATAGCCGGTGAATTCGTGAGAAAGTGGGACTGATGAGATCGATCGGGGGTGAGATCGAGTGTGAGAGACGACCGACGAGATGAGACTGAAAATTGATGCCGGCGAGTTGACGATAAGTTGGTGGTGTGTCGACATGTAACGCCCGGTTTCTCATACAAAGTACACCCAAAAATTTTCAAACAATTATACATCAAAGTGGGTATACTTGTACTTAAACCACAGATCAAGATGTTATCATCACAATTAATTACACAAAAGGTCCTTACAAATTTTAACCGAACATTACAAATAAGTCTAATACACTTAAAGGACAGACTCTAAACTTGTCCATCTCTCTTTATCACATGCCTTCCCCTATCACAGCTATAGATACCTGCAAAACAACAAAACACTCAAGTGTAAGCTTATAAAGCTTAGTGAGTAATCTCCAATATAATCCACATATGTTTCTCCATGAACATTCTCATTCTCCTCTCTTGCTATTCTCATTAGCAAGTAAGCACCTCCTTCTTTTAGCTGAAACCTGCAATTCACCTTTGCTTACAATGCCAGCTAATTATTAGTATACATCAATTCATCAATAAGTACCGTAACTGGTACTGCTTGTAAACTCAATCACATTCTCAACAGTACTCATTTTCACAATTAGCAATACATAATATGCAATTCTCATAACTATAACAATTTGACTCAAAGGCTCTTTAACTCAACCTCTACATCATATACTCTACTCTTATACTCAATTAGAACAACCATCATGATTGTAGTAATCAAATTCAAAGACTCTTTAACTCACTCATTCTAACATGTAGTCTACTTTTATACTCAATATGGATTATAACTCGTCTCTTGTTATCCACAAATAACAGAACCTCTCTAACTCTAGCTACCGCAATATCAAAATAAAACACATATATGTACAACATACATATTACATACTACAAGATATAACTCTTATTTCTCAGTTTGTAAATTTGGTTATCTCAACCAATTAAAAATCAATAGCAACCTGTTAATTCACAATTCAATCATAAGAATGAATTATAGTTACTCACCTTATATTGGCTCAGTATGTGGAAACCCCAAATTTCGCGTATCGGGCTCCTGTTCGCTAGACTTGGTTATAACACCATAGTCTAAATCAATTCTCCAACATACACAATCATCTCAATAACATCTATCTCAAAGATGTATAAATCAAAAGAGGAAAAAGGAGTATAAACGGTAAATATCAACTCAATATTTACCGAAAACCCCCAAATCCGCGGTTTTACTCAATCAATCGTAGAAACTCGACAATAATCACACCAATTACTCTAAAGGCATCTACTAACAATCTACTAGCAACATATATCACAATATATAGCAAAATCACAAGATATAAAGTTAGGGTTTCAAAACCCCAAAATCAAGAAATTACTCACCTTGATGATTTAGGAATCGTGAACGTGTTTACGGGGTTAGATTGAAGTCTCCATACGTTTCCCCACGCATCCCCTGGCTCAATTTGGTGGAAAATCGCCTTAGGAAGCTCTGGAATGAAGTTTGGGTCTATTTTCCCGAAATGAGCATTTTCTGCACTTTAAAGGCTCTACACGCGTAACACGGCCGTGTAAAATTTAACACGCCCGTGTTATGATACAGTGCCCGTGTAAAATTTAACACGCCCGTGTTTTGCTACAGTAACCAGCATACACAAAATTATCGTATGTTACACGACCCGTGTAACATTTACACGACCCGTGTAAGCCATTTTTGGCATTTTTAAGGCTCAACTTCTTCCAAATGGGTTTCTAATCACCCAAACTCATACATCAACTTAACTAATCTTAATCACACCAAGATTAGTACATAAGAAAGGTTTTAACCTCTTCTCCCAAATCAAATAACTCATCACTCAAAGGTAATCATAAAAGATTGTCACACAACTCTTAATAACTCAAAGCTAGAACCATACTAATTATAAGGTAATAACTCTACTTACCTTAGTAAGCACCTCAAAATGAAAATGGGTCTTACACGACAATGAGACGATGAATAAAAAAAATTTATATATAAAATAATAATAATTAATATTAATTTATATATAAAACAAAAATTATATATAAAATCTTGTGATTATTAGTTAATAATTATTAGATAATAATTTTACAATGATAATAAGAAAAGTAAAACTATTATGTAATAATTATAGTTATTTTAGGAAAAAACAAAAAGTAATAATTAAGGGGTAAAGTCAGATTTAAAAATTATATGCAAAAAGTTAAAATATCTATGTAATAATTATAGTTATTTTAGGAAAAACAAAAAGTAATAATTAGGGGGTAATTACCATCACCCGTAAGAAAAGGTCAATCTAATTAGAGGAGGTTGAGCTATCGACGGAAATGGAAGACGCGTGGAGGAGGAAGAAGAGACGGAAATGGAGGTTGAGCAGACGGCTGTTACCGTTGCCGGAGACACGATGATCGGACTGCAGAAGATATATCTCTCATGTCGGCTAGTCTCAAAACCTTTAATATGTGAACTGAAAAAACCCTAACAGGGTTATATACTTCTGAGTGTCTTTGGGCCAACAATATGGTTCCGCCACAGAGCCCCTTCAGCAATTGGATGGCAAACCATGTATAAGTCACGTCTAGAATTTTATAAGCAACTCAACCTACTCAAAAAACTTATATAAGTTTAGAGGATTAGTTGTTGCAATATTTTGTCTCATGTTCTATTATGTTGAATTCTATTAAGAAATGCATGAGGTTGATGATGATTTTTTTTCCGAGTATATTTTTTAGTTATATTTATACTATTATAATATGACATATATAATTATTATGTTTACAATATTAGCAATAAATATAAAAAGCTTTGTTATTCTAATAAAACAAAATAAAATAATAAGTTTAAAAAAATTAAATAATAATATAATAATTGAAATCTAGTATAATGCTTAATTAAAAAAGATAAAACAATTATAACAAGGGTTGGTGGAATAATTAAAACAATTATATAATATATGATTAAGAAAACAGAATCATTACATAATAATATGATTAGTTGGTGAAATAATTAAAAAACATAATCATTACACAATTATTACATAAAAAAGTTAAATCTATATATAGGGTGAAGTATCCTTATCAACACCCTTTACCTTTTCTTATGCAATGATTATGTTTTTTAATCATGTCACTAACTAATTATATTATTATGTAATAATTGTGTTTTTTTAATTCTGCCACTAACTAATAATAGTATTATCAATGCTTTATCTTTTTTAATTAATTATTATAATCCTCTTTTTTAAGTTATTATTTTATTATGTTTTATTATATTTATAAAGACAATAATTATATTTTTCATATTATAATACATCAATAATTATATATTTATAAATAATAATGATAGATATTATACTTGCTCGATACAAAATTCTGAAGTACTTATCATTTTTTCTGCAAAAAAATCAATAAATAAATTAATATCATATATTTAATTATCAATAAATATAAAAATAAATTGGTTAAAAATAGGCTACAAATTAATAAAAATGGGCTGATAAACTTATGTGGATTGATAAATTAATATGGGCTGACCCATTTTTTTCAAAAACATATAACCTTATTAGGGTTTTGTTTTCAGTTTTACGTATCCAACTTGTGAGAGAGTGAGACTAACCGACTTGAGAGAGAGACCAGCTTCCCTCCGGTCATGGCGTCTCCGACGACGGTGGTTTCCGGCAATGGAGACTACCGGCAGCAACCATAGCAACCGTCTCTTATTCCTCCTCCGCACGTCCTCCATTCCCGATGGCTTAATCGGCAACGTCCGTTCTTCCTCCACTGCTGCCAACGGCTCCACAGGTGACTCTCCGGCAATGGCAGCCTTTGGTGATGGTGGTAGTAACCGCCTCCGCTCTTCCCCCGTTCCCGGAGTAAGTTGAGAACAAGAAAAAACTTACGGTTTAAAGTACCATAGCTTCTCCGACTCCGACGACACTTTTTCCGGCGAGAAATATGGACTCCGACGATACTATATTCCGGCGAGCAATCATATATTCTGACGAAAATTTTCAGTTTTACAGTTTTTTTTGTTTTATTAAACTTTAATCTGTAAATCTAATATGTAAATTTATAGTAATTGTAAGTTTAATTGTTATGATTTTTTGTTGTAAATTTTATCAGTAGAATTTTAATCGTTCTGATTTTTTTTTTGTGTATTTGACTTGTGTTTAATTGGATATTTCTGTTATCTAGATAAAAAGCCGGAAAATGGTTGTGTTTAATTGGACATTTATGTAATCTAGATAAAAAGTTGGAAATGGTTTAAAAACATAAAAAGATATTATGACTACAAATGAAATTTAGTCAAAGTAGATAAAAGCAAGACTGAAAAGTAAATAAAAGAAATAGATGAAGTGTTGGTATAAAATAGACTGGAGTGTTGATATACTTTTCTTATTCTATTATAATGACTTTTGTCTATTACTTTATTATAACCTAATTATTTCACTAACTTTATTATTTAGTCATTACATTATCATGACTAACTTTATTATTATTATTAAGTTTCAAATTTATTTTTATATAAGATAAATAAGAAAACAATATTAATATAACTCTTTTATTAGATAATAGTATAAATGTTATTATAAGAAAAATATATTCCGAACAAATCCTCCTATTTTTTTTTTTTAATTTTAAATATCACATAACAAAAATCTGATACAAAAAATAAGCAGCAACCAATTTCTTCAAAAAAAAATTAGTTTTCTTTGTCTCTCTCGTTAGGTTATTGTCGCAGCCTTGATCAGACGGTCGACGCCACCGATGTTTGGTTTTAACCAAAGAAAAAAGAATTTACTATTAACCAACAACAAATATTAACATTTACAAAAGTTTTCTTTTTAATGACAAATTTAACTTTAAAAAATTAAATTTGTATTTATGTGATAACGCTTTCGGTTTTATATGAATTATATAACTATATAATATTTAACTATTAATTTATTAATATATTATGTAAGATCCTTTTATACATCTTATAAACTTCATGTATCGAACATGTATTAATGTAATACATTCGATAAATCAATCAACTGTTTATTAATGTAGAAAAACTAAAAGAAAATTAGATTAAATCTAATATATATTTTATCATTTTCTTAAGACAAAAATGCAAAATTGGTCCTTGTGGTTTATAAAAAATTGTGTATATGGTCTAAAAAAATTTCAACTTGTATAGAAGGTCCTAGATTTAAAAAGACTATTTTGCCATTTTTATTTCTTTTTCATTTTTTTAATATTAAATTTAATTATTTTACAATTAAAATTTTTTAAAAATTCCCCCACTGGTATATTCTCTCTCTCCTCTCATTCTCTCTCCAAGGTGCCGAAAACCACATCCAACCCGTCGAGACATGCTCTTGGATTGCACCGGTAACGATGGACAGAGCAATAATTACTTCGATGAGAAGGTAGAAACGTCGGCGCCTGAGTTCCTCATTGAGGTTGCAAAGGGCCTATGACATGCTCTTGGATTACACATGTTCCTCCTCGTAATCAATTTTGGTTTTTACCAAGGTACTGTTTCAGATCCAATTCCCAGTTAATATTGTTGTGTTTAGGGAACTTTGAAGTTGGGGAATGAGGAAGTCGATGAAATCATTAGTGTAAGTGAAGACGATGGCAATGAGGTGTTGATGAATTACGATGACAAAGAATTTTAAAGATGCTGGTAGACGATGGTCAATTACGATGGTGACAAGTTAATTCTCAATTCTCATAAACGATTGGAATTGGAATCGCAAGTTCTGAAATGCAATTATGCTTACTAATTTGAATTGAAAATGTTCTTTTAGGTGAGGTCGCTAATTCCAATTTGAAGTCGTACGTTCCGGTGAACTCGCTATCTTATGTTGAAATCATTAATCACCAACACTTGAGGTCGACTTGCCATGACCAGATGTTCTTGCTAATCGCTATTGATTGAATTTGTAACATGGTTCCATTTGGTTAACATCGCCATTTGAATCTAGGTGAAATCGATTGCCATTTCTACTGGCTTTCAATGTTTGAAATCAGACCTAGCGAACCTCAGTCTCAATAATTGATGGAATCGATTCGCTAATGTTCACTAATGGATGGAATCGATTCGCAAACCCCCAAATCACTAAAATCAGTTCACTAATAGATGGAATCGATTCGCTAATGTTCTAAGTCTCTAGTCGCTAAAGCAGTATTGCTATTCATTGATCGCTACCCTCCTAGTTGCTAAATCAAGTACAGTCTCGCCAGACTACAAATTAGAATTTAGCGAACATCTCGCCAAATTAGTGAGATATTGTCAAATCATCTTTCAATGTCAGCTGGCTAACTCGTTGATCGCTAAATCTCGGATTGCTAATTGTCGCTGAAAATATGGGCTGCTTGGAAGGGATTGTTAAAGGAAGGGAAGGTAAGGGAGTGGAGGGGAAGGGTACATAATTTACATTGAAAACTTAACGCCCCAAATATGGGCTGCTTGGAAGGGATCTCTTCCATTCCATTCCATTCCATTCCATTCCTCATCCCTTTACCTTCCTTCCATTCACTCCCCTTCTTTTACCTTCCATTCCATTCCCTTTGTAATTTAACTCGAGAACATAGCGTAAGAGATTAAGAGGAAGGAGAGGTTTTGCAAAATGTTTCCGACGGGTTGGATGTGGTTCCCGGCCGCTTTAAGAGAGAGAGAGAGAAAAAAAAAAAAAAAGAATACGGATTGGAGGGGTAGTGTTGGGTATTTTAATTTTTTTAATCATAAAATAATTAAATTTAATATTAAAAATAAAAAAGTAATTAAAAGGGTAAAATAGTCTTTTCAAATTAGTCAAGACCAAAACCATAATAAATATTTGATTTGGGACCTTCCATGCAAGTTGGAAACCTTTTGAACCTTATCCATAACTTTTTGCAAACCAATATGACCAATTTTGTAGTTTTGTCTTTTCTAAATAAATCTAGATTCTTAAACTAAGTAAGGAAATCATCAGATTTAGTGTAGATGATTAACCAGAAAATAATAATAAAATGATAAAATAATGTAATAATTATATAATATAAATGTTTAAAATGCAAAAATGATATAATTCAGGATCCATTTAATGGAATTCATGAAGGAATATGGGGCCAAAGAAAGTAAATGTGTTCACAAAGTTTTAGAATGTGGGCGATGCGTTGGTCAATGAACACTCATGATTAATAAACAAAAGTCATAATATAGAGTGAAATGTAGTTATAAGATAGGGTGGAGTGTATAAATAAAAACATATTTAAGGCTGAGCGGAGTCGATACCTATATGTCAAAGGCATTAGGTGCCACATAAGATGCCTACAAACCATGTCATTTTATGCCTATGTTGCAGTGTTGAATCCACCAACATTTTTTTAATTTAAAATTAACTAAAAGAGAGAGAGAGAGAGAGAGAGAGAGAGAGAGAGAGAGAGAGAGAGAGAGAGAGAGAGAGAGAGAGAGAGAGAAATCGACATCTCCGTGATTTTGGAAGAATGTCTATGATGTTGTGGCTATTGGAAGGTGGTGTTCATCGGTTACATCGGGTTACCACATTGACATGTCGACGGCATCACACTACCATACCGTATAAGTCTAACAAAAAACAACACCCTTATTTTGATCTGAGGTCAAAATAACAATAATGATCCTAGCGAGGAAAAACATGAGGGATATAATTAGAACATTAAAAGTGTATGAAGAAATCTTTTTTTTAATAATTAATAAAAGGTCGTAACTAAATCATATGAACTAGGTTGAGCCCGTGTTTCGCACGGGTTGGATCAGAACTTGGTAAGTAGGTTTTTGAGTTTATCCAATTACAGTACCTCTATGAAGATCACAAATCTGGGTTTTTGATGGTGACATGGAAAAGCAAGGCGAGGTCAAAACTTTTGGATGGTTCAAAATGCATATAGTTTATACAAACAATTATCGGATAGATGCATAAGTTTGTCATTTGATATGCAAAAATTGTACTGATTACACACAACTAAAAGGGCAGCCATCTTCATCATGAATTGATAATCTTGGACACTTCAACATCTTTATTAACTAATCTGAAACAGTCTTTGCACTTCAGTACGTATGTGTCATCGACTTAACTCACTATTACTTGACTTATTATCACTAATTGAACCCATTATTATTTATATAATTGCTTCTCATTGACTGGACATCAAAAGACACATATTTAGCTCAAATTAATCCCACAGTTAGTTAGAAGTGCACAAACCGTTTTTTTTTTTTTTTTGAAAACCGGCTCCGTTTGAGGCAAGCCGGTTACGAAAAATATTCGTTACTATAGAAACTGCTTCGGACCGGATTGAAACTGGTGCGGAAAACTGGTCCTATAATTTAAACGACTAAATGAAAGCGAGATGCTATAATAAACGAATAAATGAAAGTACAGTGCTATTTATACACTACATTTCAAGCTCATTAACACCCTCCATTGAAGTAGTTTTACCAGCATAAACATTTACATACGCAGATATAATTTAACATTTTGGGACAGAACGAACCTCATGTAGATTAACCTGAGCACTGCACTGAGCAACATCATCAATATAATAATCAAAGTTGTTTTGAGCCTCCTGGAGCTGGATATTCTTTAGCTTCTAAGGAATCAACACGGGCAGCCTCCTATCCAAACTTGGTTGGGCAGCTGGTCAGACATGCATGTACAAAACCCTAAAGAATATCATGCATATAATCACTCTTTACTACCCAAAATCATTACCACAATATCCAATAGAGAGTAACAATTTACCTGGATTCCATTTATTAAAAGGAGGACTCATTGAGTCAATTGAGGATTAGATGCCCTATAGGCATCACATGTATAAGCATACATTTTGTTGGATTTGACATTTAAAAAAGGATATCAAATTTAATGCAACTACAAAATTAAGTCCCTAAATACAATATAAAAATTAAAAAATGGGTGACGATATCTATACCATCAAAAAACGGGTAACGATAGTCCCCAAAATTGACATATACTATATCTTTTATGTTAAGAGAAAAAGTGATTTTTCGCATATAATTTTTATATTAAAATATTTAGCAGTCTTCCTATCTGCTTATTAAAATCGATCACTTGATGTCTTCTTTACATTCTATTTACCACACCGCAACCTTTCGTAATGGGTTACCGGAAGTAGAAAGTTTAATATATCATACGAAGTGCAAACCAACGTACAAAGAAAAATATACAAAATGTAAAATCATACCTCATCCTTATCTGTTGTTTGGTCTTCGTTATTATCATTGCTAGTATCTTCATCAAATATTTCAGCAAACCAATCTTTAATTGAGGAACTCGCTAGCCAGCAAGCCAGCAAAGCCCCCTTACTGACGTCTTCATCGATGGAAGTCTAAATGTTATCACTTATTTGATGTTTAAGGTTTAAAACATGTGAGTCAAGCATTGATTCTACAGATTTCTAATATTGCAAACCACGTGCTTCCTGCTTTCCACCGGTATTATTAAAATTATCTTACGTTAATAATACAAAAACCACTCCACTTAACATGTATTATTATTATATGCTCAACAGGGACACTATATGTATATTTTATAATCATATTTTAACTGAGATTGATCATGTGTTAAACTTCTTATTAATATTTCTATAGCAGTAGTATCGTAATTTACTTTCTTTTACTTTTAACTATGTGAAAATTACAATATAAAAAATAGAAGTCACCACATAAACCAAAAGAGTGAACAATTATTGAGTAGAGATAACAAATATTTTGAACAACAATGGAATCCATCCAATAAAATAAACTGATACCAAATTTTGACTCTGGAGTAAAAAATTACAGGTAAAAGATGATAAGAGAACAGAAAAACTTATTTAAGCATTTCATCGAATACCTGGTGGCCAGAACATTATCCCCAACTATGAACCCCAACTATGAACATCTTTTTTCTTATAAGCAAATCCTCCGGTGAAGTAACATCAATTTAGGTTTCACCGGGTTAATTTTTTTGCGAATTTCGGACCATAATACTCGTCAATCTCTACTGCATACTCTGTACGCGGTGCTCTATAAGCAAATGGTGGCTGTGCGGAAAAAAAAATATGGCGAGGAGCTGAAAAGGGTACGAATCATGTAGGTTTGTTAGTGGTTTTGTTCCTTCCCTAATCAAGGGAACTGATTTTTGAGGAAGAAAGAGAGCGGATCAGAGCAAAAACGGAGACCCCATTTTCCCGATATAGAGGCAGAGGAGAGGCATACGCAGCAGGAGGTGGTGGCTAGATAGGATAGCAGAAAGAGGTGTCGCAAGAAGGGGGTAGCGGAGGTGGCGGGAAGATGAAGGTCTTCTACTTGGTAGAACGTGATTGGTGAAAAAGAACCCACCCTCCTTAAAATCTCAAAATCCCCTTAGGCTAGGGGGAGTGGCTTCGCCAAACTCCTCGCCATCCCCCTCGCCATCCCTCGCTAAGCCACACCGCCTCCCCTCGCCATCCATCTCGCTGAAGACCTCTCGCCAAAGAATCGACGAGCTCGCCAACGGCTAGTTTCCATTTTCCATTTTCCATTTTCCATTTTCCAAACCAAAATCTTTTAAAACCTTTACAAAAAACTTTATAAAATTCAAAAATTTTTATAAAAAAAACTAGCCGTTTTTTTTTTTAAAAACTAGCCGTTACATCTTCCCCTATATAAACACAACCTTTCTACTCTTTTATTCACACAATCATCCCCTCTCTTTTTCCAAAATTACTCTCAAAGTTCATTCAACATGTCTTCAAGCCAAAACAAAAACACCAAATCATCCAAATCATCCAAAGCATCCAAAGCTAGCAAAAAGAAATCCGCCCCTACTTCAATTGCAACCCCTCCGGCCGGATGTTATGTACCTCAACCGGTTGACCCTTCGATGGGATATGGTCAATATTGGGGTATGCAACACCAATATGTCAACAATTAGTTACAACAAGCTTCTTCACCACAACCATCTCCAACACAACCAACACCACCACAAATGTTTTCACAACAAATGTCTCCACCGTTAGAATCACTTTCCCAATTCACTCCCAACTCCCAATTGTTAAGAAATGCACCCCGCCGCCTAGAACAAGACAACTCAGACGATGAAGATGAAGAACCCGAACAAGCTGAAGAACAAGAAGAAGAAGAAGAAGAAGAAGAAGAAGACACCGGACCAACTAACAAAGGCAAAGCCCCTAGGATCAACTGGCTTGATGACGAGGTCCGAGCTTTGGGCGAAGCTTGGGTGGATTGTTCGCAAGAAGCCGAGACAGGAATCAACCAAACTACAAACGCCTTCAAAGTGAAGGTGTGGAATAGTTGGTGTCGACGAATGGGTTCCAGCTACCGCAATCCCAATTCACTGTACTCAAAGTGGCGCACTTGCAACAAAAGTGCAATAGAGTTCCAAGGGTGCCATGCCGAAGTTGAGAGACAAATACAAAGTGGAGCCAATGGTGACGATATTATGGCTCAAGCGAGGCTCTTGTACCATGCCCAATATGGTACTCACTTTAACCAAGAGGTCTTTTGGCGTGCGGTCAAAGACTACGAGAAGTGGAGAGAGCTAGAGTCCTTTGACCAATTTGTTGTCCACTTATCATAGAGGCACAAAGCCTCCGAATCCACACAATCCCCTTCCTCCGAATTCAACCTCAATAATGATCCGCCACGTCCCATGGGTAGTTTGTAGTTTAATTTATTTTTTTAATTTATGTTTTTAATTTTAATGTAATGCATTTTAATTTTAATGAGATGGTACTTTTTTATTTTATATTTGGTTTTAATAATATATAAATAATTTAAAAAAAAAAGATTTAATAAAATAGTTTAGCATAAAGTTCAACATGTGCTGACCACTACCACCATTTTGGTCAGTATGTACTAAACTTGCTGAATGCTGATGTAGCATAGTTTAGCACATGCTGAACATGCTAACCACTCCCTCCAGCCTTACCCCTGAAAAGCTTCTAGAAACCTGTTTCTATTTTATTATATAGTAATTCTCAAATGGATTTTTGAATTCATACTATTTTGATATTTTGGTGGACCCAAGTGAATTCATATTTGCTATTTCCTGAAAACTGACGTGGTATGATATGGTTGGCTGGACAATGCAGATGGCCAAAATCTTCTAAGCCAGACAGAAGATAAGCTTGGCTCAAACATCCGGTGACCCGGTGAACAAAATCACAGTTGGAACAATGGTTGTTCAACGGATTTTCCTCCACCGGACCTACATGACCCAAAAATTTCCCAGTGACGGGAAAGACGACTTGCAGGACACGTCCATCAAATTACCGGCGGAACAATTCCAGCCATTAGCAACGGCATTCAGACGGCGGCTTCTAACTGGGATTGGATCAGCTTCTCTAGTTGCCGTGGGTGCCAACTTCGCCGGTACAACTAGTTTCCTTCTTGGTTTATCGCCGGAGACTGCCCGGAATCTCAAACTTGATGTGCTTTATCCCATCAAAGGTTACAGCCGCTGCATCAAATCTGAAGACGGATTTGGTTGGTTTAAGCTCCTATCTATGTTGACTATTCAATCAAACCTCGTGAATTCCAATCCAAAAATTGATGTTAAACTGACATTATGATTGTTATGTTGCAATGATTCCCAGAATTTATATACCCGGCAAATTGGGTTGGAGACCAGACGTTGTTGTATAGAGCAGCTGGGAAGGCGGAGCGGGAAAGATCACTTGATTTGCCGCCGGTGAACCGCCGTCGAAATGTAAACGAACCGCTTATCGCCTTCGGTCCACCAGGATCAAGCGGTGAGCTCAACGTCAGTGTGGTCGTCTCCCCTGTTGCCGTTGATTTCTCGTAAGTCATGCTAAAATTCACTCTCTATAACGTCAAACATGCTAAAATTCACTCTCAGTTTTGTTGGGTTATTGATAGAATTGAAGCATTCGGAAGTCCGGAGGAGGTAGGAGAAGCTATCGTCCGAACGATTACAGGATCTGGCCGGCGGCAGGACATTAAAGGAACACTTATAAAAGCAAATCTTAGAGAAGATGAAGTGAAGAGAGTCAAGTATTATGAATTAGAATTTGCAGTTGAAAGTCCTTCGTTCAGGCGGCACAATGTGGCGGTTTGTTGCGCTCGTGACGGACGTTTATTCACTCTCAATGCGCAAACACCAGAATCATCGTGGCCGATGCTTAAACAGGACTTTTACAGGATTGCTGCATCTTTTAACCTAACTGCTTAGTATATGAATGCGTGTATTTACGGGTTGGGTGATTTAAGAACTTTTTGATACAAATTGTATTCCGATGTTGATATAGATTCGTTGCATCTGTAGAGGTGATTTTTCGTTGAATTGAATCAATTTGAAATTAACATTGATGGTTTTATACATTTTTTTTCATATTCAAGGTATACTTTATAGTGCGAAGTTTTTAGGTATACAATTATTAGCAGGCTTATTAGTGTGAAACACTAAAACCCGGTGTAAGGGGTTTTTTTTTTCATTTATATTTTTTTATGAAAAAAAATCTATATTTATTTATATATATTTATATATGTATTTTTATATATATGATACTGTACTATAATTGAGTTCATCCAAACTAATATGATTTATCTTGATCCATATGCATTTGAAACTCCTAAACGTTTCAACTTCTCTATTAATTACTACACCTCTATATGTTTCTTTTACTAATTACACTCATATGATTACTTAAAATGTGATGTTCATTCTAATATTGTGTTTAAGCTATCATTATTAAAGAAGTTAGTTATTAAAGTTATAAAGTAGAATTTCTACTTAATGATAAACATCATATAAATAAACGTATGTAATTGATTTAATTGAATTTTATAAGTATCTAAGACTATCCTTATTAACAACCCAACCCAACCCATATTTCTATTAAAAAACTAATTTATTACTCTTCCACTTACACAACCCAATCCAACTTATTTTTTCACACCCATTAGCAACACAACTCAATCTAATATCTAATTTAAAAAAAAAATCAAAAAACATATCAATATTGATCTCATTTTGTTAACAAAAATAAATCATATATTTTGGTATTTTTTTATTTTTTACTAAATATAAATATAGTAATTAACAAAATTAGTTTTGGTTAGGAAAATTAATCTATATGCATCAATACGTGTCAAGTGATGTGTGAGTGTGAAGAGCCGAGCGATGTTCGTGTGTACGACCGGATTGTAAGAGATTGCTTAATTTTTCTTTTTCTTTTTTTAAATATTTGTTGGTAAGCGATTGCCTTAGCTCACCGATGGCAATGGTCTAAGTTATAATAATATTTTTATACGTGTTTTTTATTTATTTTGTTTGTTAGCTATTGATGTAAGTAAAACTTTTTAAAACCATAAAAAGTCATTTAAAAGAATATCTTTAACATACTATTTTGTTGAAGATATTTAAATTTAATGGGACTTTACAAAAACACTACCACATAATCTAATGTAGTCCAATAATCACGCATCTAAGAAAAAAACCATTGAAAAAGATAGTTAATTTATCACATTATATATTTATTAGTTTTAGTAGTAACACTCCTTAATATCATGTGACTAATAAAAGAAAATAGATAGAGAAGTTAATGGGTCCATCACCATATGGTTTACAATCAGCGAAGCTGCCCAAGGCAGCATGATGTTTTCGTCATAAGCGATAGGTTACATCAGCATCCCACAAACTATAAGATATGTATAACGTATAGTCTTATGGTTAATTAGTTTAAAAGTATCTTATTTAATAATTTTGATTTTTGAACATGATGATTATTTATAAATATAAAATGATGTTTTCATTGTAATGTATTATACATTTTAATATAATGTTATTTTAACCTTGATTATTGTTATTAATATACAAACTATCTATTTAGAAAAACATTATTATTATAAAAACAATTATTCGATGAATTTTTTTAGCCAATTTGACCTTTTGAATTAGGTTATATATTTAACATTATATGTAATATTATTAACCATTAAAAATAGTTTTTTTAACATCTTTTAAGTTCATTTTACTATTTGATTTAAGGTTTTCATTTAGCATCTTATTTAAGTTAACAAATTAGGTATACTAGATTAATAATTTGAAAGTTGTATATTTAAAATGATAATTTTTTACATTGAAGAACATATTTAAATTACTAAATTAAGTTTTAATAGGTTGAAAATTAAAAAAGTTAGATTTAAAATTAAAATAATTTGATACTTTAGAATTTTTGATAACTTCTAGATAAATATCTTTTATCACCGTGTAAATTTTGATTTTTTTTAATTTGTTAATTATAATTATTACAACTCAATAGACTTTTTAAAATAATTACTATTGATTATGTAAACAATAATCAATAGATATAAGTTTTTATTATTCCATATTAGATAAAATACTTAATAGGTTAAATTAAGTGTCATATTGCTTGATAACCTATTATTCGGTCACAAATAATATCAATATTTTAAAGTATTAAAATCCCAACAATTTAATAATGTAATTTACTTATTTTAAACAACATAATTATAATTATAATAGTTTTATTACACAATGGTAATCATGCATAACAAGCGAAGACACGTGTATTATCTTATAAAGATGTGACCATATTAATTTCTTCAAAATATCTATTTATATAAAATCACATTAAATTGAGGTTTTAATATTTTATTAATTTTAATGCTAACTATTCTATTATCAGATATATATATATATATATATATATATATATATATATATATATATATATATATATATATATATATATATATATATATATATATATATATATATATATATATATATATATATATAATTTATTAGTTTGAATATATTATTAGTATGAACTACTATTATTTTAATGTTATATTTATTTGTTAATTCAAATAGGGTATTAAATATTATGTATAAATCGAAAATTATATTTAATATTATCACATGTAACCTATAGATAAGACATTAAATGATTCAGTTTTAATAAATGTTTTTTATTACATGGTTCATAATAATTGCAATATTGTTAGTGCTAAAAGTCAAATCGTTGACCAACTCGTCATTTGACATGTTCGGATGTAATGTCAATCTCTTTATTTTGATGAAATGTTAGACGAATATTTTGTGTGAATGATCCAAGTAATGAACAAGTAGTTATATCTTCAATGTGATATAAGTTATATCTTCTATTATTATCATTTATGAGTAATGTTCTGAAAGCCCTCCGAAATCCAGTCTTGGATTTCGGAACCTCAAATTACATCAAAGTCAGAAGATACACTTCTCGGAAGACACAGTTCAGAAGTTGTTCGAAAGTCTATGCTCCGAACTAACTCAGAAGACCATTCAAGATCAGCAGAGATCATATTCCTAAGATACTCTGATTCCGGAATGCCAGGACTCCGAAATCATCTCAGGATTTCGGATTATCAATATGATCAATCAATCGGAACTTCTATACTTAATCATTCTACAAAGAATACTGAAGATCTGAAGATCATCGTAAAGATAAGGCAAAGGATAAGCACTTCAACGTATAGGATATAATTAGACTAGATCAGGCGTGACCTTTTAGGAGCATGTCGGTTGTACTTAGAGTATTATTTTATTCTAGTTAAGCCACCCTAGTCTGACATTGTATTATTATATTAGTTTCATTCTTATTGTCTGACTGAAGTGAGACGTGTTGTCTACTCTTCAGTCCATAGGTCTTTGTCCGAAGGTCCTCCTTTATTCTATAAAAGCGAGACCATGTCCATCTTCGGTTCTCATGAGTTTGAGAGACTTTATGTAACACTTTCACATTTATCAATACAATCTCTCATTCCATCAATTCTCATGTTCTTATCTGCATCTCTTATTGTCTTTACTATTCTAGCACTCTTATCTCTCGTTATTTATATTTCTAATTTATATAACTGTTGATTCATACTGTTTATTGTTGAGCTATTAAGATCTATTCTAAGTATTACCTTTACATTATAATTCCGCATCCATCTCAAGTCTTCGGACTTGTCCACTTCCGAAACTTCCCAGTTTCAGAACTTTACTTTCCGCAATCTTACTTTCCGCACTTACTTAGAATATTTGGCGACAGCAAATATCTTATATCAACTTAGTATAAAATTTATTATTTCATAGTTACTAACACTTATGTAGTTATTTTGAATTATATATATATATATATATATATATATATATATATATATATATATATATATATATATATATATATATATATATATATATATATATATATATATATATATATATATATATATATATATGTGTGTGTGTGTGTGTGTGTGTATGTGTTAATATTTTAACTATGTAATTATATTTCGCGCAACACGTGGGCATTCCTCTAGTTTATACTTACAATGATTATTGTCATAATGGCTCAACAAGTTAGTATAAATATTTTAAATGGTCATTAAAGTTTTTTTGTGCATTCAAGGTCCTTAATGTCACACCCCCAAACCATGATGGCGGAAACGTCTGAGGGTGGATGACTTCATGAACATTATCACAACAACGTTTGTACAATAGTGATCAAAGCAAACACATCCATCATATACATAATTGTAAATGTTACAATAGTTCAAAAGATTGTATGTTTTGAATACAATTACAATATGATATCAAAATACATAGTATGACGCCATAGCGACCCATCGTCAAAGGTTGTAGTTACCCTATCAATTTCCTGAGAATACAAGTAGTTTGAAAGAGTGTCAACATTACGTTGGTGAGTTCATAAGATTTTTGTATGAGAAAATCCATAATCCTTTTTCCTTGTAGAAAGATAGTGTTTGAAACCAGAAAATCCAATATTTTCTTATAAATGAGTAGTAGTCTTAAAACCCAAAGACCGAAAATGTATAGGTATTTGTATACTTGAAAATAGTATTACGTAGTTTTATTCTTATATAAAACCGTGTAAATAGGTGTTTACTGGTAGTCGAATCGTAGATTTAATTCCACAAAAGTCGTATGTATAAGTAAACCGTACTTATATTTATATCTTTGATAAAACATAGTTTTAATTCTCATGGAATCAGTGTGTATAAGTAAAACCATACTTATATTTGTAACTTGTTAAAATGTAGTTTTAATACCATAAAACTTGTATGAGGAATCTCTTTCCTTGTAAAATGTAGTATTGTAATCCAAGAAAATCCAATATTTTCTTATGAATGTATCCAAGTCCTTAAAACCCAAGGACTAAAATGTATAGCATAGTTTGTAGTATAAAGCCATTGAAAATGTATATTTCCACGTAACAATTTAATAAAGTTAATATCCCATGCGAGACGCCCTATAACCATACTGTGACCATGTAGGCCTGCTTCGACGTTCTTCAGGCGTCGGACTGTTATGACATTTGTCACCTCAGACCCGTTGGTCTAGCTGTAGCTAGCAGCTCAGGTGCGGGGTTGTCAATCCCGTATAGATCTATACACAAATATCACGTTCTCTTACCGAGACTCTGGTTATAATTTTCAGGACTTATAGTATGTACTTAAATAAGCACTGTGAAGACCCGTCTCACAAAAATGTATGTATCAATCAACTTGTTTACGTAAAGTTTGTATATGAAAAACCCTTGTATTTGCCCATTATCATTTTTTCCATGATAATATAGTAATGTATAATAATTATATATTTGTATATAATTAATTATCTTGTTCTAACGATTATAGTAACATTTGTAACCACAAACTATTCCTATAATAGTTTATTTTTAGTACTCTTGTCGTGAAAAGCATATATTTACGAATATATGTGAAATAATTTATTTAAATGGTTATAAACAATATCTTTTAAGATATTTTCCATAATAGTGGTGTAATAACTTGGTTATACTACTTATTAATTCAAATATAATATTTCATGACTATCAAATAAAGAACGGCCAGGTAGAAGATCAAATGGTGAGGCAGGACCCTTTCAGCGTATAAGCCTTTCGGAAATCCAGCAACCTAGCCCAAATGATCGGCCTAGACACCGCTCTCGTAAGTAGATCATTCGATATTATATTTTGGAACTATAATTGAATTGTTGTCATAATGATGTTTACAAAATTTACATTTTGTTTACTACTGTTACAAATGAGTATAAATAGCTATTTTTATAGCATAACTTGTATTCTCTCCCTTAAAAACTTGAATAAATATAAAAAGAAGGGGTATGAACTCACCTCAATGTCGACTAGGACCTTATTGCCAATTCTTGTTAGATCGCCCGACTCTTCGTGCTTATAACTCGAACTCACTATATTTATAACTGAAATATCTACTTCTAATGCTCATTCTTTGTATATATCTATATATCTATATATATATATATATATATATATATATATATATATATATATATATATATATATATATATATATATATATATATATATATATATATATACTAGTAGGGTACCCGCGCAATGCAGCGGGCGAGAAGGGGGGGGGGGGTTTAGAGGCAATGAATAGTTTTTTCGAACATTACCTATCTTTCAGTGGGCAACGAATAGTTTTCTTTCTCTCTAAATAGAATGTTTGTTTGTCTGTATGTGGATGTGGATGTGTCTGATTCTGTCTGTGGTACTTGCGCAATATAATAGACGATGAATATGATGGTTGATCAATAGTTTTTTTGGAGAATAAATTATTTTCTATGATTAGTTCACTTTAAAAATATCTCAACTATGGTGAATAGTTATTTTCGACAAATACTTTCCTTGTATAAAGCGGCAGATACAGGTTGTTACTTTTGATGAATAGTTTCATTTTATGAACATGTCATATCTAGCAAATCCATAGGGACCGTTTACGAAATTTTGTCATTTTTAAATTATTAGATAATTTTCGGATTATTCAAAATTATCAAACTTTTCAAAATTTGAATGAATGAAAGGTGAAACCCTTGGACGGCAGGCAGTGAATAGTTCTATCTAGTTCTGTCCGGTTCTTCAAAAGTCTCCTTAGGAGTAGGAAGAATATTGAGCCACACCACCTTCTGGCTAGTCATTATCAATTAGAAAGTGAGAATTTGTTTCAGGATAGGACAACTAATTCCATTTTTATCATTTCATTCGATTAATATTCTTAACGTCTCTTAACCTCTTTGATTTGTAAAATGTCATATGTGGATCTCCAATGCATTTTAAAATGATATCATATATGGCTCTCTAATGCATAAGTCACCTTTATTATTTTTTGTCCTGTATACAGGCCATTGAGAGTTGGATAAGGAACATTTAGAATAATAGATTTCAAGCTTCTGGATTTTTCAAGTGTACGTTGTCACATAAATGAGTGTTAAAAGTTGGTATCTTATATTAATAGTCGATTATTCAATATTTGGAGTAACCTAACTATGAAGTATTAAAATATCTACTTGACTTTAAAAACATATGTCAAATTTCAAGTTGAAGCCTTACCCATAAATTGGCAGCATGATCCTATATTTTTGTAAGATTATGAATCCTTAGTTCATGTCAACTTGAAGAATGAGCTGGGCCACCATACACTATCAATTAATTTCAAATAACTACTGA